>NC_061160.1:46928372-46970872 GCF_022113875.1 Hydra vulgaris | reverse complement strand
TGAAGACAAGAACAAATGGCAGTATTATCAGTGAACAATGTCGCCTTAAATAGTATTAGGTTAAGGATAGAACCTTGAGGAACCACTAAATTTACAGGAAATGAAGAAGAGTGCTGTCCATCGAGGAAGATTTTTATACAACAATTGGTAAAGAAGGATTCAATAACCTTAAAGATGTTACCTGACACACTGTAAGAAGAGAGCTTATGGAGAAGACCAGCATGCCAAACTTAATCAATTTTTTGTGAATCTTGTGTGAATGAAAAACAAATAAAAATCAAATCATGTGTGAATGAAAATCTGTCCAAATTTTTAGAAATGTTGAGACCAATAGCTTTAGCCTCTCTGCATCTATCTAATATACGATAAAACCTATCAGTTATAACCATTAACAAATCAACATTAGAACAAGAAAATCAAAATCCATACTGATGATCAGAAAGTAAGTTTTTAGATTTCAATATAAAATACAAAAAGCCATTGTCATCACCAAGTTCTCTAAATCTCTCATTCACAAATATTCAAGGTTTTTGAAGTAATTTTTTTCCTATTAGTCTTATCTTTTGCTATGTTCACCAAACCTCCTTGCTCTTTGTCAGACTAATTTGAGTTCTGTTTCTTCTTGTGACCTTAGTGTTGATGGTTATCTTTCTTCAATCTGTAAAAATTCGTAGCACTTGTAATGGCCTTGTAAAGACTTGTAATAGTCGTCACATGCACTTGGGTAGAAATTGTTTATCTTCCTGCTGACAATTGTTCTTCTTATGTTACTTCTTGGAATCAGCTGTTATTGAATCTTTAATTCCCTATTGACAATTCCAAGTCAAGCCTTACTCTTCTCCATGGTTTTCCGCTCATTGTGGTGCTGCAATTTCTAATTGTAACCATTACTTTCATATCTATCGCCAAAACAATACTATAGAAAACAGATGGCATTTTACTATTGCAAAAAAAACATTGTAAAAAGGTTTTGTCTAAATCAAAGCCCGCTTTGATTTAGACAAAACCTTTATACAAGATTTTATGACCATTCACAGGTCATAAAATCTTGTATTTCATCTCAAAATTCGGCTCCAGAGACTTTTTTAACAATTTTTAACAGTGCAGCATGGAAAATAACAGCTGGTCAATGGTCAACATACGCCTGAAATAAATAAGATTACTATTTTGACCTATCAAAATGAATTTTTGCCAGTCATGTTTGACCAGTTATAAAAAAAATTTGAGTTTTGAAAAACAAGGTTTTGCAAATATTCATGATGTAATTTGGAAAATCCATACATTAAATTTTTCCAAAATCGTTTAAATTTTAAACAGGTGTTTAAAATAGTTCATGTTCATGATATGCTACTTTAATTTAATTCCTTAACAAATTTATGGCATAAACTAAATCATTATTTTATTTTGCTTCACTTACTTAAATTACTTTTATTTTACTGGTGGTTAATTAGTACTGTAGAATTTGGCCAAAAAATAGTGAAACCTAGAAAAAAATTTTATAGAGACATTATATATCATTAGAAAGATAATTTTATCTGCTTTCTAATGGTGTACCTTGTCACTTTTTTGGAATTGAGCAAAAAAAAATGGTGGATCAAAATGTAAATGTAGATTTTTTCATTTTATTTAAAAAATTAACTAAATATAAAACAGTGTTCTTCGATATCATAGCTTCATTATTAAAAAAAGTTCAATTGCCATCATGTTACTGAACAAAAGGAATTAAATATTTCTAAAAGCTTAAGTATTCATTTTATTATAAAAATGAGCTTCTCTTTGAGATCGTAGCTATTATTTAAAAATTACTTATATTTTCAATGTGTTTGAAACAGCTGTGAATTAAATATTGAATTAGATATAAAAAAAACATTTTGTGTAGTTGACTGTCTTTTTATTTAAAGATAAGATAATAATGGAAGATGAAATTGAAACTGATATATCAAACAGAATAACGTTATGTGTTAAATGCGGAGAAGATGTAAGAATGCATGATCCTTTAAATCATGTAGGTTCGAAGTATTCTGATTCAAGCAAGAAAAAACATCCCCTGACTGCAATTATAGAGCATGCTATGAAGCTTAATTTAGATACTTTTGTTGATAAGCTCAAACTGAACAAAAGAACAAAAGCAAACACTTATATCCATTTATCATGTAGAAGTTTTTTAAAAAATCGCTCTCGAAAAAGATCAATGAAATTCGAGACAGAACGTATTGCTAGAGCCAAAATGGAACTATTTGATTTCAAAACACAGTGTTTTTATTGTGGCGGTGATTGTGTCTATGACAGAAAAAATCCAAATCGCAACAAATTTGAAGAAGTACGTACAAAAAAAGCAGCCATATATTCTTCCACCATCGAAATATGTCGCAATAGAGAAGATCAACTTGCTAAAACTATAGAAGCACGTTTAATCAGTGTGAATGATCTAGTAGCAGCAGAAGGCAGATACCACGTATCATGTAGAGCCAGCTTCGAGAACCCTTTACTAAAATATTTAACATCTGGACGTCCTACTTGCAGTAACAAAATGACATCATTCAATACTATATGTGAATTGTTAGAAAGGGACATAGAGTTGTACACGTTGTCAGAATTTCATTTGAAAATGATGTCAATCAGTGATGACGTTTATTCAATAAAAATGAAATTAAAGGAAGTTTACGGTAAGTCTTTACGCTTTGTCAAAAGAGAAGGCAGAAGCAATATAATTCTATTGGACAGTGTTAGAGACATTTTATGTGAAAAATGGTACCAAGAATAAAGCACAAATGTAAACGAGGAGAGAGAGCGTGTTGTTATAACAGCTGCAAAACTTTTGAAAAATGCCATAAAGAATCATGACCACAATTCAAACGTATATCCTTCCAAAGAGGACATCCTAAACATTGAAGGAACCTATATACCTCAATTATTAAAAGCATTTGTTAATGAACTAGTTCAGGCACCTTTAAAACAGGTTTCAATATCACAAGCCTTATTTTCTGGAACATGTCCCAGGTCTATTATGCCATTACAGTTTGGACTAAGCCTTGCTGTCGATAACCGTCTTTCATCAAAATGGCTGAACATACTGCTATCAAAATTAGGATTTGGTGTTAGTTATGACGAGGTATGTTTCATTTTATTAAGTATCTTTTATCAGAATCCCCACAATACCGATGTTTATGTAATTTTTTTAAGGTTATCCGTTACAAACAGAATGTTGTAAAGCATGATACTATCGACGAAATCATCTCTGGAGAGGGAACCTCATTTCTTCAATTTGTAGCTGACAACACAGACCATGACATTGCTACTGTTGATGGAAAAAATACGCACCATGGACTTGGGTCAATTGCAATTGCAATTGGAAAATTCACAGACGTTTCGTTCAAAAGAAATAAAATTCCTAGAGATAAAAAGGAACTATGGTCAAATATCAAGTCAAACGATGGGATAATGATTAGGCAGTACTACATACCTGACATACCTTCATTAACAAAAACAATATTCAAACCAGTCATTCAGGTTTGTTATGCATATTACAATTTAAAAAAGTATTTACTTCTACCAAGTTTGAAGTTTGAAAACTAATTGTTTTATTTAATTTTAAGAAAAAAATTCAAGCTCGTTTTTCTGATCTTCTATGGAACATTGGCTACCTTTTCAAAAATCCATGCCCAAGTTGGTCTGGCTACATGAGTTCTGCAACAAATAATATTGTAAAACATAAATCTTACATTGCTATACTACCTGTGATTGATTTACACGCTACTAATTTGACAGCCCTATATTCACTACTTTGCTTCATCATTGATCACTCCAAAAAAGTGAATATTACAATGCCATCCATAACATTTGATCAGCAGCTTTACATAAAAGCATACGAAATAGTCTCTACAAAAAACTTAAATATATTTGTTCGTCTCGGAGGTTTCCATCAACTTATGAGTTTTCTAGGTTCAATTGGATGTATGATGGAAGGAAGTGGTTTGAAAAGCGCTCTTGAAACAGTCTATGCCCCTTTAACAGTAGGACACATGCAATCAGGAAAAGCATTTTCACGTGCTATACGAGGCCATTTTTTATGTGCATAAGCAATAAATTCACTGATATTAAAGGATTTTTCAGAAAGGTAGAGGTGAAGTTATTGGTAAAGGCATGACTGAAAATGTGTTAAGGGTGTGGACGAAAACATTGCATTGATGCGCTGAAGTAAGTGATAGGATGAGCACTCTAACATTTCCGCATAAATCTGTTGACAAACATAAAGAAATGTATCCTGGAAGAATGAAACGTGATAGTGATGACTTTAAAAAAATGCAATCATGGTTTTTTGCTCATAACCCATTCATGGTTGGAGATCAACTTGTTAGTTTGGACTCTGGTTTAATGGATAATCAGAAAATAATTACCTGTGATCGGTCAGAAGAGATAGGAGCATCAATACACAAAGTGCTAAATGGTAAAACCTACACAAATTACTCTTTCAAACAAAAAAATCAAATAACAACACTCCAGAGCTTATACTCCTGCGTATCAATTTAAGACGAAATTGTTACAATTGACCCATTAACACTTTTTCTAAGATTGATTGTTGTTGTTGAAAGAAAGCCAGAGAATGAAGTGGAGAGTTACTTTCAATATGAGTTATCACCATATCCAAGATCCTTATTTAATAGAGGTGTCATGAGATCCGCACAAAAGTCAACGTTGAAAACATTCATACTCAATAATGTATCACCAGTAAAAGAACCTGTATCAACCAAGATGGCTGATGGGGGCGCATTATTGTGGTGCTGCAATTGGAAAAAAAATGAGTTATTTAGTGAAATTAATTTATACATTAATTTTGCTCAACACTTACAGCTTGACACGATCATTTTTGATGGTTACCAGTCGTCCACTAAAGATAGTATCCACCAAAAGCGATCTGGTAAGATATCACAAACAGTTGAAATCAATGATCTCAATCCATGCCCAGCAGAAAGAAGTATTTTCCTAAGTAATTACAAAAACAAAAATGATTTTGTCAGACTTTTAGCATTGAAGTTACAAAACAATGGTTTTAAAGTTATTTGTTGTCCCAGTGATGCAGACACAAGTATTGTTAAGCTAGCACTTGAGATTAACAACGTTGAGTCAGTCACAATTTATTCGGATGACACTGATATTTTATGTCTATTAATGCATCATGTACATACCGGAGCACAATCTCAAGGCATTTTTTTAAAAACGTTGACACGAAATAAGGCTACAGATCAAAGAGTATGTTATAAAATTCAGAATGTTGTAAATACAAGTGATGATACTCTTTTAAATTATGTATTATTTGCACACACATTCACTGGGTGTGACACAACATCAGCAATCCATAACTTCGGCAAAACCACAATTTTTACGAAGTTAAAAAATTCAAATGAATTGAAATCTACTGCAGATCTATTTTATCAGGAAAACATTTCTACAGATGATATTGGCAAGGGAGCTATTCGTTTTTTTGAGCTGCTTCATTCACCTTGTTTCAATCTAAAACAGATCAGGAAACATAAATATGATGAAATGGTGGCATCTGATCGTGCAAGTATTGATCCTGCTCTATTACCACCATCACCAAGAGCTGCATATTATCATGGACTCAGAGTTTATCACCAAATGAAAGTATGGTGAAATTTGAGTGACGTTGATTTAGATCCATTGAGTTGGGGATGGGTAATACAAAATCAAATGTATGCACCAATTATGACAGATATAGAAGCAGGTCCTCAAGATATTTTGAACATCAGATGTGGCTGTAAAGGTTCGTGTGGAAATAAATGTACTTGTCAAAAAGCTGGATTAAATTGTACATCATCTTGTAAAGAGTGCCATGGCGTAACATGCCCAAACAGTAATATTAATATTCCAGAAGAAGACATTGAAGAGAAAGAAAGACATTTTCTAGATGCTTTTGAGATATGAAAGATTATTTTTATATTAAAAATGTATTTATATATAATTTAAAAAATATATATGGTGTCAGATTATTTTGTTATAAATATTGGGTTATATAAATGAGGATCGCTGTAAATTGGAGGGGGGGGAGAGCGTCCTAGGAAACATTTTTTTCAAATTTTAAAAATTAGGCATAAAATGTAATATAAATTATAAATTTATATAAAAGAAACATTTTTACTCCTTGCCCAGGTAAATATCGGCGTCGCAATCCGTGTTTTTTACAAAAATTGCTCAGGTTAGCAGAAATCCTCTATTCACCATTTCATCTGCCATTTTTTTTGCTCAAATCAAAAAACTTGACAAGATACACCATTAAAAAGCTGACAAAATTATCTTTCTAATGATATATAATATGTCTCTATATAAATTTTTTCCATGTTAAACATAAATTCTACAGTACTAAGTCTCTTTTCATGAATGATTGAAATTCTTATTTTATTATTGTTTTAATAAAAATATTTAATATATTATTTTTATATTATAAAAATATTTAATAATTACTGTATTTAACTTAGATTTTTTTTAAAATGTAATTATTCACTTTTTCCTTTGAATCTTTTTATTTTCTTGTAATTTTTTGCTGCTAATGTAATAAATAAATAAATAATTTATAGGTAAGTTTAAAATTTTCTACAGAAGGATTCTTAAAAGTATACACATTTAGTGAAATCTTGTTTTATGTAACACAAATATATTTGTAGTAGTGTTTCATAAATTAATTGTCTTCTTAGTATTAAGTATCAAGTTTAAAAATTATCAAAATAAAGTTATAAATAACTAATTTTTACAGTTTTTCAAATGAGCAGAGATAAAAAAATATTTTATATCTCTGTTTATTAAAATCAGAGATATAAAATTATTATTTAAAATTTTTCTATGTAACTAAGAACATTTTTTCTGCCAACTGTACTTTTTATAACTTAATCTTTTCATTTATTTTTTCTTCACTTTTTCCCGCCGATGTGAAGCCAAATTTTTTTAAAAATAATTCATTCATTGCAATCAATGAATTATTTTAAAACAAATTTGAAATAATCAGTTTTAAAATAATTCATTGATTGCTATGATTGCAATCATATTATTTGCATTTACTAATTTATATATATATATATATATATATATAAATTAGTAAATGCAAATAATATATATATATATATATATATATATATATATATATATATATATATATATATATATATATATATATATATATATATATATATATATATATATATATATATATATGTATATATATATATATATATATATATATATATATATATATATATATATATATATATATATATATATATATATATATATATATATATATATATATATATATATATATATGAAGAGTGTATTTTCAAAATGTGGTATACCCATTTTTGTGGTATTGAGATAATTGACTTTTTTCACCACACAATTATGTCTCATATATTTGAAAGTATTTTTGTTGCTTAATGTATATATACATAAAGTATATTAGATAATGTTAATAATTCAAGTATTGGTAAATTTTCATGTTTATAAATTCACATTTATTTTCAAAATACTGTATATCCGATTATAGCTTATTAGCCAAAAGCATTATATTCATTTTATAAAGATATTATGGAAAGTTTATCAACTTTAAAAGACTTAAATATCTTTTAATAATTGATTTTTTTTAAGGTATTGTATAACTCTGTGTATTTAATATTTTAGTAATTATATTTTAATGATAATGTGAATGTAAACAATGTTTTGTTAAAGTAATGTAAACAGACAATCAATCTTATCTTGAAACCAAAGATTTAAAACTTTGACAGGTAGGTCCGGATTTACAGTCATTGATGGTCCATTTTTTATGTAGTTTTGCCCACTTAAGCATTTTTATTATTCATATAATTTTTTTAAAATAAATTTATATTATCTAATAGTGCAAAAATAAACATAAAAAATAGTATTATTTTTAAAAGTTAATGCCATTCGAATAATTATAAACAGTGTATATTAAATAGGGTTACAAAATATAAGTCCATAAAATGTCCATAAAATGAAGTAATGCTACAGTACTTATAAAAACTTATAAATAAAATATTAACTTTAAATATTAAATTAAATCTTTATTAGTTCTGACAAATGATTTGAATTATATTTAAATAATGTTTATATATTTAATTAATAAATTTTATTTGATATACATAATTACATAAATATTTTAGTATTTTAGTGCTTGAAATGCTACGTTTATACAAATGTAGGTGAGGCCAGGCCTCTATGGCCTTTATAGATAACCCTCCACTGTATATATATGTTATTTGTTAAACTGCATTTAGGTGCAAAAATTATTGTCAATAAAGATCAAGATATTTCAATTGGTGATCAATGTAGAGTACGCATAACAGGTACAAAAACTCAAGTTGATGATGCAATTTTGCTTGTTAAAAAAAAAGTCTCCCAAGAAGCAGAATTTAATAAAAAGAATAAAACTGATGAAAATATAAAGAAAGGTAAAAATTTTTTGACTGTTTTGATTGTATTTTCATGTATGTTTTTTAAAAAACTTTTTAAGTAAAGAAATTTTTTATTTTTAATTTTGATCAAGAACTTTGTTTTAAAAAATGTTCAAAAAATTTTAAAAACAAATTCAAAAGAATTCGTGTTTATATATTGCTATGGAGTATTTTATAGAATATTTAAAAATAATTTTGTATGAAATTTTTTTCATTTCGTTCAAGATTAAATATTTTGTATTTAGTCTTGAACATTTTTAAATTATTTATTATAGTTTTATTTATATTATATATATATGCTATTTCTAAATAAAGAAATGATGAAAACTTTATGTAAAGTTGTTTAAATAAAACTAATACTAAATTAAAACATTTATATTTAAAAAATTATATTTTTAAAGAAGTTTTTTTTTTAATGTAATTAAATGAAATTTTCGACTAACACTTCTTTAAGCTTAGAGAGATGAGAATACAGTCCCAGATCCAACAACATTTTCAATGCGTTTTTGGACTTTGCTCAAAAAAGTGAGGGCCTCGTTAGAAGAACTGGCCAAAATATGACAACAGTATACAAATATGAATAATATATTTACAGTGGTAGAAAATGGAATCAGCAATAAAAAAATGACAAGCACAATAAAGGCAACCTTAGCAGATACTAACTTTGCAATTGATTGTATATATGGTTTCTAAGAGAGGTCAGTAGTAAGGGATAATCTGAAAAGATGTAAAGTAGAGGATTTAGTAAGAGTGTTGCCACTAAATAATATAGAAATATCAAATGTATTGTAAAAGTTATTAACTGCAAAAAACTTTTATTTAGCTTAAAATTCCATTTCTTGCAGTGATTAAAAGACATTTATACTCCAGAGAGTTGTTTATGTGGAAAAGATGAAAGAACTGATTCCAGTGGAGTCCAGTGTTGTGGACCAGTAGAGTCCAGTGCTTGACTCAAAGCTGGTTAAAAGAAAGTTTCCATTAAAAATTTTTTTTATGTTTCGGGCCTTGTGATGACAAATGCTCAAGGCATAAGACTTAAGGCTTAAGCTTAATAGAGTTTTTAGCATCATAAAATCTTTTTATTTACTTTTTATTTTTATTGAAATTAACCTTTTTGAACTATTGCTATTTATTAAATTACCGCAACATTTTTATTTTAATGTTAAAAAATGTTGATTTGTTTATTATTGTAATAATAAGTATTATTATATTTAGTACTTTATATTAAATAATTTGTTTATTTTCTAAACACTTGAAACAATCAATGTATATACATTCTAGTTCTTTATTTTAATAGACCTGCATTTTGCAAGTATTTTTTGTAGTCAATGGTAGAAAATTAATTCATAAAAAAAATTACTTTATAAATTAACATACAAAAAAACAACAATAGCTCGAAAGAAGATTAATGGGATATTTTTGACCAATCTTTTTAAAATACATGAATCAACAAAAAAATCTGGGTGCGGATTCACCAAACTTTCGTAACTCTTGCGTAGCTCAACTAAGGTTACGGAAATCGTAAGTTAAGCGTAGTTTTGGTATTCGCCAATGTTTTGCAGCATTTAGGGTTGCGCACGAGTTGCGCCAAACTTACGCAAAAACTTACGCAAAAATCAACCAAGTTAATTTTTGTTTGAATAAACCAAGTTTTCGTAATTTTATAAAACAAACTTTTCTAATATTGAATTCATATAATTTCTAACTAATTTAAATTAGGGGTTATTACTAATCAACATTTTTCACACCCTAATAAAATGACAATAATATTTTTATAAACTTTGCTGTAAAAACTAAATACTTTTTATTGAATATTTATTTAAAAAAAATATATATAAATATTAGGAAAATAGTTTCAAGTTGAAAAAAAAAGAGGTAGAGAGAGTTCAGAATTGATTATTCTACAAAGAGTTTATTAAGGGCAGATAAATTTTTAAATTGTTTAATATGCAATTAATAAATAATAAAAAAACTTTCATTTTTTTCATTCATAAATATCACGTAAATCATATATATATATCCCCATATCCCCATATCCCCTTCAATTTAATAACATAGTTTTAATTAGTGTTCTTTGTACAATGCCAAGTCGAATTGGTTGACTTGTGTTAATTCAACCTGAACATAGTGTACATCATCTTCGTTGTTGTCCTCAAAGTTTATGTCATCTGGAATTTTTAATCCTAAGGAATTGTAAAAGTTTTCCAGCAACTTACACTTAAAATATATTTTGCACTATATTGTTTGGGTAAGCATATTTTTAGGAGCACTGAAGTGCTTCACGTCTCTTGTGACATCCAATGGTTTTTGAGATGATCAAAGAATTGCTCCACATCACTATCTATCTGTAGGTGAACTTTATTGAAATAGATTTTTTCTGGTGTAGTTGGCTGATTAAATGGTGCAATCATGACTGTTAATAAGCAAAAAGAAAATCTGCATTAGGATTATATTCTAATGTCTTTTTCAATTCAAAAATAGAAAAAAATAAAAATTATTTTTTTTTTGAATTGACTAGTAGCTTTTACCAATTACTATTTGAAAACTCCCAGTTAATTTAAAAACTCTCAGTTACATTTTTGCTTCTGAAGAAATTGGGTTGCTCCTCAATATGCTTGGTAACAAATCATTGTTAATGTGTTGGCTTTATATACTTCTATATATTTTTATACAAATGAGATTTTTTAACACATACATCAGAGTAATCACAGTATATTGAGCTTAACGCTAGATTTGATCTTGACCAAATTAATCAAATTTCTATTTAAACTAAAACAAAATAAAGCTATTAAAACAACTAAATGAACTATGATAGTTAAACTTAATGAGACACGTACCATATAACAAAAAACTGTGAAATAGAATATTTATAAAGATATACTTGCTTTTTTGTAAATATATAGTTTTTATTAATATTTGTAAAGATATAGTTGTTTTTTTTTATGAATATAATAATTCAATAATTGTATATATTACCAAAATCATAACTGCATTATAACAATACAGCATCTCTTAAAATATAATCCAAATAATATACAATATACTATAATATATTATTTTATATAACAATGTTACTATTATTTTGCATAAGATGTTATATTATATTAATAATATAATAATATTTTAATATAAATAAATTAAATACATTAGGTTTAACTTAATTAATAATATAACATCTTAATGGTTGTCATAAAGATGTTATATCAATATTTATTTATAATATCACATCATGATGCATGTAATTTAAATATATTCGGGCCCTATTATATGCTATATTACAACTATATAATAATAAATTGATCATATTATACAAAAATATAACAATAATACTATGATATTATAATACACAATGTTTTGGTTTGTTAAACAGTTATATAACTGACAAAAATGTGATGACCTACAAATCTATATATACGTGTGTATATATAGATTCGTAGGTCATCACATTTTTAATAAAATTCTATATATGCATATATATATATATATATATATATATATATATATATATATATATATATATATATGTGTGTATATATATATATATATATACACACATACACTTACACATACACAATCAAACATACATAGATATTCATACAAACATATACATACATACACACACATAGACACACACACCAAACACACATACACACAGTATGTGAATGTATGTATGTCCAGTGCGCGCATACACACATATATAAATATGTGTATATGCACACGCCTATTTATGCATAAGTGTGTATGATACACATATATACATACATACACATATACATACACACACAAACACATACACACATATACTCAAAACACATACATTCATACATATACATACACACATGTATACATATACAAGCATACACACAATACATATACACGATCACACATATACATATATGTAAATAAACATACATAAATAAGTAAACACTTTATACGTAACAAATATCAAGATGTTATTAAGTTATTAAGTTGTAAAAATATTATGATGCATTTGTATTTCAAATATAAATGGCATTTATATTTGAAATATAAATGCATCATAATAATTTATAGATAAAATTAATAGATAATAATAAAAATCATAGATATTAACACAAATATTATTTGTGTTAATATCTATGATTATTGTTTACTTAATTATAGTATATACAATTTATATACATGAATTGTATATATTATAATAAAATTCTATATCAATTTGACAATATATGAATCATAATAATATTACACTATTTCTAATATTTAGTTATTTAAACTTTACGCCAAAGTTAAGGCAGCTAATAGCTAACTTAACTTTTCTTGCTTAAATTGAGCTGAGCAAGTTTATAAAAAGTTAGTTGACAACCATTTCAGCTTGGTGAATACCGATTTTTTAACACAGAACATACGAAAAAACTTACGTAAGTTTTGTTAAACGCAACTGCGTAAGTTTCGTCAATAAGGATTTCACTGTTTTGAACTTACGCTAAACTTACACAAAAAAAAAGTTTGCTGAATACACTCCCTGATGTTGGTGATTCTGAGAAAGTGCAAAGATCAAATCTGTAAGAACAATGCAAACATATAGAGAAACTATATAGAGAACAAAGACAGTGAAGATGTTTCTGATTTCAGTCAAGATTATATGTCAATAGTTTTTATGATTTAAATTTGTGATAATACTAAAATTGTTTAGTTTCAAAAAATGTAGCACTTGATGTTTAAACATTTAAGTATTTGGATATTTTTGTTATTATCATAAAATTTTAGTAAAACTTATATTCACAAATATATATCACAAATAGTTCTTATGACAAATGTTGTATTTATGAACATCAGTTATGTTCACAAATATCTTGTTGTTTATTGTTATAAATCTATTTTCAGATTACAATAACAATTTTAATGTTTACTAATTATTTTTGATAATTATTTAAAAAGTTGATCACTCAATAAGTAAAAGAAAAAATTCAATAATTTGCTGTTAGTAATTTGCACATAGGCAGTTGTCTCTCACACACAAAAACAAGAAAATTAATTATCACAAACTAAAAAAAAAAATTCTTTATTAGTTGTTATAAATATTAAAATAGTGTAATGTTTTTCAAAGTGTATGAAATAGTAATGGTCAACTCGAGTGAGGTGAGGATCATCTTTAGATGGTTCATCAAATTATATATCATATACAGATGGTTGTTATTATATATTAGAAAACATAATCATTATGCAACTGCATAACCACAGTTGCATTTTAATGCGCTAGTTGCAGAGTACTTTTGTTTTTAATGCAGTAATTATATAGTTGTAAAAAACTTTCCTTTTCATTTAGTTTAAACCTATCATGTTCTTAGAAATTTGCATTTTTAGTTTGTTTCTCTGTCCAAGGGTTGAAAGATATATATAATAATAGTTCAGAAAACAAAATTAGTTATTATAATAGTTAACTATTTAAATATTATTATTTATTGTTTAAATCTATTACACTGTTACATGTTTTTTTAGAAAACGCTGATTTTACCAGAAACAAACAATTCGACCAAATTCAAAATGTCATTGAGCTGCCATTAAGTAATATTCAAAAACCTTTAGAATCACTACAGCTGCCTATAAATGAATATTTTAAAGTTTTTGTATCTGCCTTCGAAACTCCAGAACATATTTGGGTGCAATATCTACACAGTGAGTCTCAATCTTTAGATGCATTAATAAAAGAGATGACAGAATTGTATGGAGGAAAGCAATCTCAAATTGCTAGGTTGGAAAAAGGTCAGAAAATTTTTTTTTTTTTAATAATTTTATATATATGTTTTACTTTATATATATTCTTTAATAACTTATTTATTTTTTTGTTTTGTGTGTTAATTGCTATTATTAGCTAGCACTATTATACTATTTAAACAGTTGCGCTATTATAACATTGAAAAAATAATTTTCCATGTTATAATAGGATTTGTATAATCCTTTTTTTTTTTAATTTCCCACAAAAATTTGAAAAGTTCTGTTGAGTTTACTCTTGCATTAAAAATGTTTGTACTAACGGTTTTTAAAAGTATTTTCTTTTAGTCCAATATAATTGAATCCACTATCTTGCAGTAAAGTTTTAACTTTACAACTGTATATTATATATTTTTTGACACATTTTTTTTCTTTCTAAATGATGTTTGTCAGCAGTTGCATGATTGGTTGGTTAGGGTGTTAATACCAGATCAAAATTTTGGAATTAGAAATCACAAGGTAAAGCATTTTGGCTATGACATTTATCTTACAGGATAAACTAGTTATTATTATTGTTTCTTCAAAACGCATAATAATAGACGCAAATCTGAGGAGAAGTTTATTTATTGCTTTTTACTGATCAAAACAGCAGTTGTGCCAGCATGTTAGTCTTTATCCTGCATATGATAAGCAGCATACATGGATTGCAATTAAATGAGTTTTAGAGACTATGGACTGTTCTCTTTTTTTAGCAGAATCCAAAAAATTAAAGAAAAATCTTGTCAACCTTTTTAAGGATAGCTTCAATCTAGAATTAAGGATTTTAACTTTTAAGGATTTTAAGGATTTTAATCTTTTAAGGATTTTAACTTCAATCTAGAATTAGGGGTAAAAACAAATTTGAAAATGTAAGTTATTTAAAAATTGCGTTTAATTTATCTGACATATCCTTCCAACTTTTCAGAAAACCAGGTGACCACCCTCTGTTCATTAATGGCAATTCAAACCACCCTCCTTATATTACTAAATCCAAGCCAATAAAGTTGTTTTTAATAAAGCTGCACCTTTTTTTAATAAAGCCTTGGCATTTAGTGAGTATAAAAAAAAAATCTTTTAAGCAGAATCTTAACGCAACAAAATTAAAATCAAGACCACATAAACTTTATAAACTCTTCAACAAAAACAACTTAAATCTCGCTTACTAGCTACAGCTGTTTTCCTAGCATCAAAAATATAATTACAGCCCACAATAAAAAAGTTTTATCTGTTATTAACACTCAACCAACCAATCATACAACTGCCAACAAGCTTCACAATGTCCTAATGTGTGTGTGTTTTTCTATATTTGTGCATTACCTTTTTAAACAGGAACAATAGGGGATATTTGTGTAGCTCCTTTTGACAATGACAGTGGAGAGATGTTTAGAGCTTGTATAAAATCAGTTAACTTAGATTCTCGAACTGTTGAACTATTTTATATTGATTTTGGAGACACAGGATATCAAGATATTGACCAACTCAAACAAATAAGGTAAAAGTTTTTAATAAAGTTCTTAATCTTAAAATTAAGTTTTTAATTTCCTCTAATCATTATTATCTTGTTATTTTGACTTGTTATTCTGATTCAAAGTTTATTTTTTATTTTGGTCCATTTTAAGATCCGAACATCTAGTGCTTCCTCCGCAAGCTGTTGAATGCTACCTGCCAATTTCTGCAAAGGGTTAGATTGTTATAGAGAGTATTTTGAAATAACTACTTATTAACATATTTATGATACAGTATTAAAACTTAAAAAAAAAATTTTTAATTTCTTTTTACAAATGTTGACATTTATCTAGATATTTTGGAGAAATATTGTGTTCATTAGTAAGAATAATAACATAATATAGATCATGTTATTCAAAGATAAACTTTTACTTACTTGCTTTAAAGCAGTGTAAGTGAAGGTAATGTTGGTTAAAAAAAGTTTGATTTTACCATTATTCAAGTCAGACAATTTGCTACTAATATTTTTTAGTTTTAAAAAACATATTGATATTTTTATTGTTTGATAATAATAATAGATTGCAATTAATAAACTTGTTCTATTGTCATTTGTGCATAATGTTTTTTAAAGTAATCAATACTGCTTTTTTTTTTTAATTTGATTTTTAATCTTTATTAAAAATCAATTTATATCTTAATCTTATCAAACTATTTTATATATATATATATATATATATATATATATATATATATATATATATATATATATATATCATTTATACCACAAACTAGTACTATAAGAGTTTTTAGTTTTAATAAAATAACTAACTTCTAGCTTCTTCATTAACTAAATGAGCACAAAAGATCAAAAAATTCCTGCAATCGGTTAGACTTATTGTTGTAGGATTAATTATATCTGATGATAAAAAGTTTGTTAATGAGCATTGTAAAGCTCGTTAACTTTTTATCTTATTTTAGCTTAATAAGATTTTCTGTAATATTGCAAAAAATGGAGAAGTTAGTTTTTTTTTGGCTTATTTGATCAGTTTTTTGCACCATTAAAAATGGGGTTCTATCATCTAAAGTTCATTTTTTTCTTGATTGGTCACAAAGTTTTTTGCATCTTTAATAGTGGGATTCTATCATCTAAACTTCATTTCTTATTGGATTGGTCTCGAAGTTTTTTGCATCTTTAATAGTGGGATTCTATCATCTAAACTTCATTTCTTACTGGATTGGTCTCAAAGTTTTTTGTATCATTAAAAATGAGATTCCATCACCTAAACTTCATTTCTTACTAAATAGTCTTGTTTTACATACAAGATGGTTTATTACTTTTAAAAGAATATGTAAATCTAAACAAAGATGGAAGGTAAAGGTTCAGAAAATTAAATCACTGAATTCAATGCGGTGTTTCTTTGTTGGTTTCTGATCAAATTTAAACATTCTTGAATTTAAGGTCCTTAACATGTACTTTATTAGCTGCAGTAACTCATTTCAGAAAGTAGATGCTTCTAAAATATTACTATCCATTCAAAGACCAGCTTGATTTTGTTTCAGTGAGTGTTTATGTTAAACATTGTTGTGTTCAAATTTTGAATAAGTTAGAAGTTTAGCTATTAAAATTGTACTGGAAATGAGGATTTACAAAAAGGCTAAGTTCGTATTAAATAACAAGAAAGACTTCTATTCTGAACTTGCTGTGAAGTATTTAGAGCTAATATTATAGGTATCACATGTTTATAAACCACCCTTAACTATTTCTTTAACAACTTCTGAAAATAAGCAATTTTTATCGAAGCTTGAAGGTCTTAAAAAGACCTTGTCATGGGTAATCTGTCAAACATTGTGTAAAATAAGTTACAGATGCTTTGAGTAGAGTGCACACTCACAAAAAGATGTTTTAAAGTAGCAATAAATAGATCTTGAAAGTTTGACAGAAATATTTTTGTACAGTTAGCGTAGGATTTTTGAGGACATCTGACCACAGTGAGAATAAGACGTTTTAAAGTAGCAATAAATAAGATCTTGAAAGTTTGACAGAAATATTTTTGTACAGTTAGCGTAGGATTTTTGAGGACATCTGACCACAGTGAGAATAAAAGATTTTTATATAACTGATACATCTAACTCTTATCATCCCTTTTTATCTTTTTAAACTATTTCAGACATCTTTATCATCACTTATTATCTTTTTAAACTATTTCAGACATCCTTATCATCTATTTAACAAGAAAATTTAGATAAAGTTGTTACACTATAATAGGACAATCTGTGTTTAGAAAACTACTGATAGTTCTTTAAAAAATTATTTTGAATATAATATTAGTTTTATCTGTAAATTTGTCACTGGTATATAATTGTTTTTTGAATTCAATGTACAGGTTCTAATTTTTTAAAAAGCTTTTACTCTTTTGTAAAAGTTCTTAAGTACAAAGCTTCATTTTCATCTTCTTTTTTTTCATTTACATCTTTTTAATTTACATTTAAATTCCAAATATAAATACTTTATTAGATTTTAAAAAAGTTCATTAATTTTAAACAAAAAAATGAAATTTTTTTTTTTTTTGAATAAACAAATCAAAAAAAAAAAAAAAAAAAAATCACGTTTTTTACAAATTCAAGTTTTAAAACTAGATTTGGATTCTCCAGAAAATTGTAATTTTTAATAATCCTCCTCCCCTCTTAATAAATTTTGGAAAATTAACTCTTCCCAGTTACTATTCCAAAATTTATGCCCTCAGTAGTAGATTAAAAAAAAGTTTCTTTTTTTTTTCATCCTTTTCTAGTTTATAAATTTAAGTCACAAATTTTTATTTTACTTATATTTTATTAGATAGTGATTGGTCAGATGAAGCTTTAGAACATTTTGAAAATATTGTTCACTGCTCACAATGGTTACCACTGGTGGCAAAAGTCATAGGATACAAAAATACTGATACTGCTAAATATCCTATACTTCAGTTGGTTGATAGCACAGAAGAAAAGGTACACTTGTCAGTATATATATATATATATATATATATATATATATATATATATATATATATATATATATATTAAAGTTTAAAAAAAATTTTTTTCAGTTTTAAATGCATGATACAAAAAAAAGCAGTATCACCAACTCTGGGTTCGTCACTGTATATATATATATATATATATATATATATATATATATATATATATAAATCTTTTACCTGTTCCTGTATAGAATATTATCATATTTGTTATTCTAATGATGGTCTTAATCTTTTGAACAAGGTCTTTAAATGCTTTGTAAATTTTAGTCCTGTTTTGGTTGCCAATCATAAGCCTCTCTCCCAAGTGTTGTGAGTGCTGTGATGTTTCTGATGATGATCGTGCAATATTGGGTTTATTTAGTCAAATTTCATATTTATAATCAATTTTCATATTTTCAATAGGTTGAAGTAAATGGCAGAAAGTAATAACACTTTCTCGGCTTTCAGTTAACAATTAATGTTTAGTTTTATAACTTCTTAATAACTTATAACTTTATAACTTCTTGTTGTAAATTTCTAATAATAAACTGAAGTTTGACGCTTAATAATTCTCAAGAAATGTAAAATAGAAATGCAATATTTTTACTTAGAGAATAAAAAACTGGACAGTTCCGTTGGTCACTTTTTGCAATCATTGTGTCTCATAAACAATTATAAATATTTTTATAATTGTTTATGCGTCATTTTAACCAAGCATTACCAATAGCAACAGTTATTAAACATTTATTCAAATAATTATGTTATTCTACTCTAATAAAAAGTGAGTTGAAAAAATGTATTGAAAATATTTATATAGAAAGCAGATTTTTTTAAATTGCATTTTTCCAATGGTTTCAAAATAATTCATAAAAAGCCACTATAAAATCTGTTTCAAAACAATTAATATCACTTAAGATAAAAAGTAAAATTGAGATATAATCAAATTGTATTTATAGAAAAGTTTTTTGTCTTAGCTTTTAGTGAATAATCATTTTTATTAGACTCAGTGAGTCTGGCTCAGTGAGTTCTGATATTGAAACTGCCTAATAATCATTGTAAGCGATAGACATCAACAGGAAAGTAAGGCTGTCTATCAAAAGTAATGACTTTTGTTTTTCTATAATTATCTTTCAAATATTATACAGTTTAAGATTTTAATACAAAAATATAAAAATTAGGTTTACTATAACAACAACTGGCTTCCCAGTAATAAAATTTGTTTTGTAAAAATTTTTACAAAAAATATGGTGTTTTATAGTAAAGCAATAATTGTAAGTTCTTATAATAATATAGTAATAAAGACTAAATATCAAATGACACAAGCTTTATTGCTAAATGCATATAAAAAAATTGCAAAACTATTCTTAAGTCATTAAATAAAATCAGAAAAATTTTAAACATATATGATAAGTTTTTAAGTATAATAAATATACTGTTTTCAAAAGTTATCATATATTAAAAGATATAATGAAACAATAAGTGCTGGTTTGCAAAGAACTTAAAAGCAAGATAAAAAAATAAAAACAATGACAAGAATAACCTTGCAACAACAATTAAAAACAACCTAAGTTTAAAATTTAATAATTTACTCAACTTTTTGTTTAGTCAATAGTTTTACACATGCTAAACATCAGTTAAGGAAACTAAATACAAAATTATAGTATAAAAATACAGATATTACTAATGGTATATATATTTTTTTTCTTTTTTAATTGTAAGTTACTTTTAAAAGTCCTATCACAGGGTCTTATCACAGAACACTGTGAAGGAGTGTTTAACTAGGAAGTTCACTTTTCCTTCCTTATCTATATCTTAATATATATATTATAAGTTGTAGAATGTAAAAGAATATAAACTTCAAAACATAAGTAATAAATTTATAAAGAGATAATTTTTAAACCATGTGAAAAAAGTTTACTTAACAAAAGAATTTGCTAAAAAAAAAATTTTTAAGGTTTTTTTGTAGTACAAAAACCATCATCATCTTCTTAATATTGAGCAACTTATTAATGCTCATTTATTTGACAAAACTCACAGCAGCTATTACACCCGAGTTAAAGCAAGAAAGAGTCGCTACACTATTTTCTATAAGAAAATGTGAATGAAAGTGTATACAAATATATAACTTATGTAAACTTCAAAATTTAAATCCTTTCGCTTGTGCATTTTATTTTATTTTTTTAATCTTTTCCAATTTTCTATATTACAAAATAAAACATTTTTAAAGTACTTAAGATATTATATACATAACATATGGGTAAAACATTTTCAAAAAACACAAAAAAACACAAATCTGCACCCTACAACACTAAATTTTCTGAAATTTGGCACAAATGTTTAGAGACATAACTTAGGAAGGACTGTAAATTTTTTTAGTAAAATTCTTATCCGTTTAGGATTTACAGCAACTTGAAGCTTGTTTGATTTTGACTGAAAAATGAGGGGGGAAAAGTGCCAAACATATTTTTGTTTATTATTATCCTTAATTGTAATGGTGCAATTCTAAAACTTTGTACCAAAAAAGCTTAAAACCTGTTAAGTTCCAAAACTTTAGTTTTATATCTCTCAAAGCAAGGCAATGTAGTTTATTCTAGGATTCATAAAATATACCTAATAATGACAATAAAAAAGGGCATTGACAGTTATAGCTATAAAAAAAATCTGACTGATAAAAAAATAATTTATTTTTATTTTCTTAAAGATAAGATGTATATCAACTTTAGGAAGCAATTTTTTTTTTTTTTGGCCTTACGATTACTTGAGGAGTTATTGAGTTATGATATGAACACAAAATTTTGTAATAATTTTAAAATCAGGCAATCTATCCCAACATTTTACAAATTAATAAAATTAGAAATTAACAATTTAGTAACTTAATTGTTTCTATTATTTTTTTTTACAACAAAATTATAAGGTATAAAAAAAGGTTTTGAAAAATAAATACTCAATTTAAGTGATTTTATATATGCTTTTCATTCACATTATTCATAAATTGTACAAAAAATAAAGATTAAAAAAAAAGTATGGGTAAGACATCAGACTCAACTAACTTGAAATTAGTTTAAATGTAAAAATCTCTATTTCCTAAGGAAAACAATTTTTTTTTTGGTTGTCTTTGGCTAAATAATTTTATACACCATGTTCACATCATGCATCTGAAACAATAAAATAAGATTTGTGATTGAGAAAACCTTCTTTTTTGAAATAAATAATCACAGGATGAATTGTACATTGTAAATTTGTTTAATGAAAGATTTGTACTTAATCCTGAACTGCAAGTTTTATGTTTTTTGAAAAATCACCCAAAAACAATGGTGTTAACCTGTTCATATCTTCCTTTCTTGATCTCAGGCATGATGCTTGACTCTTAGCTAAAAAAGAGTGTGGTGCAAGTTTTGTCAGTTTTTTACATACTAGTTCATTGTATTCAGACACTGGCTCTTTATTATGTGTTAAGTTTGACCTATCTGTTGTTGTCCACTGATCAAATTCTATGTCATCCTCATCTTCAACTCTCCAATTAAATTATAAAGTTTTTCAACCAATGCATTCCTAGTTGCATTTACGCATCATACAGTCTTTATTAGTCCTGTCACATACAATACAAGGTAACAGTTCTTTGTATGTCATACCAAAAGGATGTAAAAGCAGTTTTAAATTCTGATGAATAGCACAGAAGCATACTAAATGTGTTCCTGAAGCACCAGCAGTAATACACCATTTTAATTTCTATATTTAGGTGCCCCAAGAAGTCCTAATGGTCTTGTCACTGAGCACCGCGCAAGTGTATTTAACCAGAAAGTTCACGCCTCCTTCATTACTGTGACGCTCATTTCAATCCAAAGCTCATTTCAAACCTGAATCTCCTGCTTATAAAGTAAGCGCTCTAACCACTGCGTCATGACCGCTTGAAACCTTGAAAACCCATTTTTATTTCTGGATTCATGGTTTTGAAAGCAACAAACAATTCCTTTAAATTACATTTACATTACAATTAGTCCTTTTTACCAGGCATTATATGGCTATATTCATCATCTTCATAAAAAGTCTTGACCAGTTGAACTGTTACATCAGGAGCAACCTTTCCTAATTTAGGATTAGACATGACTAAAATACCTTTTTCTAATGCTAATTTACGTGCAGTTCAAGCTACATAGTTTGTTACATGTAATGTTTCAGAAACTTTTTTTATTGACCAGTTAGTTGGAACAAGCGTTGTCAATTGTATTTTTTTTAGATGCTGTAGATGTTTTGGACTACTATGTAGACTCTGCAATTTTATTAGAAATTAATACCATCATGTTATATGTTAAGTCCAACCATGCAACATTTTTTCCTTTGAATGTTGCGGCATTATATCTTTGATTATTCCTTTATACATGTTTTTGTCTATAATGCCTTGAACTCGATAGAATAGACCTACTCCAACACAGCTAAAACATGACCAAATCATTACCGAACCACCACTATGCTTAACTGTAGGAACTTGGTACTTAACATCATTTCGGAGACCTACTGGACATCAAACATATTAAGTACCATCAGAACTAAACATGTTAAACGTTGACTCGTCACTCCATAGTATTTTTGACCATTCTTTTCCTGTCCAATTTAAATGTTTTTTAGCAAATTGTAACCATGCTCTATGATTGGTACTTAACATCATTTCGGAGACCTACTGGACATCAAACATATTAAGTACCATCAGAACCAAACATGTTAAACGTTGACTCGTCACTCCATAGTATTTTTGACCATTCTTTTCCTGTCCAATTTAAATGTTTTTTAGCAAATTGTAACCATGCTCTATGATTTTTTGTAGAAACAAAAGGTTTTTTAACAGGATGACGACCAAACAGGTTGTTTTGTCATAGGTGATACTTTACTGTTGCATAAGAGCATAAAATTTGATATGACTGTGAATTCTTTATGAATTTCCTAAGCACTTTTGTACGGATCTACCTTTGACGACCTTACTATAACATTGTCTTGACAAAAAGTTGTTGATTTGGGGCGTCCTGACTTTGTTAAAGCCTGGAAATGATTCTGTTGTTTAATGTATAACCAACTATTGATCGCAGAATGTTCATATCTATTGAAATTTGTCTCACACTCTTACCATTATTAAATCTTTTTACAATTAACTTTTTTTCACTGCCTCGGTAAAATATTTATTATGTCTGATTATAAATGATTGATTCTTGAATGTTTTTACAAAAATCTGTCTTCTGAAAAAGAAGTTTTAATAGTCAAAGTTGTTTCAAAGTCGTTAGAATTTAGTTTGTCTAATTACTTTTGAGCCAATCAGTTTCATTCTTTTAATAAAGTTTTAAATAATTACTCACAAAAGTAAATTTTTATTTTGTTTTTCATAATTGTCATATAATTTGACATGCTTATGCAAAATTTCTTTTTAAAATGTTTACTCATTGAGAAAATATTACAAAAAAGGTGTTTGTCTAATTACTTTTGGACGCTACTGTATAAGATTTAAACCTACGATTTCTGCTTCTAATACAGTATGTATTGTAATCACATGTAGAGATGCTGAGAAGAAAATGTAACTGTATTACTCAAATACTATAATATTAGTTATACTATTATTATAAAACGATGAACAAATCCTATTGCAAAAAAGTTATAAACAACTTATTAAGAATGGTATTGCCCATTAAAACCTAAATATACAAACTTTTACCTCTACACACTTTTTTGTGAGTCAGAAATGGATTGCAACAACTTTTCTGATTACTCTTATATTTCACTATTAACATATCACAATGATGTGTGCATATACTAGTAATTTGTTCTTTTTTTAAAGTTTGTTCATTTTACAAGTAATTTATGATCATTCCTGTCAATATCTTCAATCAGATTTCTTACTTGGGTATATATAATTGTTTATAACAAGCTCCATAATTATTTACAAATGAACAATTCATTTTGTTATCCATATAAAATTATGAGGAATTATAATCAAAACACTTTAATAGAAGAAATCTTAAAAATCTTAAAAATTCATAATGAGCAAAGTACACTTGAACACAAACAATATGTTTAAAATAAAAATAAAGTTATATTTATAAAGAACATATTGTTTGAACAAATAGCTATTAGTTTTAATAGACATATTTTAAATGCCTAATTATCTACTAATTATTGTCAATTCTCCACTAATTATCTGCCAAAAATTAGGGTGAAAGTAGATTATAACTAAATATAATTATATTGAGTTATAATTTAACAAGGTAATATTTATTTGATATTATTATGTACACTTGTCATTTTATTACTTATTTTATTGATGAGATAATCACTATTTTATTACAATAAATCAATAAAAAAAAGATTACATAATATTGTTTAATTTAATGACACAACTATTATGTAATGAAAATAACATAAAAATAACATGTTATGTAATGAAAATAACAAATTTATAAGTTTACAAAATATTTAACAATATTTTGTAACAACTTTGTAAAAATATAAATCGCATAACACACATACTGTTTTTTTAAATATACTTACTCAAAATTAGATTAAAAACAAATAAAAATGAATTTGCTCACCTTGTTTTTTTTAATTTCTTCAGAAAAATTGAAAAACTCCTCAGCAAAACATAAGACCAAAACAAAATTGGTTCGTAAAGTAGACATCTGTCTGACCTTTAAGAAAATTGAAACAAAATTTTTTTTCTATCAGTCTGATTTTTTCTAGAGCTAATTTTTGTCAATGCTCTTTTTTATTGTCGTTAGTTAGTGCATTTTGTAGATCTTAAAATAAACTATATTTTGTTATTTTGAGAAATACAAATCTATAATTTTCAAATTAAACAGGATTTAAACTTCTTTGGTACCAAATTTTAGCTTTGCAAAATTACTACAAGCACCTTATAAGGGTAATAGTAAACAGACACATTTCTGGGCCCCCCCCCCCTCATTTTTTAGTCAAAATCTAACAAACTTTAAGTTGCTGTAATTCTTAAAGAAATAAAAAAATTTTGAAAAAAATTCAGTCTTTCCTATCTTACATCTTTACACATTTGAGCCAAATTTCAGCGAATTCGGTGATGTGTAGGGTGCAACTCCTTGTTTTTTGAAAATTTTTTACTCATATTTAAAGATATATACTGTAACAAACAAAAGAAAACTCTTTTTCTTATAGGAAAAAAGATTTTACATTCAAACTTATTTACTTCAAAGTTAATTAAAGAGGCAAGGGTCCTAATAAGCTGCAGATAATCTGAAAAAAAAAAATTAATAAAAACCTAATAGAAACTTAAGAAATAAAAAAATTAATAAGCCTATCGCTGTTTTTTTTTAGAAGTTATTAAGTTAAACATTAATTGTTAACTCATCGAAAAATATAGAAACGGTCGGTGTGGAATAGACTTTGGAAGTCAATTATTCCACATATTTTTAATTTTATTTTTACATGTTTGTTATCGAAAAATGTAGAAACGGTCGGTGTGGAATAGACTTTGTAAGTCAATTATTCCACATATTTTTAATTTTATTTTTACATGTTTTTAAACTTTTTTACCAATTATAATTAATCAACACATTTCAAGTGGAAATATTATTTAGACAGGTACTAATATACGAACCGCTGATAAATAGCGATTTGCGCAACTCTACCGAAACATTTAATAAATTTTAAAGTTAATTGTAAATTTTTGACAAGGATAATTATTTAAGTGCAAAAGTTTAACTTTTGCACTTCTTTTATTTTAAAAGCTTTTATTTTGTTATCTTATTTTAAAAGCTTTTAGTACTTTAGGAAAGTTGAAGTGTCCCAGTAGACTTTATTATTTAAAAATTTTTTAGAGCTTTACAAGTTTTAAGTTACTCAAGTCTTTGTTATTTTAAAAAGTCATAGAACTTTAATAAGCACAAATAATCACAAGATATAATAATAAATTATCTTTACAAATACAATTAATCTTTAAAGATAATTTTTTTTTACTTTTATGTGAAAATACTATGTCATGTGCCAGGATTTACTAAAATTTTTGACCTGACCAAAAAAAAATATATAAGAATGTAAAGATTTTTCAAGTTTAACTTATTTTAGATAAGATTATGTTTGTTATATATTTTAGTATAAGAGACATTTTATTTGTTTGAATTTTAAAAATTTGAGATTTAAGCATTTTTGGGTGTCAGTGCAGATTGAACTTTTTTTTTCCATTCCAAATAATTTCTATCGAGCATTGTAAAAGTTAAGGTAACGCACCTTAACTTTTAAAACTGTAAAACTTAATATCACAGCAGCAAAATATGTTTCTATTGTATTCAAAAATCATCACAAAATATATTTAGTTTCTGCAAAAGCAGAAAATAAAACCTTTTTCCTAGTCAATATATTTAGAGTTATTAGAACGTTAGTTAGAATATATTAGAACGAGATTTTGTCTTTACTACTATTATAACTTTCTACGGATGCACATACATATATACTTACAAACATGCATATATAGTCTAATAACTTGTCAATAATAATTTTAGGAATTGCATATATGTGACGATATGGTTCAAAAAGGTTATGCGATTGATTTATCAAAACATTTTATTGAAAATGATGGTTTATTAACAACACTAGGTACGAATTACATAAATAAAATTAAAAAGTGTGTTTTATTGTGTTTTAATTACATTGCATGATTTATTATAGATCATCCAAATAATAATGAGTATGCATATTTTGAATTTGAAACGTGTCTTAGTAATGTCAAACCTGCAGATGTTAAAGGTGTACAAGAAGATATCTGTAATGAGTTAGACAGTGGTAATGTTTTCCATGAGAATTTAAAATTTTCAGAAAATCATACCGATGAGACGAATCATCAAAGAACTATTTTTGAAGATTGTTTTGAAGAAAAACAAAATAGGGATCAGCATCTAGAAAATCAGTTTCTTGATGATGATGAATTCATTATTAATACCCCTAATAAGGTTACTGAACAATTGGAAGAATGTGGTATAATAAATTCGTTAATGTCTGGAGTTGCTATTCAAAATAAAACATCTTCAGAAAGTAGTACAGACTCGCTTTGTAATATACCGACTCCTAAGTCTACGTCATCGCGGCATTCCTCTGATGATTTTGTTAATATTAACGATAATACTTTGAGTGGAGCGATATTATCAGTTGTAAATGAACATTTATCGGACAATCTTAACAGAGACGAAGAGTTTAAGGAGCTCAACGGAGATATAAGTAAGTCAAGTGAAGAAATAATAGTGAATGAATTCACTGAACTTCAAAAGTCATTAGAGGAAACGAGTCGAAAAAATGTTAAAAGTATGGAGTTTACTAGTGATGACGATGATGATACTGGGTCGTTTTTCAGTGCACGTTCAGAGGTGACGATTACCGATATTGAAGACGTAAATGCAGAAGACCTATCAACAATAGAGAGCGATATTTCAGTCAACATTCCAGATTTTTCTTCCGTTGAGTTGTTAGAGGCAAAATCTATTAATGACTTTTATGATTCAATGCATGATTCACTTTCAAAAGGACCGGTTTACACCCAAAAGAATGGATTACCTTACAGCATTCAAGTTATAGACGAAAAAAAGAAAATGGGTTTGTCTAGTGAGTCAAATAAAGTTTCAAGTAAAGATCATATAAATGGTTTTTGATAAATTTTATTTATGAAAGTTTTGTTAAAATGTTTAATATTTTACCAGTTATCTTGTTTTAGTGAAATAAAAGCATGAAATGTTACCATAGTGATGTTTAAAAAAAAAGTGTAACTTTTTTTATAATTTTATCTTATATTTTATCGCGGCATCTTGTAATACTGTATTATATGTAATATATACGTTTGCTCATAGTCAATAGAAATCCTGGTCTGGAAAAGCTATTGTTTCAGTCTTATTTTAAAACCGTATCTTGAAAAATGCATAAAAAGTAGTCACGTGATCAAATCTAGTGCAAAACAAATTTTTAAATAGCGTTTTCTGAAGAACAGGCGAAACGCTTGATTAGGCCGGGTGAATAAAAATGAGCAATTGCTTTTACTCAGTAATTGGTCAGCTTTACGTGAATAAAAGCATTAGGAGTTTTGCTCAAATTTTTATTCACGTAAAGTTAAACAATTTACTTAGTGAATTTTCGGCTTTACGTAAATAAAAACTTAGGGAAAATTCGTTTAGCTTTTATTCACGTAAAGCTGACCAATTACTGAGTAAAAGCAATTGCTCGTTTTTATTCACCCGGCCTAATATATAATAATTATTAATGCTGATGATGAATATTTTGATAATGCATTATTAGAGGTAATAATAATGTTTAAATTTTAATTAGAATGGTTTATTTTGGTGTAAAGGTTAACGCAAATGATTAAGTCAAATTAAAAAAACATTTTTAAAAGTTATTGTATCTTATTTTTGTATTTACTGTTAATAATCGTACTAAAATAATATATATATATAATAGATGCTATATTAGGTAACCGATATTGGAGACTTCAAGTGCAAAATTTGCAAATCCAAAACGTATAAAACAAAAGGAGGCTTAGCACGACACAATAAAAACAAACATACCATAAAGAGTCAAACAGATATACATTATAATGATTTTGTCACAGATATAAAAAAAATTGTTGCAGAAACTAAAGCTGATTTGTCAACAAATAAAGTTTATCCTGAAGAAAATATTTCAGAAATAAAAGACTTTGAAATAAAAATAACAGAAAACTTTTTTGACGAAACAAGAAAAATGTCAAAAAATTTAAAATCATCTGGAAATGCTGAAAAATATTATTCCAACTTTTATAGCAATATTGTTCTCTTTTCAGACACATATTTTAATCTAAAGAAACCTGCATCAACAGTATTTACAACAAAGTTATGCAATATATTATTTCACTATTTTCAAAGCTCTCCTTCAAAGAATGTTGAAGTTGAAGAAATTTCACCACGTGAAGTGGATGGATTAAATATTTGTCTGGGTATGTTATAAGAAATCTACTTAAAAAGGAAAAAACAACAAAAAATTACAAAAGCCAGTACAATCAAGCTATAATTGCATTATTACTTCAAACAACTAAAGAAGTTTCAAGTTCAGAAAAGTTAATAAATACCCAAAACAGAGGGGGTTTAACAGCGGTATGTGAAGAATGCTATCAGATTTTCTTGCTAGCTGAGAAACATTTTAAGAAACTGCAGTTGCTAACCTCCGAAATATTGAAAGTAAGAATTTAACAAAACACCTATTAAAGGATCCTAATATTATAAGTTTTTACAATGCAATCGTGGATGATGTGAAATTCGTGTCTATTGATAAGGAAATTAAGCTTAACTTGTTAGAAAAAATGATAGAACTTTATTTTAGAGTTCGTACATTTTCATTGGCTAAAAATATAACTGCAAAAAACAATGATCCAAGTTTTAAAGAAAAATCTTTAAGAAAAAGTATAAAACGTAAATCAAACAATAAATAAAGACTTAAACTTAAAACTTAATACAAGTAATTGATATATTTTGTTATATGCTATGTTTATATTTAGATTATATTTATAGGTTTTTTTTTCGTTTTGGTAACTTTTCATTATCAACAACACTCCAAGATACCTCACATTTTTGACCATGACCACCTTTATAGTATTTCCTAGTATTTATCCTTTATAGTATTTATTAGTATTTCCAGTAACCGGCGCAATTGATCTTTGCAATCGCAAGGTATTTGACGTGTAGGGTTGTCATTTCTTCGACCTAAACTTCGTTGTCTACCAAAGTATTCCTCCAAAACGCCTTGATTGAATTTTACAGTCAAAACAAACGGCATACCACTTTTTAATAAAAATTTTACCAATTCGATAACAGACATTAAGTCCTTCGTATGTTTGCCAAGAGATAAACATTCTTCTTTTTGCATTGTTGGAAAAGTTACCAGGACGATTAATAATACACTCTTTCCATTTTTCTACAGGGTTGCCACCAAATCAGGGAATTCAGGGAAAATCAGGGAAATTTAGATACAATCAGGGAAAATGATTGATTTAGGAAAAAATCAGGGAAAATCAGGGAACTTTTTAATTTTTCTTTAATGTTTTGATATTTTTTCTAATAGAAATCTTACTTTTCAAGGGTACCAGGGTTAATGTTTAACATTTTACCAATTTAAGGGTACCAGGGTTAATGTTTAACATTTAACAAGAAACTTAATCATATTGTGTTTACATTAATTTAATGTTTGCAACTCAATCCTTTATTTGAAAAATGGGCAGTGTAAATAAGTCTGCCAAGTGCAAAATATAAAAAATTGAATTTAATTTGTCAAATATGCAGATGAGTTATGATAAGTTACATGGATGGCAAAAAGCATGCAAAAAAGTCAAAGCCAGTATCACGCCTGCACAGTCTACACCTATAAAGCAAGCACTTCAAACAGTATATTAATGTGATAAAAGTTGTACAGAAATCTACTCTGTTTTAAATGCAATACAGAATAATTTTTCATTAAACTCATGTAATGAAAATGGCCTACTTTACCAGAAAATGTTCCCTGATAGCAATATTGCTAAATCTTATGAAATGAATGAAACAAAACTTGGTTATATAATTAATTTTGGTAATGGGCCTTAATTTTACAGACTTTTAACTAAAAATATAAAAAAATCTCCTTATTATACTCTTTCACTCGATGAAAGTCTGAACTATTTTTTAAAAATGGTCTATTAGATCTAAATATTCAGTTTTTGAACATCCATCTAAATCATGTTGAATCCAGATACTTTGACTCTAAATTTTTAGGTCACCCTACAGCAAAGAATTTACTGTAGTATTTACAAAGTATGACTCAACTAAGTATAAAAGGTACAAATGTGAACTGGTCCCTTCTTAATCTTCTTGAAATACAGCATGATCAACAAGAGCTACCTAAACTTCTTAACGTTGGGAGCTGTAACCTCCATTTAATACATGGTTTCAAATCAGGTTTTCAATCAGCTGAATGGAATAAGAAGTTAATGGAAGCATCATACAACCTTTATTTATGATTCTTCGGCTAGAAGAGCTGATTTTGTAACTGTTACTGAATGTGAGTGTTTTCCTTATGCATTTTGCTCAAAACATTGGATGGTAGATCAAAAAGTTGCAGATAGACTTTGTTTAATTTGGGAGAATGTTAAAAAAACTAACCAAGTATTGGGAGACCTTTCTTAAAAGTAAGCAACCAAAATGAAAGAGCTATGACAAGTGTTTGGGACAGAGTTGTTAACAAGGCCAAAAGTATCAAGACCAAGGCCAAGGCCACACGTTACAAGTCCAAGATCAAGGTCAAAAGTTAAAAGGCCAAGGACAAACCGAAGGCCAAGAGTTTAAGGCCAAGGTCAAAATTAAGAGTTTCAAGGCCAACGTCTACACAAACATTTTTAAGACTAAATACTTTAACTTTTGCCTTGCGTTAAGGCCAATTATTAACACAACTGTAAGTAGCAAGTGGTGTGACAATAAAACCACATTTTTTAAAAATAGACCAAGGGTATGGGCAGAATTAAACAAAATCAATAAGAAAATTCGTTTTTTTTTATAGGCTAAGACCAAAATTTTTAAGGTCAAGACCAAGTCGAAGGCTAACAGTTTCAAAGCCAAGATTAAGGCCAAGGCCTCAATTTTTGGTCTTAAGGCAAGGTCAAGGCCAAGAACTAGCAACTCTGATTCGGGGGAACAAAAGATGAGTTAACTTTGACTAAATTGTAGTTTTTTGGTTACATTGCAAGTTTTTTGCAGAAAATCTTACTGAGATATCAAACGAATGCCCCAATGATTCTTTTTCTTTTTGAAGATTTGTTCTCAACTGTTAAATGTTTAATGGGTTTAATTATAAAACAAGATATCCTTAGCAGCATCGTTGATGGCAGGCAACTTCAAAAATATAATTTTACAAAAAAGGAAAACTTTCTGCTATTAAAATTAATGACAAATGGATTTGCTGCAGAACATGACATAATCGAATTGAGGAAAAAAGATGCATTATCATTATTTAAAAGATTACGTCTCATTATCATTGGAATTCTAGAAAAAATATTTGAAAGAAGTTTGAATCGAATTTTTTTTCTGAAAGCAACTGGTTGCATCAGTCCAGTGTCAAATTTTTCTTAACAAAAAGCTGATCTTCATCAGATGAAATCTGTACTACATCTAGTTCTTTCTTGCTCACATATTACTTCAAATGAATGTGATCAAGCTTTCATAAAATTTTTAAAGTTGTTAGAGGAAAGTTCATCTATTCTTTTACTTGTATTCAAATATTTTTACACTGGAAATTGTTTAAACAAGTTTCATTTTGAAACCATTAAAGTTAGTGTAGATTATATGATTTTTTCAAAAGTTTTGATATTTATTTTGGGCAAGCATCAATTGAGAGAGGCTTAAGTTTTACCAGTAATATGCTCAGTGAAAAAATGAAAGGAATGTCACTTATATCTCATTGCACTATCAAGGATTTTATGGAGTCAAACAAATTGAAGGCTAACAAAATAGAAATAAACAATGAAATGATAAATGCTGTTTGTAGTGCATCATTACAATATAAAAACTATTTGGAGGAAAATAGAAAACTCCAAGCAAAAGAAAATAGCGTGATAATGCTTTTAGATCAAGAAATATTGGGACTTAGAGAAAAGTAAAAAGTATTAAAAGATGTATGTAAAACATACAATTAGAAATTTATTACATTCATTACATTTTTTTGAATTTCATTATCTTGTACCCTTAATAAGTCTGACAGGTTTTCAATGCCTATTGAACATATCCGTTTTAAATATACCCTGGTTCAAAGAAAAATTTCATATGTTGATTGAAGTATTTGATTATTTATTTTAATTTTCAAGTAAATTGATTGGTTCATTACTCATTGGGGGATTATAGTATCTGTTTTTTTAGAGGTAAAAATACTCTGGGGTTATTGGAGAAGTTTAAAAACTAAGTTTGGGCATTTGAATGCTGGAAATATCAGGTGGAAATAAGCAAAATTCAAGGGGAAAAATCAGGGAGAAAAAAGCAAAATTTTAGCGAAAAATCAGGGAAAATCAGGGAGCAAAAAGCAAAATTTTGGCAAAAAAATCAGGGAAAATCAGGGAATTTTGCTCCTAAATAATGGTGGCAACCCTGTTCTAGATAGCATAAAAATGTATTTTGTAGCCATGTCAAACGCTCATCATTAACATCCGTGTATGGTAATAAAAATGGTTTGCGTTTCATTGATGTTTTGCACATTTAAGCAATCAAAAAAACTATCTAACATTTCGCAAAATTTTGCAGTTCCATTTGTATCATCAGGGTAATAATTTTTTTAAATGTTACTGACAATACTACTTAAAACCTGGGCTGCAAGTCTTACATTCATAACAGAATAAGCACTAAGTTTAATATGATCCTGTGTTAACTTTGGTATAATTTTTAACCCATTTTTCATTTTGTGATTGACTATTCTTGTGATATGGTACCAAATCAATTGTTGTCCATCATTCCAAAGACTTCGTGTACCCCTGCCATCTCCTGAAATAAAAAAAAAGATTGAATCTCAATATAACACAAAATTATTGCCTACAATTCAACTCTCAATCTAGGAAGGTTTAAAACATTGCATTGCCCTTCTAATTTTAGCTAAATAAGTCAGCATTTCATACTTTTTAATATAAAAATCTGTTATTTTATTATTACTTTCCAGCAAGAAATAACCATAACCTGATAATTTTCTACTGGAAAGGCCTGTAAACCAATACACTATAAATATAATTTACATACCTGAGTGATATAAACAGTTCCTTGCTGTTTTGATGAGATGAGGAGCATCAGCAAAAAACCATAAGTACCGTTCAGGGGCATACATATTAATGCATCGATGAACAACATTACAATCTAATTTGTCATCAAACATACTATGCATTCGATAGAACTTTCTGTTTGGTGCTGCACCATCCGATACTGCAGCTATAACATATAATTTACATGGCAGTTCTAAAAATCCAACTGCTTCCCAGAAAGTTGGCATTAGTTGGAACGAGGTGAGACCTTTAGTAGCAAAGTGACATAAAGCAAACTTTAAGTCAGAAGCAATATCAAATATATATTCTGAATAAAGTTGTTACATCAAGGATATTTACAAATAGTAATTTGTACTAATATAAAGTAAACACCTGTCAAACTAAATAAAAATTATAATACAAGTAGGAATAATAAAAGTAATAGTAGTGATTGTAGTGATAAAAAAAATAATAGTAGCGATTATAAAAAGAATATACTATAATAATAATAATAATAATAATAATAATAATAATAATAATAATAATAATAATAATAATAATCAGTTTATAATAATAAATTTAATAATTGATATTAAAATTAGTAATATATCATGATAGAAAAGAGAAAAAATAAAAGATGAATAGAAGCACCGCGTTAGGGTTATAAATAATAAGTTGTAAAAAAGTATAAGATTTATAAAGAGTATTTTTCTAAAAAATGGTTAAAGAGAGCAGTTTTAAATTTTGAGAATGATTTAAGAGATTTTAATTGGGAAGAGAGATTGTTCCAGGTTTGTATGCTTTTATGTTGTATGGATTCGTAGCCGTAATGAACAGTTCGGTATTTAGGTACAGGTAATTTAAAGTTGAGAGCAGATCCTAGAATATATTTACAGTTTTCCCTATAACTAAAAAAGTTGATAAATGTAAGAGGTAAGTTATTATGATTTTGGTTCCAAACAAATAGACAATTTGATAGCTGAATAAGGTCACACAATTTAAGGACTTTAGATAAAAAATAGAGTATGCTACAGTTCGAATTAGTATGTTAAAAGTAAATTAATTTTAGAACTTTGTTTTGGAGATAAGTTAGTCTTAAAAAAGCAAGCTGCTTAGATAGTCCCCAAACTTGGCAAGTATATCTGAGATGAAAGTGAAAAATAGCATGATATAAATTAAGCAAAGTTATTGGTTAACAAAATGACGAATTTTAGCTAAAATACCATTCGATCTGCTTAATTTCAATGCTAAGTCTTGAAGATGCGATGCAAAAGATAAATTAGAGTTTATTTTGATTCCAAGATATTTAATAAATTTAACTGGATTTTCTTTTTGGCCACTTAATCTGAAATTTAATTGCTTATTTATTTTTGTTTGTATACCTCGAATGAAGTAGACTAGAACATGGCTTACTAAAGAATCTTCCTTTTGAAAAGTAGAATATAAATCAGGTTCACCTAAATCTACAAAACCTATAATGTCATCTGTGTGTTTATTAAAAACAAGTTTTTCTTGTATTTTTACTTCATCAAAAGATAACGTTACATATCGTTGGTAGCCAACTAGGTTAATACTAATTTTATTCAATTCTTCAATTACGGGAGGGTTTAATCCAGCTTTCGGTCGAATGAAATTCTTATTATCTCTTAGAGTTCTGCGACTTGGTAATGTTAGTATATTTGATGAGCGCAACTCATCATAAGCTGAGGCTGACTTTGAGGCAAGTGGGAGGCAAAACCGTATTATCATAGGATGATTTTTATTACACATTTTCTTTTGCTGGTCCCAAATAATTTCATAAAGGGAGTAGCTTTTTCGTAGTTACTACTCATTATTTGGTTTAAATCATCAACAAACCCATCATTAATAGTAATACCTTTAGAGTCTATTTGAAAATTTTTTTTTTCTAAATCACTTGTTAGCTGAGCACATCTTAGACGTTCTTGTTTTAATGCTAATAGAACGTGAACAGGATTTGTTTTACTAAGTGGAGCTTTTCGAAGAGCAGGTGTGGCTAACTGATGTTGTTTTTTTATTTTTTGTTTTTTCATTTTGTTATTTTTTAGTGTGTGAGTACAAAATGAACAAACAGAATTTATATCATCAGACTCACTAGTATGTAATATAATACCTGATTTTGCTCTTTTAAACCTTTCATTTGATACACGCATACCATCTGTACTTGCACTTTCTAAATCAAATTCCATTGGAACAATATGATCAACAAAATCATCATTACTTATATTTCTGATGTTTTCTATAATACCAGAACAAAATCTTAATGTACATATTTTGCATAAAAGTTTGGTAACTGTAGTGTTCAGCATTGATCGTGAGTATAATTTATAGATTAAGTGAGTATCTGGCAAGAGCCATCCAAATACAATAATGGTGAACGCTAAGCTGTCATCTACTTCAACTTCATACAAAGGTAACAAATACAAAGGCAATAACTTTTTAAATTTGATATTGTTTTCATTACATGTCATCTCCCGTCCACTAAGTTTTAACTTTTGAGTTTTTTTCTGTAAATCAATTAAGTTTGAATAATTTATTCGTTTCTGTGGGACAATATCTTTTACAATACTTATGCGTCTTCTAGGTAACTTTTTTTCTTTTTCATGTGATTTTATGGGTAAGTTAACAGTTGGTAAAGCCTCTAAGCGAAATGATTTCTTTCCAGTTTCTGAAATTCAACATATTTCAATAAAGTAAATATAAATTATCACACAAAAAAAAGAGCAATACTGAGAACTATACTGAGAAAAAAAGAGAATATGTTATCCACAAATTTATATAAAGCCACAAATATGAAATTTATTTGTTTATTGTACTTAAACTTATCAGAGTTGCCCAAAATTAATGCTTTTGGAATTAAATAACACAGATTGTAAAAGCAAATTTAAACAATAAATATATAAAAGTATCCTTACTTGTACTGCTAAAAAATGATTCTCGCGTATATAAATACTGCCCTTTGAGAGTCTTTCTTTCAAATCTTTGTCAAAGTCTCTATACTGAGTGATAACAGCTAACAATCTCTGTCTCCATTTTTTATAGAAGTCTCCTGTCCTCATAGGAATTCTGAATAAGGTGATATCTTTGTGCTTAATAGATCTTGAAACTGTACATCCTGGTAGACAACAATTTGAACCTGGCATTTTGGATTTATCTTTTAGACTTTTTTAAAATATAGAATATAAAGAAACATTTTAAATTGAATAAAGTTTTTAAACCATAGACAATAGAAAGGAACCAATATTATTTTAATAATAAAAAAAAAAAATAATTTTAATATATTAATTTAAAGTAAACATCAAAATCTTTATTAATTCGTATCTTTCATTATAAAAGTTTTGTTTGTTTTGCACTAAATTTGATCACGTGACTTGAAAAAAAGCGAACAATAACATACGACAATAGCTTTTCCAGACCAGGATTTCTATTGACTATGGTTTGCTTTATACACATACTATTATACATATATATTTTATACAGCAAATAGACGCGTCCTATTTGCTGTATAAAATATATATTTTGCTGTAAAAGTGAGAACTCGTCAAATTTCATTGGGTAAATAATTAAATTTGATTTAATCAAGTTTTAAAGGTTCACTTCTTTAAGACAACTGTTATCAAAATGGCTAGTTCATTAATAATAAACAAGTTATGAGTGCGCTGTTTAAATGCCCGCCAAATTTGAAATATCAATGATTCTAATTCCAAAATGCAAATTGATGATTAATGACAAAGTCAAACTTCTACTTTATACTTATATATTTTGTATACTTATATCAACTTAATGATATATTAAATTAATTGAAAACCAAAAAAAGTTATCGCATAATAGTTTTTTCTTGTTTAATTCATTCTGCAATGATTAATGGATTAAATTATTTTACTACATAGGTAGCCAGTTATTTGATACATATTTTATGCAACGAATCGATTTTTTATACGTAGAAAAATGTTTTGGCTACCTCTGTAGTAAGATATTTCGGTTCATTTTTACGTGTGTGAACTGTACAGAGAACGGACTCAGGCTATTCTCCTTAGAACTTTATTATTTATTGTAATAAAATAAATGATATGATTTGTAAACATGCCTTAATTTTCAATAGAGAGAACTATCGGTTAACAACGCTTTATTATTTTATAGGGGTTAACTAAATTAATCCAGAAGAGAAGGAAAAACTCTGGTTTCCTAAATATTTGAATTTTTTATTAATATGTACAAATATGAATGTATACAACGATATACTTTCAACATTGAATGTTTCAAGTATATTGTTGAAATAGATTTAAAAAAAAAAGTTTCTAGAATAGATACCTGCGGAACGTCATATTTTTTGTAATTTACACATAATTTCAACGGAAGTTAAAGTGTTGTTAAAATATAATGCTAGTTTTTGATTGTTTGGATATATATATATATATATATATATATATATATATATATATATATATATATATATATATATATATATATATATATATATATATATATAGATAGATAAGTCCATAAATTTAAATTAGAAATATATGTGTTATATATTATTTTTTTATAACAAATAAAACTCTAAAAACTTATGTATAACTTTTATATATCTACTGTTATCTTTAGTTTCTTTAGCACCATAGGCTTTTTTTCTAATAAAGTTATTTTTGTTGATCCTGAAAGGTTTGAATAAATGGACTTGTGCCCTTTTCGAAATGACGGGTTCAAATCGTCTTAAATGAAATTAAAGAATGAAATGAAAGATTTTATTTCTTTTGTGACTGGTGATATTATTAAAATGTCGGAACGTTTAAAATTTTTGGAGAAGAAGAATGTTATGAAAGTTAAAGGTGCTCAAGAAAAAGAATTAAAAAAAAGAAAAACCTTAACCTTACATACCACGTACAAACAAAAAATTAAAGATCTGTCTGAAAAAGTTGAATATGATACAAAGTATATACTCGAAACACCAAGGTACACAGCCAAACAAATAGCTAATAAGAACTTAGAAAAAATTATCATGTGCATTCTGTAAGATCAACAATTGCCATATGATATCAATAAAAATATTGAAAATGAAATAAAAAAGATGTCTCCAGAAGAAAGACTTGCTTTTGTATTAAATTATGGTTTTACTAAATCTCAGTACAAGGCGATAAGATTGGAAAGTAAAGAGAGAGGTGCAGATATTTATCCGCTTTACAGCAGTATTCTGGAACCTAAAAAAATGCAGACCAAATAATATGCATATCTCTGACTAGGAGGCATATATGCCATTACAAAATCTTCTAATAAAATCTGTTCTAAGAATAATAAAATCGCAAGAGGCGCAAATTATATCTAAAACTACTAATAAAGAAAAGGACTCAATTGAGTTGATTTTTGTTCAAAATTTGGGATTTGATGGAGCCAGTAGTTTTTCCCATTTCAATCAAAAGTTCAATGAGTTATTTGTAATTTTATTCGAAGATGCGCTTTTTTCTGCTGCGTGTCAGAAACACACAGCTCGCTCAATTAATTATGCAAATCGTTTTTCAAGCTCAACACCACTTCTTAAAGAAATGAAAGTTTTAAATATTTACGAACTAAATGCTTTGAATATTTTATGTTTTATGTTTAAATGTAAAGAAAATATATCACCTAATGTATTTATAAATCTGATTTGAAACCTAAAAACAAATATAATCTTTGTGCCAGTAAAAGTATCAAAGAGCCATTTTGCCAAACTAAATTTGACCAGTTTTGTATTTCTTATCGTGGTCCTTCTCTTTGGAAAAAAATAATTTTACCTAATTTCGATTTTTCTTTTAAATGGTCTTATTCTTCTTTTAAACGGAAAGTAAAAGAAATTATCTTTTTAACACAAAATATTTATATCTATTTTTAGTATTTAAGTTGCTTTTTTTTATTTATTTTGATTTATACTTTATTTTGTTTATTATATAGACTATGAAGAATATTAGAATATTGTGTTCTTTTTGTTATATAGATTGTAAAGGGCTTCATGATAAGATCCTGTGATCTTCTAGAAGTCCTGCCGGTAATATATTCAATGTAAATTTACTTTGTACATATTCTAGCAAATAAAAATAAAAAAATAAAAAATAAAAAAAATTGTGCCCTTAAGACTTCAAACATATGACCGGGATGTGTTTTGGACAAACCCAACTCCTATTCTGCTAGATTTTACAGACCATTCTTAATCATTCAGATCTTAAAGTACGCTAAAGAAAGTAAAAAACTTATTCTCAAAACAAAATTTTTTGTTGAACGACAAATAAATGAAATTTTTGATATTATAATATGGCTACCAAATGGAAAAGTTCTTAATACCAAAAGCTCTTTATTTTTAACAGCCATCGACGGAAAATTTTTAGCGGAAATCATTGAAACAATATCTTATCAATTGTGTCCGCTTTGCAAAACAACACTTACTGAAATGAGTCATTTTGAAAACTATACAAACAAATTATTTAACACTGAGAAAGCATTTTTACTATTTGGAATAAGCCCACTTTATTGCTGGATCCGTTTCATGGAAGATCTCCTTCATTTGTCGTACGAATTCGATATTAAGCAATGGCAGGCAAAAGGAAAAATAAATAAAGGTTATGTAAAAACTCGAAAAAGTCTTATACAAAAAGATTTTGGAAAAAATTTAATTTACACGTAGACAAACCCCATCCAGGTGGCTCTGATTCATCCAATAATAGCAATCATATTGCTTGGCGAGCTTTTTCTGATCCAATATTGTTTTCAGAAATTGTCGATACAGATATAAATCTTATTGTGCATATGTCAAATTCCTATTGATCCAATCAAATTTGAAAATTATTGTCTACAGTTTTAATTATCAATGTGAAACATTCATTGTATAAAAATCCTTCTTGTGTTTATAAAGTCTAAGCTCATGGAGCTCAAATCATGGTTGAATCAATTTTGCCAGTTGAAACCTTTGACGAAAATGCTGGAGGAATTCTTCACAAATGTCATAGAAAAGATTGTATGAATCATACAAGAAATACTTCAAGAATTAACAACTTAACCGATGTTTTTTGTCGAGGTTAAGAAAAATCAGATCCTTATATTTCCAGTATTGTTTTGAAAAGACGTTTGAAGTCTGTATATAAATCAGTACTACCAGAAGAGGTGTTGACTTTTACTGATTGAAAATTCCACAAGAAGTAAGGATGTTAATGAAGAGGTTTTATCTGAACTAATTGATGTTTATCGACAATTAGATTGCGTTGATATAGAAGCCGATAACAGTTAATCTGATAGCGAATAAATACTCAGCTATAACTACGAAATTTAGTTTTAATTTAAATAATTCAAAACTTTTATTATTAAATGATGTGCTTCTATTTCGCATGTTTTTTTCTTATTCCGCAAGTTCTCATTACTTGGGGAAAAGCTCTTTTGTATTTTTTAAAAAAATCAATTTTTTTGATTTTTTTTTAAATCTAATAATTTTATTTTATGTATATTAAGGAATATATTGAAAAATAAAATTGAAGCGTGATTTTTAACACTGAATAAAAATGACTGTCATGTTTTATGTAAAAAAAAAAAAACACAAACAAGTTAAGTAGAAACATTTTTAAATTAAAAATAGTTGTTTTTGGGCGGGTCCGGGCAGCATCGAAACCTATATCGGATTAAAAAAAGAAGGGCCGAAGTTTATCCATACATATTTAGAGTTTTACAGAATTAAATAAAAGTCACATTCAAGTATGCTATTATTTCCTAGTCTAAAAAGTTATCTTTTTCTGCATTTTTATGGCATGAAATGTAATTTTATAAAATATTTTACACTATAGTCTGAAAGCCTGTTTAAACTTTCAAAACATAAAAATATTACTAATTTGCAACAATTTTGCATATTCAGAACTTTTTATATCGGATTTTCGCAAATCTGGAATTAATGCCACTTTTTGATTATTTCAAACCACTGTGGACGATATGAAATATGCCCAGAGCTCGTTGGATTCCTGGATTATTCGCTTTTAAGGGAAGCGATTTAAACTCTGCACCACAGCCGCTTTGTTTTTACTATATTAGGAATATATATTTATACACTATACT
>NC_061160.1:46853372-46923372 GCF_022113875.1 Hydra vulgaris | reverse complement strand
AATTTAATATTAATAATTTTAAATAATTAAATAATAAATCTAGAAAAATAAATAATTAGATAAAAAATAACTTAATCAATCAAGAAATTTAATACAATAATACAATTTAATATAATGTAATAAAATTAAACTAAAAACTAATACTAAGTTAAATAAACCATCATCGAATGTAAAAAGTCTTCGTCTTATAAGTATTTTTAAACTCGTTTACCAGGAAATAAAAAAAATTTGCTTTGAAATAATAAACTGTTTTATCAATGATTTTATTAAATGATTTTTTTTGGTTCAAATTGCTTTTTTACAATTGCTTTTGTAAACCACATAAAAATGAATAAATGCGCATATAAGAATGAATAAATGCGCATATAAGAATGAATAAAGGCGCATATAAAAATGAATAAATGCGCATATAAGAATGAATAAAGGCGCATATAAAAATGAATAGACGCGCATATAAGAATGAATAACCCTGTAAAATGAAATTTTTTTTTTTTACTAAAAAAACAAAAACTCTTACTTGTTGAACTTTTAACCAATGCCAATTATTCCATTCTGGTGTACATTGAAATGCATTTTTACATGTAACTGGCATATCTTTGGTCTGCAATTTAAAATATTCATAAAAAACTATAACATAGCTTTAAAAATGTTTTTCTTAAATGTTTTAAAATAAAAATATTTGTGCAGTAAAAATAATAATAATAAAATAACAAAATGAAAATATATTTAGTATATTAGCTTTACATTAGAGTTACTTCAAGCTAATTTTTTTTTAAATTTATTTTTGCTAGACAAGTCTCCTTTGTAATGTCCTATGCATCTTACAATGATAATGTATAAATAAAATATATGGGAGCAATAAGCCTCATTCTCATGCAACCCGAATTGCCAACCCAATAATATAGAATTGCCAAACCCAATAATATAGAAAATCATTATTTTTATTTAAATGTCAATATTTAGCATTTGAATAAAAATAAAAATTTTAAAGTATTGATTTTGTTATTCTACAATACCTTTCCTCAAATTTTCTAGAATAATGGGTACCCTATAGAATCCTTCTTAACTAAAACAGATGTTTTATTGTTTTTATTGTATTAAAAAATAAAAATCTAAAAAGTCACAGTAATTGTTGATTAATACTGCTTTATTTTGATTTTGATTAAAAATAAAAAAAATTTTTTTAAAAGAAATAAGTTGAAAAACATTTTAACTAATATTGTGGTTTTTAGATCCTTTTTACTAACTATTTTATTTTTTAATTTCGGTAAAACCTTTTCAACTTAATAATTTTTTATCAAATAAACTTATTTTTAACCAGTACAATAATTAAATGGCAAGTCCTTTGGGCATTTTGACTTTTTTTAAATAATTAGTTAATAAAAAAATGTAATTACAATAAACATTTGCTCTAGTGCTCCAAAAATGATCATAATTAAAATCACTTTTGGGGCCAATGATCCTCTTGACTTTTGGGGCCTATGATCCTCTTGACTTGTATCTTGAGCGCTAAAACCTTTAGTTTTGCGGCAGTGTTTAACAACAAAACTCATATAAAAAACTTTGATTCATTAAAAATGGCAAAAAAATAAAAAAAACCAAATATAATAGATAAAAGTACAAAAAAATTAAACTTTAAACAAATTTTCAAAATGATTATTACTATTTCATTGAAATATATTGAAAAAAAAAATCAAATTATAAAATTAATTATCTTATTTTTTAATATTCAAAAAATTTATTATTGGAATAACTGAATACCTCTGTTACAATATAGTTTTCCCAATTTTCATAAAGTTCATTTCCTTGTTTGTAGCGCAATGTTGACCCGGATATAGTTGTGTTTACTACAACTGCAACATAGCGCAACTTATTTCCATATCGCCCACCTATTGCCAATAAGACTTATGTTATTATATTTTTTATACTTATATCAAAATATATAGTACGATATAATAATATTATAAAAACACCTTTTAATAATAAAACATGAAAATCTACTTTTGTTAAACATCGAGTTTAATAAAACAGTCAAGTATTTTAAAGTATTTAAAAATGGTCTTTGGAGTCAAGGTTTTTTTGCCCAATGTCAATCATGCTAGTTTATTACCAAATTATTCAATAATTTGACTTTATTGATTGTAATTATGTTTTTTTTTTTTGTTTTTTTTTAATTCACCTCCTCAAGGCCGAGAAGGCCACTACAGACGAGGAGGCTACTTATTTGTGGTTATAACCCTCTCTCAACTCTATAACTCCGAAACACGAACCTTGACGAGCAAGGCCGCTGCGCGGAGAAACGAGTTGAGCGCGGTACTACCAGGGACGTGGTGGGGATCGAACTCGGAACCACTTGTTTATGAAGCGAGTGCTCTACCACTACACCACTACCGCATGTTTACTGAAAACAACACTAAAACATAGTTTTTATACAAACAAAAATAACTCACAGGAATCGATTACCAACATCAGTTGGTAATCGATTCCTGTGAGAACACATTTAAAGCTTTACTTGATTTTTTAAAATTTTTTTGCGCATTTCTTTTCTGATAAAGTTAAAATATTGAGCCATATTTTAGGAAAATCTCAGCAAATCTGAATTTCTGTGATTGTGTTATCAGTAATTTCTGTGAAATATTTTAAATAGTCTTAAACTTAGAAAAAATTAATTTTTGAATAAATATAGAACGTGCATATTAAAAAGTTGTAATATTGTCATAAACAATTATCTCCTAATTAATAGAAACAGTCTCATTAAATTGAAAACCTTAAATAATTTGAAAGGAATGTGTCAGTTAACATAAATCCTAATATTTGAAAATAGTCTTACTCATTTCTAACATCTTCTCCTTTGACTCTAAAATACATGACGCATTTTAACAAATTTCTAACTTGACATATTTTACCAACATTATCCTAACATTGCAATAAATAGTAATAATTAGCTTTTTTTTTTTTCCTTTCTGTTCCTTTTTAAAAAAGCAAAGAAGATTTTGACAACAATTGCTGCTGAAATAACAAATGTATGAGTTACACAGAAAGAGAGTGATTCAGAAATGCTGTACTTCCTGGCAATGATTCATCTGATACTGATGAAGATAAATTATTTCTCTACAGGAAACAATTGAAGCACAAGATGAGAAAATGAACCAAGTTATAACTTTTAAAACTGTAGATATAATTCAAAATCAACTACATTATTTTTTTGAGTTTAAATATCATTAAATTAGAAAAAAGGTAATAAGTCTTAACAACATCTTAGAGTGTTTTGCAAAAAGGTTTTAACTGTTTACTTAAAATAAATGTTGCTTTGTGTTTGATAATCTTAACAATTACAATCATAATTATGATAATTATCATTAACCACTTTTAGTATGCGAAAAATCAAGTATTTAAATTTAAAAGCATTATGTGAATGTTGATTCACATATGATATCACAAGATACATAGCCAAGTTACTAAATAAGTGTAGGACCCCTTTTAATGCATGGAACCTGAAACTTAGAAATGTGTGGAATACATTAAATCTATAATACTTTTTGTGATTTCTTTGGGGATCAGAATCCCTAATGTTCTGATAGCATGGATGATGATATTTCACCATGAACATAAAATCTAATAATGTTAAACTATCTTCCTTGAAAGAAACACCAGCTATTACTAATTACGAAACACTAACAGCTGTGAACGCACCAATGATCTAATGACACCATAATCTAGCAATAAAGACCTTTCACAGTAGCAATAACATTATTCACCACTTCAAATCAAACCATACCTACTGCAAATTTGTCAGTAAAATTTTCCAAAAAATTTTATTAGCAAAAATGACCAAGTTATATGGGATGCCATTTTGCTTCATCCTTTTCAAGTTCAAGCTGCAAATATATTACTTACTAATGATTGAATAAGTAACTTTATACAGGTAAATGCTTTACCTATGTAAAGTTACAAGTAGACCAACAAATGGTCTACAAGTAACTTTATTATACAGATAATAACCTGTATAAAGTTACTTGTAGACCATTTGTTGGTTTACAAGTAACTTAATTATACAGTATATTGTTATTATTATATACAATTACTAATAAAGTTAAATGTAAACCATCAAATGGTCTACAGATAACTCAACCTAACAACTTGCTTAAAACGCAAATTACTTTTCTTAAAAATATGAAAAAAATGAATCAGAGATACCAGAAAAACTTTATACAGGAAAAACTCTCACATTTTTGGTTTTTCATAGTTTGACTTTAAACAATAGCACATATAAATTAGCAAAGATTATCAATTACAATAAAGTAAAGGCTGCAGTCAACTTTGTTGATCAACTCTGTTGCAATTACAGAGTTCACACACACACACAAAAAACGCTGACCATTACTTTATTTCTACAACTGATTAAAGATTGCAGGGATTATTTATTAACATTTCACAGGAATTTTTTTAAACAAAATTCCCTGACTGGAAGAAAAATAAAAAAATATGTTGCCATTAGATTTAAGATATTGCTGTTACAACCTTTGAACCCCAAAATTCCAAAACACAAATTTTCAAAAACAAGACTCTTAGTCAAAGAAAAAAAATTAAACACTTGGGATATGGTAAGAATTAAACTCAAGAAGTTCTCACTAAAAAAAAGCAACAATGCTTTAACATTGTATACAAACGTTAAATTGCCCAGGAAGATTTTTGAAAAGGGCTTTGCTTGCATGTTGTGTTGGAAAAGCAATAGAATATGTTCAAGCTCAATATATTTAAGAACTAATAAACAAACGAAAGTGTTACATTTATAAAATTTAAAAATAAATAATCAAATTTTTACATTTTTAAACATTTAATTTAACATTGCCTATTTTATCAATATAATACTGTCCTAACTACATTTGTGAAAGCAGATCAAGCTATATTTAAAATATGATTTTGGACCTTGTCTAAAAAGAAGAGGACCTCATTAGAAGTAGCAGTCCAAATATGGCAACAGTATTCTATACAAGGACAAATTATGGTAAGAAGTAGAGAATTCAGCATGTGTATTGTGCATCATTAATATAAGAACAAAATATTGTGATAATTATTAGCAGTAAACAATTTTTGTTTAAATTTTTGGGTTAAAATTCAACAGTCGCAAACCCAAAACTGTCACAGAAGAGAGATCAGATTTAAGGTCAGCTACCTGTTGTTTTAAGTGATCAAAAAGTGATGACTTTTTGTCAAAACTGGAATATAGTTATGTTATCAGGAAATAGAGCCATATTAGTGTAAAATTATTAGAAAGATTATCAACATACACGAGAAACAACACAAATCCAAAGATAAAACCTCACCCAGAAGTTATTAGAAAGGATAGAGAATCAAAAATGTAAAAAATATTACCATAAAAGAAAAAATTGCACAGTACACAAAGTTTAAATCTCAAATTGAACAAATTTCATAAAAAACAAAAAAATAATAAAAAACGATAAAAAAAAATTATATTTTTTAAGCAACTAAACTTAAAACAAATTTGTAACTCATAAATAATTATCATTTTTAAAATTTATAAGTAACTTTGATTCTTTGGCGACCCAATATAAAATACTTATTGTTTTTGCATTTTAAAGTTTTTGTTTTAAAAAAATGAACAACGCTAGCGAGAATCAATAGAAAGTTTTAAGAACATACATAGATCTTTTTTTTTTTAAAAATGAAACATTTTTGCATCTTACACCATAATGGGGGGTGTTGCACTGTTACTGATTCTTGGTACTAGGGTTACAACATAACATAGGTTTACAAAGCAAGATAACGATTACTAGATAACTTGAAAGACTGCAATTAAGTGTATCAGGAAAACAAGATGAAGGGAGCGAATTCCAAAGAAATGAACATATACATGCATGCACTCATGTATGCATGTATGTATATGTATGTATATGTATATGTATGTATATATATATATATATATATATATATATATATATATATATATATATATATATATATATATATATATATATATATATATATATATATGAACTTCATAACTCCCTTAAGACTAAAAAAGAACATTAGAATTAAATAAAAATTTGTAATGTAAAAATACACTATTTTTTCACAAAAAAATTAAACAAAAAATTATTTTGTAGGTAAATTAAAAGGAATTTCAATGTGAAAAATAAAAGTTGTTTTACTTATTAATGTCAGCTTAAGTACACAGCAAATTGTTAATTGTACACTTCCTGCATGTTCTCCCTATTTAAGTCAGTCGATGTATGCACAAAAAATAAAAAATAAAAATGTTATCAAACAAAACAAAATAAGCAACAAAAAAATGTAAACACATTCTGCTTTATAAATAGAATTGCGGTTTTTAATAAAATAATAATAACAAAAACAACAACAGCAATAACAATAGTAATAATGATAATTATAATAACAATAATACTAACAATAACAGGGCTCAATTTAACGGTCAGACATCAGACATTGTCCGTCTAAAACCTCAGGTTGTCCGATCAATTTACAAAGTAATCTGACATTTTGACCGACGGGAATTAAATTCTAAAAAAATGAAGTATGGACAGAAATGGCGCGCAATCAAACGCAATTACTGACCACGCAACTTTAACAAGAAAAAAGTTGAAAAAATAGAAGAATAAGCAAAACAATTCCTTAGGAAAAAGAAATCAAATTAGCTTTAAAATAAAACTAAAAAAACTCTAAGTAACTACTTTTTGTAACTAAATTAATTTAAAACTTATCTTTTAAAACAATTAAGTAAAGGTAAACGAAACGCTTTTACAAATTACTTCTATTTATTGCTTAACAAATAAACATATTTTGTTTAAATTATTGAAAAGTGAAATTAAATTAATGAAAAAAAAAAAGTTATATTTTAAAGCTGTATAAACATTTTTTTCAAAAAGTGGCAAAAAAAAAGTTTGTTAAAAAAAATAACTTCGTCTTTTTAAAATTGTAAATTTTTAAAATTTAAAAATTTTCAAAAATATTTTTAAATCGTATTTTTTAATCATTTCATGCTTTAATTGGTAAGTGAAGTTAAAAAAAAAACTTTTAAACAATTCTTTGTAAAAATAGAAAAAAACAAAAAAACAAAAAAATGAAGCAAATAAATCATGGAAAGATTTAATCTAAATTATGAATAATTTTATCTTTAAAAATTGTTAGAAAGACATGGAAAAATAATTGAAAACGTTTAAATTTATTATAAATAATACATACCCAGGCCTGTAGCAACCGGATGTGCAGTAGGGCCATTTGCCCTCCCCCCTTCCTCCAATAATTTTTCAAATAAATATTTTAAAGAAATTGACTAAAAAAATGAATAAAAAAAAAGGTCCTTGAAACTATTTAGGGGTAGTACTGCCCCCCCCCCCCCAATATAATTTTTGTTCCTACGGCCCTGATACCTACTAAAAAAATTTAAATAAAACATTGAATTTAAAAATAAAGTGTTTATTTTAACAATCATTATATTTAATGAACAAAAGTTTTTCGCAACATATCAATTTTTTCATTGTATTTAAATTAATGAAACATCAAAACAGGCGTTTGTCAAATTGTAAAGAAAAAAATACAATGTAAAAAAACATACAATGTTTAATTAAAACTATTTGGTTAAAAAAAATAAAAATCTGCAATGAAATATTCTAAATAATAAGGAAAAAAAATACAAACTTCGCTAGACTAATGTTAAATTAACTAATTAACTTGGTTCCGTAAAACCGTAAATAACTTAAATTTGATCGGACACTGTTTAACCCAAACAAGTTTTGATCGGACATTTTGTCCAGGACTTTATAAAAAATTAAACTGAGCCCTGTAACAATAATAATTAACAAAATTAGTAATAAAAAAAGTAATAAAAAAGTTTATAGAAATAAGAAATATTAACGGTGTCATCAAATAATAGCAACACTAGATTTACAAGATTGTCCCACATTAGTTTTTAACAATACATAAATTTAAATTATAAAAAATGAAATTATCCAATAAAAAAACCTTGAACTAAAGATAGTGTAGAATTTTTGCTCGGTGATGTAGTGTCCAGCGAACCTCCCATATATGAAGCATACTTATAGTAATCAAAGTTTGTTTTAGGATAACCTCCATTAGAGAGCCAGTATCCTAATGCTACTTCAAAATAATGATGATAGTCATCTGATAAGATTGATGTATTATATATGTTTGGCAAAGTTTCCATTAATGATATTACATCATGTTTGCTTAAAGGAATACTGTAGTTTATTCTTTTAAAGTTGGTCTTTCTACTAACTATTTGCTCAGACTAAAAAAAAAAATGGTTATAAGTTATATTTTTTTTCAAATTCTTTTTAACATTTTACAACCAGTAAAAAAGATATTGCTTTAATATAGTCTTCATAACACTTATTTTTAGCTACGATTTTATGAATTCATCAAATTATATAATACAAAAACCATGCCTGAAAATATTTATTCATTTCATCAATAAAACATGACACTTCCAATTCACCAGTTGCAACATCTCTACGTATTGCTAACTTTTCTGCCTCATGAGAAGACAAATTTTTCAGCCTCCGACAGAAATTCTAGACAAAAACTTAAATTTTTATTTTATTATTATTAAAAACAAACAAAAAAAATTTAAAAAATTAAAACATTTAAACTCATTTAAATGTAAAATAAATCACAACAAAAAAGTTACTTTTATAAGAGAAAAAAAAAAAAAAAAAGTTTCTGACTTATTTATTTATTATTGGAATTTGCTTTGATTTTGCAAAGGTTTTTTCTTTTTTAACAATTTTGTCCCACGACAGAGGTTTTTTATTTTAGGTGTGTTTTAAAATAAAACACTAAGCAATCTTATAACCAAAAAATTCCTAGCTAAAAAATATCAAATTTACCTTAGATTAACTTAACTTCAAAGATCATCAGGTCATATTTAAAAAAAACGGAAAATTGTTTAGGTAAAAAATCAGAAATATATATTTTCCTCTTAAATTAGCTTTTAGTTGAGTTGTTTCAAATCCGGAAGAAAAATATCCGGAATTCCAGAAATATCGGGAAAAAGATAATCCCTGTAACTTTGATTAATTTAACTTTGATCTTGGGAGTATTTAATAGATCAAAATATAGTTCGTTTTTTTTTTTAAATAATGATTAATTTGTTTAAGATTTTATTCTAAAAAGGTAATAAAAAGTGTTTTTTTTATGTGACAGATTTATGTCAAACAAGATTTACTATATATGCTAAGACTAATTTATGGTTAACAAGACAACTTTATGTTATTACATTTGCTGCACTTAGGATAAAATAACTAGAAGTTTGCTGATTAAAGATGTATAAATCTTGCTTAAGATTGATTGAGCAATAATTAGAGAGGGCAAAGTGATCTTTAGAGCTTTTAAAAATCGGTTTAGTGAAGCATTTATTATATCTATATATCTATATATCTATATATGTATATATACATATATATATATATATATATATATATATATCTATATATATACATATATATATATATATATATATATATATATATATATATATATATACACATGTATATACATATATATATATATATATATGTATATATATATATATATATATATATATATATATATATATATATATATATATATATATATATATATATATATATATATATATATATATATATATATATATATATATATATATATATATATATATAAGGGCCCTGCGAAGCTTATATATAATCAACTTTTTTTTTTAATGAAAAAATCACAATATGATTTATAAATCAAGCAACTCATTTTTAACTACTAGCTATGCTTATAAATGCTTACAATTGAAAGCATTTTACCAAAATGGCAGCTTGGCATCCATTTTTATTCATATCAAAATCTTCATCAAAAACAGTTTTTCCTTTACATTTAAAATCAGTAAAATGACAGTCTTTTCTATTCTGATTTTTTAACCCCCATACTATATAAATGCGAATGACATCCATTCCTCCTCCCATTTCTGTGAAAGATTTTAACTTAATTTGGCGCATATCATACCAATTTGTTCCTTTAGGCCACACTTGAACCTAAAACAGAAAAAAAAATTTAACTTTATAAGAACTATAACTTTTTATTTTTTACCAAAACAATGTCAAAAAAACAAATATAAACTTTATTATTTTACTATAATTTACCATTTCTTCGTCAGGTCCAATTTTCAGCGCGAAGACCAAAAAAATCACAGACATAGCAAAAAATACAAGTAATACAACCCAACGAAGTTTATTATGTAATACAAAATTGACACTATAGGAAGTTTCAAACCACTTCACTACATTTTTAAACATTTTTGTCATATCATCTTGAGGAGCATCTTTGGTGCTACTCTCAATTGCACCATTGATAACTGATTGATTATTAGATTTGGAACAAAGATGAAAATCTTTCCAATAATAATGGTAGTTGACAACAACACTTGGAAAAAAGATACATACTGAACAAAAATTCACCATTACCAGTATACCTAACAAAATAAGTTATACCTACTAGTGTATCTAATAAAAGATTTAATAATATATAGATTTTAAGTATTTTGCAACAACATTTTTGGTATACTTTAACATTTGTGAGTAAAACATTAAATTTATTTGCACATTGACTGATTAATTTAGCCATAGTCTAAAAAATTGACACTGCCAAACTTTTATAGTTTTATATAAATAAATTAAAGAAAGTTCAAACTATGTTTGGTAAATAACAAACATAGTTTGAACCATAAAAATCTTTATTTCAAAATAAAAAAAGAAAGTTAACATTTGCATGACAGTCCAAAAATCAAAAAAACAGAAAATTTGTGATTGTCGAGAAAAACACTATTTTGAGTCCATAACGATTTGAACAAAATAACTCAGTGGGAGATCAGATGGCAACTAATTATAAAAATAAAGACAGCAACAAATTAGGAAAAATGTATCGCTAGCTAAATAAGCCGGCAACTAGCTAGTGACAACTTGTAACAATATTTGGCCACAAGGATTACTTACTACATACGCTAAATTTTGTGTGTCTTCTATATAAAGTTTATTTAACTTCTTATTCTCAATGATAACAACTCAATTGGTATCAAGCCATTGATACCAATTGAGTTGATATCATCTCAATTATAAAATATAAAATATGAAAATGCTTAAACATTTTGATTGTTGTGCCATATATATATATATATATATATATATATATATATATATATATATATATATATATATATATATATATATATATATATATATATATATATATATTTTATTTTATTTGCATTCACTCCCAACAAGGCTGCAAGCAACCACTATCAAGTTGGGAGTTACTAGGAAAAAAAAGAACATTGTTATAGAGCAAGGAAACGGTTGACAGAAGACTTGAAAAGTTGAAGGTTGTATGAGTCAGGAAAACATGAAGATGGGAGAGAGTTCCAAAGGATTGAAGTGCGGGGAAAAAAACTAGATGAATAAAAGTTTTTAGAGCATGCAGGGACAGATACAGTAAACGAATGAGACTTAGCTGAATGACGAGTAAAACAAGAATGAATTTTAGTTGATGGAACTAGAGATGATAACTCCTTTGAGCAGTGACCATGATAGTATTTGTAGAAAAGAGAAAGTAATGCAACTTAACGACGATGGGAAAGAGGTTCAAGCTTAGCAGATAGTCCAGGTCCAACAACATTTACAATGCGTTTTTGGACCTTGTCAAGAAGAGAAAGTGAATCGTTAGAAGAACCAGCCCAAATATGACAACAGTATTCCATACAGGGACGAATAAGAGATTTGTAGAGGTAGAGAATGGAATCAGAAGTAAGAAAATGGCGAGCACGATAAAGAGAAGCAACCTTAGCAGAAGCTAATTTAGCAATTGATTGTATATATGGTTTCCATGAAAGGTCAGTAGTAACCGATAATCCAAGAAGACGTAAAGAGGACAACTCAGTAAGAGGATTGCCATTCATTAATATAGGAATGTTGACCATATTACGGTAGTTGTTTGCAGTAAGCAACTGGGTTTTTTTAGAGTTGAAATTCACAAGCCACTGTGAACCCCAATCTATTACTGAAGTGAGATCGGATTCAAGATCAGCTGCTTGTTCTAGGCGATCGAAAAGAGAAGACTTTTTGTCAAGACAGGAGTATAAAGTTGAGTCATCAGCAAAAAGAGCTACTTTAGATGAAAGGTTGTCAGGAAGATCGTTTATGTAGATAAGAAACAAAACAGGGCCCAGGATGGAACCTTGGGGAACCCCAGAAGTTACTGGAAATAAAGAAGAGTGTTGGCCTTCAAGGATGACTTTAATAAACCGGTTAGAAAGAAATGATTTGATACTCTCAAAAACTTTCCCAGAAACACCATATGAAGCAAGCTTATGGAGAAGACCAGCATGCCAAACTTTGTCGAAAGCTTTAGATATGTCGAGAGCAATAGCCCTAGCCTCACTGCCTCCATCTAATGCACGATAAAATCTTTCAGTTACAGCAGTTAGCAAGTCGGCCGTAGAGCGAGAGGATCGAAAACCGTATTGATTGTCTGACAGTAGTTTATTTGACTCAAGATGAGATGTGAGGAATTTGTTGATCAAAGACTCAAAGACCTTGCTAATAACAGAAAGAAGACTGATCGGACGACAATTGGAGGGGTCAGAATTTTCTCCAGAGTTTTTGAATATTGGAACCACAGATGCCATTTTCCAACAAGCAGAAAAACAAGACTCAGTCAAACACTTGTTAAATAGTTTAGAGAGAATTGAAGAAAGTTCTGGAGAACAATTCTGCAAGACTGTGACAGGAATGTTGTCTGGACCACAAGCTGTAGACGAGTTTAATTGAGATATGACTTTAGCAACAGAAGCCGGAGTGATTTGAATGTCTAACAATGGGTCAACCTGTTTGACTGGAATGGAAGTAAGAGAATGTCCATAAGATTCAAGAGTGGAATTAGAAGAAAAGTTCTTTGCAAATAGTTCTGCCTTATCCTTGGGAGAGGTAATAAGATCAGTCCCATGAATGAGAGATGGAATGTTAGATCTACCCTTGTTAATAATGCTGTTGAAGATTTTCCAAAAGTCTTTAGAGCCTAACTTCTGTGATAAGATGAGAGATTTAGTGAACTGAGAATAATGGAGTTTAGCATCAGAAAGCACCTTTTTACATCGATTTCTTGCAATAATAAATAGCCGTTTGTTCTCAAGAGAGTTGTTCTTTTGAAAAAGATGAAAAAAATGATTACGATTGGATATAGCAGCCGCACAAGAAGGAGAAAACCATGGAGTAGAATGAGGCTTGACTTGAAACCGACGCGAAGGAATAAAAGCTTCCATTCCAGCCTGAATCCAGGAGGTTATGGTGCATTTGTCAGCTGAGAGAGAAAAAACATCAGCCCAAGGACCATCACGAAGAAAATCACGAAAGGAATCCCAGTCAGCTTTAGGGTAGTAGTAGGTGGTGCGATGATAAGGTGAGCCCAAAAAAGAAGTACGAGAAGAAAGATTTATAGAGATCATTGCATGGTCAGAACCACCTAAGGGAGAAAAGGGAGAAACTGAACATAAGCTAGGGTCAGAGACAAGACATAAGTCAAGGAGTGAAGGTAAATGATTAGGGTTGTCAGGAAAACGAGTCACAAAGTTAACTATCATAGTAAGAGATTGAGAAACGCAGAAGTTAAAGGCTTTAGTGCCAGCAGGATCAGTGGTGTTAGAGCCAAGCCATTCAGTGTGATGGGCATTAAAATCACCAACAACAACAATATTGGCAGAGGGGTAAAGAGAGAGGGCATGGTCAATTTGATCAGAGATAACATCTAAAAGAGTGCAATCATGGGAAGAAGGAGAACGATAAAGAACAAAGAGAAAGGTGATAGAGTGAAGAAGTGCTAGGCGAAAGCACATAAAAGAATGGTCAAAGGATTCGAACCTGATTTCACGACAAATAGGGGAATTAATGCGTATGTATACCCCTAAACCTAGCATGTGACTATTGGAGTCTTTACGAATCAAAGGATAGTACCCATCAACACTGACATCTGATATATATATATATATATATATATATATATATATATATATATATATATATATATATATATATATTTATATATATTTTCTTTGTATAAACCTTACTAATACTTCTTTTTGACTAAACTTTATAAATATAAAAATAAGTTAATGCTGAAGGGTAGAGAATAAAATTATTTTAATAATAACAATTTTAAATAAAATCAATGTTTTTTTTAAAAGCGCAAACATGCAATTGATAATTTTAAATTTATTTAAAATAATTCATTATATTGCTATGACTTCATAAATGGTTCATAAATGGTGGAAAAATAATAGAAAAGAATAAATCAAAAAAAAAAAAAAAAAAATACAGTTGAGATTATATAATTAAGAAATTACATATGATAACTTTGAATGATAATAAAATAAATCTCTAAAGTTAAAGAAGAAAAACTTTTGCACATTTTATATCTCTCGCTCATTAAAATCATTTCAAAAACCGCTAATTAAAATCATTTCAAAAACCGCTTACTAACTCTTGTTTGCAGATACTATTTAAACCGAATATTTAATACTTTAAATTGTTTTAAACATTCATCTTCTTGGGTATTTAAACAATTTGTTTAATAAAGCAAATTTTTAAAATTAAATTTTAAAACAATGAAACACTATAAAATAAATTTACATAAAACGAGATTTTTAACAAATATATATATATATATATATATATATATATATATATATATATATATATATATATATATATATATATATATATATATATTTAATAATCCTGTTATAAAAAAAAAATGCAAGCATTCAATTAGTAATTTTGATTTATTTATAAACTATTTTTTCATTTATTTGCAATTTTCAGAAAAACTTACAAGAAAAAAAATAAAACTAATTGACAAAGTACAGATGAAAGAAAAACTGTTCATAATTAAATACATAATTTATTATATATTATTATATATATATTAATAAAATAATATTTAAAATTTTTTGTATTAAAATAGTAGTAAAATAAGAACTTCAATCATATAAGAAAAAAGAATTTTTCACCATCGGTAAAATAAAATTAATTTAAATAAGCAAAGCAAAAAACTTAATGATTATAGTTTACACTGTTATATCTACAACAAAAATAATCAACAACAATATCTACAACAAATATATCAATAATCAACAACAATATCTACAATAATCAACAAAAATCAACAATATCTATAATAATCAACAATGGTTGCAAAAAATTTATTCCACTCATCCATTTAAAACAAAATAAACGACAATCAATCTGGGTAACAAAAGAACTTTTATTACTAATTAAACGAAAGAAAGAACTTGCTGTTACGGTTTCTCAACCGTAACAGCAAGTGGAACATCTCGTTGGCTAATGATTACAAGTTCACTCGAAATCTTGTAAGAAAAGAGACTAAAGCTGCAACTCGTTTATTTGAAGAAAACCTGTCTAAAGACAAGAACAATCCAAAAAGACTTTTTGCCTACATTAATAGCAAACCTACTATCAATAATCATATCAACACATTACATTCTCCATCCGGTGAACTCTGTACCGATAGATTTTTGATTACCAATACATTAAACAAGGTATTCCAATCTGTCTTTACTATTGAGCCTCATAATCAAAATCTACCTCTGTTTGCTAAACGCTCATCTACCTCTCTCTTAAACTTTTCATTTGATTCTGAATCTGTTCAAATACACCTTGAGGCACTTGACAAATATAAACCTGCTGGAGCTAAATAAGGAAATAAGGCATCAACAGGTAGCACAAAAGCTACCTGTTGATGCCTTATTTCTCAGTTTTGCCAAAGCATTTGACAAAGTTCCTCACAAAAGGTTACTAAAAAAACTTGAATCTTATGGAATTAGTGCAAATGTTAAATTGGATTGATGCCTTTCCTTTTAACAGAACACAACGTGTTCTCCTTGGTAATGTTGCATCCGATTGGAAACAGGTTACTAGTGGCATTCCTCAGGGCTCAGTTCTTGGTCCAACAATATTTATAGTCTATAATAATGATTTACCAGAACACATTAGCAGCAAAAATAAATGCAAAATGTAAATAAATGCAATATGTACGCAGATGGCACAAAAGTCTTCAGTGTAGTTAACACTTTAGAAAGCAAACTTGGTCTGCAAGCTGACATTGATAATATTATCAATTGGACCCAATTATGGCTCATGCAACTTAACATCAAAAAATGTAAAGTTATGCACATAAACCAATCCAAATCTGTCCCTCACATCTACTTCATCAATGAAAACAACTCTAATAGCAGAGTCAAAAGAATCCAGCTAGAAACAACAACATTGGAAAAAGACCTTGGTGTTCAACTATCTGTTAATCTAAAATACAAAAGTCAAGTGTTCATCACAGCTGATAAAGCTAACAAAATCTTAGGTATGTTGAAGCACACCTTTGTTAGCAAAGATGTAAAAGTCTGGAAAAATCTCTATACAACATACATACGCCCACATCTAGAATATGCTATCACCACCTAGTGCCCTCACCTTAAAAAAGACATTACTAAAATTGAACAAATACAACATTGTGCCACAAAAATACCTCATGAATTAAAGCACCTTGATTACAAAACAAGATGTGATATTCTTGAACTAACTTCACTAAGTGACAGAAGAAAATGTGGTGACCTTATCCAAAAATTTAAAATTGAAAATAAAACTGAATTAATCAACTGGCATATTGACCCAATATACATTCCTCCCATCTATGATCATCGCAAACGCTTTCATCTCGAAATTAATAGCAACTGCCTCATTCGACTTAACTTTTTCAACAATCGGATTGCAAATACTTGGAATGCTCTGCCAAATGATGTTGTCAATGCCTCTACTATTGACAGTTTCAAAAAAAAAACTAGACCAGCAACTCACATAGTTACCACAGTGCATCATTTTCCGTAGCTGTATTATCGCAGCTATACGAGCTAGTTTGCTAGCTAATGATGAACTTACGGTTCATATCTGCACCGTGTAACTTTAATTGTAATTGTAATTAATATAACAAATACAATTTAATACTAATATTATAAGTAACAGAATTAATAATATAAAATTATTAATAAGTTATTAATTTTTAATTATTGAATTATATTGATATAAATTATTATTAAGTCTTAATTTTAAAATTATTGAATTATATTGATAAAAAATAAAATTATTGGAACATTTTCAAAACAAAGATAAAAACCAGGCAGTATTAAAAAATAAAAGGATTAAAGATCTTTTCGTTTTCAAACTTTTCACTTTAACGACCTGCTAGTGATCAAAGTGATGTTCATTAACAAGTAAACTATTTTAAACGCTTTTTCAAAAATAATTTTACAAAATTTTAGCAAATGAATTTTCCAAATAATATCTTGATTATTTCAAAACTTGCTTATAAATCTCTGATTTTTTTTTTTCAATCGGTCAACCATGACTGGCAAGAAATCATTTTGGGAGGTCAAAATAACATTTTTAATCATTTCAGGCGGTTATTTTCCACATAGTTTGTGTATATATACCCAGTAAACATTCTATAGCGGAATTTCAGTAGAAAAATATGTGACATTTTGGGGGTTCACTGTGGTTACTTTGAAAACAATTATTCACGCCTGCCACTAATAGTTTCCAAGTAACCAAAACTACAGTATTACAAAGTAACTAAAGTGTTAGTCAGTGTTACAAAGTAACCAAAGAGCAAAGTAACTACAAAAATGTTTGCTGCATGTGTGCATTAGTAAGTGACACAATAAAAAAAAAATTTGTAATACTTTATATATTATAAATTTTTGCTTAAATAAAATTAATCTAAACAAGCAAGAATGAGTTTTGGTTTATCTTAATAGAGATGATAGCTTGCAGGGGCTATTCTAGACCGTTTTTGACAGCGTTGACTGTATTTGGGCGCCGCTAAAATTAAAATTTGAGGACCATTTTTTTAAAAACATTTTTCTATGTTGTTACAGCAAATGTTGTATTTTTTGCGAAAATAACGCCAATTTTCTGCCGAAACAAGGGGGTACCATGATTGTATTTGTAGAAAAAAGAAAGAAATGCAACCTTACAACAATGAAAGAGTGGCTTAAGCTTACGGATAAAGCAGGTCTAATTTACTATTATTATATTTTTTATGTTAATTTTAAGAATAACTTTACTACTGCATTTAGTAAAAAATAATTCAATAATCTCAAAACCTTTATATCAAGAAACAATTAACAGAGTGAAGACTTATCGTAGGATAGTTGGAGAGGTTCAAAGTGTTTCCTAGAGTTTTGAAAAAATGGAACCATTTATATGCCACTTTTAAAAAATTAAATATTATTAAATAATATATAATTAATAAGATTAAATGTTAGACTTACTTTATTTAATAACATTGTTAAAGACTAACCAAAAGTCTCTGAAGCTAACATCTGATATAAGATACAAGATTTAGTAAACTGAGTATAACAGAGCTTAACATCAGACAGAACCTTTTTACATTAGCTTCTTGGAATAATAAAAAGACATTTGTTCTTAAGACAGATGTTTTTGTAAAAAAGAGGAAATAAATGATTAATAAAGCAACTGCTCAAGATATGAAAAAGAAAAATATGGAGTAGAATGAGGTTTGATTTAAATTTAAGAGTAGGAATAAAAGTTTCCTAACTTTGAATCCAGAAGGAATAAGAGCTTCTGAAATGCACTTTATGCATACATATTATGGACATAAACATATATGTTTGCAATTTATTTAGATGCTGGCATACAATATGCTTTCTTATTTAAATAAACTTTAGTATTTATATGGTGTAGTATTTGCAGAAAGAGATGATTATGATGATGATGACGACGATGCAAATGATGATTATGATGATCATGTTGATCATAATGATGTTTATAGATGCATATATATACAAAATATAACATGAATTTTGAATAAAAGAAATATACTTTAGAATGTATGAAGGTTTATGCAACCCCGATCACAAACCTGACCCCAGTCAAATACCAACCCTGGTTGTTTACTAGTGCGTGTATATAAATGCACATACATTCACACCCACCCACCCAGCAAACATTTTGTAGTAAATTTGCAGCGGACCTATTTTGAAATTTTGAGCAGCTCATTAGAGTTCTGCTCATTGGTTACATAGTGGACCATTAGTGGCATCCGCATAACTTTCTAACATGTAATTTTTTTATATGTACATATATGAAGGCCTTGCGAAAGGCGGGTACAACAGATGATTTTCATATTTAAAATTTGGATAAAAACTTAAGTAGAACATTGTAGGAAGTAGAACATTGGGACAACATAATGAGAAGATTAATTTCTCTAACTTTTATGATGGCAAAGCAAAATATGCCACTCAGAGGCTCTTGTGACAAAGTCAATCATGATAATAATGGAAACTTTTTAAAAATTTTAGAAATTTTTGCTGAATTTGATCCAGTTATGGAAAAACATTTGTTGAGAGCAAAAAAAAACAAATTCTGTGCACTATTTGGCAAAAGATATTTAGAATGAAATCATTGACTTGATTGGCAAATCCATTGAATTTAAAATTTGCTTTATGTCCAAAAGTCCGTGTATTTTTCAATTATTGTTGATTGTACACCAGATATCAGTCACCAGGAGCAAATCTCAATGCTGGTTTGATATGTTGATATGAGGATAAGAACAAAATTCACATTTAATTGAAGGTTCAACAGGACTAGATTTATCAAATGAGATTATTGACTCTCTGGGAAAAAATAGCTTGTCAGTGGAAAAATAAGAGGTCAGAGCTATGACAATGGTGCAAATATGAAAGGCATAAGAAATAGTGTACAGGCTTTTATTCTAAAAAAAACAGCCAAGCAGTTTATATTCCATGCTGCAGTCACACATTAAATCTGGTAGTTTTTGATTCTGTGAGATGTTCACCCAAAATTGCTATGTTTTTCAATATAACTGATCAAGTTTACAATTTTTTTTCTGCTTTAACAAAAAGATGGTTAATTTTGCAATCAGTGTCCATCTTTAACAGTTAAACCGTTAAGTTATACAAGATGGGAAAGCCACATCAATGCTGTAAAAACAATTCAATTTGAAAAGCTAAAAATTTATGAAGCGCTGCAAGATACGGCCAAGACCGCTAATGAAACAATTAAAAAAATCACAGCAGAGCCTATTGCTTTAAAAATAACAAGCTTCGATTTTTTGTGTTCGATTGTAATTTGGCATAAAGTTTTATTCAAAAATCAATTTAACCAGCAAACAACTTCAGTCAGCTTCAACCAATATTTTAGAGGCTTGAAAAGCAATCGAAAGAGCGATTAATTTTTTTAAGGAAAATTATAAACAGGAAAAATTTGACTCTGTTGTGTGTATTGCAAAAGAACTTGCTTCTTTTTTAAAGGTAAAAGAAAGTTTTGCAGCAGAATCTACTTCAAGAGTAAGAAAAAGAAAGAGATTCTTTAATGAACCTAAACAAAACTTTGAAAAACAGTTATGTCCAAAAGAAAAGAATAAACAAGATGTTTTTAATAAAATATTTGAACGTGCTACTATTGCAATAGCAGATAGATATAAACATTTTAATGCTGGAATCGCACCTTTTAGCTTTTTATTTGATATTAAAAAGCTCTCAACAGTCAAGGAAGATGATTTAAAATCTCATTGCATTGCGTTGGAAAAAAAACTTAAAAAAAACTGAAAAAAGAAAAAATGATATTTCTGGCGAGGAACTAAGTTTTAAACTAATGTCTCTTTCTTCTCATTTTACTGAAAATTTGGATCCTGAGCTATAAAATATTTGTACGCAAACGGTTTGAATGAAATCTATGCAAATGTATCTATTGCATTGAGAATTCTTTTTACATTACCAATAACAGTAGCTAGTGCCAAGAGATCTTTTTCAAAATTAAAAATTATCAAAAATTATTTAAGATCAACAATGTGTATATCAGGGTAAGCACCCATAATAATACATAAAAATTTAATAAACTTTCTGATTTCAAATTTTTTTATTTTTAGCATATTTTTGTATGTATTGTTTTAACTAATAAAATAGACTATATAAGGATGTTAGAGTAGTATTGCCAGATGTTCGACTTTTACGAAGAAGAACACAGTAAAAATCTTTATTTTAATAGCTTTGTCACTGTACTCTCCAACGTAAAAGCGACATCTGGCAACCTATATAAGAGTTAAATAAAGTAAAATATATTTTTTGGATTGGATAGGTATTTAGATGCCAACCCTGATATATGTTGTTAAAAGTTCAATACTATGTTATATAATTTACATAATAAAATATTTATACCTGAAAACACACCAAATGAAGATACTCCCAGTAGTGGAGATGTTGCACTAGCAAAAAATGCAACAGCTGTAGTCAACGATGTCACAAACATTGCACCAGAAGCAATTCTAAATGTTTCTGTAAGATGTTTTTGTAAACAATTGAACTTTTCATTTTCCATGAGTTTCCAAGTGTTATAGAATACAAAAACATCATCAGCTCCAATACCCAATATAATAAACACTGATAGAACATGAAATATGCCTATGTATCTAAAATCCAAAATAATTCGGTAAATCAAGTTTGCACCGAAAAAATTAGTTATTATGCTAAAAATAGCCCATCCTGTAATCCAGAGAGATCCTGTCTGAAACCAAATAAAACAAAATATAAAAACTAAACTTCCTCCTGCTAAAAGAAGGTCCCAGATAACCTGCTTCTCTACAGCATTGAAAAATAATTCTAAGTTCATATAAAACACATTAAGTTCACCAACTCCAGACTTATATCTATCAGCAAGTAACTTACCAAAACCTTCTACAATATATTTTTTTAATGAAAGAAGTTGTTCATTTTTTCTATCTTCTGCATGCCTATAACCATGCAAAGGAAGACCAGCAAACAAAAGTGAACGCAAATGAGTTGAAAAAATTCTATTATTTTCCAAAACTGAGTTTTTATCAAAGCTAAATGCAAGAAGTGGTCTTAATTCACTTATATTTTTGGCTAAATTAAGAACAGAAGTAATGTTTTTAAAATCAGGATCATAAAACACTGGATCAATTGAACGATATGTTCCATCAAACAAATGTATCAGGGACATTGGAGGAGAGCAAACCATGGAGTTGTTCAAGTTCATTAAATGGCAAACTCTTTGATACATTGGGTTTAAAAACAACTCTTTCTCAAGCTCTGTTATAGATTTTAAGTTTTTTGCTGTAATGACATTTTTTTTTAAATCCTTACACCTGTAAACAAGTTCTAATGGTGCTGCTTTTATATTTCTTTCTCCCTGAGAAATTGCAGTCACTGGCTGCAAGTTTATGCGACCATCTTCTACAACAAAGTTGAATGCATCAGCACGAAGTTTTGTTGAATCCATTTCAAGGTTTAAAGGTACTTGCGTAAAATCATAAGGAAATATATCATAATCAAAAATGTATAGACCAGCAGTAGTAAACACCAAAGAAATTTGAATACATAAACCAACAGCTGAAAAAAAAAAAACTAAATGTGAAGCTATAACATAAAATTATTATACAATATAATATAATAAAACATATTGAAAAAAATAAAACACAAATATAAACCATAGGCTCAAACAACTTTATTTTGTAAACAGAAAATATAGAAATAAGTTTATAAAGCATGGACTACAAAATATGTAAACTAGGAACTAGAAAGTGCAAACATTGTAATGTTCTCAGTAGCTATGTTTGAATAAACTAAACAGCAATAAGCTTTTGTTTCACGTTTTGTGTGAATGTGTTTTTTAGCTGTTCTCTAATCCCTGTCAAATTATAAACTTTTTGTAATAAAAATCATCACAAAAATAAAAACTTTAAAGTGTCAAAAGATTTAAAGAAATAATGAAATAATTACTATTAATAAAAATATTGTTCCAATTTAAATAATTCAACTAAGGTACCTTTAATTTTTTTAAAAACACCTACGGAAATGAATTTTGCTCCTCCTATCTTGAGTAGATATACCATTTACGACTTTTTATAAATTTAGGTTTGAGAAAAAAAAAGTGAAGTCAATTATAACTGATACATGTACTGCAATTGGAAAGACTGATTTTAATGGCATTTAAAATTTTTAATGATTTTGAAAATTTTTCTTGATTTTTAATATTTTAAAAACTTTTCCATAAAAGTATTATAAGAATTCTCATGTGAAAAACTTTAATTGTCCCTGTTTCAAAAACTTTTTAATCAAATCCAATAAACAATTTTTTTGTTGTTGCTAGAGGTTTTTGTGTCTATCTTTAATCTTTGAACTAAAATTTATTAACCCTAGCCTATATCGATTACTCTTTTTTTATTTTATACAAAAGTATAAAGTAGTAAAAACAAAGATATACTTTGAATATAAGTTGGCCCAAAATATTAAACATCCTAAATCATTTTATGCTAAGATGTTTATTTGCAAATATTAAAGTTATTTGTAGTTTTGAATAGAAGAAATTCTACTTTTAAGAGAGTGACATACCACCAAGGTCAGTATTGGTTTCTTTCTTATGAGTTATATTATTAATCTTGACACAAGTGCGAAGAACTATATATTGAAATTTGCTAACAATATCAAAATATTAAAAGACAAATGCTTATTTATTTGCAAATAAGAATTTTGGTTGTGAATACAATATTATTGGGTTTACTTAAGAAGAAACTGAGGCTGAAAAAGATCTTCAGTTTGTGATAAAAGATAATTTTAAAATATCTTACCAGTGTATAAGAATTTACACTATTGCTAACAATATTCATGATAAACTGACAGAATACTAAAACTAGGTCTTTTGATACTTAAGGAAAGAAAAAACAGATCTGATTAAATAAAAGTGTATAAGGTGTTATATGGATTGTCTAAAATATCATATAAAAAGTAATTTGAATTAGCCACAAACAAAACAAAAAACAAGGTCACTCAAAATAGTAAATCATAGATTTGCAACTGTTGATTAAATAGCTTGTTTAGTCATAACTGGATCACTTTGCAGTACTGATTTTAAAAATAAGACTCTTTACAAAAAATTCAAAGATTAAAAAAAGGGTTTTTATTTAACAAAAATATATATAACCATCAAGAGATCTTTTAAGATAATGCAGTCAATAAAAAGGAAATTTATTAGGTTAGCTAATATAATCATTTTCCATAAAAGAAAATTTATTATCTTTATTTTAGCCTTAAGAAATATTCTAATGAAATAAAAACTGTTTTAAAATATAGCAACAAAGGATTTGAAAATTTAGAACAATGTTTTTAATTAACTATAAACAACCCAAATAACAATGGAGGAGCAGAAGCAGCAGACTTTGATGTTTAAGATAACTAACTTCAACGCATGGAGCGAACTCCAAACATTAATATCTCAAACAGCTTTATATTGTTTTCCCTTTAAATTTTTTTTAATTTTTTTTTATGATATATAACATTAATAATCCGCAACAATTATAAGCAATCTTTATAAATTATTTTTTTTAGTAATTAATAGAACTTAATATCCTAAAGATATTGAAAAAAATTTTCAAGACTTCTAAAACCTGAAAATTTTAGAAGTCTAAAACAGTCAGGTAAGACCAAGTTTCAATCAATCAAAGATTAACTAAGAATAACTAAATCCAAGACTAAATCTAAGATTTCTAAATTTAAAACCAAAATTCCTACAAAAAAATCCAAACTGTTAATCAAGCTAGATAAAAAAATTGTGTGGTGTGTCTTAGGAAGAATGTAAAAAAAAAATTAAACTAATAGAATCTTTATTTTGTTTTATTTTACTCTTTATTATTATTATTATGTGGCTTCAAATTAGATAAACTTATCCTTTTTATTAAATAATTTAAGACTTTTTACTATTAATTTTAATTTTGGTTTTAAGTTTATATTTGAGCCATAGTCGTCGTTAAACAAACATTAACTTTTTAAAATAAAATAAAAAAACGCTTTAACTAAATGAATAAACGCCGCTTCGATAAGATTACTAAAACGCAAACTTACTGAAAGCTAACTTAGGTCGATTCACATAAAAGGCGCAAATAACTGCACCCAAACGAGTTATTGTTGAAGATATTTTGTTACATAAATCTTTCTTTTTCAAATTGGATTCTGGCTTCTTTGAGTCAACACTTTCGATGTGTTCACTATTCTCTTTAAAATTTCCATTTTTTAATTTATCTTGCAAATGTTCAGTTTCTTTAAATTCTTCAGTTTTTATCATTCTATACGTTTCTGCTCGTTTAAATGCGTAATTCAAAAAGTTACTTTGCTTTTCGAAATTTAAGCTATTTCTATTTAAAAAAACTTCTAAGAAACCACGATTTTCATGCTCAAAATTATCAAATTGTCGATTTAACGATTGACGTTTGCTGAATACATCCTCTTGGGAATACACTCGCTCATTTGTTTTATAACCTTTGCCTAAATCATTCTTTAAGCCAGGTGGTGCAATATAAAAAGTTGAATTCATTCTTTAATGCCTTAAATAAAACATGTAAAATGTATGCGAAACGTAAAATAGATGAATAGCACTTTTATTAAAATAAATAAATAATTAAAAGAATAAAAAGAAAAAAACAAAATTTGCCTAGCGGAAAAAAAACAATTTAAAAGTGCTACAGCTTTTAAAACGATAAACTGGTTTAACAAAGTATTTAACAAAGTATGAAATTCTGTTTAACAAAGTATTTAACAAAGTATGAAATTTTAACTGATCGAGTAACGAAAATTTGTTCTCTGCCTTTCTTATAGATTATCATTAAAGAGTTATTATAAAAAAAGTAAACTTCAATGATTGCTTTGCACGGTTAACTTTAACGATTTGACAAATAAATTTCACCGTTAACTGAAAGTATACATAAACAAATAAATTTGATACCACAGGATTTACAGTAAAATTGATCTATTTACTTCTGTTCAAGTCATTGGAGCTTTTTCAAAATTTCAAAACTAAATTATCAAAAGACAATTTAAAAAAAAAGTATAAGTTACTTACTTTGTTATTCACTTTAGTAATTTTTGTTTATAATTGTTTTCTGTTTATTTTGTATTATGTTGTAGTGTAATGACATTACATTACTAATGTCAATATTCAAAAATACAAGTCAATAGAAACAAATCTTTTATCTAAAAATAAAAAAAGAGAAAAAACTAACGCTTTTAATCTCTTTTTTTTTTCTTCTTTTTCATTACATGATTTAAAATACAAACGTTTAAGATACTAATATAAAAGAGAAAAAATACACTTGGAAAAGTTAAGGATAAATATAAAGAACGCGGACACTCTAAGAAGACCTTAAGGCCTTGTCACAGAAAACCGATGTTGAAACTTAGACATTTCTTTCGTTATAGTTTTAAGTTATTTGCTTAAAGGTGCTTGCAACGAAACTACACAGCCTTCCAAACGATTGTCTCAAGCAACTTTTATTTGGGATTTTTAGATAAATTTCACTTTCTCAAAATCAAAATATATGGTCAAGTAATATTCTTTAAATGATTATTAGTTGATATTTCAATTGAGTTTTTCTATTTCATTTTCTATATCTACGACTAATTTCTCCATAAGTTGCATGTTTGTTTTTTTCCTTTAAAGTATATGCACAAGGTCAACAATAAAGTATAAATAATTAGGATGTTACTTTTTTTATAGTTTTATAGTATTGATCTTTATTGTATTGATAAATATTGATCTTGATCTTTATTGTATTGATAAATATTGATCAAATACTTGTAATGTAATTTCATGTTCTTTCTTCGTCTGTAATAATGTTAACTCTTTTGTGATACATCTGTACAATACTACTCTTCTGGTATAAAGGTTTATGAATATGCACATACACATAAAAACGCACACATATATACACATACACACATATACACGTTCACATATCCAGATACATACATACATACATACAAAGCCGGCGCAATAGGGGTGTGTGCCACCCCTCTCCCCCTCCCCCATCAATGGTTTTTAGTCGGCAAACTGGACCCTTAGTCGGCAAATTGGACCCTTTTAGACTAGTTAGTCGGCAAATGTCGACCCTTTCGATATAGGTTAGACAGTCGGCAAATGTCGTCGTGGTAGTCGGTAAATTTTGGAAAACAAGGACCTTTTTTTTTTTATTCGGCAAAAGTTGTAATAGTACCCCCCTCCCACGTGACACCTACTCGCGCCGGCCCTGCATACATACATATATACATACATACATACATATATACATACATACATACATACATACATACATACATACATACATACATACATACATACATACATACATACATACATACATACATACATACATACATACATACATACATACATTTATGCATACATACATGCATGCAAACACACACATTCATACATATACACACATACACATATGTATATAAATACATATACACATAAACACACACATATATATATATATATATATATATATATATATATATATATATATATATATATATATATATATATATATATATATACATACACATACATACACACGTACGCATACGTATACTTTTTTTTTTTTTTTTTATACAAATAAGAAATATATATACGTGGTTAATAATACAAGTTTAAATAAAGATCAAAAACCATCGCAGCAATTGTATTTACATTTTAAGTCGTTCAGTATAAATTATACTGATTATTTTATTAAATTTATTTTATTAAATTATATTTCATTTTATTTACGCTATTATACTAAGTATAATAGCGTAAAAAAATAAAATATATATATAAACCAAACATCGTAGTCAATGCAACCTTCAATTATATTCAAATAAATGTTTATAAATAGTAAATTTAAATTAATATTGAATAAATAAAATCAATATTTAGGTATTTAAGAGCTAAGTATAATTTAAAAGTTTATTAGCAATTGAAAAATTTATTTCTTCAAGTTTTCTCTTAAATAAAAAATAACTCCACTCATGAGAAAAATCAAAATTTTTGAACACAATATTGTTCTATAAGAAAGCTCCGCGAAATGAAATACAGGTTTTACTAAAGTTAGTTTGGATAATTGGCTGTTTTATTGAATAATGACTTCTTAAAGAATATATATTTTTTTCTTTTAAAGAATATAAATCAAGAAAAGGGGGTTGGAGAAGAGTTGGTTTTACACTTGAACAAAAAACATTAAAAACATTTACTTGATATATTTTAAGAATATTCGTATTAATTAAGAGAGGCTTTGAGTGAGTAAGCCGATCTTTGAAATTTATAAGCCGTGCAATGAGCTTCTGTTGACAATAAAGTGGTTTTAAATTACTTTTGTAAGCGCTTCCCCACGCAATATTAGCATAATTAATGTGACAATGTATAAGAGTAATAAAGTTGAATTAGTAGATATTTATTTAAAACGCTTCTTACTTTATACAAGACTCCGATACTTTTTATAATTTTACTACATAGGTTTCTGATGTGATTTTTCCAAGATAGACTTTTATCTACAATAATACCTAAAAAGTTTGTAGACGTTACTTTTTTTTTATTTGAATAGTATTAATATAAAGTATAGGCATATCACTTGGGAGTAAACGTTTTTTAAATGCTGGATAGAAGAGAGTCCATTTGAGGAAAACGCACTAAGTCTGAGTAAACTGATTTTGAAAAAACAACAAAAAAGTAAACTACTTTTAGTTGTGCATCAGCAGAAATTGATATTTTCTTTGTCCATTTTTAGTACCAAAAATTTTTTAATTGGTCCAATATTTAAATAGATGATAGATTTAAATATATAGAACGTGGAAATAGAATTAACTCAAAATTTTTATTTTTGTGACTTGGCGTGTTTTGCAGATGGGCTCCTCATTTATTTTTTTCAATATTGAGCGATAGTTTTTTTGATTTGAACCAATTATAGATTTTTGTTAACTCAATATTCATATCATTAAAAAGTTTATTGATATTATTACATGATAAGAAGAGGTTAGTATCATCAGCAAACATAATTGTTGTTAATTTTGAGGCTTTATAGAGATCATTTACATAAATTAGAAATAATCCTTGTAGATCCTTGTCGAACTCCATAGATTATATTTAGAAAGTAAGGTAAAGAAGATCTTTCGACGTGGACATATTATTTGCGATTTTTTAGGTAACTTTTAAGTAACAGTAAAGCTTTTCCTGTAATACCATAATATTTAAGTTTTGTAAAAAGTATTTCATGGTCAATTGTGTCAAACGCTTTGGATAAGTCTATAAAAACGCCCAAAATAAATTCTGATTTTTCAAATGATTCAGTTATGCTTCGAGTGAGATAAATTATTGCATGTTCTGTAGAGTTGTTTTTTTCTTGAAGCCGTATTGGTTCATGTAAAGTATATTATTAATAGTCAGATGATTGTATATTTGGTTAAACAAAATTTACTCTAAAATTTTTGAAAAAACCGAGAGGACAGATATTGGACAATAATTAATGAGATTTGAAGGTTCACTACCTTTAAATACTGGTGTAATTTTGCCAATTTTTAATTGGTCTGGAAAAATTCCTTGATTAATTGAAACTTTGAAAATTTTGAAAAGATTATACTTTTTCTTCGTCGTATGAATCTATAAATATGTTACAATTTATGTCATCAGGACCAACTGCTTTGTTAGTTTTCAGCATTTTAAATGCATTTTCAAATTATGAAAAAGTTACTTCAAATTTATTTAATTTAGAAATTAATGGAAAAGCGTAATCATTTATTGGATTTATGATAGTAAGAATGTTTTTAGCTAAATTTGGTCCAACATATACAAAAAAACTAATTTAGCTCGCTCGCTATTTAATTAGGTTCATGTAAAAATACACCATCTATTTTTATAGTGTTGAGTATAGACCACGTTTTTAATAAGTTTTTACCAGTAATTTGACTTATAACTTGCCACGTACGCTTGAACTAGATTTATGCTTCTCTAGTAAATCGCAGTAATATGTTTTTTTTGCCTTTTTTCTTTGGTTTTCAAATAGTTTTGTGTAATTTTTATAAATTAATTTATTTTCAGGTGTTAGTTTTTTAAGTATTTTATATACAGTTATTGCTTTTTTTTGTGGATTTTTCAAGATCTGTATTGACCCAAGGTGACTTGAAACTTTTATCGGTTTTTATAAATTGATGTTTTGAAAAATTTACATCGTAAATTTTATAAAAGTTTTGAAAGAATCTGTCATACATTATATTTACTTCGAATGAACTGTTTACATGTTTCCAATTTATCAAAGAGAGCTGATCTTTAAATGATGTTATATTTTTATCATTGAAAGAGCGCTTGTAAAATACTTTTTGTTGCTTTTTTATTATTTTTTAAAATGCTAATAGAGAAAAAAATAGGGAAATGATCCAAAACGTCACTTTTAATTATACCTATTTTAAGAGATTCATTAAAAATATCGGTTGTTATTATGTTGTCAATTAAGGTGGTAGTATACCATTAAAAAAAAATCTTGCAATTTAACTTTTTTTTCAATTATTAATAGTGCATAACATATATTATATGATTAAAATATAAGTAAAAATTTAAAAAAATTAAAAAATTAATTATGCGCATAATTATTGACAGACAAAAGCCTAAAAATGAATAACTGGCGACAGGGTTTTTTCAGCAACCGTAAATAAATTTGAACTGAAATTTTGGCTTGTGATCCTTTACTTATGCAATAACAACATACACTAAAAGTTTTGGGTTTTGACCAAAAAAAGTCAAAATATATGCATTTTAGTCATATTTGGAAGTTTTGGTGTTATTTGAGAACACAAAATCACTCACAAAATTAGAACACAATTAGCTGTAAACATAATTCTAGTAGAGGTTGCAAATACATGTGTTATAAACAAGTGTGCCAAATTTCAGATCAAATCGGTTATCGGTTTGAAAAATATCTCCGTCGCCAGAGTATAAAACATGATTTTGAGAAAAACTCAATTTAAAAATAAAAACAAAAAAAAATTGTTCAAAACTCCCCACTTCCATAAACTGCACCTTCTAATGTTTCGTTTTGATCACAAAAACCTTTATGTATAGCTCTTAGTTTCTTGCGCCTCAATTTCACTATACTTGTGCATTGTTTTTCTGCTTTAGAAATGCGCTTAGAGTCATTTGTAAGACAAAAGTTATGTAGATTGCAACCTACTGTTATTTCAAGCTTATCAAATAACATCTCTAAAAATTGTAGTCCATTATTAAAGTATAGGACAGCTGATGCTACTCCAACACATAAAGCAGTTCTTTCTACAAATATATCTTTGGGACACCGCTTCCAAATCAATTGATTCAGCGCCTCATTAGGATTCTGTGTTTTGCCATGCAAACACTTTTCTAAAAGAACATCACTACCAAGATCTATAAATATTGGTTTTATAAAATCCTTTACAGCAGCAGGAATACAAATATTTTCTTTGTATGTTTTTTTTCCAGTTATTTTATCAGCCTGGAATTTGCACCAAGAATCCTTGGTGCGCAAACAAAATTGATGGCGTGTTTCATTGTCATAACTTTCAGAACAGTGAAAAAGAACAGCTGCTACACTTTTTTTCATTGCATATAAACTACCAGTATTTTGTCTGATTGCTTTGCCATAGTAATTTTGCAATGTGTTAATAACATTTTCTGTCAAACGACCTGCTCCTCCTAATTTTTTACCATCACTTAAAATTTCTTTGCTGCTTTTTTTTAAGTTTCTTAAACGCGTGCCAACTCGTTTTTGAATATGACCAATGCACTCTGCTTTTTTAATTTCTACATTCTGTCCATAAGGTTTAGCAGCAACAACACTGGTATAAGAACTACTATCTCCATCACCAAGATATGTGGTATACCTTAAATTGTTTTTTATTTCAGAACGATGAAAAAGTTTTAAAACACCACTTGATTCCATAGCCGATGATGATCCAATATGACTAATTTTACACTTTTGAAAATGTGATGACTGGAACTTTTCATATTCAACTGGATGTGTGTATTTTTTTAACTTCCATATTGAACATAATTTACATGTTTTTGTTTCTATTTGAAAGTCAATACATTTACCACTTTCAACTGAAATTGCAGAAACAACTCCGTTATTTGAAGTAAAACCACGCTTTTGCCATGAACCATCAAAGCTACACATAATGTCTCTTGATGTTTCACCTGCAGGGATTAATTCATCAGCAGCATTTTTCATGTTCTGGTCAACTAAATTTTGATAAACATCTAACAGGTTATGTAAAGTTTTATTGTAGCTTTTTTTGTTCATAGGTGGCTTCATATTCATTATTCCACAAAATTTTTCTAATGACGATAACCCTTTACCCATTTCACGAAAAGCCACAATGACACGTGTGTTAATATCAAATGGTTTTTGCCCACTACATTTGCTTTTACTAGGCTCTTGTTGTTCAAGAAATTTTTTTTTACAAAATGTAGCAGATGAAAAAAACTCAGTTTTCCAATTGCAACTGTTACAACATATTTTTAATCCAATACTCAAACCATACTTTTTTGACGAATCAAACATTAAAAAAACATTATCTTCACACAAATTTGGGCATTTAAGTAACGATATAGCGTTTTCCAACAAACTAAAGTTCATAACAAAGTTAAAATCTGTACTTTGAAAATCTTGAAAATCTCTATCAGCAATATTTAATTTTTTTGAAGAAGCAGAATGTGTAGCAGATTCAACAAAAGATAAAGTTTTCGTTTCTGAAGAAGGGATCTTTGTATATCTGTTTCCACGAAATTTTGCTTTTTTATTATTGTATATTCTGCTTGATAATTGTTTTCTCTTTGATCCACCCATATTATTTTTATTGTATTTTTATTGTAAAAAGATAAAAGATATACTACAGCATAAATAATAAAGTTTGAATGCAGCTTGAAACAAGAAGCGAATTACGTCAATAAAGCCATCATACTGAACTAATTAACAAGAAGTCGTTGCAGTCTACAACTTTACACTTAAAATTGTTGGCTAAGTAAGTATTTTATGGCTTTTTTATGGTTTTAACTTGTTTCTGAAGCGCATAACAACGGAATAAACAAAGCGTTGCTAGGGGGAAAATAAAAATTATTTTAAACCGATACATTATAAACAGGTTTTAACATGTGAAGCTTTTTTTATTTAGTTAAATCAACTAAAAATTCGAAATCTGCGATGATTATATTAGTTAAATAATAAAAGTAAAAAAAAAATTTTTTTTTTTACTTTTATTGGTGTACTACCACTTTAAGGTCGCTGACGTTGAGGTTACTCTAGTTGGTTTGTTAATAAGCGGTATAGCTCCACTTTGGAATAAATTATCGTAAAACTTTTTAATGTTGCTATTTACGTAGTATTCAAAACAATTTAAATTAACGTCACCAATTGAATAATTTATTTTATTTTCTTTTAAACTTGTTTTTAAAATATTACTTTGCAAATATGCATTTAAGCTTTCAATATGGGCTGATAGCAGCAGCTTAAGAGTATATTTTAATTGCTATTCGTTAAAAGTTCAATTGTTAAAATCTCTTTATTGTCATCAGAAATACTCATCTCAGGCCTGTCACGGAGAAAACAGTCCGCCGGAGTAAACTGTCCGGCCGGACTGTTTACTCAGGAGTAGAATGTCCTACATTGGAGTAAATTGTCCTACTTAGCAAATAATTAGTTAAAGAATCGCGGCTGATTTTGTACCAATAATTGGTACAAAATCAAAAAATTGGTACAAAATCAGTACAAAATTTTGTACCAATAATTGGTACAAAATCAACCGTGATTATAAGATTTTATATTTGTTATATATTTAGCTATAATTAATATTGTTCGATTTAAAATAAATTATTATTATAAAATATCAAAAATCATTTTAAAAATGGATGAACAGAAGAATAATTATGAAGAAATAATGCTTGCTGATGTTAGTAACTATTTATCTAAATCTGCTTATCGTCATGACTGCACCCTAAATGATAAGCAGACAATTAGACGAAAAGAAAAAAGGTAAAGATTGTAAAAGTTAAGATGCTATGTTTGTATTATTACTAGTACATAGTTATAATTTCTAACTATGTTACTATGTAACTAGTAACTCACTATTTTTAAAATAGTGATTTACTAGTGACTCAACTAGTCTAGTTAGTCTAGAGTTACTAGTAAGTCACTATTTTACTCACATTAAATGTGAGTAAAATAATTTTACTCGCATTTAATGTGAGTAAAATGGTGAGTTGAAATAGACTCGCAATACAGTAATGTGACATAACTGTATTGCATATATATAATGTATATACATATATATATGTAAATCGTAACCTATATATGTATATACATTATATATGCATATATATAATGTATATACATATATAGGGGAAATTGGGGTAAAATGGGGTACTTAAGAATGAAACCCTATAAAAGTCACAAAAATAAATAAAATGATTACAAATAAATGTTGAAACATCAGAATACAACATAGACAACATTGTAACAAAACAGCAAGTCAAAAGAATGTAAATTAATTGATTTATTACATTTTTTTAAAAATAACATAAAAACCCCATTTTACCCCAAGCATGGGGCAAAACGGGGTAATGGATGGGGCAAAATAAGGGTCAAAGGAGGAACTCAAACAAATATGATAAATCAATCACTGCTAGTACAAATATAATCAATCACTGCTTGTACATAGCTCACACAAAAAGTAAGGTTTTTTGTTTCTTTCATCAATGCCTGCACAAGAATAATGGGCCCAAAAAATAAAGAAAACTTAAATTAATTGTTCTTTTCTTTATAACAGGACTTCAAAAAACTTAATTATCTTGATACTTTGCATAATTTTATTTTTTTACTTCTAATTTGGATTCCATTTCTTAAAAATGTGTTATGAAACCGCAAACACGAAACCAATATTTAACAATATTTTCTGATAACACTTCATTTATTTACCTGGTTATTTTCCTGTTATGGCCATAACATTATTGCTAAAGCAATCCAGTTTTGACCAATTGAGCTATGTAAGCGTTAGTCCATAAAGAAGCCAATCCTTGTTGTTTGTGACCTATTTAGTTTTGACTTGAAACAATTTAGGTAAGTGACTGTTACAGTATTGTTATTAAGTAAGTTCCAGCGGTTGACTACATGTTCCAATAAGATATATTGTCTGACCACAGTTGTAAATCTATGCTTAATGAGTGTAAGTGGGTGACCTCTTTCTTTTATTCTTTTGTTTGTGGCTAATTCAATAAAAAAAATTTTATGAAATTTAGTAGGCAACTCATTCAGCTGCTTGTATACTTCTATTAAGTCTGATCTAGTTCTTCTTTCCTCAAGTGTCCATACACCTAATTTAAGTATTCTGTCTGCATAAGATCGATGTTGCACTTCATTATTATATTACTCTTATCTTATCTTGCATTATTATTTTACTAAAATGATGTTGTATTTTTTCAATTAGTTCTTTATCTTTGATATAAAACTATCAAAGATGTCACTTCAGATACAGAGATGACTGTCACTTAACCTGTGTGGTTTTTTAGTTATTTTAACTTTGTTTTTTCATATTTTAGATGGTTTTTTTTGTTTAGCATATATTTTTAAGCAAAATTTGTTTTCATTATTATTTACTGGTAGTATTTACGAATATCTTTATGAAAAAAATATTTTGCAAACAATCTAAAATTTAAATAGATTAGAAAATATTTAATAACATTTAGAACAATTAATCTTTTAATGAAAATTAGATACATATTTGGCTTCGTAAGTTTGTCCATTTTAATATGTGTTTCTGACATATTTATTTAAGAGGTTTGAAAAAATCCTAATTCTTATGTTGATTTGTTTTTAAATTTGTTACTATTGCATTCTTCATACAATGGAAGGAGTATGTTTAATAGTTTTTGGAACATTTTCCTACCCAACGCAAGCTTATTTAACCCCCCCCCCCCATATTGATAGCGTGAAATTTGTTGAAAGAAATCTTGATAACGTAGAATTTGTTGAAAGTAATCTTAATAGCGTAGAATTTGTTGAAAGTCATGTTGATAGTGTAGAATATGTTGAAAGTCATGTTGATAGCGTAGAATTTATTGAAAGTCATTTTGATAGCGTAGAATTTGTTGAAAGTCATGTTGATAGCGTAGAATTAGTTGAAAGTCATCTTGATAGCGTAGAATTTGTTGAAAGCCATGTTGATAGCGTAGAATTTGTTGAAAGTCATCTTGATAGCGTAGAATTTGTTGAAAGTCATGTTGATAGCGTAGAATTTGTTGAAAGTCATCTTGATAGCGTAGAATTTGTTGAAAGTCATGTTGATAGCGTAGAATTTGTTAAAAGTCATGTTGGTAGCTTAGAATTTATTGAAAGACATGTTGATAGCGTAAAGTTTGTTGAAAGTCATGTTGATACTGTTAAGTTTGTTGAAAGTCATGTTGATACTGTTAAGTTTGTTGAAAATCAAGTTGATACTGTAAAGTTTGTTGAAAATCAAGTTTTTCAAAATTTTTTCAGGTACTTCGTTCTGTTAATAATGAATTCAATGGTTAAAAATCACAAAGTGATGTTTACCTTTTCATTCATAAACTAACAGCAATGGAAAACAGCACAAATCGATAAAAGACATGGTGCAGAGATATGGTAACAAACACGAGAAACTCAGTTCAAAGGTATGTTGTTTTAATGATATGTTCATTTATGGATTTTTAAACAATTTATAGTTAAGTAAATTATTTCAATTGGAGAAGAATTGTTATTTTTTTAGGATTCGTAAGTAAATTCCTTGTGAACTTATAAAAAATTTTATTTTTCGATATGCAATTGCATTTTTTGACAAAATATAATTTGTTTTAAAGTTTTAAATAATTGTGTAGTGTAGACGTTAGAGCAGTGTAAAAAAAATATTTGTGACAAAAACTAATTTTATTTTGTAAAGCTGTGAACAGTACAAGTAAAATTTACATAGACAAATAAAATGAAGTATATGTAAACTTTACATAGAAAAAAATATTTTGTTTATTTTAAAGTTTTTAAATTTGTATAATACAAATGGATTTTCTGCGTGATAACTTCTCTATAATAATAAATTTTATTTAAATATTTTAAATAAAAATTATTTAAAGGGTACTTTAAGAGTTAGAAAAATATCTCAAATTATTTTTGCAGTTTCATATTGCTGATACCTGTTTGTTAAAAACTGTTACTCCATTCCTTGGCAGGATTCCCACTCCTCCCTAAAAAACCAAATATCCTTAAAACTCCCAAATAACCTTATAAAAATAGGAAAATGTGGCTATTCTGCTTTTACTGCTTTTTATACCTTCTATAAAATTGTATTGATTGATTATACTAATCATAGAGAGGCATATGATTATTTGATTCTCTACAGAGTTGTTAGTCCTTGGCCTTGGCCAAAGGTTAAATCCTCGGCTATGAAACTTGGCCTTGGCCTTGTCCTTGAAACCTTTGGTCTTGGCTTTGACCTTCAAAAATTTGGCTTTCCATCATATCTTTTTGAATTTAGAACTATAATTGTTTCATAAATATTAGTATTTCATAATGTCTTTACCTATACCAACAACCAACTTGTGCTTATATGGCATTGAATTTGAAAAGCGTGTATTAAGCATATTTGTTTTAATTACAAGCTATAAATCTTTTAATACTAAACATATTTAATTAAAAACTGTATAATTTAAATTTATCATTGTGTAATTGTTTTTAGTAATACTGTTATATTACCTACAATATTGAATAAAATTTTTGTTAGAATGGATTGATAATGGCCCTCAAATAGATGGGATGTCTGATTCGTTACTTGACAGTTTTACATTTCTTAAGTGTAATAAAGACTGTAAAAAAAAGATTGTTTTGCGCATTTTTTAAAAATGTTTAATAAATGTGTGATGCAAATTATAAAATTATGTGTGTGATGCAAATATTAAGTCGCGTGTTTGTCTGTTTTTAAACCAATAAGCCTCAAAACTGCCCCCTTACTAGATGGTGTGGAAAATCCTTATTTTTATCATATTTTTATTAGTGGTAACCCAAATTTTATATTTTATAATTTAAAAACTACCCTGGTGGCTCTTGATAAATATTTCAATCAAATTGTTAGGAACAACGACTATCCTCTAAAAAATGACCTACAACTGCTCTATTTATACTTGTTATAAAGTCTAAAGAGAACTAAAAAGCAACAAATTCGTCTATGTAACATTATCGTTATAGACAGAAATAAATTATTAGACAGAATGGTTTTAAAGCATAAAAGCATAAAGCTATAAAAGTAGTGCAACGTTGTCGTGACATTTAATTTAAAGAAAATTAAAGGCAATGATAAGAGAATTGTTGAAAAAAAATTTAGAAACAACTGTTCTGCGAATTCAAAAATCAACTTGTCACGTGACTTGAAAATCAACTAATCGGACTTCACTACCGTGACTTTAAAAGCCGTTTTTTGTAAGAATCAGGCAAATTCGGGAAAATGTGGAAGTATTCCCCTCCAAATTGCTTAAATTTTTTATATATTGTTCAGAATATAGAGAAAAACGTTTAGGACAAAAATAATTTTAAAAAAGTTTCCTTCACTAAGAATCCGCCTTTAAAATTTTGAGATTTTTTGAAATTTGTTCTAGAAATTTAGTTTTTGCCATATTTGAACCCATTTTTTGGGAAGAAGTTTCACATAACTAGGGAAAAAGTTTAGGGAAGAAGTTTCACATAACTGTTATAGCTAATATCACACGTAACCCAAAAAACTTTGTTTAAAAAATAAAAAATTGCTTAAAACTGAGCGATTGACTTATTATCAGTTTAAAAGTACAAAAATATAAAGTTTTTTTAATTTTCAAAGATGTTTATTTCTTAACGCGGAGAGTTGCACATACATTTTTTGCAGGATGTAGTATCATAGGGATTTAGTCTGAAAATGCACAGAAAGTTATGTGACACCTGAAACCTATCCAAATATTAAGGTTTAAACTTGAAAAATAATCAAATAGTGTTCTTACAAAACGACCCGTTACCCGTTAAACCGGAGATTTTGTAAAAATGTAAAAATGTCAATGTAACATGGTGCTAACATAATAGTTAAGAAAAAGTCGCGTGATCTTGTTACATACATGAAATAACACGAATAAATTGAAAAAAAATCGAATAGCAAGAAAACAGTTTTGCTAATACAATGATACATAAAAGAAACATTCAAATGTATTTCCATTTAAAAATAAATTTTCCATTAATAAATAGAGTTATTTAGATGCTTTAAATAAATGATCCAACCCAAGCCGTGGCTGGCCCACTAATGCCCCCTACGAGGTCGGAGGGAGAACAAATTTAGGAGCCCTTTTTTAATATTTAGAGGTCTTTCTTCCAAATTTAAGATTTTTAATTTTAGTCTTAAGCATGCAAGTTTTTGGAGTGCTTTTATTTCGCTTCGCTCAAAACAAGTAACAGCGATACTTTCCTTTTAGAATCTACTCAAACAAAGAAACTCTTATTTCAAGCAGTTTTAAGAACATGACAGACAAAGAAAAGCAATAATATAACATAGATGAGTTGTTGACTTGATGAAAATCCCGGAAATTTTTTTTCTATGAAAATCCCGAAAAATTATATGGTCAACTAGTTGACGAAGGTATGTGGATATACTCTGGAATGATGGTAAAGGGATAGATAAATTAACTAAAAACTACTGAATAATTATTTTGCTTCAAAATTCTTTAAAATCAAATACAATGTCTCAGTTTTACCGTAAACAATCTGCAAAGAGTAATAATTTATTTACTTTTTAAATATAAAATCTGAGAAAATGGTTCAGAAATTAATACTTTTAGAAATAGAATTCCCGGAAAATTTTCATCTGAAAATATAACCAATAAATATATATTAAAACTCGATTATTTATAAAATATTTAAATAACTTTTTAGCAATGAAAATATAAAATGAAAATATAAAATGCAAACTTATTTAATGACACGCCTCTGTAAATATTTATAATATATTGCTAAACCTATCATACTATATTATATTAAAATCGCATATATATAATCATAGACATATTTAAAATCTTTTTAGTATTTTTTAGTACATACGCCGTCAGTTTTTTAAATTAAGTAGCAATATCAAGTGCAGGAGCTATTCACAGCAAATGATCTTGGGTTATACAAAACTAGCCATGTACGAAAAGCCCTTACTCTCCTGATCATTTATAGACTATTTGCCATCTTTTAAGCCTTGTGGACATTATACATTATCATCTTCTACAAATCCAATATGCAACAACATAACTGTATTCCTGCACAGTCACAGTTATTTTAACTGTCGAGGATTTAATCTGTTTACTCAATCTGCGAATATAAAACAACTTCCACCGCTTAGTATCTAAAAATAAAAAAAGGTTGAATAATTGAGTTTGAATCTAGTGTAATCCTGTTAAAATAAAAGTGTTAACGCAATAGTCAAAAAAAAATTTAATGTCTAATTATGTCTACGTAATTTCAATATATGCATACAAATTTCTCTCAAGCTGTTGTTTGTTTCTGAAAAATAATTTAAACAGGTGGCCACCTAATGTATAAATTAAATTCTTTTATCATTAATTGAAAAAAAAAAATTGAAAAAATTGAAAAAAAAAAGCAATATCTTTTAATATTTTTACTTCTAACAACAAAATTATCACTGTTTTTATTTTTATTTTAACTTTTTTTTAACTGATAGATCAAGAATAAAATTGTCAAGGCTAGAAGCAACCACTATTGGAGATGGAAATTACTAGAAAAATCATGAAAAAGGTTATATAGAACAAAATGACAGTTTACAGAAGATTATAAATGTTTTCCAGGTTCATATAATCAGGAAGATCATATTTTCCTGATTTATATAATTCATACAATCAGGAAAATTAAAAGTAAACACCAATCAAAAAACTGAAACATAAGATTTTTTATTTTGCACTTATGAACAGCCACATTCATTGAATGACGAGTAAAATAGTAATTTTTTGTAGTCACAAGAGATTCTAGCTCTCTAGACCAGCAGGCTATGTATTTTTTATAGAAAAGAGAACAAAAGGCGTGACAAAGGTTGAAGGTTAGCTGAAAGAGCAGGTTAAACTATGTTTACGATGCATTTTTTCAGAAAGGACATGTTTGATGTATTTCCCTTTATATGGCAACAGTATTCTATGCTAGGATGGATTGGGGATTTATAGAGATGAAGAATATAATCAGGACTAAGAAAGTGACACTAGTGATGTACAGATTAAACATTTTTGGCCAATGCCGATGGATAGTAAAAGGCTGATAAAGATTATTTCTCAAAATCTCAAAAAGCAGAAGAATCCTAGATTAAAAGACAAGAGTTGCAATGTTCAAAGGTTTATAGGATATAACTAAAAAAAAGCCAAGTTATTTCTGCAGGTTGCAGAGCTTTAAATGGCTTGATAAAAAATACTTAAAAATGAAGCCAAAAATGGCCTCTTTTCTAACTTAATTCACACGTTATTTTATAGTATATGGTATATGGTAATGTAACATTGGCAATGAATGTTGATGATCTCTAGTGTCTGGAAAGAACAATACAAAAGATAATTAGTTGGAAATGCGAAACATGGAATAGTAATAATATCTGGTAAGATGTGCCAAAATGAGGTTTAAAAATATAGAAGTGGTTTAGGCATGTAGAGTGTTGTAACGCAGATAATTGGATATCAGAGCGTAGAAAGTTATCAGTGTCAATAAAAAAAAAGGTAGAAGTAGAAAAACTTGCGGAGAGTGTGTTGAAGATGAAAAGCTTGTAACATGAATAGCTTTATTAAAAGAGATACTTAAGATAATGGATATTTGAAACATCAAAACAACAAAGCGCAGACACAAGAACACAAAATAACAACGATGACATTGTTTTACATAAATTTTAGTTAATTTTATTTTATTATCAAAATTTCATTTAATTATTTTCAAAATGCAGGATAAAATTTTAAAATTGGTTTATCTGCCATCAATTAGGGAATCAAGAACTTAATTAAAAAAAGCTGATGCCAATACCAATGCCGATTGTGCAAAAAGTGGCCAATTTAGTCGATGCTGATTAATTGGTACATCACTAAGGATCACGAAAAACAGATGCAACCTTAGAAGATGCTAACTTTGCAATCAATTTTACATATGATTTCCAAGAATCATTAGAAGTAAGAAATAATCCAAGAAGACACTAAGTAGATGATTCATTCATTCGTTCATAAATACATGTTATTGCATCTAGATTTAGCTTGAAATAACTGAATTTTAAATTCAAAATTATCCAAGCACTGAAAGCTTCATGCTATAGCTGTGATGACATCATTTATAGGCTGTAATGCCCCTCCAAGAAATCAGAGAGTGTTGCGTTTTTATCAAGCTTAGAACAAATGGTGGTAACACCAGCATAAATATCACCTTAGATGTAAGATTATAGAGAAGTTCATTAACATAGATTAGAAACAATATAATAAAAAACCAAGAATAGAACATCAAGGAAGGACAATCTTTATACTACAACTGCTAAGGAATGATTCAATAATTTAATATAGTTCTCCACGCCACACAAATCACATCTACATAAGAAGAGAAACAATGGAAGACTTTATCGAAGACTCTAAAGTGTTAAGAGCAACAGCCCTAACGCATCTATCTAATGCACAATAAAACATATTGGTAATTACTGTTAAAAAATCATCACTAGAATGAGATGATCAAAATCCTTATTAATGATCTGAAAGTAAGCTACTAAGTTGTTAATGAGAAATTAAGTGTTTTATGTATGAGAGAAATTTAGATGTTCAAGTTAAGATTTGATTTAAAAAATTAGGTTATAACTATGGTTTTTGTGTTTTATTACTTTTTATTTATAGTTTATATTTACTTTTTATCAAGGTTTTCAAAATCGCAAATATATTTTTACCTAATTATAAAACAAAAAAATAACCTGTAAATGCTGAATTAACTTTAAAGACTCTAACTCCAATATCACAGGAAAAACATATTAGTGAACTTTTCCATTTTACATAGAAGTTATATTTTCTTAGGCTAAAACATCCATAAATCTAAGTTCAGCAGTGTCTGGAAAGAAAACCATTGAGTACAACAACTTAAGCTTTTCTTTTCACATTTAGACACCAATTCCCAGTGAAAGGTTTAAACAAACAGTTTTGTTTAAATACCAATAATAAACGTTTATTATTGATATTTAAACAAACTGTTTGTGTTTATTCTGTAAATTAATTATGACTTATACTTTTAAACAAGTAAAATACGCAATAACTTGTCAATAACTTCTCTTTACATTTCATCAAAGAGCAGGCAGTAACGGTTCAAAATTATTTTATAATATATGTACCTAAGTTGTGATAAACATTTTCAAAACATTCAAAACATTTGGCAATTCCGTTGCAAGAAACTACCCAAAGAAACAGAATTTTGTGTTTCCTTACCCAAAAGGAACCAGAATTTTATGTTTGTTTTTGGCATTTCGGCTTTCCGGCGTTTTAGATTTCGACTTTTTAGCAACTCTGGTAGGACAGTTTACTCCAACGTAGGACAGTTTGCTCCGGAGTAAATTGTCCTAACCGGACGGATAGGACCAACTAGGACATTCTACTCCGGAGTAAACTGTCCGGCCGGACAGTTTACTCTGCGGACTGTTTTCTCCGTGACAGGCCTGATAATATATCTCATGTGTTCAATTATATAAAAAAGAACACCACCGTCTCGTTTATTTACTTTTCGCGCTAGTGGGATCATATTAATACCTGGAAGATGGAGATTAAAATTAGATTTTGCGTCATCAAATTCACACCATGTTTTAGTTACGTATATTGTATTGAAAGTATTTGAAGTATCGTTCATACATTACACAAATTTCAAATTTTTTTTTAGACTTCTTATATTAAAATGAACAACATTTAAATGATCCTACTCTAGAAATTTATTTCTTTGTTGTAAAATTACGAGCAGTTGTTTTGTAACGCTCCTACATCACTAAAATAATTTAGATCCGGATCTGAATTTGTGTCAAATTCAAAGTCGTTAGATTGAAAAAAGTTTAATGAAAGTTACTCAAAATTGTTTTGATAGGTAGAATCCATTTTTAAAACTTAGATAATTAGAAATAAAAGAATTTATTTTAAAAATCGCGCGTAAAAAGTTTGTTGTAAACGACTTTAGCAAATTTACCTTGAGCTTTTAATTCTTTTGCATCTTTAAACAATTGTTTTCTTATTTTGATGGTTCTTTTACTAAAGTCTTCGTTTACGAATAGATTTTCTTTCCAAAGTTTTAGTTTGATAAATTTTTCTAAAACTGTACTTTTTTCTTTGTAGTTAAGAAATTTTACTATTATTTTTCTGCTTTTTTCACTTCGTTTTCTTTTTTTTCCTGTTCTATGTGCTCTTTCGATTGCTACATCATCTGAAAAACCAAGTTTGTAATTAAGGACTTCTTGAATTTTTTTTCACAGTCTTCCCACGATTCATTTTCTTTTTCTTCAATTCCATTAAATCTTAGATTGTTTCTACGGCTCCGATCTTTGTGTTCTGCTAGTTTATCTTTTACGCCATTATTGTTCTTATCCAATATTACGCTATCCTTTTGGTAATGTTTTTTTCTTTATTTCATTTAATTCGACAAGAGTTGTTTCATACTTTTCGCTCATAAAGTCAACAGACTTCTTTAGTTCACACATTTTGTTTTTAAGATTTCTATTTTCTTCTTGCATATGGAAAATTTTATTTTCCAGTTTATCGAATTTATCATTAAAAATTTTTATTAGTGTGTTTTTGTGAATCTCAATTCTGTTTTTGTGAATCCTAATTCTTTTATTTGAGTTGCAGAAAATTTGCCATTTTTATTTTGTTATTAGAAAGCACATCCGTTCACGATCACAGTTAGCGTCGAAAAAAAAAAATCATTGACTGGCGGAAAAAAAAAAAAATCTTTGACCGGCGCGAGGTGTCGTGTGTATCTGTGGGGGATGGGGTTGGAGTAAGGGGTGAAGTGCCATAACAATTTTTGCCAATCAAAAAAAAAAAGTCCTCGCTTTTTGAAATTTGTTGACTGCTTAGTTGACATTTTCCCACAGTCTAAATTTGCCGTCTGACTTGTATAAAGGGTCTACATTTGCCAACTAACTTGTCTAAAAGGGTCAATTTTGCTGACTAAATTAGCAAAAAATTCGTTGATAGAGGGTGTAACACCCCTTCTTACTTGGTTGCCAGGATGTCTTTAAGCAAAAAGGTATAGTTTAGATTGCGATGTTAACTTCAATCCCCCACAATTTCTAAAATCCTCTTGCCTTTCACAACAGTTTTGTGAGGCACTGTTTTCAACCCTAAATATAAAAATTAAATATCTATTTATTTGCACTGGCAGCGGAAGAGCCAAGAATGCAGGAACAGCCATTCCACTAATAACAATCAGAATTGTCACCTTTTTGCTTGTAAATAATTTTTTATTGAATAAATTATGCTTGTGGAAATACAATTGTTTAGTGTTGTTTTTTTGTAGTTTAGTGTAGTAGTATTTAAATATTATAATCCAACGTATTCAAGATATCAACGTTGTATAAAATAATTTATAACTTTATATATGTAATGGAGTACTACTACGATATTACAAAATGTTATATACAAAAAATTTGGTTTGGGTCACAATTTCAAAAGAGTTTCAAAATCGGTTTCACAGTTTCAACCCTGGCTCATCCCTTTAAAATAATATTGATGCACTTAAAACAGTTCAAGAATAATACTTGGCTTAAAAACACTGAAAAAAGACGTTAAAGAGGTAGGGTTACCACTGTCCTGGTTTTTCAGAAATTGAAAAAGAGATTAAAAAAAAGGTTATGATTAAAAAGAAATTAAAAAGAGAGCAGCCGTGATGCAGCGGTAGCTCACTTGCCTCAGCGATAGCCCACTTGAAAAAAAGGATCCGTGGTTCAAACCTAAACTCTGGGCATGTTTTGCGACATCGGTTAGAAAGGAGGCGTGAACTTCCAATTACATGCTCATCCGCGGTTCTCTGTTGTAAGGACTTCTTGGGGCACCTAAATAAAGGAAAAAAAAAAAAAAAGAAAAGAAAAGATGATTGAATAGAAAAATAGAAAATAACAAAAGTATTCAATAATATTGAATTAAATAAAAAAAATTTTTGTCACATATTATTCTTTCACAAGAGTAAATTATTTCAAAATCAGAAGAGAAATTGTGAAAAAACGTCATTATTTTTAACAGTCTTTTCAATGAGGAATAAATTGATATCATCTTTAATTGTGAAAAACATTCTGTTGTTTATTTTACCTGTTTTTATTTCCAAAATTATAATATTTATTTTCCAAAGTTAATAACTTAACAAACTTAATTTTCCGTATATATATAGGAAATCTTAAAACTGTTTATTTCGGAAATCTTAATACTGTTGTTTATTCAGTTTCTTCGGGGTATTAAACTTTGCTGATGAGTAAAAATAAAATAATATATAAGTAAACCGGTGAGAATCAGAATGGTTTAAGTCAACATTTCCTCAATTTGAGATTTTTAAGGTTTTATTGGATTTATTTTTGAGAAAACTCTACAAAGTTTGTAGGATTTTCTTTACAAAACATTATTCTATTAAACTTTTTTTGATTTACACCATGCTGATTCTCACCAGCTCAAATATTGCTGATAATTGATAAAGAAAAATAACATTATTCTAAAAAATTTAATTAAATAAATCGGAGTATTATAGTCATTTTTTAGCATAGGGTTGTTGTAGATTTTTAAATATTTTCTTTGTATCTTTTATAAAAGAAATAAAAATTGTACTAAAGTTAGTACAATTTTTAAGTTAGTACAATTACAATAAGTAAATTAAAAAATAAAGTTAGTACAATTTTTATTTCATTAGAATTTTTCCCAAAATAAAGATCATACAAGCTCGGGTGAGTTTTCTGTTTCTGATAAAAACAGAAAACCTGACTTGTTTTGATGAAACATTTCCTGGCAACAACAGTTACAACCTTTGGTGAATTGGAGATGTGTCAAAACATGTGATATTTTATTTTTTTATAAAATAGAAGCTCTCGTGAATTAGTTTCAAAATTAATAACATTTCTAAAAGTCATTTGTTAAAGTATAACTTATTTTAAGATATATTTACATATGTTTAATGTTTTTTTTTTTAATGTTAATCATTAAACTTATGTTTAACATTTGAAATTATCATTTGGCAGCCAAGGTATGGCTCATTCAAACTTACTGAGATCCAGTTAAATATAACGGCGAACGATATGACGTATTATTTGTTTGTTTATAAATTATCTATAAATTAAGGCAACATAGATATTTGTTTATGGCTTACCCATAGAAAATATTTTATAAAAAAAAAAAAGATAGCATATTCTATTTTTAATAAAAAATTAAATTTGTTTTTAATTTTATTAAAAACAATGTAAAAGTAATAATAATTAAACCTTCCTAACTTTAAACTGCTTTTAAATTTGAAAACTATTATGTATTTTTTTTTTTAATTAGTTATGGCGGGCAGCGCCTTCCTGAGGAATTCTAGCGCCCTGGCCACGGATTCAAATTGCGCCCGATATGAAATACGCATTTTTATAAATTGATTTATTAAATTTAACAGGATTAAATTAATTATTTATTAAATTAAACAAGATCAAACCAATTTAAACTTTATACAATACTAAAAATTAATTTTTCTAGCCTTTAAATCGGCAAAGTTTTTAATTATTTCGGTTATGTCTAATTGTCTTGCTATTTCATTTTCGCTGGACAATATTGTTTTAAAGTTTCAAATAAAGATTGTCCAGTGGATTTTCCATCAATTCGATAAGTTAAAAAACGTTCTTTAATTTCTATCTCATCGCTTGAAATATCAACAAAACTTAAAGTAAAGGAGAGTTGTTCAGTATCGCTGACATCAGGGGTGCAGCCTAGAATTATGCTAAAATATTTTGCATCTCTATCTCGTCTTAAAATATTGTCTTTAATTCCGGATGCCAATAAAATTTTAAATTGTTTTTCCCAATAAGTTACATGAGATTCTTTTGAGGAAATGTGTCGTAAATGCTCGTTTAAAGTTGCGTCGTATTTGCTCAACAGTTCCACTAAACCTAAAAAATTTCCATTTTTAGAAGTAAATAATCTGTCTGAAGAACCACGAAAAGGTATGTTATTTTTTGATAGGTACAAAATTATGTTGCACATGCGATCTAACACAAGGCGCCAATGATTTCTTTCTCTAATAATTAAAGATTGCAAATTTTTAACAATAGTTTTATTTGTTTTAAGCCTACGACTAACTTTAAACTAATTACTAAAACACTTTAAATGTTCGGGCGAATTTTCATGCAATTTTATATATTCAGTAATGTGTTTCCAGTTATTGATTCCAACAGTGGCTAATGATGATTTTGTTTTATCTGAATAATAAAGTTTTCAACAAACACAAAACACTTTATCAGAACTTTATGAATATAGTAACCAGGTTCGCAAATAAGATTCACCGTTATTTAATTTTATGTACATTAATGATTTCGAAAAACAACAATGTTATGAACTCGTGGAAATTCAATAATATTTGTTAGGTGAAATTCTACATCAATTCCTACATAAATTATGTGATCACAAACTTTAGAATTAAGGGGAACTGGCCATAGTGCAGGATCATTTATATCAATTTAATCGTCACCAGTAGTGGTTGAACTAGGAGACTGAGATATTGTTTCGAGTTGCTTTTTTCAGGCGTTTCTTCCATTTTCTCGTCCGAAAAAGAATTACTACCAACTAATGACAAAGGGCAACCAGTTTCTTCACTTTGCTTGGACTCTACTTAAAAATATTTCATAAAATACTTTGCAGACTTTTCATTTTCTCGTTTAAATTCAAATTGTCTTTTTTGGTTTGCTGCACCTGATGGTTTATTTGCAGACATGATGAACTCTTAAATTAATCACAATATTTATTAAGCGATCGTTCTAAAATTAATTCTTTTTTATAATGACTAGGGCTGACGACACCGGTAAAGATTTTGGAAGGGACTCTAGCATTAATTCACATAGATAAGATTACTTTAATACATATTTCCTCGTTATTTACAATTACAAACTTGGATCGCGCCAAGTGCTCAGCTTGTAGTGAAAAAGGAAGCGTAAGAGAGCGAGACTTGCTACGCGTTCAGTTAAATATACAAAGTAAAGAAGCATACTGGCTGCAGCGTTAGCGAACTAACGCAACAACAGGGGGTGGGGGAGGGGGCAGGGTCCATTTTTTCTCTAAAGGATCTTTTTTTTTTATTTTGTTTTTATTTTTAAGAAAAATATTGATAAAAAAGACTTTTTTTAACAAATTAATGATTGTGCCCCCCCCCCCCCCACTTCAAAACTCGTGTCGTCGACCTTGATGACTAAAATAAATTTTAAAAGCAACACTTTAATGTTTTCTATTCGGCAAAAATGTATTACTTATTAACTTTTACGACCCAGATTTGCTTTTTTATTAATAGAAATAATTTTAATTAGCAATATATTGAATTAGAAACTTTCAAAAATGAAATAAGATCATTAAATAATAACTTTGCGGTGGTACACATAAATATAATGCGCCCTCTATTTTTCTACGCCCTATTGTTTATATAACAATACAGCATTGCTTACTAACACTTTACTTTTAAAGTTGTTTTTAAAGTTAAATGTCTGTCAGATGTTTACTTTATAAATCATAAAAGTACTGAAGTATATTAAATGTAGTGCTGAAGTATATTAAAAGTAGTGCTGAAGTATTTTAAAAGGGGTCAGGGCAAAAACATCCGTTTTTGCCATGTATAATAACATCCGTGAAATAACATCCGAAATTTCATCGATGTATAATAACATCCGTGCAACTACATCTGTAGATTTTTCGGATGTTACTACATCCGAATTTTTTTTTTTTTTAAATAATTTTAACCAGATGTAGTTACACATTTGATTTTTTTCGGATGTAACTACATCCGCCAAAAAACAATTATTACAATGCATTATTTTAACCAGATGTAGTTACACATCTGATTTTTTTCAGATGTAACGACATCCGGAAAAAAAATCTATAATAATGCATTATATAACCAGATGTAGTTACAAGTTTAATTTTTTTCGGATGTAACTACATCCGAAATGTTGTTTCGGATGTAACTACATCCGAAAAATAATTTATTTATAAAAATTAATTATTTGAATTGTGATTTTAAAACTGATTGCTTTAAAAATCGTAAAAATAGACTCTGTTTGTTTGCAAAAACATAATAATATTTAAAATACAATCAATATAGATAGTTTTCATTGCTAAAAATTTAGATCTTTTTTTTATGAAACGGTTTAGAATGCTTAGAACACTTAACTTAGACATTAAAGCTGGACATCTTTGGCACTCATTGGCATCTAAAAATTCACTGCGTGTCCAGGGCGTTTGGAGAGGCCAGCTTGTAAGGAACAAATTTCTTTTTCTTAGTTAATAATAATTTTTTCTTAGTTAATAATAATTTTTTAAAATGGTTAGTTTTTCATTTATTAATAGATATCTATATGATGGCGTTATTTTTTTAAGTCGGTTAAATTGCAACCAGAAGGTCGATTTATGACACAGTGTTTTCGCTTGATAACTTTCCGTCCCTACCTAAGACCTCCTTATTATTGAAAATATTGGAGCTAAAATATATTATAATTTATCTGGGGGTATGTATAAGGTTGTTTCAAATCATGACACACTACTTTTTCTACAAGCGATTTCCCATTTTATTTAACTCCCAGTACAATTTAAGTTGATATTCTGCGAAATGTTTGACACTAAAACGGTATTAAATATAAAATATAGACTGGGGTAAAACTTAACCTTCCAATAAAAACAGTATTAATTATAAATTATAAGGTGGGGCGTTAATAACAAATTGTACACTCAGTTTAGACTATTACAGATCTCTTAAGACTATTACAGCCTTATGGTTCCATATAAGTGGTGGAACTTTAATAGCTTCCACTGGGAAAGAATAGGCAAATAAAAATAAAAAATAGTCCGTGGTTATTGTTTCGTTACCTAATACCGAAGTTAAATGGTTATTATTCCAACATATACGCAAAGTACTTGAGCGCAGGGTTCTTAATTCACCAACTGATGTATTTTATTGGCTAAATCATACACGAATTGCAATGATTTAACTACATAAGTAATTTTTTAAAACAAATAAATTAGGGATAAGGGCAGCGGGTGTACATGTATTGACTAAATAGAGTATGTACATAGACTTATGGCTTTGGTTAATGTCTGTCTGTCCCCAAACCTATGATGGCAAAATACTAATTTTGTAAAATCATTGTGAGTGGGATATGATTTTAAAATGTGTGATAATCTAGATTGGTAACTTTGTACTTGTATTGACACATTTAATGAGCCATAGACTAGGCCGGATTAAGGTTCTTGGGGGCCGGTTGCTGAAAAATATTTACGGCCCCATTCCTAAAAAAATGAATGAAGAAAAGGCATATATATAGAATTTATATAGAAATTAATATACACTTTGAAATTGGGGGCCCTGCTAGTCCACCAATTTTTATAGGCCGGGCGCCTCTTAGGAGCGCTAGTTATTCAGACATTGCCTATAGACAAAAACTCCTTCATTCAATTTCTTTGTAAATTTTTTTACCAGTTTCTACAAACCTATAATATACTTGGTTGCCCTCTGGATTTTTTCTACCCTATTACGACATCTCTTTGTATTAGTAACCTATGTACTGACTAAGTATATACAAGATTTTAAAAACTTATTACAAAAAAAAAAGACAACGTTAAGAGTTGGACCTCGAGTCTTTAACATGCGAGGAATTGCTTTATCCTCTTGGCCACGAACACTTTTTTTTTTTTCAATATATATTTGCTGTTTATATAATAAGAAATATAATTACAAAGAAACGTTTACATACAAAAAAAAGTGAATTTATAATAAAAAGGCAGGGGCTCAAAGAAGATGACTAAAGTCACCACAATCTTTTCATAGAGCCCCTAGGTGGGCTTTACAAGTTAAAAAAAATAGTATCTCCAATATAATAAAAAGGTTAAAGCTTGCATAAATATTTCCATTAAATCAAGAAAGTAAATAACATCATATAGTTTTATCAATATTCATTAAAATATATTGGCAACTCTGTTAAGTATCAAAATAAGAGCCAATTAACAAGTAAAAAAACTAAGAATGATGGAACTCGTTTTTCATTTTCAAAAATCAAGAAAACTATTTATCTAATTTAAAAATTTCATTTTTTATTATAAACTTAAAGGAATTCAATGATTTTACAGTATTTAATTTTTTTGTTTTTTGAAAAGTGTTCCATAGTTTTGGTCCACGGTATGATATTCCTTATTCAGAATAATACAATGGAATACTTATAAATTACCAAGAATTAATACTTAGTATTAATTCTTGGTAATTTATAAGTATTCCATTGGTTTATTCTAAGAGAATATTTTTTGTTTACATTCATTGTAAATTTATCATTAATGTTTTTTGGAATCAAGCTGTTGTTACATTTATACATAAAAATTAGGTGTTGGTAAATGTTGATTTCATATATATTCATCATTTTCATGTCTTTCATTAATGGTTTTGCATGTTCACATTTTTTTTATATATATATAAGTCTGCATGCATGTTTTTGTAAAGAAAATATTTTTTTAAGTTTTGTTGGTTGAGTACTAGCCCATGTGATATTGGCATAGTATATGAAACAATATATTAGGCCAAAATATACTAATTTCAGACTTTCTGATGTTACATATGGACAAATACGGTACATTAGACCAATTGTTTTACTAATTTTTGATTGAATATAATTAATATGGGGAAGACATGATAAATTTTCATCAATAAGAATTCCCAAGAATTTTATTGAATCATTTTTACTAATTAGTGCATCGTTTAAAATCAAGTCAGGTAATTTTAAAGGAAGTTTTTCATCTTGTGATTTTTTTATGAAATAAAGTATATTTTGTTTTATCTACATTGAGTGAAAATTTATTTGCCTTAAACCATTCATCTACATTCATTAGTTCAGAGTTCATGTCAGAATACAGTTGATTAATGTCACAGTTTGAAAGGAAGAGATTTGTGTCGTCAGCAAACATTATTGAGTTAAGCTTAGCTGATGCATTATTAAAATCATTTACATAAATCAAGAAAAGCAATGGACCAAGAATTGACCCTTGCGGAACTCCACACAAAATATTAAGTTGACCTGATTCCTTACTAATAATATATTGTTTTCTCTCAGTGAGGTAGCTTTTTAACCAATCATAGGTTTTATTTATCACTCCATAGTGTTTTATTTTTTCCAAAATAATTAGGTGATCAACCGTATCAAATGCTTTTGATAGGTCAATAAATAATCCTAAAGTGAAGCTATTATTTTCAAATCTTTTAGTAATTTGGTCTACTATTTCAATTATTGCGTGTTCTGTTGGATTTTTTTTTTCCGAAAACCAAACTGTTTTGTATAAAATAAATTATTTTCATTAAAATGGTTATAGATTCTATTATAAACTACACGTTCAAATATTTTTGAAAATACAGAAAGTACCAATACAGGTCTATAATTAGAGATTTCAGATTGATCATTATTTTTGTAAATTGGACATACTTTTGCCAACTTTAATGCTTCAGGAAAAGTTCCTTCTTTTATTGAAAGTTTTATAATATGGAACAAAGGTTTTGAGATGTATTTTTTGTTTGAAATAACTATATTACTAGAAACATCATCGAAACCATTTTTGAACTATAAGTAAATTAAATTTATATATACAGTATATTTGACTCATTTATTTTTACATTTGACTCATTTATTTTTACTAAGTAAAAGTAAAAAAAATAGACTTTTAAAAGACTATTACTATTATTCAAGGGGAACTTAAAATTTGTCCGACTATTAAGTCGGACAAATTTTAAGTTCCCCTTGAACTTTCTATACCTACCAAGAGTCAGATGTCAGACTATAATATTCCCGACTTAACAGGATTCTACTGTACTTATTTTCTAGCTTATATGTAAACTGATAAAATATATAAGAAGTTTTAATTATTATTATTTATTTTATTCATATAATTACTTAATTCATTAATATAATGTAAGTAATAAATCATCAAGTCGGTCCGCAAATATTTTACAAGTAAAAGAAAACTGGTATAGTAAAGTGTAAAGTAACTTTTAGTATTCCAAGTATACGGTAAAGTATACGGTAAACTTACTATACCGTATACTGTAACCAGCGATCCCATATGCGGGAAAAAAAATAATTAAAAATGGCATTACTTTAAGCAGACGTAATTACACATCTGATTTTTTTCGGATGTAACTAAATCCGGAATATATTTTTTCAAAAAAAACAATATTTTAACCAGATGTAGTTACGCATTTGATTTTTTTCGGATGTAACTCATCCGGGAAAAAAGTAATTTATAAATGCATTATTTTAACTAGATGTAAGTACACATCTGATTTTTTTCGGATGTAACTACGTCCGGAAATTTATTTAATTTAATTTTTTATTTTATTTTTATTAATGCATTATTTTAGGCGGATGTAGTTACACATCGAGAAAAACTCTCGGATGTAGTTACATCTTTCTAAAGATGTTATTATACATCAATGAAATTTTGGATGTTGTTGATGTTAATTCAGTAAAGAAAAAAAGCGGATGATCTTACACAAAAATGCGCGGATGTTATTTCACTACTCCACGGATGTTGTTGGACAGATGTAGTAATCTTTTCTCTTTTAAAAGTAGTGCTGAAGTATATTAAAAAATTCTAATAATAAGAGTCAACTTAAACAAAATCAAGCGTTTAAACTTTTTTATTTCAACTTAAAGACATTTATTAAGTGCTAGTTACGACATTAAAAATTCGTCATTTAACTTAATCCTTTCTTAGCACAGCATATTGAGAAGTTTGGCAATAAAGGAAACGGTTCAATATTGTACCTGTCTTTTAACATATATGACCAGTTCATAGGTATAATGGCAGATAAAGTTATTGAACAAATAATAAAAGAAAGAAATAAAGTTAAATATTTTTCCATCAGTATTGATTCAACTTCTAACATTAGCCATGTATATCAAATGTATTCATTTTTGGTGTGTTTAAAAGAATGGCTGTTAATATTTTTGTAAAAATGTTACAAAAGAGCACATTGAAATGCTTAAACATTTAGTTGAAAGAAATGAATCTATAACTAGTATTTCCACTTCTCTTAATTTATCTAAGCGCACAGTTCAAAATCTTGTCGTTAAACAAAGGAGAATTCGACGACATGACTACATTCAAGTCGTTTTCTGATAAAAAAAACGAAGTAAAAGACCTATAAACGCTGAAATAAAAAGTATTATTGAATTATACGTACAAGAAAACAATCTTTGTGCGCAAGAAGCAATAAAAGAAAATCTTTCTGCAGCAGGCTTCAACATGTCACAGTCTATTATTTCTAGAAAATTTCAAACGTTCGGATTTATCAAAAAAATGTGTTATACATGTGCCAGAAGAGCGAAACTCAATACGAGTTATTGATGCACTCTATGCAAGAATGTAAGTTTGATTTGTGCGTTTCAACAATGGGAGTGTTGACATATAAAATAAAAACTGGAGCCTGAAATGCAGATTCATTTTGTTTTTTCATTACTACAATGTTGGCGCCAGCAATTAGGAATGCAGATGCAGAAGCGCCAGTGCTTGTTATGGACAATTGTAAATATCACTGAAGTCATTCTGTTAGCCAAATACTAGCCTCTCATGGCATAGTTGTTAAGTATCTGCCAGCATACACGCCACAGCTTAATCCAATAGAAGAATTTTTTTATTCTTTAAAGCATACATACAAACAGGGAGAAAGGCCTCGAAATACGGAGGGGTTAATCAGAAAACTTAAAAATCTTATAAATACGACAGAGTTTAATTTGATTTTATTTTAAAACCATTTGGTTAGTTACATAAACCCATCGCTGGCTCGGCAACTATTTTTAAAACAAATAGAAGCGGCAACAACCTAATTTATATTTTGAATATATCTATATAAAAAAATAAAAACCTATTTATTGCTTATACAAAATTATATCAGAGATTTTATAAGTAGTTGACTCGCATATAAAAATAAATAAATTCGCATATAAAAATGAACAGATACGCTTATAAATATGAATAGACGCACATATAAGATTGAATAACCCTGTAATTAAAACAGGAAATGTATCACGATCAGATACCAGGTGGTCAGCAAGATCTGAAGAAAGCATAAATATAAACAAAATTGAAATGACATAATTAATGCATTATCTTTTATCAAAAATGATAAATCAGAAGTTTTTAGACTTCAAATAGAGTTTGCAGAGATCATTGCCAACAATAAGGTCTTGCTCAGGAAATCGTTTGACCTTTTCTACAGCACCTCTAGCTAAATTTTAGGAAAAAATTCTGTTATCCATTTCTTCTGAAATTCTATTAGTAACTTATTCGCAAGGGCTTTAGACATTTCCATTAAAATTGCCTTGAAAGCCCAAGTAATATTTATTTCGGCAATATGGTGTCTACACAATAACCAAAGAAGTAGTTTACCAAGAAATTTTGCCATAGTAGTTATTGCACCAAATTTCTATCCAGTGTTACTTACTGTGGTGTCAGAACAGAATCCATCAATCACAAATTTTAAAATATTCGAGGAGATTCATAATACTTATAGTCATATCGATTTCCACTATCAGTTGGCACAACACCAAGTAAAAGATCATCTTTGGTTTCAAACTCTGGGATAGTAACAGATACTGATAGTCTATCTGCAGTAGTTGCCTGTCTAGTGTCCTCCTTAATATGCTTTAAAATTTTACCATCAAAATGTAAAACTAACATCTTGTTAGCCATTAAATTAATATATTCATTACGTATCTGGCCTCCTTCTGCTTCTAAAAATCTGTAACGTCGCCTTCTGACAGATTCACTGCTTAACTTTAGCTGTTTAACATCTCCACCTAAATAGTTTACTACGCTTGCAAAAAGAAGGGTTTGATCTCGAATGCTGAGACCGGCCCTTATACTGGCGGAAGTTGTTGCAGCAATGAGACCTTTACTGGTTATCTCCTTTTCTATTCTGAAATATGCTGGTCTAAACTGATGCCTATATTTTTAGCTTGCTTCGTGAAAATTAACATTTTTATTTGGAACAAAATCTTCCGACTTTACACTTCCAGCATCTAAATTAATATAAAGATTTTTAGCTCAGTTATACATTTACTTCAAAAAATTACTAGTTTTGCCTAAAATGTCCGCGCATTATTAGAAAAAATTGTTTATATTCTCTCTTTTTATTTAATAATAAGTTGAAACATATATTTTTATGTGTTTAACAAATTATACTTAAATATTACCTAACTGTGATTCAACTCTTGTTTTTTTAGGTTCTTTAGGTTCCTCACTTGCGAAATTGAAATTTATATCATTGTTAGGAAAAAAGTTGTGATTCCATTGCCTTTTTTCTTCAATTTTTTCTTCTTTATCACGAATTATCGAATCGTTGCTCTTCTGTACTCGATCTTTATATTCTTCTTTTTCTCTTGCATTTATCAATCTTTCTCTGAAACCTTGCTTCAAGCTCTGTGTCAATTTTAGAAGATATGATCATATTTCTGTTAGTTCTGTGCAAAAAGTTGTTAAAACACTTAGCGTAAAATAAATTTGAATAAAAGAACAAAATTTCTCAAAAAAAAATGATTTTTTTATTTAAGGGAAAAATTAGTAGATATATCATAACTGAAAAATAGGTTAAATCTTCGCAAAAAAATTTGAGCAAAAAATACTTTTGATCATCTAAGAAGGGCAAATCTTCTTGTAAAGCAGAAGTATCACGAAGCATTGATTCATTGCGTCTCAACTTTATCTCAAAGTCCTTCGCACTGATGTCAAACAATTGCTCCACCATATTGTAAATGTCATTTTTGTGGCGTTCGGAAATTTGCTTTTTGATTTGAAAGGTTTTACTGTTGCACAAAGTTTTGTATTTGCTGTATAGAGATTTCCACTTTTCCACTATACTTTTCTCAGAAATTAAGTAATTACTGAAACCAGCAAAATTTTTTTTTTTTCGGATTAAACAGTATTTTTCTGTATTTGAATTACAAAACTCGTCTTTCCATTTACATATAACATCCTCTCGTGCTCGAGAACATAAAAAGTTTTTTTTAAATAGTTTTGAATCGCTTATCTCTAGCTGAAGTTAGGAACAAGTAATATCAAAGAACACTTCTATTCGATGGAAGTTGGTTTGTAGGTAGATAGCTTAAAGGTGCTAATTTCTTTTGTTTTCCTCTCTTTGATTTTCAACATTTTGTACGGATATGTAAACAGTAAAAAAAAAAATTGAAGTTTAGAGTAAGATAATAAATCAAAAGTTGCCAAGTGATTAAACGCAATCCACTAAGTTTATGGCGCAATTAAAGTTTTTAAAAAATAATTGTGAATGTTTTATGTTTTAAAAAATGTTTTACAAATGTTTTAAAAACATATTGAGTTTTTGACACATGTTTTGAAAACTTGCTGAATGATGTGAAAATAATAAAATAAAACGAAGAAAAAAAAAAACATGACGTAAAAATTCTTGACAATTATTCCTTAGAAACTAACTAACTTAACAGATTACAATTCTGTTCACCAACCGAGAAAAAACGGTATTGGCGGAGGCGTTTGCATATTTATTCACAACTCGTTGACGTATAAAAAAGTAGATAATCTAAGTGTGAATAACTCGAATTGCGAATCATTAACAATAGAGATAATAAACCAAAAAGAAAAAAATTCGTTTATAACAGTTTTATATCGACCACCCAATGGCAGTTACAATCAATTTGAAAATGACTTGAGGCGAATATTAATTCAAACCTCTAAAAAATATCTATATTTACTCGGAGACTTTAATTTAAACTTGATAAATTTAAACACTGATAACCACGTAAAAAGTTTTATAAATACTCTTTCTCAAATTAGTGCTTACCCCATGATTAACAAGCCGACGCGTGTAACTCGAAAAACATCATCTATTATTGACAATATTATCACTAATAATTATAGTAACTCGACAATCAACAGTGGTATAATAAAATCGGATATTAGTGACCATTTTCCTGTTTTTTTAACAACAAATACTAAATGCTGTATAAATAAAAAACCCATAACAGTATACATAAGGCATGTAAACAAAGACTCGATTACAATTTTTAGACAGCTTTTGCGTGAAATCAATTGGGAGCTTTTGAATGATTGCAATGACACATGTAGCGCATACGATTTCTTTATCCGCGTCTTTACAAGGCAATATGATAAAGCTTTTCCTAAAGTTCAAAAAAATATAAAATCCAAAAGTTTGCATACCCCGTGGATGACTAAAGGTCTTTTGAAATCAAAAAAAAAAAAAAAAAGCTTTACGAAAAATTTTTAAAAAACAAAAACTATGAAAACGAAACTAAATATAAAAAATACAAAAACTATTTCGAAAAAATAAAAAAGCAATCTAAAAAAAACTTCTATTCTGGTCTACTTCAGAAATCATTTGGAAATGCTAAAAAAACTTGGACTATAATAAAAGATATAACAGGGAAAACAAAAATTACATCTAGCAACCTCCCTAATCGACCGAAAACCGATAAAGGTGAAATTTTTAATAAAAAAACAATTGCTGAGAGACTGAATAATTTTTTTATAAATGTTGGGAAAAATTTAGCCAAAGAAATCTCTCCAAGTAGCAAAACATTCCAGTCTTTTTTGAAAAAATCAGATTTTATTATGGACAACTCGGAACTTTCCTTTGATGAACTTCGTTCAGCTTTTGACATGCTTCAGACAAATAAAAGTGCAGGTCTTGATGAAAATAATGCAAATGTTTTGAAAAGTGTCTTTGACATTATCGAATTGGCTCTTTTCATTATTTTTAAACTTTCATTAAAAAACGGGGACTTTCCTGATCAATTAAAACTTGCTAAAATAATTCCAATTTATAAAAACGGCGACGATTCTTTAGAATCAAACTACAGACCCATCTCAATTCTTTCCTGTTTTTCAAAGGTTCTTGAACGTATTATGTATAATAGAATATATAACTTCATTGCTAAAAACAATATTTTATATCCTAAACAGTTTGGATTTCGGAGAAATCATTGCACTGAGCATGCTGTGATGGATTTGGCTCGCAATATTTTGAAAGGATTTGATGATAATAGTTGTACACGTGGAGTTTTTGTTGATTTGTCGAAGGCATTCTACTGTCGACCACAAAATCCCTCTCTATAAATTAAAAAATTATGGAATTCAAAATACTAATCTAAAAATGGATTAAGTCTTATCTACAAAATCGTAAACAATGTGTGACGTATGATTTAACTTGTACGCAGTTAGAAGTTATTAGTTGCGGTGTCCCTCAGGGCTCAATACTTGGTCCTCTGCTGTTTCTCTTATATATCAATGAAATCCACTTATCTTCTAAATTCCTTAATTTTGTTCTTTTTGCTGATGATAATAACTTTTTTTTTTCGGGATCTAACTTAAAATTTGTTTTTTTTACTGTAAACACAGAGCTAATTAATCTCAATGAATGGTTTAAAGCCAATAAACTGTCCGTAAACGTTGATAAAACTAAATACATTATGTTCACGAAACCTTCAAAAACTGATAACATACCCCTAAAACTTCGTGATTTATTTATAAACAACATTAAAGTAAAAAGAGTTCTTTCGATGAAAATCCTAGGTATAATATTTGACGATCATTTAAACTGGAAAAATTAAATCCAATTAGTGGAAAACAGCATTTCAAAAGCTCTTGGGATCCTTTTCAAAACGAAGCACCTTTTGAATATAATGTGCTTAAAAAGCTTGTATTTTTCATTTATTCATAATCACATTAGTTATTGCAATATAGTGTGGGCAAGTAATTATTCATCTTCTTTAAAAAAAATAAAACCAAACAAAAGCAAGCGAGCCGGTTAATTTTGAATGCAGGTAGATATGCATGCGCCGAGCCTTTACTTAAAAAAATTAATGTTTTAAGTATTTATAAACTAAACATCTATCAAAATCTGTTATTTATGTTTAAAATTCATAACAACATGCTTCCAACATATTTTCAACCTCATATTGCCTTAATTAATCATAAATACTCTACAAAACATTCCATTGGCAACTTTCTCATCCCTACAACATCCCCTATAAAAACAGACTTTTCAATTACATCTCGAGGACCACGTTTGTCGAACTATTTCCTTAATAGAAAAATCAAAAACATGACTTCAATTGCACGGTCGTTTACAAGCGCTATGTTTAGGTACGCATGCGTGAGAAAATGCGAACAATTTTTGAACTTTTAAAATACCTACCATTTTAAAAGTTCAAAAATTCTGTATTACAGAGTATATTTTATATGGCAACCGTGTTATTTGGTCTCTAAAAACTCAATGTTGTAGCCTTATTTTTATGTAGATCAGTATATTATTACAAAATTTTCACAAAAATATATATAAAAAAAGGATAAAAAATATCTTAGAGTGCTTAACCTTTATTTTCAATTAACAACTTTTTAGTGTAACTCATAGATTTGTTTATTTATTTGAAATCAATTTTCTTAAAATCTGACTGTAGGATTTCAATAATTTTATTTTTAAACTTCAGATAAATATGAACTATATTTATGATATTTTTCTGGTGATTGCTTCAACTTTTTTTCAATATAAAAATTTGTTTTTACTGTTATGACTATTTACTAATATATATATATATATATATATATATATATATAATATATATATATATATATATATATATATATATATATATATATATATATATATATATACATATACATATATATATACACATATGTGTATATATATATATATATATATATATATATATATATATATATATATATATATATATATATATATACATATATATATATATATATATATATATATATATATATATATATATATATATCTTATATTTAATGATAATTATTATTATCATTAAATATAAGAAAAGTAGAAATATATACAGTTGTGTGCAGTAAAATAGTAGTGCGTATTTTATTTTTCTATCAACAAACTTTGAACATCAAAATATATTTTTCTATTGTTTGTTTTTTATTGTTATTGTTCATAAACTAAATGTTGTGATTATAATAGTATAAAAAAAATTTAAGAAAGATAATTGCAACACTGTATGGTTTTAAATTTCAATATTATCGATTAAAGGTCATTCGTATTTTTTTTTTTTTAGACTGTGCAATAAAATAGTAGTAAAAATCATTTTTTATGAAAAGGTCAAAAAATAATTACATTTTATTCAAAAAAATTTTTTTTTTTTTGAAAAAAATATTCTCATTAAACCACGATTTGGCTAACTTGCTTGTATATTTGGGATCATTATCCTTCTGGAACAAAAATTTTAACGGTATTTCTTCTTCAGCATAAGACAGCACGATCTCTTCAAGTATTTTTACATATACAAACCAATCCATGATATCTTCTATGCGATGTATCGGCCCAAGGCCATAGTAAGAAAAACAACCCCATATCATTATTTTTGAGCCTCCATGTTTGACGGTCTTTAATGTAAATTGTGGCTTATATGCTGCACTCGTTGGTCTTCTAACATACTCTTAACGAACATAGGAACCAAAAATTTCAACTTTGTTTTCATTTGAAAAACATTTCGCCATTTTTTCTTTAGGCCAAGAAGCATGCATACGTGCAAATTTTAAATGATTTTTAATATGTTTTTTACTCAAAAGTGGCATTTTTCTAAATGTTCTTGCATTTAAATTGGCATGTGTTAATCGTCTTCGAATAGTTGAGGTATTAACATTTAATTCTAGCCTTTTTTTTATTTTTCTAGAAGTAATAAATGACTCCTTTTTCGCTAACAATACAATTCGACGATCTTCTATAGCGGTAGTCGATCTTTTATTTTCACGTTTTTCTAGTGGGTATCCATTTTAAAGCATTACAAATCATTGTTGGTAAGCATCCAACCAGTTCTTATATTTGTTTGTAGGCATTAACCATGATTTTTAAGATTTATAATTAAATTGCGAACTTCTTCAGTATAATGCTTAGAGCGCCCCATGTTTCTCTAAATTTTCAAAATTTTAGTTAGTGTATAAATTTATCTAATATCAAAATTAATTACTTACTTATTGCTTATTATTAAGAACTAATAATAATTAGAATTTAATAAGTACAGCAAATATTACATAAAAATTAATTTTTCGCTACTATTTTATTGTACAGTCTAAAAAAAAAATGCGAATGTCCTTTAATCGATAATATTGAAATTTAAAACCATACAGTGCTGCAATTATCTTTCTTAATTTTTTTTTATACTATTATAATCACAACATTTAGCTTATGAATAATAACGATAAAAAACAAACAATAAAAAAATATATTTTGATGTTCAAAGTTTGTTGATAGAAAAATAAAATGCGCACTACTATTTTACTGCACACGACTGTACCTTGTCATTTATAAGTAACAAAAAAATTAAGCATTTATATATGAAAATAATTCATACAGTTTGTTATTTACTATTGAAAATGGAAAATAACTATAAAAGTCATCATATGTGATAGAGATTGCCGCGTGAACTTTCTTTATAGAACATCTAGGTTATGAGCGTGTTCTTTGGTAGACATAAGATGGAGGTTTGTATTTTTATATTAACAATCATGTAATTAAACAGAATAGACCTACGCGATAATGACCTACATTGTATCCCTAAAATAAAGAACCTCATTTTTCGAACTTTTTTTTCATTTTAACATATCTTTATCTACTTCAATAATGTCTAATTCACCGCTAAATGGGCTGCCTTATAACTTTAATCAAGATAAAACAGAACTCATCTTGCACACCTGATGTAAAGTTTGCTGCTCTTCCATTGTTATCCATTTGTTTTTGTAGCTGGTTTCAACTATATTCCATAGTTTTAACTTTTTGGACAAGTAACTAAACAATAATTTTCCAAAATATTTTTAAACTGCGCAAACCTTCATTTTTTATATGGTTTAAATAATTAAGTATACATCTTTTGAAATTAAATAGGTTTTTTTCAAAGCTTTCCAACTGCAACAACTTAATTAGAAAGTTAATACTAATCATATTCCATCATCAACCAAACACATAATACTTTTTTCTTTTTTGAAGTCCTGAGGCTAACTTTTGCCAAAATACTCTAGCAAGAATGATACAATCATTCAACCTCTTTGAGGTATATTTATTAACTGCTTCTAGAATTTTTTTTAACTAGCTATTGACTACGTTTTAGAGTAAAGCAGAAAATTTCAAAATTTGATCACCCAGTTTGTTTTTTATAAAACCTTTTAGGTAGCAGTGTTCCTTTAGCCTGTTTATCTTTAGAATTGTTGAAACTTTAGAATTTAACTGAACTCCTACTGACTGGTACTTTAAAAAAAGATATATTCTTGACTTCATTAAAGAAAAGTGAAAAAAAAAATGAAATCTTCAATAGCCTTCTGGATAGCTTGAATAACGATTAAAAATAAATAAAAAAAAAGAAAACTAAGATATTTTGAAGCATCTGTCTTTTTGATTACTTAAAACGTTTTGTTTAGAAAAAGACTTCAGATAAAACTTTTTTTTTCTAAAACGCAACGATTAAAAATTAAATTTATGCAATCAAAATTTGAATAGCATAAATTTGAAAGAAAAGTTGCGTAGCTTTATACGCAACTTTTCTTTCAAATTTATGCTATTCAAATTTTGCTATATAGAAACTTTTGCAAAATTTTTTTTTTTAATATCTTTAAATTTTAAAAAATAGAAGTAGAAGGTCAACCATAAAAAGTTAGCAAAAACTGAATTGTTTTTAAAACTTTTCTCAAAAAATGAATTAAGAAAAACTGGTTAAACAAGAAATATAGAATTTTGACCCCCCCCCCCCCTAGTAACATATATATATATATATATATATATATATATATATATATATATATATATATATATATATATATATATATATATATATATATATATATATATATATATATATATATATATATATATTATATATATATATATATATATATATATATATATATATATATATATATATATATATATATATATATATATATATATATATAGTCAGAAAAATAGTAAACAACAAAATAATTAATGAAATTGCACTTATATAAGGAAATAGTCATAACAGTATATAAAGAAATAGTCATATATATAAGTCAGATATGTAAGGAAATAGTCATAACAGTAAAAACAAGTTTTTATATGGAAAAAAAGTTGAAGCAATGACCAGAAAAATATCATACATATAAAACATATTTATCTGAAGTTTAAAAAAAAATTATTGAAATCCTACAGTAAGATTTTTATAAAATTGATTTTAAATAAATAAACAAATCTATGATTTACACTAAAAAAGTATTAAGTAAAAATACAGTTTTAGCGCGCAAAGATTTTTGTTACCTCTATTTATTTATATTTTTGTGAAATTTTTGTATTATTTTATTGATTTACGTTAAAAATAAGGCTCTATCATTGGCTTTTCAGAAATTAATTAACAAATAAACTGTTTCCATAAAAAATATTCTCTGTAATTAAGAACGGTAGCCATTTTAAAAGTTCAAAAGTTTTTCGTATTTTCTTACGCATGCGTACCTAAACATAGCGCTTTTTACTAATATCTAAACGACCGTGATTGAACTATTCAAAAGAGCAATTAAACGATACTTATTAGATTTAAATAAAAACATTCTTTTGTATTTTTAAAAACATTTATATATCGATTTGTTAACACGTATATATGCATCTTATAACTTATATATTTTATGAGCTGTAATATGTTATAGTATGTACAAAACTTGTAATATGTATAAAACTTATATAACGTATATTTTAGGAACTTAATACGTAAATCTTAGACGAACTTAGGAGCAGGATGATAAGACGCATTGTCTTCTACTTGCTCCTGTCAGAATATAAAGATTTAATTTTTAATTTTTACAAAAAATATTGTAAAATGATTGTTTATTGACGAAAAATATATATATATATATATATATATATATATATTTATATATATATATATATATATATATATATATATATATATATATATATATATATATATATATATATATATATATATATATATATAAAACTTAGACAGTCAGTCGGCAAATGACGTTATAGCAGTCGGAGGGCAGTCGGCAAATTTTAAAAAACGAGGCCTTTTTTATTTTTTTGTTGTCGGCAAAAGTTGTAATGCTCATAGTTCTTAACTTTTATCGCTTATTATTTTTCATTTTGACGATTTTAATACTGACTATATTAGGCAATGATAGTATAAAAGCATCCTGTGACATTTTTTTGGTATTACAATAGAATTCTGAATGACTTTTAAACAGATTGTCGGTTGTAATATTTTGAGCCTGAAACTAATTTGTCATAAATTTAATTATTATTATAACATAATCTTATAATAGTAAGCTCAATAATATCAAATAAAATCACCTTGCAAAAGCCTGCTATGTGATTACACGCTATAGAATTTTTTTTTCCTCCACTTGAATGTAGAAATAGATTTCTCATTTCGCTTTAAACATTGCTTTTGTTTCGCGACTTTAATGACTTTCATCCAAACAATTATAGTCTGCCGTTTTTAAGTTTTACTTTGAGTTGTTTATTGCGCTATCACAAAATTATTTTTCTACCCGCTCCACGGTCGTTCAGACTTACTAAATAAGTGGAAAGTTATTATACGCAAGCGCAGTAAAGTTTGCATATTTTAAAAGTTTTAAAAATGGCTACGGATAACGAATATAAAAAAAATTCTCATTGACAACGAGCTATTTTTCTAATTTTTAGCAATTAAATATGCATTTAGCCGTTTATTAAAAGGAAATTATAATAAAAGTAACTTCTAGTACACGAAAAAATGTTTCAAATTAAATATAAAACCTCTAAAAACGAATAAAATGTAATTACAGCAATAGCTTTTTTAGTGTGTTTTGTTTATCGTTTTCAAATTGTTTTTAAAAAAATTTTGAGCGTAGAAATTTTTAAATTTTAACTTTTTCAGATAGATGAACTGTTGATCTTTCTTAGAATGTTTACTGATATTAGTATTCAATTTTTTTTCAAGATTAAAAGATATTTTTTTAACATTAACTTTTAGTAAGCTGTTGCTAGGCTACCCTATAATCACAATACATAATTACATTGATGTGAGTATATATATATATATATATATATATATATATATATATATATATATATATATATATATATATATATATATATATATATATATATATATATATATGAATATATATATATATATATGAATATATATATATATGAATATATATACACATAAATATATATATATATATATATTTAATATATGTATTTATGTATATATATATTTATATAATATATATATATATTTATATAAATATATATATATATATATATATATATATATATATATATATATGTATATATATATATACATATATATATATATACATATATATAATACATATATATATATATATATATACATATATATATATATACATATATATACAGATATATACATATATATATATATATATATATATATATATATATATATATATATATATATATATATATATATATATATATATATATATATATATATATATATATATATATATATATATATATATGTAAAAGTTGATTATAATAAAAAGATAGCGTATAACCATTTTAAAATATATTTAGATGTAAAAATAGATTAACAATAGTATATTTTAACTTTATATATATATATATATATATATATATATATATATATATATGTAAAGTTGATTATAATAAAAAGATAGCGTATAACCATTTTAAAATATATTTAGATGTAAAAATAGATTAACAATAGTATATTTTAACTTTATATATATATATATATATATATATATATATATATATATATATATATATATATATATATATATATATATATATGTATATATATATATATATATATATATATATATATATATATATATATATATATATATATATATATATATATATATATATATATATATATATATATATATATATATATATATATATATATATATATATAATATATATATATATATATATATATATATATATATATATATATATATATATATATACATACATATATATTTATTAATTTCAATACGTATGTATGTTAGACCCATGGAAGTCGGCCTAACATACAATTTTTAATATATTTACTTTTTGTTTTTGTTAAAATCATTTCATATTTTAATACATTCAAATTTTAAAAGTTTTTTCTATTTCTAACTATTTATTGCTAAAATAATTAATAAAATACCTTATAATATTTTTTTAGTATTTAAATGAGCAAAGTTTGATCAAATCGAGAGGGCTGTTAATTTATATGGTCATAATTTTTAGGCACAATAATACAAATAAATTAAATTGAAAAACTGAAGGTTTATTTAGTATTAGATAGAGAAACTAAACATTTTATCAAGTCATTGTCATCATGTTTTGGCAGAGGCAGTTAGCTTGTAGGGGAAATTTTGTTAACAATTCATGAAATTTTTTGCAAAACATTTAGAATTGACCAAAGCATGACCATAATTAAATTTAGATTAAAAAAAAAAAATTTTAATGTATCTTGAAATTTTCAAGACAACTTCATGTTATTAGAGTAATAACATTCTAATAATGTTATTACTCAAGATCGTGAAAATTTATAATGATATGACCTTGAGCTAATTTCATTATAAACTATTAATAAAAGCAGGTTGATTTGACTCAAATAAATAGAGATTTTTTGAGTCAAGTCTTGAACCACTTATTTGATTTGATTCAAAATATTTAGGCTTAGCAGGGGCCTAATATATATATATTTTATTTATTTTAATTCACCTCCTCAAGGCCGAGAAGGCCACTACAGACGAGGAGGCTACTTATTCGTGGCAATAACCCTCTCTCAACTCTATAACTCCGAAACACGAACCTTGACGAACAAGGCCGCTGCGCGGAGAAACGAATTGAGCGCGGTACTACCAGGGACGTGGTGGGGATCGAACTCGGAACCACTCGTTTATGAAGCGAGCGCTCTACCACTACACCACACCACATGTCGATATATATATATATATATATATATATATATATATATATATATATATATATATATATATATATATATATATATATATATATATATATACATATATATATATATATATATATATATATATCCACGACATGATATTAAATTAGTTTTTTGAGGTAGGTAAGAGTTTTTAGGCCTTAAATTAGAGCACACATTGTTTTTCTCACGATTTTTTTTATAAAACATTAAATTCAAAATCAACTAAATCGAAAACTAAAATGCTTTTATTTTTATTTTTTTAATACAAGTAAAATCTATATGCATTATGAAAATTCAAAAAAAGATCTAAACATATTGATTTAGATACCAAAAAAAATAATAATAATTAAACATTTTATCTTAATTTAAAAAAACAATCGGACTAAAGTTAAGTATATATTTCAAATAATATATTAAAACAATAATTTACCAAAGAAAAACCATAAAAAAAGGATTTCAATATTTTGCAGATCCACCTTTCTTTAATAAGGATTGAAGAAGGCAATTATCTAAAATTTCAATGTTTCTATCAGCATTAAGTCAACCTTCAAATAATTAATAGCATTTAAGTCCTGCATAATTCATGTAGGCCCAAAAGTCTACACTGCCATTACCTTGCTTGGTTGGTTTTCATGTACAATTCAAATCAAATTACTCTTGAGGTGATCGCCATAGCAGAACACGAAGCAATAACATATTTTTGCATATCTACCTCAACAT
>NC_061160.1:46658372-46848372 GCF_022113875.1 Hydra vulgaris | reverse complement strand
AACTCAGATTAAATTAATGGATCCTGATATCTGGTGGGGAGTTAAGGGTGCAAGTAAATTTCCAAATTTAGCAAAGGTTGCACAAATAGTCTTTACTATTCCAACTTCTCAAGCTGGAAGTGAGCGAATATGGAGTTTGTATGATTTTATTCATTCAAAGCGAAGAAACCGACTTGCAAAAGATTAAGCAATTGGATTGGTTCTTATGTGTGCAAATGCAACACTCCACGAAAAAGAAGCAAAAATTGCTGATATAATGCTTGGCAATACTAGTGATCACGATGAGAGTGATGAGAGTGATGAGGATGGTGTTAATGTTGATTTCACTTTAGAGACTTCAGTTGATACAAGTGATTTATTGTCACAGTTGGCTAAATAATTGCTTTATTTAATTACTAAGAAGTTTTAAAAATCTCTATATTACATCAACAAATCTTTAAATCATCGAAAAATATTAGTCAAATTTTGTTTAAATGAAAATAAAAATGTTTTTGTTTACTTTAGTATTTATTTATTCTTCCACCTGATTATTTTTATTTTGCTGTCTCAAAGGCATCCTAAAAAAGTAAAGAGCAGACAAAGTCCAGATGGCCAACAAATCTATAACAAGGTTAGGGCCCCAGAGTGCAAAAACTGCAAAAAATTGAACAAGGGAGGAGATTTGTGTCATGTGATAAGTTTCTGCTGTTTCTATTCTTCTAAAATTATTTGAAAACACCAGAACTTATTTTTAAAATGCTTGTTCTAGTAAGTGGTGGATTTTGATCAACGCTTTTTATTTAATTACTTAAGTTATTAGTTTTAAAAATCTTTAAATATATTTTTGTTCTTACTTTAAATCAGTTAAATATCAAATCCAATAAAAACATTCAACCTAATGCTAATTTGAATATTTAGCTAAGGACGGGGTTGGAAAATTAAAAAAATTTGTCTGGTCTCCTTGCGACTGAACAAATAACATTTTTTAACTTCTCTTATAGTTTCGCTAACAAATTTATTAAGTAAAAAAAGTTGTTTATTGCAATGACGTCATTGGTATACTTAACAGTGTACTTTACGGTATACTATACAGTAAACGGTATACTAAAATTTTAGTATACCGTAAACTAGCGATCCCTACATTTCATAAAACCAGCAAAAGTCATTTCAGTTTCAGTTTATAAAATTAACACACGTCACTTCTCATTTATTACCGCGTAATAAGTGATATACAACACTTTCAAAAAATTTTAAAAACGTTTCAATGCATTTTTTTCTATTAATTAGCAAGAGAGCACAAATATATTAAGCTGCTTCAAATCAGCGGCGGAATAAAACTTTTTAAGACCCCTTGGTTATTTTGAAGCAGTAGGCCCCTTTCCATGTCATTAATCAAAGATTTTCTTTTCAGTGTTTTTTTGGTCCTGGATCTATAGACTCTCTTAGCTCCCCTTTTAATCCAGCACTACTTCAATCATGTGCAGATTTTGAAACGGTTATCAAAGTATCCTTGAAGTAGACTAACCACTAGCTTTGCATTTTCACATTAGAGCTCATCCAAAAAGTTAGGTTTCGGAGCAAAACGGAACTCATAATGAGTGTAACTTAACACATAATAGTTTCATAATGACTATTTCATAATAGTCTTCACTATTTCATAATAGTCTTGAAACTAACAACTGTTAGATCAGTTGAATATTGCTCAACAGTTTTTTGAAATTTTAAAGGATTTTGAAGTGATAATATTGAATAAGACTAAAATAAAATGAATAAAATTAATTAAAACAAATAATTTCTTTGTTTGTATTTATCCAATTAAATACATCAAAATTAAATACCAAAATATACCGCTTATATTTAAAAATTTCTTTACTATTAGAAAAAACCTTATTCGAAAACTCTGCTTTTCATAGGTTTACTTTAAAAAGTCACAACATTTTATTTACCTTAGTAGCTTAGGTGAATGCTTTACTCTTGTACTTTAGGTCTTCTTAGCTTTAATTCCTCTTTTAAAAAATTTTTATTAACCAAGGTGAGAAACGTTGTCAAACATTTAATCAAAATAAAAAAAATTAAACAATTTACACAAGACCTACTTGATTCCATCTAGATCAAGTTTCTAATTAGTTCCTGGGTCTACTGAAGGAATTATTCATGTAGATGATCAAAAGAAGAACTTTTTTTTTTTAACTTTTTTAGTTGATTATTTTGCTTTTGTGACTACTGAAGGAAAACTTTATTTGGCTGATAATTAATTGCTATAAACATAGCAGTTAATCAACAGCCAATCAGAGTTATATCAGCCAGTAAGAGTTATATCAACCAATCAGAGTTATCTTAACCAGTCAGAGAAGGCGGTTAATATTACTGTATCTACTGAAAAGTTTCTTTATGTGATTAAATTATTCCTTTATATCTCTATTATCATGCATTTTTTATTTTATCTATTTTATCATCCACTATGCTATATTCATTGTAGATGTAACTGACAACTGGTAGCTTGTAATATAGATACGCGTCTTTAAAAAGGTGATCAAACTTAAAGGAAGCATAACTGATTTGTAGATAAAAAATACATTTTATTATTATTTTTTTTGTTTTTATTTTTCAGACAACGGTTATTGTATATTTATAAGCAAATCATATTTTTATACATTTTATTATAACTATAAGATAAAATTAAAACTAAAGTTTATTTAAAATAAAAGTTATAGTTTTTATATGTATGTTAACTAATTAAAATATATATATATATATATATATATATATATATATATATATATATATATATATATATATATATATATATATATATATATATATATATATATATATATATATTATTTTGAAATTATTATTCCTTATAAAATGGTATGAAATTAAAAATTTTCAAGTTTTAACTTTGAATGTTCAGAAAAACTTTCTATTTTATAAACAGAATAAATTAACACGAGTGATATGGGATTCTAATGCAGTTGTTAAAATGGTTTTCAGTTTGTTTTTAACTAGGATTTTTATTTCCAGATTAACTTGTAATTCAAAAAATTGTTTGGATTTTCCATCAACTTAAATTTAATACTTTAAATTTAGAAAATAATTTTGTATAGGTTAATGCTTTTTATATGTTTTTAACATAAATCTGATTTAAATTTGATTTTTTTAAATGCTTTAATTGTGGTTATAGATTTTATGTTATTATTCAGAATCAAGTTCGATAGACGTAGACGTCAGAAAAAGTTCCGCAGATCCCGAGAAGTAATCAAGTAGTCTGATTTTGTAAGTGACGTTGATGAAATGTTAAAATTGTGATTGGAATGTCTTGTTAAGTATCTGTGATTTAATAAAAAGAAATGTGGCTGAAAATAAGATGGAAGCATGTTATAAAAAAGTTTAAAATAGAGCCAGTAATAAATTTAGATAAATGCTTAGTTTATACACATTTAAAACATTAGTTTCTTTTAGTAGAAGCTTGGCATATACACATTAAAAGTTAACCATTATGCTTGTTTTGTTTCCTATAGATTTTTTTAAATGAAGACGAGTTATTACTTGCCCTAGCTATATTGCTCTATTGCTTGTACTATATTAATATGTTAAAAAAAGGTGCTCGTTTACCCAAAATGGGAGTAATGTTTCCCCAATTATTTATATCATAATTCTTTTACTCGGTTGTTTTTTTAAATTTAATGAACGTGCACGATGAACTAAATGTAATAAAACATTGTATCTCAAATTTTGAATTTCCGACAAGTTTTTGTTTTGTTTTTAAAAAGCCTACAAAGATGTTGCTTAACTGCCCAAAGTTGCGATGTATATTTTTTATTGTTTAACAATGTCATTGCACATATAGTTTGAGAATGCCATTGCACATATAGTTTAAAAACAATAGTCTAACACCTCGTCAGTGTTATCAAAGGCGTTTTATTATTTAAATGAGGTCATTTAAATAAGCAATCTCAAAATAGAATAACCATAAAAAATATTTGAAAAATATTTTTTTTAACTTTAACAAATAATAAGTTGGTTAAGCATTTCGCCTTCACGATCATTAAAACAAAGCATGGCCATTTTATCAGAATCAGACTTTAATAAACCCTTTGTTCTGATTCTGTTTTTAATTACATGCTGTTTAGAAAACTTTATAGTAGGAGCACCAATATATGGATATTCGTCAATGCTAGAAATTTTTAAGGCATTAAAATTTTTTCATCATTTGTGTGGTATTACTAATACAACTTTAATTACTCAAAATAATTTCGAGAAAACTTGCGAAAAACAGGATCTGGCATTAAATTGGGTTTTTATTTCTGGTATGTTCTTTCATTCGATTCTAAAGTTTCCAATTGGTTATTGCGTAGACCGTTTTGGACCTCAACTTTGTCAATATGTTGGGTGGTATGGTTGTTACGTTTTTTAATTTATTTTATAGCTGATCATTATTTTTCAAGAATGGTTTTATAAAAATATATCTTTTGAAACACTTCATTAAAATCATATTAAATTTTAATAAACAAGAAATAAATGTATAAAATTTTGATGCAAACAAGACTCGTTTATCCAAGAGTTATTACATAGTTTTATATTACAACAAATATCTGTTTTTATAAAAGACTCAACATGATCAAATCTTGATGTATGAACGATTTATTTTTAGCTTCTTTCTTGCACTTTTTGGAGTTTGTCTTGGTCTTGCTTCTCCAGGTTAACTTTTACCTTAATAAATATATATTTCGATATTTTGTTGATATAAAATTTAAAAATATTGGATAATAAATATAGCTTTTTGATTAAATATTTTACGGCCTCAAAATCGTCAAACAAGTTCTAGAAATTACACAAGTGTTTAATTTAATTAAAAGCTAAATTTAATTTAATTTTAAGCACACTTAAATAGTTTTTGTTTTTGTTTTAAAGTTTTTTATAGTATTAATAAAATTTTAAACACTCAAGCATAATTAAAGTTTTTGAAATGATACTTAATTTTAGCTAAAATGTTTAGCTTCATAGTATCAAACTTTGGTATATAAAATATTTAGCTTCGTAGTATCTTACTTTGGTATATAAAATGTTTAGCTTCATAGTATCATATTTTGGTATATAAGGAGTTTATCTCTTCACAAAAATTAAATATTAATTAATGAACTTAAACATTAAAAAAAAAAAAATGCATCGTAAAAAAATTATAATTATTTTGAACACTTATTAAAGATGGAAATTAATTTAAAAATTTCAACTTTAAATTCTATTTTTCTGATTCAAGACAAATTTACTGGCTCTCATAAAAAGAGTAAAAGTTTGACATACGATTTGTTTCAAAATCTTAGACCTATTTTGGTTTATTTAAAAGTATATGTTTATAATTTAAATGCAACTTTGATGAGTAAAACTTTTTTTTTACAGTGCTATGAGAGAATTAGTAGTGAATCTAATGCAGTAGTGTATTGTATCTATAATGCAACTGTAAAGTAACTATAAATTTAGAGTTCTGGCATAGAACCGAAAGTTCCAAGGTTCATAGGTTTTCGTTCTTTTAAAATCACTTACTCTTGGTCTGCTAAGCGGGTTATGGTGCTCTTTAGTGAGCTGAACTCGTCTTTGGCGGACCTTAGTAATGTGGCCTCTGTATGGCAATTACTTTATATACAATATTGGAATGCAAAAGTTAAGCTAAGATTTTTTTTCGAAATTTGAACTATATAAAAATATATCTAGTGGTAAAAAAGAAAATACATTGCTTTTAATGTCATAAATTTCGCCGCCAAATATGCCAAATTATATATACCTAAATTCCTACAGGTAAATATATGCCTCTTTGAGACTTGCTTTCGAAACTTTGACCTCACTCGCCACAACCTTGCTAGGACACTGTTGTCGATTTAAATTAATGTTTTAGATTTAAAATCATTTCAATCTAAAATATTAACTTAATTCGTATTTTTCAACTGATACTAACATATGGAAAATTAATGTGTGCGTGTTTTAAAATAATCATACTAATAAAAGAACTTTATTGCTATTCTACCGAATATTAAGATCAATTATTTGGCTTTTCTTACATATATGGAGGAGGGTCCATGTCTGCGACAACACAAATTCAAAATGAGGAAGCCTTTTAGCAGAAATACCTTCAGGTATCATTTTTTCCAAAATCGAGTTGTAAATGCGTGGAACAGCTTACCATCTGAAATAATAGAAGCTACTTCAATAAATAACTTCAAAAACAAACTAGACAGAGCTGGATTTTGCAGAAACTATTTGTTAAAACACAAACAAAAGGCAAAATGAGCTGTTACAGTGCAATATCTTATGTTATTGCACTTCGCAACTGTTTAAAACAGTTGTTACAGTTATACCTTATTATTATTTATTATTATATGGGAAAAATTGATGTAAAAAACTGATAAGCAGTGGAAAAGATGTCAGCCGCTATAAAAGCAGCACAAAGAAAGAAAAACGTTTTAAATATGTAAAAAATTAAATAGGTTTTCTTGCAATTTTTTGTTTAATGTGTTTTCTAATGTCACTTTCATATAAGTTATTATAATATTATACAGGTAGTGCTTTTACAATATGTAGTTTTTTATATATTTGAGCAATTTTTTCTGAAGAATTTTCGGAGCTTTTTGTCACTACTTTTTAAATATATAATTTTTTTAACGTTTCAATTTTTTTATTTTTTTATTTTTCTTATAAATTCCAATACAATATTCATATTCAGTTTTTGTATTCATAAAATATAAAAATTAAAATATAAAAATTAAAATATAAAAATTAAAATATAAAAATTAAAATATAAAAATTAAAATATAAAAATTAAAATATAAAAATTAAAATATAAAAATTAAAATATAAAAATTAAAATATAAAAATTAAAATATAAAAATTAAAATATAAAAATTAAAATATAAAAATTAAAATATAAAAATTAAAATAAAAAAATTAAAATATAAAAATTAAAATATAAAAATTAAAATATAAAAATTAAAATATAAAAATTAAAATATAAAAATTAAAATATAAAAATTAAAATAAAAAAATTAAAATATAAAAATTAAAATATAAAAATTAAAATATAAAAATTAAAATATAAAAATTAAAATATAAAAATTAAAATATAAAAATTAAAATATAAAAATTAAAATAAAAAAATTAAAATATAAAAATTAAAATATAAAAATTAAAATATAAAAATTAAAATATAAAAATTAAAATATAAAAATTAAAATATAAAAATTAAAATATAAAATTATTCCAAGGTTTCATTACATGCAAGGTTATATAAAATTGTAACAAGGGGCTGGGTGACAAAAAAATGTCTTCTGCCAGCTCCTGCCGGAAAAAAAATCTTTGTTTCTCATTTAGGAACAAAATTTATTCCTGTAGAAAAATGCAATAATAACCTCAGCAATTGATTTTATAACACTTGATTTTATTTGGTATAAATATCTACAAGTAGTACAGCCATCTATTGAGCATGAAATATTTAAGTATAGAACTTTTTAATTGCTGTTACTATAATACTATTTTTCACTAAAAACAAGAAAATTGTTTGAAATTTCGAGCTTTTAATTTATTTTTAGCAAATCGGAACAGTGTTTAGAAATCCTAAATACTGTTCAGAAATTTTTAGAAATCCTAAATACTGTTCTGATTTGCTAAAAATGAATTAAAAGCTCCAAAATTTTCTGATTTTCTAAAAACAATTTTTCCGTTTTTAGTGAAAAATAATATTATAGTAACAGCAGTTAAAAAATTCTATACTTAAATACTTCATGCTCAATAGATGGCTGTACTACTTGTAAAGATTTATAACAAATAAAATTAGGTGTTATAAAATCAGATGTTATAAAATCAATTGTTGGTGTTTTTATTGTATTTTTCTACAGCAATAACAATATACCTAACTTTTTGTAACAGCTAGCATAACTTCTTTTTCAAAAATAAAAATAAAATATAAACGTGAGCTTAAAAACGAGCAACGTATGGTTTACGATGATTTATTATCCCAGGGCATTAATGGAAAACTGAAAAAAAAATTTATTAAAAAAGACTGCTAATTCTTTTTGTCAAGAAAACAAAAATTTACAATCAAACATGTGCTCCAAAAAAAGATTTTGTGAAAAGAAAAAAATGTTTCAACTACAAGAAAGAATCTCTGAAATTCCTTTAAACAAACGGAAAATCATTCATGCATTGGCAGGATCTTTAAATATTCAAACAACAACTCTTTATCCTTGACATAAGAATGGTGAATTAAGAATGTGCACGTCAGCTGTAAAACTTTTTTTAACAGATGAAAATAGAAAACAGCGTATTCAATACATTTGTTCTCGGTTACATTTCTTTAAAAATGGTACAAATCAGTTTGTAAACATGTTCAACACAGTTCATATTGATGAAAAATGGTTCTATTTTACAGAAGAATTAGTACCGTACTACTTAGAGCTTGATGAACCTGAACCCCATCGATATATGAAATTAAAGATATTCATTACTAAAATTATGTTCCTGACAGCCGTTGCGAGACCAAGATTTGATTATGAATGGATTTAATGGAGAAATTAGCATTTGAGAAGCAAGAGTCTGCAAAAAGAAACGGAAATTTAAGTATAGAAATTGGAAGTGACAATTTATGTAAGAAAAGTTACAATTGAAGTAAGGACAGTTACAATTGAATTAGGGAAGTTACAATTGAAGTAAGGGAACACTAGTTACAACTCCATTGTTTAGACAAATTTGAGTACGCAACATACTTTTAAACAAGTTTTTACTAGCCAAATACTCAGAGCTTACAAAAGAATCAACAAAAGCAGACAAAACCAAGTACGTTATTTCTGTTAAAATTGCTTTTTTTCTATTAAAAATAATGTACAATACCAACACTCTTTATACTGAAGGAAATATATACAACATAGAAAATGTAATAAATTCAAAAAGTAATATTCCTATATCAACTCAATCCTTATGGAACCTTTGGAATAACTTTGCCAACGTAACTGATTCTAATTATACAAATGAATTTTCAAACGAAAAAATAACTTTACAAGGTTTTATTAACTTGTTTACTGCTGCTTTTGAATTTATTGTTACAAAATATCTTTTTAAACCACACGTTTAAAATGTACATGTTTAAAAAATCGTAAGGTGTTTTAATTATTTATATGTTAAGGATATTTTAGAGACATTCATCTTTAGACTGTTTGGTGGCTGACAAATTAGACTAATGTCAAACTCATCCACACATTTAAAATACAGGAAATTGTATTAAAAAGACTCAAAATATTTTTATTCAACAGGACAATACAAAACCGCATACAGCCATTCAGATCTAGAATTTATGATCAACGCATACAGCCATTCAGATCCAGAATTTATGATCAACGCTTCTCAGGATGAGTTTGACATTAGTCTAATTTGTCAGCCACCAAACAGTCTAAAGATGAATGTCTCTAAAATATCCTTAACATATAAATAATTAAAACACCTTACGATTTTTTAGAGTAATTCAGAGTAAATATTTCAGTAACAACCCCCCCCCCCCCCCCGTTAATGTTGACAAAATAATCCACCTTGTAAATGAAACGTTTGACAAAATGGAAGTTGGTATACTGTGTTAAGTCGCTATGAAATTGTATGATAAAAATATTGAAAGTTTGGGAAATTGCTACAAGCAACCTCATATTGAAACTAATTGACTAATCAATCAAGATATTATACTAATTTCTCTTTTTATTGAACGAAGTGTGCTTTTTTTTTTTAAATGTCTTGATAGTTTTTAAAAGAACTCTTAATGAGAAAAAAATAAATAGAGGAACTGTCTAATTGGACATCTACGTGACAGTGTATTTCCACACCATCCGGAAGCTATTTAATCAGCTTGCGTTATAGTGCGCAAATACGTTTATGAAAGAGTATAAAACCAGTCCGCAAAAAAGAAGCGGTAAAAACAGAAAATACAATGGACCTCAAAATGGCGTCTGAGCGTCAAACAAAGACGTCTGGACTAACAAGCTAAGCTTTAACACATTTAAAATCTTTAGCACCTTTGTAGGTGCCAAAATAAAAAAATATCTCATGATAAACTTAAATAAACACTGTTGATTAAAAAGTGGTAAAAAATAGTTTTTGTTGCGCTTGATTTTGTGCGAATTTATGAATTTTATTTAATTTTTAAAAAGTAATGATGCACTATTAATAATCCTTGGGACTGAATTGTAATTCTAGAATAGGAAAGATTTGTCTTTAACGGACCAGAAATTTTTCTGTTGCGGACCAGAAATTTTTCTGTTTGTGGTTATAGAAACAAAACAAGACAAAAATTGGATGTCTAAAATTTCCACGATTAATTAAAGAACATTAGAGAAATTTTTTTTTTAATGCTTTAGCATTTTAATTTGTTAATTTGATTTGTTATTTTGCAAGTACTAACAATGTAGCAAATACACCATGTTTTAAATGGAATTCCAATGAACAGCTATTAAAATCTCAAAAAAAAAAAAAATACTACATTAAAAATAATTTTCAATAAAAGCAAAAATTTACAATTTTAAAAGTAATGATTTTTTATTGTTGATGCTACACAGGTCATTCTATTTAAGAAACCTTTAGGTTATACAAAACTGTAAAAATGAAAATCCTGTGGGTGGCACATTTTTAGAAAAGACATTTAAAAGGGGCAGACCTGTGAAATTATTATGTTCAATTGAAGAAATTTTCAGAATTACTACAAACCTACTAATATCAAATAATAATGTTCTGCAAAAAAAAAAAAAAAGAAATGATAATAATTTTTGGAACATAGAGAAAACAACGCTTTCGGTGCACCGACCCCAAATAGAGTAAATAAAAAAATTTGAAAAACATTTTTAACAATCTTATAATAAATGAAACTTTATTCAAAGAATTCAAATTATAAAAAAATATATATTACAGTTCAAAAGTTTTGATCAAAAAACGTTTTATTCCCACTCCCCCTTCCAAAAAAAAGTTTTAAATTTACATGACTATAACTTCTAAAGTACATAAGATTATTTTAAAAAACTTGAAAGTACACAAATATTTTTTTAATACACATGTCTCCCTCTCAATTTAAAAAGAATTATATATAGCTCAATAACTACATGTTCATGCTGGAAAAACTTTCAACAATTTGTTTACTTCTTTTTTCTTTTTTTTTTGTTGTTGTTGTAGTTATTTAGGTGCTCCCAGAAGTCCTTACGGTCTTATCACATAGCACCGCGGGAGAGCATTTAATAGGAAGTTCACGCCTCCTTCCGTACCAATATCACTTGTTGGACTAGGGCTGGCGTCAAACCTCGGACCTCTGGCTTCTGAGCCAGAACTTTAACCACTGCGCTTCGGCTACTTCTTTCACCATTTCACCTAATGACAGAAACACATTAAATATATTTACAACAGGCTTCATTTTTTGGAACGAGGTTTCTGTTGAATGTTCATTATACTTTGACAGAGAGCAGCTGTACATATCTATGAAGACTCCTAGATGAAAACTTATTGCATGTACTTTCCATGTTACACTGAGGCTTTTATTCAAGAACAAAAATATTTTAATAAAATGTTTATTAAACGTTTTAAGTTTATATCATACTTACTTCTGAACAGTATGTTTGAGAATGTTCAAAACTATCTGATACTGTGGATCTAGTGGTTTACTAAATGTACCAGTCACAACTCTGTCAAACTTCATTAATGTATTAATTAATGGGAACAGTTCTATTGAAATGACTAATGCAAGACTGTCTACATTTTTCAATATTTCTCTTGAAACATTATCATCATATGTACTTCCGTGATAGCCCTTCCGTATAACACCAAGACTATTAACACATTTTTTTAAACCTGCCCATAGAAATATGATATAATTACAAATGTGATTTACCAAACTCAAGAGAAGATGAAGTTCTGGTAAAGGTATTACGGTTATGACAAGCTTCTCAGGATCATCTTCCTTTTTAAGACAAGGCTTCACTACATTCTTAGTGAAAATAAATGAAACCCATTAATAGGATTTGTATAAAAAGCTCTTCATTAGATTAGAAATATATAAAAAAACTAATAACCTTAAAGTTCATCATTTGTTTCTCAGGAAAGCCTGCATCAGCATACTAACGGAAACAGTTATCTAGGTCTCAAAAGATTACCAGATTTCGGAACAGCTTCCCCGTCACACCAGGAACAACTGTATTTTCCACCGTGAGTCTATAAATGTTTTTTAGTTTTAAAAAATATTTATAGACTCACAAAAAATATTTATAGACTTGAAAAAAATAGTTCATTTAAAGAATAAATTGACCTTTCCGTATAAATAAAATGCATTATGGTATTTGTATGTACGCGGAAGTAAACAACAAAAATAAGTCGAGTAAAATGTCAAATATTGAAATAACTGAGATTGTCCCAATAGACTTTGGTGTATTTTATTTCACACCATTTAAATTTTTTAGTTCAAATTTATAAAACTATATTATTGGAGTAAACTTTGCACTTTATAAGACTTCGAAGAAAAAATAACAACAAGTGCACCAAACAATGTTATTCAACTAAAAAACAAAACAAAAAAAAGAAGTCGGGATTTAATATGTTGTGTACCTCAATCCTTTAGAAAAGTAAAACATAAAAATTTATTATTTTATGCAATTCCCAATAAAGAAAATATTGAAGAACAAAAAAAATATTTTTACATTCTTTTACATTCTTTCAAATATTTTTTTAACTATAAACTGAAAATAAAATGTATTTAAACAACGTTAAATCTTATTGAAGTAGTTTTCATTTTTAAATTTAATTTGCACAAAATAGTTTCCATTTTAAATTTAATTAATTGCACAAAATAGTTTCCATTTTAAATTTAATTGATTGCACAAAATAGTTTCCATTTTAAATTTAATTGATTGCACAAAATAGTTTCCATTTTAAATTTAATTGATTGCACAAAATAGTTTCCATTTTTGTATAGAACAAAGACAATTTTGCTCTTCTCTGTAAAAGTTTTGATACCTTGACATTCGTAAAATTACCTATTTGATTTTTAGTTTTTACTGTCTATTACTATTTCCATACAAAAGTATTATTGGTACAAGCTTTTTGTACACAAAAACTTCTTTTTAAAAAAGAGCACTTTACTTCAATCATTTTGTAGCTGTCTTAGTTAATACACAACCTATCAGGGCAAGAACCAGCCTTGGGATTTAGGATTTATAACAAGATCACATTTTTTAGCATCACAGTTAACTTTTTTTTTAAATGAAGTTGAAGGAGTTTTATTTTTACGGTTTATAACTGTACCAAACTTCGATGCAATAAGTTTTTTATTTTGTTACTTTAATATCTATATTTAGAAGATAAGTTGCCAGATTCCTTTCCAGGGTAGCATTTATGATCTTTATCAATAACTTGAAATCATTTTCGACAAACTTTAAAGCAAGCAGCATTTAAACTCTTGCAAACACCAAGTTTTCCTGAATGGATTTTTTTTTTATTTGTATATATTTTTATTTAAAAAACTATATAACGGATTTAATTCAAACTAATTAAAAATAGTAAGCATAATGTAGAACCTAAGATTTTACTTTTACCAATTTGCAAAATTTACAGTTTTTGCAGCTCCTACTTCAGTAGGAAATTGCTTAAAGATTATTTGTTCTATTTCAGTTTAACTGATTTTGAAAGAGGTTTTCGAGATTTAACCAGGCACAGATTTCTTTTATACGTAAGGCTAGAGTATCCAGCTAGACTATCTAGCTGGAGTATCCAGCTAGGTTATCTAGCTCGATACTCCATAACCTTAATACTATGACAATGCTTTACAACGAGTTTTTCCAAATTTTCTGTAACTGGAATACACTTAGTGTTTTTAGTAAAGTAACAAGCAATAATAACTGTAAATAAAATCTGAGAACAAGAAAACCCCGAAATTTGAGGCCACCTGCCCTGATTGAGAGGGGGCATGTGTATTGAAAAAATATTTTTGTACTTTCTTAAACCGAATCGAAATTCATTATAAAATTTCAAGTCTATTCAAATAATTTTATGTACTTTAGAAGTTATAGTCATGTAAATTCAAAACTTTTTTTTGGAAGGGGGAGTGGGAATAAAACGTTTTTTGGTCATAACTTTTGAACTGTAATATATATATTTTTTTTACAATTTGAATTCTTTGAATAAAGTTTCTTTTACTATAAGATTGTTAAAAATGTTTTTTTTAAATTTTTTATTTGCTCTATTTGGGGTCGGTGCACCGAAAGCGTTGTTTTTTCTATGTTCCCAAAATTATTATCATTTTTTTTTTGCAGAACATAATTGTTTGATTTTTTTTTTTTTAATTTTAATTCATCTCCTCAAGGCCGAGAAGGCCACTACAGACGAGGAGGCTACTTATTTGTGGTAACAACCCTCTCTCAACTCTATTACTCCGAAACACGAACCTTGACGAACGAGGCCGCTGCGCGGAGAAACAAGTTGAGCGCGGTACTACTAGGGACGTGGTGGGAATCGAACTCGGAACCAATCGTACATGAAGCGAGCGCTCTACCACTTCACCACTACCGCAATTAGTACGATTAGTATGTAAATATTTGAGGTTTGTAGCGTTTTTAGAAGTTTCTTCACTTGAACATGATAATTTCACTGATTTGCCTCTTTTAAAAACCTTTAAAATATTTGGGGTGTTCCAAAATAAAACCTAAAATGTCAATTTCTGACCTGTGGCTAATGAATTAAATTAATTTCTGAAAGTATTATTTTAAGAAACATTAATAATTTATTTTTGCTTATAGGTAATTTTTAACATGTTTTCAAAGAAAAAAGAATTCCTTTTAAATTTTGTTTTTTAAGTAAACTTTTTTATTATTTTTTATTTAGGAATAGAAATCTTACTATATTTGGCGTTTGTTTTTCTAGCTGTGGCTTCTTCAACTTTAATGTTAAATGTGTATAAGGTATTAAAAATTTAGATATTGTTTTAATTTAGATTTTATGTCTATCCTCCTCCTAAAAAATTGTTTAGCAACTAGCTAGCGATATTTGTAACGATAAAGTCAGCGATTTGACTACGAGAATTACTAGTTTTCCTAGTTCGCAAAGCCGGATTAAAAAGATTAGCTAGCAATAATTCTCCTCACAATGTTGAATTACTTAATTATTTATTAATAATTAATATGATAATTTATTATTATATAGTTATTTATTTGTGGTTAGTAATTATCTTTTCTTTTAATTATTTTAGTAGTTCTAAAACAACAATGATAGCTGCAAAGCTGCGATATGCAGCTTTCCAATAGAAGCAGGCTTATCGCAATGTTATAGTTAGCTACAAGAAAAAAAAACACGAATATTCGCTCGCTAATAAGCTGTTGTGTGCCAATATCGACAACTTATAGATTTGTGTTAATATTAACAAAATCGAAAACCTATAGGTTTGCGTAAATATTAGCAATATCGATAACCTATTGATTTCTGATAATATCAACAATATCAACAACCTTTAGATCTGTGTTAATATCAACAATATCGACAACCTATAGATTTGTGTTAATATTGAAAATATCAACAACCATTAGGTTTATCGATAATATCGACAATCTTTAGATTTGTAATTATGTTTTAGTAAGCTGCAAAGCTACAATATAAAGTATGAAATTTTAGGTCTTCTGGCCCCTGTTACCCTCAAAGTATTCAAGTATAACACGGTAAGCCTTGAGAAGCGTGATTATTTATTTTTATTATTTTTATGACTTCAAGTGCAAAAAAAGGCTGTTGAGAGTCTTGGATTGGAACTAAGAAAAAAAATTATTAGCGATTACGTAAGTGGAATGTCATAAAAAGTATTTGTGATAAATATCACCGTATCAAGACTATGTTCCAAATATCGTTCTACGGGAAAGTTGGCAGCAGATAACAAAGGTGGAAGACCAAGAGAATTCTATGATCGTCAGATCCATAAAGAAGGATACCTGAATATCATCAGTCGAGATACAAAAGCAATTAGAGCTGCCTGTATCGGTCCGAACAATCAGACAACGTGGTGTTGAAGCTGGATTGTTTTCTCAACGCCCTGCAAAGAAACCGCTGATTTCAATAAAAAACCAGAAGAAAAGACTCCTGTTTGCTTCATCCCATATTGACTGGAATGTGCAGAAATGGCGAACTGTCCTGTTCAATGATGAATCGAAGCTCAATATCATTGGGAGCGAAGATGCAAGGCTACGATTGACAACAAAGAATTCGCCACGAAATATTGATAGCAAAATACAGCTTGGTCAACATTTTGTCGAGTTGCTTTTGTTTTGTCCAGATGGAAATAAATTTTTTTAAATACTTGTGATTAATTTATTAATTTCTGTGTACAATTATTGAACTTTGTGATGAATAAAACTTGAAGAACGTTGTTTCTAAACAGTTACATAGTTATTTCTCTAAATTGAAAAAATGCAGCACTTTTATATAAAGAAAATAAATTAGCATTATTTGGTTGCACTTGTTTTGTCCGATACTGCAGAAGTAAAAAATTGTAGAAGTAAACAACAAAACATTAAAAAGGAAGATAGTTAAAGAAAGAAAAAGAAAGAAAAGTTCAACATAATAAAAAATAAAGTGCCAATCAAATAAAAATTAATTGCCGCATTCTTATCTCAAGATCAAGTAGTTAAGGAAAGTATCGATTTACACTTTATCAAGCAATACCAAACCAAAAAAAGGATAAGACCCAAATCAACAAAAAATAGTCAAAGTTATTAATTTAGATTATTATTTATAAGTTCTTAATTTGAAAAACTATTACGTAATAAAACTACTAAAATTAATTTAGTATTTTAATTATTATTTTTCTAAGAAAATTATGCCGCGAATAGAACAGAAAGCTAGGCTTATAACACTATGAAAACTTTTATGGATTCAGCTAACAGCAAAATTTAATTATTTTTTGTCCAACATTTGATCACTCACAGTAAAAAAGGAAAAGGAAGCATCTCGTACCTCTGAAACATATGTGAAAAATTTATTTACTGATTACCACCAACATTGTGGAATTTAGTATGAACATCTTTAAAACATTGTTGTATATACTTTTTATTTACTTTTAACATAATTTCTTAGTTTCCAAAACCAAATTTGCGGAATATTTTTCACACATCGTTGATTCTACTCCGATGTGTCATATATTAACTAACTATAATTTATTCAGTGCTACGTTTTACTATGAGGAAAAGTAGTTGATTCTAATCCTCAATTTCCATGCATAATTATAAATTTCCATGCTTAGAGACATGTTGTTACTAATTTAGGCCACTCTTCTTAAGCTTAACGATAACCCTAGTCAAAAAATAAAAATAAAAGCAGGGTTCTTCAACCTTTTGACTAAAATGAGTTAACTTGAAAAAACTGTTCTTATCATCATTCAGAGCAACACTGGAGTAGAATAAAGGTAAATAAGAAAATCCGTCAAGATTGTTTTAGGTATGGTTGAAAAACTAAACAAGATCCTAGAGCTTAAACGGAAGTCATTTTTTTTGTCAACACATATGAATATGCTTCTGAAAAAAGATTTTAAGAACAAGCGAAAGGTTTTACGATAAAATGAAAATTCGAAAGATTCTTGGTGGTTTAAAATGATTACTGAAATTAACGAGATGGTAAAAACCTGAATGAACTAGATTAATGGAAAAAACCCTAACTTGAATCTCACAAACATTAATATCTATGAAATCATATCCACTACACAAAAACTTTTGCCCGTTATCCAACTGATTTTAATACTCTCTTATTGGACAAAAGACTCTAATTCGAAATGTCTCTATTTCCGAATGACTCTATTTCGGAATGACTCTATTTTGGAATGCCACTATTTCAAAATGTCTCCCTATTTCTGAGCTTTTTACCGACTAAGATTAATGAAGAATTAGTCAAACAAAAGTTTTCTTCTCTGGATTTACTTAAACTAATTAGATATAAAAATCTGGAATAAACGTTCTTCAATATTGTTATAGACTTTTAGAACTTTTTGAGCACAGTTACAACAAACTGTTCTGGAGAACGTCTATTTTCAACACTGAAAATAATCTAAAGTGTTTATTGTTTAACTGTAAATAACTCAAATTTTTTCAAAAAGTGGAGATAAAACAAAATAATTTTAACGTCACGAATTTTGTAAATTTTGTAAATAGAGCTTTTATGATTTAGTTATATATAAGCTGACCAATGAATCACTTCTTTATATAAATTTTATATCGATTATGATAAAATATATTTATTATTTAAAACATACCTTGAAAAAACTTGGACACAAAGAGAAAAGAAAGACCATCCACCAAAGAGCAAGTCGCGCTTACGCAATTTGCTATTCGGTGTATATATGTTTGAAATACCATCATCTCAATTACCAGAATCTATGCCAGTACCACAACAATCAGCATTACTAACTACACCATTTTATTCTTGGTCATATGAATCTTTCTTTTATAATCAACAATTAATGTTTTTTTTAGTTTAATGTATATTTAATTACACATCAATTTGTATATTTCATTATCCCCAAATCTGAGGGTAGAATGAAGTAATTTTATATATATTATAAATAACGTTAGCTAGTCGCTTGCCGATTTCCTATTAGGAAATATATTTTACGTATTATTACTATTATATATATATATATATATATATATATATATATATATATATATATATATATATATATATATATATATATATATATATATATATATATGTATATATATATATGTATGTATATATATATATATATATATATATATATATATATATATATATATATATATATATATGTATATATATATGTATGTATATATATATATATATACATATATATATATATATATATATATATATATATATATATATATATATATGTATATATATATATATATATATATATATATATATATATATATATATATATATATATATACATATATATATATATATATGTATGTATATATATATATATATATATATATATATATATATATATATATATATATATATATATCGCGAGGTTAGAATTATTTTGTTCTATCTCCATGTTTTTCCGAATTGAGAAAATTAAATTCAAAGTTTAAATGAACCTGCAGACCAAATAACATAAAAAACGCAAACAAAACCAATTTTTATCAATTTCCCATATAGGCTACCACAGTTTAAAAGAATTTGTTTTAAAATATTTAAATTGCAGGTGTCTTATTTACTACACCTTGATTTGGAGATAGAACAATGTAATACACACTTTTTTTGTAAAATACAGTATTATTTTGTTCTATCTCCATTTTGTGTAAAAAAACATATTACAAATTAATATATTGTTGCAAGATGAATTTATATTTTGGCAATAAAAGTACTCTAAGGTACATATTTGCTTTATTTGAAAAAAAAAATTATTTTACACAAGTGAACAAACTAAATGAATACGTTATTTTGTCAAAACAGAAAAGATAAATAATATATTATCTTAAGATCTTTACAATGAAATAAAACTTAAGTTATAAATTCCAATAAAATAACATCTAAAGTACATTGCACAGTAAAATGATATCTCAAATTAGGCAAATCAAGCATATCTGGTTAATCCATTAAAAATATAACATTTCAGAAAGAAGTCCATTTAACAACATAATATATAATACAAATATTTAGACAATAAAATAAATTATTTTAAAATACTTTTATAAAATGCAACGTCTACAGCAGACATATACTTGAACATACTTTTAAGGTCCTTGGCTTTATCACTTGAAATTTGAGCACACTGATTCAAGGCAGAAGCCATTGGTACAACTGCCAGAGGTCTTGTTATCACAGATGATAAAGAGCGCGGATTGTTAGGAAGACGCCTAATTCGTGCTTCTGAACAAACATCTGAAAACGACTTTCTGTAATATACATGATCTGAAAACTCTGCTCTGTAAACCAGATGCTTTATCTGGCTATAGGGAACAAGCTTAAAATTGAAATAAGTTGCAATAGCTGAAAAATGTTTGAAATCCAATCTTTTCATTTGGTAGACAAAAAAAGAATTTCTTCTTTAAACAGCAGAAATTGCTCTGGTTAAACCTAAAGGACTAAATATTTCAAGAAGAGCAAGTGCTCTGTCAATTTGACTGTGGATATTGTCAACCTCTTGTATACTAGAATGTCCTGGTTCACAAAACTTTTGCTCAATTACTCTAATTTTTGGGTAACATATCAAAAACTGACGCAAGGCAATGGACATTTGACTATTTCTGTTTTGAGGCACACAGGAATCGAAAATGAGTTTATTTTCATCAGAGTGGTCTGCAATTATCTTTTCTAGCAAGCATGTTACACTACTTGCAAGGTCATTGCCTGCACGACCCGAAACACCTTCATGCCAAAGCATACAATAACCTTTTTTATTTATAGAACAATGCCCAGTTAAATTATAAGCTGAAAGTTTTCGTTTGTAAAAAAATGCTCCCACATTTGATTTTGGTAAACTTATTACATTTTCAAGGTCAATACATACTACAGCCACATTTTTATCTATAATTTTGCGGTCTTTATCTCGTTCTGCTTTAGTTTCATTCTTAGAAATAATGTGTTTGGTAAACTTTTGGGTTTGTTCCTCAGTTGGATTTACTAGATTGCGGTATTCATAGCATGTATCACATAAATCAGTTTTTGGCTTCTGAAATTCAATATTAAAGTGATGATCAAATATGAATCTATACAAATGCTTCTTAACAGGGGCAATATTCTTTTCTTCACAATAGGTTAAGTAAAGTTCATACATCTTATTAGAATTTAAAAAAGCTTCAAAATATTCTTTTTCTGTTCTTTGACGACAGTAGTGTGATGGAACATGTGGAAATGCATTGATATGATCTGTAACGCTTTGTTTTGATGATTGATCTATAACCTTTTTTGTGTGTTTCCTCCATTTTGAAAGGGCTGGGCTTCCAGTAGTATCATTTTTTTTTTCATGATGATAATAAACTCTTCTACTACTTATATTTAAAGTTGTGAGGTAAAATTCTTTACAAACTCGAGTTTGCAAATCACCAACAAAAAAGCTATAATAAAATGAATACGCTTTTTGCGAATTTTCATTGATGGTTCGATGACGTTTCTTCTGAAGTCGTTCAGTGGTTCGACTGGAGAAATCTCTCTTTTGCATGTCGTCCATAGACCAAAAATCAGCAAATATACGTGTTTTTTCTTTATCATTAAAATTTTGTGCGCATCTGAATTTACAAGAATTTAGACAGTCTTTCTTTTTGGTCACAGACTTGCATGGAACATTTTCTCTTTTTCTATTTTTATACGGCTGACCAGATTGTCTTAGCTGCTTTCTCACATTCTGTGCCCAAGTTTTAGGTGCTGACTTTCGTTTCCTAGTTTTTCCCCCTGTTGAGCTGTTGTTATTTCAGGTGTATCATTATGATAGTCAGATCAGTTTCTGAAACAAAAAAAGTATACATATATATATATATATATATATATATATATATATATATATATATATATATATATATATATATATATATATATATATATATATATATATATATATATATATATATATATATATAAAATATATATATATATATATATATATATATATATATATATATATATATATATATATATATATACATATATATACATATATAATGTGAACAATAACATATTTTACCTTCAAAGTTTTGTTGTTGTTTTTCTGTAATAAAAACTTCCGCAGCTGCCATTTTGACGTAAATAACTTTTGATTGGATAAAATGGAGATAACACATTATTTATATGAGATAAATGGAGGTAACACATTATTTATATGAGATAACACATTATAATTTATAAACAGGATTAAGGAGATAGAACAAAAAACAATGTCAGGTATAGTATGTTAATTTTTTTTTTTTTAATGATTTTTTTGTAAAAAATAAATATTTTATCTATGAAAAGCCAAAAAAATAATCTAACTCAATTTTTTTGATTTGTGGAGATAGAACAAAATAATTCTAACCTCGCGATATATATATATATATATATATATATATATATATATATATATATATATATATATATATATATATATATATATATATATATATATATATATATATATATATATATATATATATATATATATATATATATATATATATATATATATATATATATATATATAAGGAGTATGCATTGAAAATAAGCGTTTTCTTAAAAAATTAACAACTTACTTTGAGAAGACTATTAGACTCAAATCATTCAAAATACAGTCCATCAGCACAGTGACGGATTAAGACTTCTTGGGGCCCGGGGCTATTTTTGTTTTTGGAAGTCTTTTTATGGGCCAGAGTCTAAAAATGACTAAAAAAAAAGATCCTCTAAAATTTTTGGGGACCCCTAAATTTGCGGGGCCCTGGGATATAGCCTCCCCTTTGATCCGGTACTGCATCGACAGCTATAACCTTCTTTTATCTTACACGTATCATGAAGATTCCACGCTTGCAAAATTCTTAGTTTTTTGAGACAATCCAGTCATCGACCAATTTTTTGGTACCGTCATAGGAAGAAAATTGCTGTATAACCAGGTCATGTTTTAACAAAACATGCCTGGCTGAAAAAAAGACTGTATTAGTTCAAAGGAACAAATTACCTTTTTTTCCGGTCGATGGAAATGTATATTTATAATTAATTAATCAATGGTAATTGATTCGAGACTTCCCATTTGAAGTTCTCCAGGTAATTTTTTGCAACATGTTGATTGTGCGTTGGGAGGTATTGAAAAATTGTCTTTCAATATCCCTCAGTTTTAACTTATACGGCACCCAATTTCATTGCTTTTCAATCATTCCCAGTTATTGATATAGATACTGTTGATTGATCGACTCCCAATGCACAAAGTTATTTGCTTTCTTTGTTGCAATATGCTTTTTAGATTGTTAACGTTATGTGTTGGAAATGGAAATCAGTTGGAATATGTATGATCAGCGGTGCAGTGGATAGTTCCTCGGCTATATTTTTCATTTTTTTAGTAAGAATTAGTTATTGTTTATTTTATATGTTTAAACCATGGATTATTATATAACAAGAATAAAAAATTGTTATTGCTGGAATATTGTATTTTTATAAACTTAATAAAAATGCTTTATATATATCGAGAGAGTAAACTGGGGTAAGAGTAAACAAAAAGAAAGCTAACGGTTAAGCAGTTTCGTTTTTTTTTTTGCATTTATTGAAAGCTAAAACAAATAATCTTTAAAAATGCGAGACACCGTATTGTAGAAAATTGTGTGCTCTATGTAAAGATGAACAAATTGTTTTAAAAAGTTAATAACTATTAATTAATTAAAACGTAAATAAATATGATAGCCTTTGATATCTATCTAAAACCTTTAAAACAAAAATGACTCGTACTTACATTCGTAAAACGTAAACAATTTACACTGAAAAGCAATTGCAACTTGCAGTAGAACAAATCAAAAAAGGCAAAATATCACTCAGTAAAGCTTTAGAGGCATACAACATACCAAAAGCAAATCTTCACAAACGTGTGCACAACAAAGTCAAATCACACAATAGAAGTACAACTACCCTGTTAAGTACAGCGTTTAAATTTATACTTGTTCCAATAATTATCACTTTAGCCAATTCGGGGTTCGGCAAAATATTTGCAGATGTCATCGCAATAGTTATTTGGTATCTACAAATCCAAATCATCTGCTTCTACGAAACGGTATGCTATAACGAGAATAGTATCAAAGTTTCACGAAAAATGGAGTCACAAATTAGGTGTCAGAGTAGCAGGCAACATTTCTTCTTTCTGAGCATCTTCTTGTAATGTGAACCAAATAACAGGCTATTTCAATATACTTCAAAAATAATTTCTTCTGCTTATTTAGTGAATTCTGTAAATTATGATAAAAAGTATTTTAAATCTAATTAAATAAGTTAAACTCTAAATTGCTCTAACAATAAAATGTGTTTTATATAAAATCATATCTTCTTATTTATTCAAAAAAAAAAGCAATCGAAGAAACGCAAGATTGACTTTAGTGACGCTTCGGATAAAACTCAGCAAGTGCAACATTCAAAAAAACTAAAACAAGACAAAAACATCTGAGGTGCAAAAAATGTCGCAGAGTTTGGGAAGGAGCATTCCCGACTCAAAACAACATGTGGTACCAATAAGAAGCTTCTATTTGCAAGTCTTGTGTTTGTCGATCGTGTTTACCAAACAAAACAAAACTGATGAATAGTTTTTTTTTGCATGAAAAAATGCTGCGGCATTTTTTCAATAAACAACTCAAATTTATTTAATTAATAGTTTTTTTTGTATATTTGATAAAAAATAGTTTTTTTGTAAACTTAATTTCTAATCAGATTAGTTTCTTAACATCTTAATCGATTGTTATTAAAATTTAACTAGTTTACTTTTTATATATTTATATAATGTAAAATATTCTCTATAAAAAAATCAAAATCAAAAACAAAAAAAATTGAACTTGAAGCTAAACTTACTCTTACCTCAGTTTACTCATTTTCACTGAAGTATTTACTTTTAATATTTAATAGTGTGTACCTTAAATTTTATAGAATAATTTGTATCATCAATTATATTTTATAGAATAATTTGTACCATCAATTAAATTTTATAGAATAATTTGTACCATCAATTAAATATTATAGAATAATTTGTACCATCAATTAAATTTTATAGAATAATTTGTACCATCAATTAAATTTTATAGAATAATTTGTACCATCAATTAAATATTATAGAATAATTTGTACCATCAATTAAATTTTATAGAATAATTTGTACCATCAATTAAATTTTATAGAATAATTTGTACCATCAATTAAATTTTATAGAATAATTTGTACCATCAATTAAATTTTATAGAATAATTTGTACCATCAATTAAATTTTATAGAATAATTTGTACCATCAATTAAATTTTATAGAATAATTTCATCAAATATCAAATACAACTAAAAGAGTAAAACTTACTCTTATTTAATATAATTTTAAGTTTAATTTCAACTTTTACCACAAAATTAGGTTTCATGAAAGAAATTTTTGAGAAAAAATGGCTAAGACCTGCATATATTCAAAAATAAAATCATTAGTAAAATAAAAACAATAAAAACAACCCTATATAGGATTGAATATATATACTCAAACAAACATTGGACATCGAGCCTATATTTAAACATCGAGATTTTTGTTTGAACAAAGTAAATAGAGAAAAACATTTTTTTATTGTTAACCCAGACGTTATTCCTTCCCTCGTGAATAGTATTCGGATATCGTCATTAGGAGGTTACATAATAATGACCGGCAGTTTTTACTATATACGTATATATTAATGACCGGCAGTTTTTACTATATACGTATATATCGACAGTATTTATAGATATATATTTGGTAATATTTTTAAAGTATATAGATTAAGGAGATTTAAATGACCTAAGTGATAAAGTTTTCAGTGGGCAATTTTGTCATTTGGATTAGATAAACCTCCGTAATTTAAATACTTTAAAATATTGCCAGATGTTTCATAACATATTAGTTTCAACAGTAAATGAATCTCTGAGAGCAGCTAAATTTTCAGTTGCTAATATCCGCACTTTGTAAGAACATTTTGAACTAGAGTGACACGGTTTAACACGTCTAAACTTATCTCAAACTTTAATAGCATCATTTTGCGGTATATGGTTACTTTTTCAAAAATTTGTTAAACAGAAACGATGTAAACTTTTTGTGGACTTTACCATAATTTTGATATGGTAAGATACATTTGAAATGATACATAGCAATCAAACTTTCTCATAAGTCTTGCCAGCATTTTTTTTTAAATCAACTTTACTAATATCAAGTGGAAACAAACTAGTGTTTTGAAATCAAAGTTTCCGTCCAAGACTAAAATGTGAATACCTATAATTAAAAAAATTGTTTGATTAATTGACTAAAATACTCAATTTATGTAGACTAAACTAACTACCTGGAATTAATTTGATTGCCTGTATGAATACTTTAGATAGCCTTTGATTTTTATAAATAAAGGCTATGTAATAGAGAACAAAACCTTCGCTTTGGTGCTATAAAATATATTTTAATAGCTTGAAATGCATTACATTAAAATTACTCAGTTTTAATATTTTAATCCGTTTGCAAATATTGAAGAAAATAGAGTTATGAAAAAATGTGTTACTCAATTTTATGTTTATGCCTCATACAAGTATGGAGGCATAAACATAAAATTAAAAAAAAAAGTCTAAAGTAAATACAAACTTTTGGAGTTTTTTATATTTTAGTGCGCTTTATTCATTAATCAAAAACTACCGACTTTTATTACACTATCAGTCTGTTGGCCTCAATGTCTGTTGGCATCGCAACGTTTAGATGCGATGAAAAAAACAGCAAAAAAACTAGTTAACGGAACTGGCTAACTGAAAATTTAACTGAAAAACGGAGCAGTAATAAACGGAGTCTTAACGGCAAGATTAGAATACCATTTATCCTCTTCCGTTTTGAAAGCATCCGTTTAGAGTTTTTTTTTTTTTTAACAGTTACTCAATTCCTCCGTATGAGTAATAGCAAATTAAAAAAATAAACTATTTACCTAATCTTTTATTTCTAAACTAAGTTAATATAATAAGAGGTGATTTTTTATCTTAGTTATACTATTTTTTAAAAATGATTATTTAGTAAATTCTGTAAATTATGATAAAAAGTATTTTAAATCTAAATAAATAAGTTCAACTATAAATTGCTCTAACAATAAAATGTGTTCTTTTATATTATTAATTCAGAGAAATATACATAAAACTTTAGTTTGAGGTTTTGTATAATTTTATTGTTAAACCATATTTTATCTAGTAATGACGCATTTTTTGGGGTTTCGTGATTAGACTAAATTTGTCTTCTTCTAGCCCCGGTCATGTTATTATTTTTCATAAGTTACGACTGTAAATTTTTTTTTCATTGGCAAAAGTGTAAATAAATAAAAAAAAAAAAAACTAAATTTGCATTTTTCTATTAATGATATTTCCTTTTAAAAAAAGAAAACATTTGTGTTTATTTTGCAAAGTTGCTTCAAATAAAAATTTAATTTGCAAACATTTTTCATTCCAATTGTGTGTTGGTAAGGCCTGTGATACGGTATGCTATAATTGAAACGCATTTTGGAGTGAGATTATTCTAGAAGTTTTAACACTATGTGTACATTTTTAAAATTTAGACTGTTTTTGAGTTGGGTGTAACTGTTCAAACAATCAGCATCGGTTATACAGTGTCTACAATTGTTTTTGTTATATTAGTTACAATACTTTTTTATCCAAATAACGGGTATCTAGTAATGCTTATAAAACAAGATCAAGTTGATTTTCAGCCTGAAAAAACAGCAATCAGTACTAAACGGTCAGTGTATGAGCTTAAACATTTTAAATATACAAATCATTTTTACTTTGAAGCAAGTAACTTGAATACACACACATAAAAACATATATTTCTACAAACTCTTTTATAGTTATTGCGAGGATAGCAAACTTATTTCTACATGCAGTACAATGTATCATGAAAAAAATACACTACTTCACAAAGAAAATAATTTTGGTAAGAACATTTTCAGACAAAGTAAGAACGAAACTTTGCCTCTAGTTTTAGCTATTGATATTATCTACATAATACGGTATTATCTACATAATACGGTATATAATTTCAATTCTTAGATTTAATTCTCAATTATTTTTAATTTAGATAATCGGTCACTAAAAGATTGCTTGTTTTCATGGATAAACTTTTTATCAGTGATGTCGTTTAGTTTACTGTTATTAAAGCTTTTATACTTTGTCGGTAACTTGGATAAATATTTAATAAATCTTACAGAAAATCACGAAAATGGTTTGCTATTATTAATTTTATAAATTTATACATATATAGACATTGAGGAAAACGGAAAAAAAAGAGAATAGGGAAAAATGACTTTTTTACAAGAAATAAAATAATTAAAAAATGCGTGAAAACGAAACTGTATATGTAGCTGTATATGCAACAGTATATTGTATTTTTAATTGGGAGGCTGAAAGAAGCGAAAAGTGCGAATTTTATAAGTACGAACTAGCATAAGTGCAAAGCAGTTGCAAAAGTTGATATAAGTGCGAATTGGAACAAGTGCAAATTGGCATAAGTGCGCCAAAAGAATTTGCAAACATTTGCATAAATAGCGCACATATATCAGTTCATAAATAAGCTTTGCATTTATGTTTTTGCAACTGCTTTACACTAATGTTTGAACTTATGCAAAATTGCTGTTATGAAATTCGCATTTAATCAATCGCCCCTTTTAAAAAACTATTTGATTTGTATTAACATTTTAATAAACGCAATTTATATATATATATATATATATATATATATATATATATATATATATATATATATATATATATATATATATATATATATATATATATATATATATATATATATATACATATATATATATATATATATATATATATATATATATATATATATATATATATATATATATATATATATATATATATATATATATATATATACATGTGTGTGTGTGTGTGTGTGTGTGTGTGTGTATATTATGCATGTGTAGTACTTATTGCTAATGGGTGGTATTTCTCGGGTGGAATCTTTTTAGAAAGTGTTTTCCAATGCGTGTTTATTTTGTAATACTTTAAGAAGAGAATTTATAAGTTTCTGAAATTTTATAAAATTGGGGATAAAAGTTTTATTGTAAAGCATTTTGTCCCGATCACGTTGTCAGATGACAAATGTATGAATTTAAGTTTCATTACAATTTTTTCTAATTGGAAACTGAAAATAGGAAATGAATTATTAAAGAAAGAATATTATTATTATTTATATTATTATTATCATTATTGTTATTACTATTATAGTCATTATTATTATTGTTAACATATTATTATTTATTTTTGCAGTGTTGAAGTACCTTAAATATTTCGGTTACACCCAGTTTATGGGCGTGTTATTTGCACCAATATCAATTTTGATTCTTCGTAAATCAGAGTCTACTTTAACGCTTACAGAAGGCAAATCATTGCATTGGAAATATGTTCAACGAGTTCGATCTTGCATAGCTCCTTCAGTGATATTGACTTCAGTAGTTTTAATATTGGATGGTCTTCAGCTTATACAAAACCTCAAACTAACTGTAAGTTTACATTTTTTATATGTTTTAAGTGTTGTCTTAAACATTAAGATATAAAGGTTTTTTTAAATTCCTCTAGTAATTAGATTTCTTAGGATCACCATGTTACCAGAAAAAAGGCGAATATTGGAAAAAAACAACTAATATTTGTAATAAATTAATAATTTTTAAGTAGATTTGATAGCTTTTTTTATAGTTCTATATAAATAAACATATTTATAATATATATTACAATATGATATTTAGCAAAATATCAAGTTTTAAATTCACATACATTCTTAACATTTATACTGTTAAATATCTCTACTTATATAGACAAATAAATTTTTTTTTCAAGCTATCCTACTATAAGGATGTTCATCTCTATAGCTAATAGTAGTGAATTTTTGTAAATTGTATTGTATTACTTATTTAATCAATTAATCAACATTAATTTTTTAAGGCAGCTTTTAAATTTAGCATGATGTTTCTTAACTCATTTTTATTGGTAATGTATTTTTTTATTTATTTAAAAGATTATATATATATATATATATATATATATATATATATATATATATATATATATATATATATATATATATATGTATATATATATATATATATATATATATATATATATATATATGTATATATATGTATATGTATATGTATATGTATATGTATATATATATATACATATATATATATATATATATATATATATATATATATATATATATATATATATATATATATATATATATATATATATATATATATATATATAATAATAATTTATTATTGCTCTGTTCTTTAAAAACACTGAGCCCTCTATTTGTAGAATACACTAACTTAACTACATTTTATGTATGTATATATATATATATATAATATATATATATATATATATATATATATATATATATATATATATATATATATATATATGTATTTTATTTTTAGATTCCTCTTTTCGTATTGTATTTGTTTGGACTCAATTTGCAGTTTTGTTATGGATCAATGTTTGTTTCATTAGCGTAAGAAGTATATACTCAAAAAATAAAATTAAAACTTTTTAAATTAAATAAAGATTTCAAGAATACTATTTTTTTTTTTGTAAAAAAAAAGAATTTTTTTTTATAAAAGAAACACGCTTTCGACTTTAGTCTAAAGTTTCTAAAACTTGGGGTATCTTGCGTGTCAGACTTTAATGTTTTTACTACAATCAACTAAAATAACGTACGTTATGGTGACGTCAAATTGTTTGTTTGTCCGAATATCAATCCCACAACCACGAGCATTTTAAAGAAATTCTTTTGTTTCTGTGCAATGTTTGTCCAAATATCAATCCCAAAATGCTTTACGTTTCTAAAAAAAAATTTATTTTTAGACCCATAACGGTACGCTATTAAAAAAATAGTTTGTAATTTGAGTACTTCAATATTTTTTTTTTTTTATTCCGAAAAACATGATAAAACTATTTATTCATGATATATTAACATGATAAAACTATTTATTTATGATTTTGCTATACTTTCTTCCAGCATTTTTTATAACAATTTTTTATATTATGTTGCTTGCGTGATTCAACAATCTTTATCAAAAAACAAGCAAGAAATAACCTTATTACTAACCATTTAAATATAGATTTCCCGCCAAACATTTTTGTTCGATTTACGGCTTCATGACGTTGACAGCAGGATTTATTTTGATGATACAACATCCTTTACTATCACTCGAACAAACTGTTTTTTCTGGAAATCAGTTTATGGTAATTTTTTTTTTAATTTCTTTTTTAAAAAATTTTTGTTACTTTTTTGTTACCTTCTTTTCTAAACTTTAACTTGCTTTTTTTTTTTTTTTTTCTTTCTAATTTAGGTGAATGTTATACTATTTTTTTTGTCATTGCTGGCGTTCTCACTACCTATATATCTCTGGTGTCATTGTAACAAACTTTTAAAGCAATATAATATGGATGAAAAAACTTTTTTGAATAAACCTCTTAGTTTTTAAAGATTAAGAATGTAAACTATTTTAAGAAACTATAACAACTCGTCAGCCGAGAACCAAAAGGCTGTACGTCCACATTTTGTGTTTTTTTTTGTTTATTATCAATAAATATTCATCATTCAATAAAGTATGTGTCCAATAAATCTAGTCTCAAGAATGATACAAATTTTTAAAATATTTGAAAAATTAGGCATACATTCTGGCAGTAAGCCTTCACAAATTAAATTTTAAAACTTGATTTTCTCGGAAACTCAAAAAATGGATATACGGGATTTTGGTTCTCGGCTGACGAACTAATAAAATATATTCAAATAGTATTAAATTCTTTGGTTTTACTTTAAATAGATGTTTAAATTTCTGATGATATGTTGGAATAATGAAGAATGATACTTGTTAAACAAAAATTAAAATAAAAAAAAGCTTAAATTTTTCGCCAAGCATTTAAGGCTTTAATGCGACATTTAATCACAATAAACTAGCAGTAAGGACTTACTTAATACATATTACCATTATTTATCAGCAGTAAGGACCGTACATCTTCATAAGGACAGTTCTTCACATGATTTGTAAAAAGAATCTTGTTTAGTACATGTGCCTCAATTTACTATTTTTTTATTTTCAACTTATCGTCAAAGCTAAACTCGATAATTGTTGGCGACGCAAATTTTTTCCTTTCAAATAATAAAATCTAGCAACTTTACTCTGACATGAGTTTTAAATGAATAGTTAAAGACTAATAAACTCTCACTCAATGCCCAGCCGGCACAACTCAGAAAATAGTTACGCTTGGTTTCTGTTGCGTTTTTAAAACCTTCTAAATCAAGAAGAATAACACGTATCAAAAATGGTTTTTATTCCGTGAAATTAACTATTACCATTTACCATAAATACCAGTTAAAGTATTAATGGTTTCACCGTTACGGAAACGTAGTATTATATTGTAATAACTTTCCGTAAGGAATGTGAAACCACTGATAAAAACATGCGACATTTTAAAACCTCAAATAACACGTGTAAAACTCTTGTAAAACTGCCCGTAATATACACGTGCTTTTGGTTTACGCCTGGATCGTGAAAAACACGTGCCTATATAGGTTTTATTTCCGAAAAAGAAACTAGATGTGCCGGTAGGGTGTAGATTAAAAAAATAATTTATTCCAAAAACTATCACTAGAAGGAAGTTTTCCATTAAAATTACTCTCATTTTACGTGATGATTGCAAAAAAAGAGCCCATGAAGTTCTTTGAAAATTGTATTGATGAAAATTTATCTTGGCTTCCTGACATAAACTATATTTGATAAGAAAGTATTTTTGAAAATCGATTTGATGTTCTGAATTCACCCATATGTAACTTTAGAAAGTCTGAAACTAATACATTTTGGCTTATCTCATTGTTTATAAGAGCTTATATGATTGCTATTATTTTTAACAAAAATAACGGAATGATAAACTGTAGGATTGTCCACAAACATTCTAATATTTTGATGAAAAGAATAAATAATTAGTTTCACCACAGTTAATTTTGAATATCTTTTAGATCTCTATTTTGTTACAAAGATGTGGAACTAGCGGAAAAATATAGGGTTTCGAAAAAACCACATTTATAAAAAACCGCGATTTCGGTTTTAATTTAAAAAAAAAACGCGATTAACCGTGGTTTACGGTTTTTCTTGTTAAATAATAAAACTTATAGAAATCTATCTTGTATTATTTATTAAAAAAGTTATTTGAACAAAGTGTTCTAACATTATGTTTATATTTCGAAATAAAACTTGCAATGACTTATTTTTATTGTAAGATTTTTTTTAGAAAACTAAATATTTTAGCGATTCATCAGATAATCACGTGATCTGATTTTTGTGCAGAAATTAGTGCAGCTCAAAAAAATGCGTTCGACATCTGTTGAGGTGGCTTTTATAGAGAATATCGCATTGTAAACTTTTTCAATATTTTCTGTTCTTTTGCCCGTATTTTGGTACAACAAAAACTCTGGCTTAAACCATTTAAATTGATTAATAGATTTAGGCAAGCGTGTGATGCTATCTTTATTAAGAAGTGCATTTAATGCATCCTTAAGAAAAACAGGTGCATTTTCCAATATTATACATGGTGCTTCAGCTAGTAGTGGTTCCTCATCATTATAAGTAAATCCGAAAAAGTCTAAACAGCAAAATTTAAAGTATTTTTAATGGAACTTAAACATTTCCGTTAATTCTTTCATCGATGCGCTTTTTTAAATTTGAATGCAATAAAGATGCAATAACTGTATTCATAGCAAACAGTTTTGCAAGTATGTATTCAAAAACAGTATCTGCTGTCGATAACGTTGCATCTTCTCTGCTAAGGAATTCTACTGCTAGTTTTGCTGGCTTTAAAGCGGCATCTAATGAAGCTAATAACTCAAAATCTAGGTTATTGATTACATCAAGAGCATTTAGTTCAGTAAATATCTAAAATAATAATTTTTTAGTTTTTAACAAAGGCGCAGTCATTGAAAAAAGTGAATTTTAACGATAAAGAACTTTGAGATGCAGTTTAATTTCTTTAACAAAATCCTCAGTAACTTTCTATTGAAAAATTTGATTACAAACAGAAATGATATTTTTATGAATTTTCACTACTATTCGTGCATTCATCAAAATTTCAGGGTAATTAACATTAATCTTATTTTTTACTAATTCAACACTATAATTCATTGTAAATTTCATGTTCATCCTTCTTTGAATCACTATCCGTTTACTTGGGAACTGGTACGTTTATGTCTTTATTTTTCTTATATAACGCATCGCATACACCAAGATGAATTGCATGATTAAAGCAAAACTGATCAACAATGTCTGTTAACTGCAAGAGCTTCTTGTTAATTGCTGCACCATCTTGAGTAGAACTTACTATATCTCTTTCCATACAAACACCAAATGAATTCAAATGATCCTTAATATTGTGTATAAAATTTTCAGCTGGACAGGAACCATAAATTCTAATGAGGCCAGTTTTAAAGGTTTTCTTACATTTGCTTTCATGCAGGTTGACACCAATATACCTTTTGTGCCTCAAAGATGTGTATTTATCATGCGTTAAGCTGAATTTATGTCCCATTTTAATTTTTTTGATAATTTCTTGCTTCATCACTTTCTTTTTATCAGAAAAAATCTTGATAGATTAAATTCATCACATATGTTGGACTTTTAAGAAGATGATTTCCTCTTTGTTGAATCAATGAGCGAATAAATTTGTTGTTAGTTATTGTTTTAATCGAAATACCGTCTGCAGCTAGATCAGCTACAATTTCTCAAAGGTTCATTTTTTGTAAATAACTTTCCATGGTTTTAATTTTTTTATCCGGTGGTGGATTTTAGCTGCTGTTTTATTCTCCAGTCAAAGGGTTTATGATAGTAAATCCATGACGCAAAATATGATTCTGCAAAGTAGTTTTGAATCAACCGGAGCATTTTATAACAGAACCACGGCTATAATTTCCATAATGATGACAAATCTTATCTGGAAGATATATTTTCAAAATATATTTTTATCAAATATATTATCAAAAAATTAAATAATTGGTAGAAACATTATTGTATTTTTATTACATACCTATACGTTAATATTTTGTTGAAAAAAAAAAACATTAAAAACATCGTACGTTTTTTTAATATGAAGAATAGGAAATTTTATTTGAGTATTCCAATACTTTATATATTCGAATATTTTTGCGTGTTTTATTCAATATTCGAACTTTTTTTTTTTAAATACTTAAACAATTTTGAAAATGAAAAACATGTTAAGCTTTCCAGCAAAATACAAATAATAAAATAAAATTTTAATTACTTACAAATTTGATTTTTTATACCATTTTTTAATAAATTACATTCTATAATAAAAACCGCCAAAACCGTTTTTGAAAACCGACGGTTTTTATTTATATCGGTTTTAACCAAAACCGCGGTTATCGGTTAAAACCGATTTGTAACCCTAGGAAAAATACAACACCAGTTTAGTAAAATTTTAACAGAAATTAAGAAACCTAATATATTTTGACAGAAAACTAACACTATATTTTTTAACACTTGACAGGGTGTCTGCAGATCAGGGAAATCAGGGAAAACAGGGAAAAGTCAAGGAATTCAATATCTGTAAAAAAAATCAGAGGATTATTATGGAAATTAAGTTAAATTTAAAAAAAAATCAGGGAGATATTAAGGAAAATGGCTCTTCATCAAACAGAGGCGGACTGGCCAGGTGGGACAGTGGGAATAGTCCTACTGGGCCGATGTTCCAAAAATCGAGTTTAAAAAATTTGAGAAACCTGGTTAACGCAAAAAACTCAAAATCAAACAAAAATTAGTTTGTTTTAGCAGCACAATGACTTCAAATGTATTTCTGTATTACTCACGGCTGTTTCAAACCGAGCTTAACGGCTTCTTGTTAATTTTTGAAAATATTGACTAAAGGGGTGTTACTAAAACTTTTATAACTTTTGAAATATAAGAGGTAATTTTGTTTTGTAAAAACAATTAAGACATCAATAAAATGTTTTACCTTATAACATTTAATGCATTAGTAGAAAAACTTCTTTTAGTTTAGAATAAATATGACATATATTGAATTTGGCTAAATTTTTGTAATTTGATGTTACTTTTTATCAAAAAAAAATTAGAAAAATATATTCCTAATAGTTATTATCAAATACACTTATTGTTTGACAATAATGAAAACAAAAAAACCTTACTTAATTATTTAAGGTTAACTAAAACAGCCTTAATCGAATTGTGAAAGCAAACCACATTTTTCGCAAAATTATGAAAAACGTTGTTATAAGGGGGGATTAGTTGTTAAATGAGTACTTTTTTTAATATAGAAGTTCTTGATTTAGAAAATTATTTTGGAACGCTGATAAAATCATTACATTACAAAATAAAGTTCTAATAATATGGTGTTAGGTAGTTAATAAATAAAAACTCATCAATTCTAATAAAATAATTCATGACCAAAATTGAGTTAAAGGTTTTGAATTAACCTAGCTTTTGGTAGTAGAATTATTTTATGGTACTTGTATCAATAATCTCTTCTCACAAAAAATAAAGTGTTTAAATATACACAAATAGCTGATTTAAATCTTTTGATAATTCGTTTTTATTTTCATTAAAAACTGTTTTATAATTAGTTGGTCCATTGATAAGTTCTTCAAGCAGTAAACTATCTTTGAACACCCAGATGATACTAGACTCATACATAATTCATTTAAAACCAGAAGAACATTTGGTCAACTTGGCAATTGTGATAATAAAGTTTACAACTTCTTAATTTATCAAGCTAAATTTTTACACCAACTTGATAAATGAGACTTATATTCCATTCTTTAACTAGAGAGGAGGTATGTAGAGCAGAGGTCCTGCGAAGGTAGAACTAACTTTTGATGATAAAAATTGAACGGAGATCTAATATATATAAAAAATGTTACATATTACATAACAAAGGATAAAACGTTTTTTGATTTAACTACATAAACATACAAAATCATATCCAACAAACATACCAGTTGCTCTGATCACAAATTAAAATAGTTAGCTATACATTTGATGCTAGACTTTTATTCCATTCTTTAACCTGAGCAAAGGCATTGCATAGATATAATAAACTTTTGAAAATAGGAACAGAATGGGCATCTACCTAATATATAAAATCATTGTAATAAAAAATTATTATTATTTTGAACAAACATTACAGGCATTAAAACAGAATAGAATTCTTTTATTTGTAAATTAAGGATCTTATATAATTTATCTTAGATGTAAAAAGTTTAATTTTTTTTTTAACTTTTCAAACATTTAAACTAAATTTGATGTCCACAAACAAGACAAAGACCTTGTCTATAAAATGAATTTTCGCCACGCTCTGAACACACAACACACTTTCTCACCTTAGAGGCTTGAAGCTTCCTATCAGCTTTGCTGTGCAATTCAAAGCGTTTTAAAACAAGATGCAGCTTTTGCTCCTGATTTCTAACTGAATGCAACTGCCTTAATTCCTTATTTACGCTATTATGCAAACACTCTCCCTCCTCTTCACTCAGCAACCCAATAGTTTTATGCAATTTTACAAATAGTGGCACATTGAAAATGAGTTCATGCATTTTTCGCGTGATACTTTCTTTTGGAAAGCAAGCATGAAACTCAATAGCAAATAAATTTATATATTGATGAAGCTCAGAAATTTTGGCATCAGAAAAAAAAATAGGTTGCAAGTTATTAAAAACACTAAACACACGTACAAATCTATTTTTAATTGCTTCATCATCAATAACACTACAAAGTTTATAGTGGTTTCTTAATACTATTTTACAATGATTACCTACAAATACATTACCATGGTAAGCTTGTCGCTCAACTTTCATATCTTCAAGGGCCTTATAAAGAGACCTCTCATGAGTCCCCATGCTACTTATAGATATTTTTTCTAGGTCTTCACACTCTATCTGCAATCGAATATACTCAACGTCTAAAACTTCGCGCTGTGCGCGTATAAAAGAAATTTTTTCAGAAATATAAAGGTCAAGACATTCTAAATCTTCACCCTGACATGCTAAACACTCATACTTCTCTATATCACACAATACATTCTTTTCCGAACCACCAATAATTTCACAAAATTGATGGAACAATTTTTGGCACGTACCACACTGCACCCGATCAATGTTACAATCATATTTAGTAATTAAACACCTGATACTAGCACACTTTTCTTGCTGTTTACAGGTTTTTTTTTTATTGGAGGAGTTTAGAGATATGCATTCCAATTCAGAAATATTTTTATCAAAAGCTAACCAACGAGTCTGTAGATTTGCAACGTCTACAAATTGATTTCCTAATAAACGTAAAGAGTCTGCTGTTTTAGAACATTCAAAGCTTTTAGCAGCCCACAATTCATTCGTTCTCACATTCTCATTATGCGACAAAGACGAAACAGCTTGACAATCCAAAGTCTTACACTCCTTCAACAACAACTTATAAAGTTTTAACACAACTCCTAACATAATATGCAAAACAGGTGGCACTACATTATCTAAAGTTATTATGGGGAAAATCACAGGAGCAATAATTGAATTATGAAACTTACCTAGAGCTCTTAGGTTTCCACCTTGTCTATCTTCACACAAGTTCTCATTGTAAGCACTTTCCAGAGATTGTATTGTCCTCCTTAAGATGTTACAATTAGCAGGTGTGTGAGGCATAGAAGCATGGTTTCTTAGAGAATTCAACTTAACTAGGTCTGTAGAACTAGGAAAGCTAGCAGCTGAACCCTGGTGTCCCAGAACATCATCGATAAAATGAAAATCTCCACCTAAGAACAACCTGACTATTTTGCCTTTTAGCTTAAAATCTGACGACTGAATTCTTTTAATGTCGTTGGCATAATGCCCGAGAACTAAGGCAATATTCTCACGACAGTCTGAACCCTGATACATACAAAATAAATGAACATCATATACAGACCCTGATGATTTAGAATTGACAACTTCAAAATGGAATTTCATATACTTCCCACCCTTATCCCCAGCAAAAAGGAGCCATACCTCTTCGCAAAAACCGACATCAGAATTGAAGTGGTCACGAACGTGCAGACTATTGAAAACCTCTTCAATATAAGTTATCAAATTCTTGACCATCAATACAGGTACTAAACAAGGTGCTTCATTCGCAGATGGATAAAGCAACATGGACTTTACAGTAACATGTTCTTTACTAACATGCATTGTCCGCATTTCTTGTTCTTGTCTTATCTTGGGCTCAGATGGGAGAATCCTTGCACCAAGATTACACAGAATACGTCTTAGCCTACGGAATTCAGCCGTGGGCATCCTTAATTGGCTCTGCAGCTCTACAGCATCAGAAACACTTAACTGCCTAACTAAACCCAACTTATTTGCAACACAATGAAACATAGACTTTTCACAAGACACAGAATCACAAAACAACATAGACAAATCACTTTCCAAATCTGAACAAGCTAATAATCGAAGGAATATAAAAGCAAGTTTAGATCGTCTAGCTGCAGCATGCCTACCTAACTTAGAATAAGATTTACCATCTCCTAACTTAATGTAAGTATATTTCTTACCAACTATTGGCTTTTTAACTGATATAGTCTGTGGATTACTTAATTTAAACCCACAGAATAATTCAGAGGAACCAATGTTGTCATAGTCTAAATAAGAATCAACGACAACTAAATCCTTATCACTGCTAGCAAAATATTTGCAAATTTGGCAACTGTTCTTGTTTATATCACTGATTTTTGCATTTTTTTTTTCAAATTTAAATTTTTTTAGCAATCTTACATTTTTGGCACGAGCAGATGCAAATTTACGGTGTGCTGTTTTTATTTTTTTTTTTTTTTAAAGTTGGAACTGCTCCTCCTGTTTTAGCCTAATACTCATAGTCTCTAATTGAGAACTTAATGAGTTACAATGTGCGTTGAGAGCCTTGTTTTTAGAATTTAAATATATAACTTCAGTTTCCAACTTTGATACCTGTATTTTTAAATTATCTATTTGCTCCACATTATTTTTTTCTTTAGAAATTAATTGTTCAACTTGACTACTTAGTTCCTTATTCCTATTTAAAATATAAAAATTATCTGCATCTGCTGATTTTTTTTGTTTTTTTGTTTGTGGAGCTGGAGACAGTTGCATTTTAAAAAATGCTTTGTTTTTTGAAGCTTCAAAATACTTTTTAGAATCTTTTTTTCTTTGTTTTATTTTTCGGCACATTTTATTTAACACATCAATATTAGGCATATTAAACTCAATTGGCAAAAGAAAACTTAAAAAAGTAAACAACGCTTTTGGATGAAAAACTGTTAATAAAATTGAAATCACATTGTTAGTAATCTTACTAGTGTCAATTACTCGCTTTACAAAATTAAAGTTATACTCATTTTCCCAACCATCTTCCCAACCGATGTACAGTTTCAAAATTTCCCTCTCAGTTGCATACATCACATAAATAATGATAATGATATTATAATAATAATATAATAAAAGAAATTAAATAAAATAATATTTACAAATAAATACACTAAAAATAAAAGAATTAAGCAACTTATCTGAGATTAGTCGAATATCCACGAGGAAATAATCCACGAAACTTTGCTTTATAATCTTTATTGATATAGTAATAAAATTATAATACAAACAACTTAAATAGAATAATATTGACAAATAGATGCACTAGATAAAATCGGATTAATCAACTTATCTGAAATTAGTCAAATATCCAAGAGAAATTAATCCGCGAAACTTTGTTATTTATTCTATAAAATGTGTCTCGTTTGTTTTGTTTGTTTTCTTAAAATGCATCCGATAATCGTTGGGGACGTAACGATCAGAGTTTGCGTCACCGCTTTAAAATGTAAACAAGAATTTATGCAAAAAAAACTAAAAAAAATGTCGCTAAACATGCCAAGTTTGAAAACATATTTGATAACATAGCTAGAGGTACAGAAAATAATTTTTTGATTTTCTTATTCATATAAGGTTGAAGTATTACTAAATCCACAGACTTTTCAAAAATGTTATGTTTTTTATTCAAAACGAATAAAAACAAAAATATAAATGCATTAAAAACTAACTTTCTATATAAAAACTTGCAAAGTCTGTGGAAATCTAGATAGAACAGACATTCATTAATAACTGTTCTAAATTTCAACCATCGACCATGTAGCTATGTTATCAAATCTTAGTTGGCCTAAGACAGGTTTTGCGTAAAAATCGCAAAAATCAGAAAAGTGATGCCAAATTATTAACAATATTTTTACAGCTTTCATTTTTATTCCTTTTAATGTAAATGTTTATTTAACAAGGAAAGATAGATCTTTTATATTTTTTTTATTTGAAGATGAAAGCATTTATAGAAAAAAAATACTGTTATTTTAAATTTAACGAATTTTTATACTTTTTATGCGGAAATACTTTTTTTTTTGATAAACTCGTGACGTCAGGCTCGCATTTATATTGAGTGAAACAGCCGTGTACTGAGCTTTCTAAAGCCGCCGGCCTGAATCATTTCATATTGATACTGTGCATTTTTATTTATAAATATGAATTCTAAAAAACAAAAAGGAGGAGCGGCCAAAGAACGCGAAAAAAAAAAAAAATCAAATTACAAATTGCTGCCCAATCATGTCATAATTTATTAAATTTGTTTAAGAAACCAATAAATCAGACTGCAATAAATTCTACTGCTATAATTCAAAAGAATCATCTGTATGAAAGTGATTTAACAAGTGACGTTGATATTACTTTAAATTCATCCATTATTAAAAATCAGGTAGACACAGCTACAGAGAATTTATTGGTAAGATTTTCAATATTATATTATTAAAAAAGGTGTCTATCTACATTATTATTTTGTACACCATTAATATACAATATTATAAGAATGTTATCGATTATACAAATTATGTATAAAAGTATATTTGTTCAAATTTTAGTGTGATAGTAATTCTACTGCAAAAGTTCATAAGAATCATCTACATGAAGGTGATTTAACAAGAGATATTGATATTGATTTAAATTCATCCATTTCTATAAATCAGATATGCCCAGCCACAGAGAATGTATTGGTAAGGTTTTTAATATTAAATAACTAGTAACTGCTAATTATATTGGTCTTACAAACAAATTAAACGCATTTTATTGCTAAAAGTAGGTTTTTATTATTAATTTAGATTTTTAGGTTTTTATTATTAATTTAGATTTTTAGGTTTTTATTATTAATTTAGATTTTTAGGTTTTTATTATTAATTTAATTTGAACTTATATTTTAGGAAGCTGAATCTCTAGAGTATCATTTGCCATCTAATGATGAATTATTCAAACTAAACAAAAATCCTGATATCCTCCAAAAATTAAACTTCATCAAAAAACATCCTATCCAGCCATCATTCTTCAGCAATATCCAACTAGATTTACAAAAGCTCTATTTTAGAAAAACATCAGATGGCAAAAAAATTTCACGAAAGTGGTTATCAGTCCTCTGTATTGATAATAAACTCAAAGCTTTATACTGTCCGTTTTGTATTGCATTCAGTTCATCTCCTACTACATTTCCTAATGGCTGTAATAATTTTAAACATATCCATGAAGTTGTTAAAATACATGAAGAATCGTTAACACACAGGCATTCAGTAGAAGCCTATATTCAATCGTCAAATGATAAGTCTGTTGAATTTGGTATTAATAACAATTTAATGGCATTAAAAAAAAGTCAAATACAAGATAATATCCATGTTATAAGTGAAGTTTTTGAAATAGTTAAATTTCTTGGTCGTCAAAATTTACCATTTAGAGGTCCTAAAAACTCTGAAAGTCTGTATAAGTGGAATGATGAAGACAATTTAAACAAAGGCAATTTTTTGGAGTTGGTTAAATTTACAGCCAAACGGGATGCTACATTATACAAACATTTGAATGCGGCTATAAAAAACAGCAAACGCAGAAAAGACAATTTGGAAAAAAAATAATTTATTTCTTGTGGCAGGGGTTCACTTGTAACTTTATTGTCTAAAACTACTGTGAATAAAGTTATTTTATCTATCGTGAAATCGATAAGAGATAGAATTAAATTAGAATTAGGTGAACAAAATTTTAGTTTACAGATTGATAGTACACAAGATATTGGTGTTGTAGATCAGGCAGCAGTATGCATCCGGTACATTTATGAAGGAGAAGTAAAAGAAAGGTTATTTGCTTTATTAAAAGTTGTTGATTCATCAGGAAATGGCTACTATGATATGTTAAAAAAACTTTTTTCTGAACATTCCATTAATTTTAATCATATTATTGGTGAATCATTTGATGGAGCAGCTAATATGAGAGGGGAGTATTCAGGACTACAATCTAAAATTAAAAGTCAAGAAAATCAAAAAAGTGTTTATATATGGTGCTATAGTCATGTGCTTAACTTATGTGTATGTGATACTTGTAAAGGCGTAGAAGCTAAAAAACTGTTTGGATTTTTGAATCGATTATCAACATTTTTTAGTGATTCTTATAAACGTATGCACATATGGTTAAGTGAAATTGATTCAAGTTTGGGGTCTAATAAATTGAAAAAACTTCAAAAAATAGGAGAAAACAATACGCGATGGTAGTCGCGAGAAAAAGCACTGTTTTGGATTTTTGATGGTGATAAATGTCTTTTTTCCTACAGTTGTAAGTGCTTTGCATCATATTTCTATTTCTAGAAATTTTGAACCTAAAGTTTGTTCAGAAGCATCTTCTTTATTAGATAATTTATGTAATTTTAAAATAATTCTCACAGCTCATATATTTTTGAATATCTTTAAAATTATTGGGCCAACGTCACGTTATCAGACAAGAGGTATGGATTTATTATCAGCTTGGAGTATGGTAGATTCTGTTAAACAAGAAATTAGACATTTAACCAATATTTTAGAAAATTCTGTACATTTTTCCAACAATATGAATGACTTACTTAATAGTATGAATCTTCCGGATGATTTATTAGTACCAAGTACTTTACCTATTACTAGGCAAAGCAGAAAAAAAAGAATGTATGATGAGCTATGTGCAGACCAAACACCAGAGTTACCATTAGACAAGTTCAGAGTTGAAACTTATCAATCAATAGTTGATCACATTAATAATAGTTTAAATGAACGCTTCACCGACAACAATCAATTGATAGCGGATGTTCAATACTTGATACCTAAAAATTTTAAACAAATTGAACAAATGCCAAACACAGCTTTAAAACACTTGGCCAATTTAGCAAATTTAGATCACATACAACTTTGCTTAGAACTAAATAATTTTTCTAAAATGTATCCCAAGTTAAAAATGTCTACAACAGAAAGAACTAAACAAATATACCGTCAATTTGATACTGATTCAGATGAAAACACAGATAATGATGAAGAAAATATGAATTATGATGCAGCATTTTCTTGTGAGTAAAATTGTGCTTATATATTGTTCTATATATAATTTAAAATATTATTTTGACTGAACTTTATGTTGGATTTTAGGTAACAACAAAAACAGCATATACGATACTAACAATTGTTTACAATGTGTATACAAACTTGTATACAATTTAAACATGCATGTCTCGGCTTATACTCAACTATGTGCTTCATATGAGTTTTTTCTTACTTTGTCAGTCACCGAAGTCAACTGCGAAAGGACATTCAGCAAACTTAAGCTTGTTAAAACAAGACTCAGAGCCAATATAAGTCAAGATAATTTAGAAGCACTCTTAATTATGAGTTTGACAAACAATTACTCAATGAAATTGAAATTTCAAATGTCATTGAATATTTAAAAGCTAGTTCTACAGTAATGACTAAAATGTTTTCAATATAAAATTGTCATTTAAGTTTTGTTTTATATAATTTAAGTATTTTCTTAACTATAATAAATAATAATGCAATAATTTGTATGGATTATGATTCTTCTTCTTCATTCTCTGGCATGACTACTCTCTAAGAGATTTTGCTGACATTACTAAACTTTGCCACCTATCTCTATCTATGAATTATATTATATGAAAAAAATTGTTTTGAGTCTAATTGTTGATTATCATGTTTTTTAATGTTGAAACTAGACCCATAGTATCAGTATGTAACATAACTCAACTCGTTTCTCCGCGCAGCGGCCTTGTTCGTCAAGGTTCGTGTTTCGGAGTTATAGAGTTGAGAGAGGGTTATAGCCACAAAATAAGTAGCCTCCTCGTCTGTAGTGGCCTTCTTGGCCTTGAGGAGGTGAATTAAAATAAAAAAAAAAATAAAAAAAAAAAACATACCAGAGTACGTATTTAACCTAATTAAATTAAATTGTACATGCTATTTATAGGTACCTTATAACAATTAATTATATTTATTTATGATTTTTTTTGGGGGGAGGGGGTGTTTATTTTTTGGGGGGCTAATCACCCTTCAGGCCACCTCTATTTGGGCCGGTGACCGTGATTTCCTACTGGGCTGAACACCCCTCAGTACGCCTCTGAGTAAAGAATACAAAGCATAATCGTAATTTTGCAAGACTAACTAAACAAGAGCTACCCTGGTTAGAGGGTGAGTTGTTTCAGAATAAAAAAGCTGAACTTGATTTAGCTTTAAAAGCCGGTAGACCAGAAAAAAAATGGGCAGAGTGTTCATTAAGAACAAAAAGTAGGAAAGTTTAAGGTAGTTTTAACTTAATTTTTAAAAGTAATTATTGTGTTTCTTTTAAAAAACATGTGACTTTAAAAACAAGTTAAATTGTTATAAATATATATATATATATATATATATATATATATATATATATATATATATATATATATATATATATATATAAAATAATAAAAATCAAAGTAAGGCAGGTAAGGCTCTTTAGCCATGGTGAAAACAAATCAAATAGGAAAAAGAAAGTTCTTATATAAGATCCCTAGAAGGATATTTATTTGTAAAAGTTTGCTTCACATTTTCCATAGCATCATTTTAGTTAAGAAATGATACTAAGGAAAGCTGTTTAAGTGACTTAAAAAAAATGAGTTGAGTTTGAGTCTACTCATTTTTTTAAGTGACTTAAAAAAATGAGTTAAGTAACCTTTGTGAAAATTTGCATTATCATAATGGCAACACTTTAATCAATAATGATTATGTTTTTTTAGATTGGCTAAAACCCATTCAACTAAAGAGTTAGCAGAAGCTGCTGTTGTAAGTGCTAAATCAAGTCCTGAAAAATTGGATTTGGGAATGTTTTCTCAAGTTCAAACAAGCAAAACAAAAAAAAAAGATAAACATCAGCCAACTATGATGTCTGCAGAACAAGCTTTATCACTTAAAATTCATTGTGATTTGAGTGATTTGCAATATCAGATTATTCGAAACTTATCTCTGATGCAAAATGCTGACATTTATCCCCCGTTAAAAACAATCCTAAAATCAAAAGTAGATTGTTACCCAGAGGGTTTGCATATTACAGAAACATCTGCAAAGTGTAGTTTACAGAGCATGGTTAACCATACTTTGTTCCAAATTTTGAAACTAAAGTCTGAGCAGCTTCAGAATTTAGATGAAACTGTGACTAGTGGAGTATTTAATTTGAAATGTGGCATGGATGGGGCATCTTCACAAAGTATTTATAATCAAAGATTTGATGATACTGATCTTACTATTGGAATGCAAAATGAACAATCAGTATTTCAAACTGCAATAGTTCCTTTGAATTTAAGAATTGGGGATACAAACATCTGGAATAATCCAAAACCATCTTGCCCTCATTTCTGTAGATCTCTTCAAATACAATACCAAAAGGAAACAACTAAACTCATTGCAGAAGAAGAAATAAGTCTTAGAAAACAAATTAAAAATCTCGAGGACTATATTTTAGATCTACATCTCTTTAGTAATGAAAAGCATGGTTCCATAAAAATTAAAATTGTTGTTGACTTAACTATGCTTGATGGAAAATCGGTAAATGCTGTCATGGCTTTGAATTCATCGCAATCGTGCAATGTTTGTTTTGCAAAGCCAAGCGATATGAACAATCTAGTAAAAATCAGAATGTTTACTCCTGATGAAAAGTCTCTTAAAATGGGAATATCTACATTACATTGTTGGGTTAAACTGTTTGATATGTTCTACACTTAGGATATAAAATAAAAATTAAAAAATATCAGGCAATATCAGAAGAGCATAAGCTTTCTGTTGTTGAGCAAAAAAATGAAATTCAGAATCGGTTTAGAAGTCAGCTCAGTCTTGTTGTTGATATGCCAAAGCATGGCTATGGTTCTTCAAATACAGGTAACACAGCCAGAAGAGCATTTGATACTTTTGCAGATATTACAGGAGTTGATTTTAATATTATTGTTAGATTAAGAAATATAATGAAAGCTGTGTGCAGTGGGTACCACCTTGATTTAGAGGCTTTCAAAAAATATTGTTTAGCTACTTCTGAAATGATACTTGAAAAATATAACTGGTACATAATGCCACCTACTGTACACAAGCTATTAGAGCATGGTTATCAAATTACTGATTGCTTTGAACTCCCAATCGGTGTATATTCAGAAGAGGCTCAGGAAGCACAAAATAAATACATTCGAAATGCAAGACTAAACCATACATGTAAAATTTCGAGAAAAAATGCAATCGAAAACTAATATCATTATCTGCTGTTGCGAAGTGATCCAATAGTGTCATCAATCGGCTTCAAAGTTACTAAATCCATTGGTGCTGTTAACTTATATTCCAAAGTTTTAAAATTGTTGCTTGAAGAATGATTTATTAAATGTTTTTTTAGCTTTGTTAGTTGTATATATATATATATATATATATATATATATATATATATATATATATATATATATATATATATATATATATATATATATATATATAATATATAATATAATATATATATATATATATTATAATATAATATATATATATATATATATATGTATATATATATATATATATATATATATATATATATATATATATATATATATATATATATATATATATATATATATATAATATAGGTTTTATATATTTTCTTAAAATTCAAATATTTCAAGTCAAAAAAAATGCTAATATGAAGTTTTGTATCTTTCAATTTTCTTTCCCTTCTCTCCCCCTTCCTCCCCAGCTCAACTAGTGTCTTCTAAAATAATTGACATTTTATTGAAGTGAAGTATTGAAAATATGAGCAAGTTCGAGCAGCTAAAAAATTATTTGTTTTGTGCCTAATACATTCATAATGATGTTATAGAAATTAAAAAGGGGTGAAAAGTGGACATTTAAAGTTTTTTCAGTTTTTGTGACCATAAAAATACACATTTTAAAAGTTTTAAACTCTTCTTTAAAAACACAAAATCAAAAGCTAAAAAAATCGAGTTATTGCTTTTTTTTTATTATTGAAACAGTAATTATAATATCATAAGAAAATAAAATAAAAAAGTTTGTCAATGTTGCAATGATACAAAAAAATAATCAACTCAAAAAAATTTAAAAAATTCTTGAAATTTTCTCGGATTTTTTTTTAATTATTAAGCGCTTAACGCTACTCGCAAAACTTGTAAAACTCGTAATAAAAGTTCTGCAAAACATGTTTTCCAGTAATTGGGCAAATATCCTTTCTAAATTATAAAAAAATTAATAATATTGAAATAGTTTTTAAAATCGACTTTTGGCCACTTTTTAATGATTTGGACTTATAGTGCGACGCAGCGCTCAGCTTTTTCTGAAGTATTAATGATTACTACTAATAAGTAATTAGAGGTTTGTCATTATCAGCCTGACGATCTTAAAAAGGATCGTGTCACTTGTTACTGATTCATTTCTTCTTTTATAAAAATTTGAGTTTATAAAAATTCTCCAGATAATTTAAGGTATCTGCTGGTGTAAAAGGAAAGCTTCAGGATTATGCGTATTTGCCTGCATGCTTTTTAATAGAGTTTTTATTATGCTAAACATTTTTTTTTTTCTCTAAATTTTAATTTTTCATAACCAATACAAAACTAAAAAGTTAAAGTTAAAGAACATTAAGAACTATTATTTTTATTTATAAAATCTTAAGAAAGTGTTTTATATTAAATTGTGTTACGTTTTTTTTTAATTTATTACGCTATTTTATATTTACGGTATAGATTAAAGAGCTTGGTGGAAAGACAAATTATGTCTTCTTCTTGCCCCTGCTTTTTGTATATATGTTATGCTTTACGACTTGAATAAATTTATAAGGTAAAAAAAAAAAAAAAAAATTATTAGGTTTGTTAATATAATCCATTTTTCATTAACTTTACAGTAGAATCCCGTTAACTCGGAGTCTGAAGGGATATATATATATATATATATATATATATATATATATATATATATATATATATATATATATATATATATATATATATATATATGTATAAGTTGTCCGACTTTAAATTTCCTGAAGTAAACAAAGGACAAAGGTCTTATTGCATTGGACTTTTAAAAATATTTGACTTATTGAGATTTCGAGATTTATTGACACAGTACTTGTTTTGGTATTGTGTGTTTAAAAGCCACATATAACATACTTTATCTAATTCCTTATAGGAAAACCTCACTCTTTTGGCAGAGGTTGTTTCTTTTGATCACCTAGACAATGTTTGCTTTGGAATCCCATATTTCTTTGATATAGATACAGATGATTTTCCTTTATCGAGTTCATTTAATATTATGTATTTTTCAGTAAAAATTTGACATTTCAAATTAATAAAACTTAATCGAAAATTAACCTAATAGACCTTTTCGCAAACTTAACATTTAGTTCGGCAAAGTATTAAATGTTTAGTGTGATGTAAAAAGTTTATGAAAATTTTGAGCAACTGATGTAAAAAATTTCGAGCTTTGCGCTAACTTGTATAACTGCATAACTTTATAACTTCATAACGCTGAGAAAATTGCGTATTAAATTGCGTAACGTATTGAAAAGTAAGTATTGAAAATAATAAAAAAGGTATACTGTATAAAGAATAAAAAAGGAGTAATTTCAGTTTAAATTTTAGGACCATTCTTTAAAAAAGATGATGTTAAAAGTAAAAAAATTGATTTTTTAACATCAATTGAAACTGCATATATAATATATATGGTAAACAGAAAATGTAATATAATCACTAACTTTCTCATAAAGTTTTAATTTATAAATGCTTTATAAACTATTAACTAAGCTCTGTGAGTAAACACCATTTAGAGGTTGCTTCTAGTAGTATAGTATAGAATTTAAAAGTTAAAAGCAAACACACACACTTGTATATGTAAACACACGCAAGCACACACACATATATTATTTCTTAGCAACTCTCATGTTATATATCTCTACATATTATATACGCAGTCTCAACAAAAGAAATATGTTAGTGAAAAAAGAATATAATGAGTGATGAGTAAAAGTGCACTGCATGATATTTTGGATATATTTGAAAATCAACTTTTTTGGCGGCTATTTTGAATTTTTTGATTATTTTGAAAAAATTACTTTGTAAAACTGCATTAAAAACAACAAAAGGGTAGTTATAACTGGCTTAGATTCTGTATACATATACATATATGCAGGGGCGGATCTAGGGTACGGCATATTAGGCGGCCGGCTAAGAAGAAATATATTACTATTAAGGTGGCTCACCCCTATTAAAAATCAAAAAAAAATTTTTTTGTTTTTTTTTTTGTTTTATGCTATTTCAAACATTGAAGAACAAAATCCATAATCAATTTTTACTACTATGTGCTTTAAAAGTAACAAAAAGTACAGTTATTGTGGTCAATGCACTTTCCTATTCCATAGCAACGCCATATCAACGGTGTAAACAACAATTTCATTAACTACTTCTTAAAGATTTTCACTATAAATTTTGAAGTATTTCTCTGTGTTAGATCTATTATGCTTTTCTACTGTTCTGCAAAGTATATCGTTTTTAAAAAATGTGCTATGTTTCATTATTCTGATGTATTTTAACTAGAACTGTCTGTCTGAATTTAACTGAAAGCTATCTAAATCTAAATATGGCAAACAAAAGAAATGAAGTTAGAAGTTTAAAGAGAAAATATCAAGGAAATAGATATTCAAGGAAAGAAAAGGATGTAGTTGATTGTAGCAGGAAATCAGAAACAACAAGTGCATCAAAGCTTAAGAATAAACATAACTTTAATGGTGCAACGAATTGTGATTCTGAAGTCGACAATTTTTTTTTTATATGTAACTTTAGAGTTATTAAAAATATATTTGAACTGTATTCTACATGCAGTGAGTGTAATAGCAAGTTAACTTTTTTGCATAATAAATCTGTACGTATGGGATTTTCTATTGGAATTATAATACAATGTTCAAACTGTGGCTTTGAAAGTACATTTTATTCATCTCTAACTATAAATCAAAGTTCAAAACCTGGTTCAAACCCATATGAAATAAATTTGCGAGCTGTTATGGCATTTCGTGAAATTGGACGTGGTAATGAAGCTATGTCTACTTTTACTGCTATAATGAATATGCCTCCACCTCTTACGAATCACAGTTATAATCTTACAAACAATAAATTACATAAAGTTTATAAGGAAATTAGTTTACAGAGTATGAAAGCTGCTGTATCAGAACTAAGAGAAATTTTAAATGCAAATGCTTCTGATGATGAAATTATTGACTGTGGCATATCAATAGACGGAACATGGCAACGTTGTGGATATTCTTCCCTAAATGGTGTTGTTGCTGGTCTTTCACATGAAAATAAAAAGGTGATTGATGTTTTTTCTTTATCTAAGTTTTGTATGCAGTGTGAAGTACATAAAAGAATAAACAATCCAATTGATTTTGAATGTTGGAAAGCTACACATAATTGCCAGGTTAATTATTTTAGCTCAGCAGGGTCAATGGAAGCTGCTGGAGCTCAAGAAATATTTCATTCGTCTATACAAAAGTATAATTTAAGATATACTAAATACCTTGGAGACGGTGACTCAAGTTCATTTTTTAATGTTGTTAAAAGTAAACCATATGGTGATTGTATTATTGAAAAACTAGAGTGTATTGGCCATTATCAGAAAAGAGTAGGCTCTCGTTTGCGTCAAAAAATTAAAGACTTTAAAGGCAGGTTGTTAAGTGACGGCCTAAAAATATCGGGAAAAGGAAGATTAACCAATAAATCTATTAACACAATGCAGAACTTTGTTGGAATGGCTATAAGACAAAATAAAAATGATCTACTGTGTATGAGAAATTCTGTAATAGCTGTATTTTACCATTGTACAAATTTTCCTTATGAAATTACTCGTCATCAATTTTGTTTAAAAGGGAAAAACAGCTGGTGCAAATGGCAATCAGATAAAGTTACAGGTAAAACAAGTTATAGACAAAAAATTAACTTACCTGTTACAATTATGGAGGAAATTAAACCTATTTTTCAAGAACTGTCAAACCCTGAAATGCTAAGAAAGTGTTTACATGGAATGACACAAAACTGCAATGAGTCATTTAATGGTTTCATATGGCAGAGATATGCCCTAAAGCTACTTTTACTGCAAGAAAAATTCTTGAAATAGCTGTTTATTCTGCTATTTTAAATTACAATGATGGATTTACTTCTTTAACGTATATTTTTAAAATGCTTGGGTTTACTGGAGGTATTTATTTCGAAAAAGGAGCTTTCAAAAAAGATAAAAAGCGACAATCAAGTATGTCATGAAAAGCGACTGACATGAATAAAAAACGAAGAAAACATTTAAGATCTATAAAAAAAGGTTATTTAGACATTGAGAAAGAGAATGAAGATGTAAACTTTTATGCTAGTGGCAGTTTTTAGTAACTTTTCACAAAAACACTTTTCTTTTTTACATTGTTTTATTTTTAAATGTGTTTTTTAGGACTTTCTTATTTTTATACGGTTTTCTTACAAAAACATTAATATCTTCAGTTTGGTTAAAGCTTTTATCTTCAAATTTTCACAGTATGTGTATTAACTTATTTATGAGGGCTGGAACTAAAATTGTAATATTTCAAGTATAAATAAATTATTTTCAATATAGTTTGTTAGACTGACACTGGCGATTAATTAGTTTTTGCACATTTATTGCTGCCATTTTAGTTTTTTTCCACATTTGGAAAAAATTTTAGTTCCAGCCCTAAAGCAATTATTTAGCTACCATTTGGCAAAATATAGTGTAATAAGTGCAAATTTTACTCAAGATATCATTGTTTTAGATAAAGTAAGATTTTGGACAAATTATGCTGACTCAGCATCAAAAAATGCAAATTTCATTTTTATTTTGAAAAGTTAAAGTTTTAATGTAATTTCCTTATATAAAAAATTAAAAACAAGTTTAGAACCTTTATAAACAAAAAGTTAGATTTAATGGGGGTGAGCCGCCTTAAGATGTAATATACTTTACATTTTAAAATACTATCGGGCATTTATTATTATTTACGGCTACGGCGTTGCTGACGAGTAAGGGAGAGCGGGATTGGTTCTCACACTTTATACTTTTTAGAATACCATTTATTCAATTTTTATCCAAATTTTACACAAAATTGTGTTGTCCATTTCCGCATATTTATTATACCATTTTTTTTTTCACAAAAGTGCCCATATGTGCACTTAGTATATACTATGAAAGACATTAATTTTAAAAAGATCACCAGTGTGTTACAACCAACCACAGTATGAGGGTTAATTGTCATACGTTTATATCAGTTTATTTATTATTAAAATATATTTAATTGTGTTATTGTATTACAAAATTATTCTCATTTGAACATTACATCTGGAATAATAGACAAAGCTTTTAATACAAGACAAGATTTAAAGAATAATTTGTTTAATTTTTTAGTTAGTTAAACTCCTCATCTGAGTTACGATTTAAACATATAAAGTTCAGCATGCCTGGTGTCTATTGTTCATTTGCCCATTTTTTGCATTCTAGACACTGTATCCATGTTTCTTTTGTTCTGCTATTGTCAAAGGATTCACAACAGTCTAAGCAAAAACTTTCATCATCTTCTGACGAAGTTTCAATACTTTTTAAAGCTTTACTTTTTCCTTTTGCAGGAACCATTTTTGATTTGCCTTTACGGGCACCTTTATGAAATTATTTCTTTTTAATCTTAGTTTCCCCGGTTGCTAGTAATGCTTTTTCTGGGGAGTCGGTCGCAATTAATGATGAACGCCTCTTTCTGCCTCTAGTAGAGATTATTCTTGGCCCTGCTTTTAGAAATGATCTTATTCTTTCTGGGGGTGACATATTTAGGCCTACTGATATCAGCATTAGCATCAGGTTGTAGGCCTAAATTTGCTAAAGAGTATTTGTCTTTTCTAAAAAATCTACTGTGTACTCATCGAATTCCTCAGAACCATGAACTTGCCCTTTAGATGAGCCTAGTTGAGAATCACAGTTAGTGAATGGATTTACATTAGGCAAATCAACAGCTTTAAAGGTTGTTTCAGAGTTTTCAACAAGAGATGATGTTTCCAAAACTATTCATATAATCAGTTACACAACTAAGAGCAAACTCGTCATCTGAAAAAATGTCTGGATTCAAACGAAATTTCCCTGTTAAAGTAAAACCACTTAAAATATTTCGTGGAGTAACAACCAGGAGAAGCGCAACTTTCCAAATTGCTGGAATGTTATATATGGTCAAGATTTTTCAAGGATGCAGTAATAACTAAGAGTCAACTCCAGTGTTAATGTGAGTTTTAAGTGGGCCATATACTGATTTGTCCAATGGTTGTAGTTTGTGTGTGCAGTGTGGTGGAAATGGCAGCATCACCATTCAATTGTCTTTAGCAAAGTCTAAACCTTCAATGCATAAGTGTGTCTTGTGGTTGTCAAGCACACAGCAAAAAACATAACGCTAAAATAACGGTTACATAACGGTAATTGAAAATTTTGGCGTTATGTTCACCGTTATGTTAGCGTTATGTTAAGTTTAAAGCTTTATGCCCAAAACTATTTGTATGATATTTGTAAAGCGTTATGTTTAACCGTTATGTTTACAAAATGGCGCGAATCTAAAGGATTTTTGCAATTAGATTTTTTGTTTTTAATGTCTCTACTATTTTGATTTACTTATTTATTTACGTACGGTATTTACCACTTACTAAGTAACTTAACTATAAAACAGCATTTTGGTTGTTAATTAATATATATTTATTGTATATTTGGTTCTGAAGCCCATAACTGATTGGTATATTTTGATTGCTCACAATAAATGTCATGGCATCTATTGTTAATATATATATATATAAATATATATATATATATATATATATATATATATATATATATATATATATATATATATATATATATATATATATATATATATATATGTATATATATATTAAATATATATATATATATATCATATGTATAATATATATATATATATATATATATATATATATATATATATATATATATATATATATATATATATATATATGGCATCTATTGTTAATATATATATATATATATATATATATATATATATATATATATATATGTATATATATATTAAATATATATATATATATATATCATATGTATAATATATATATATATATATATATATATATATATATATATATATATATATATATATATATATATATATATATATATATATACATAATTATAATATATATAATGTCGTTTTGATGGCTGTTAATATATGTATAATATATATATATATATATATATATATATATATATATATATATATATATATATATATATATGTATATATATATTAAATATATATATATATATATCATATGTATAATATATATATATATATATATATATATATATATATATATATATATATATATATATATATATATATATATATATACATAATTATAATATATATAATGTCGTTTTGATGGCTGTTTATTTGTTAGATTTAACGTATCCTTGTTTTGGGCAGCTTCTGGGATGTTTCCAAGATATTTGTGGATTTGGGCAATAAGTTTTATTATTTAAAAAATTCATTTTAGTTCTGCAGTCTTTTCATAGCAATGCAAAGTACTTTTGACTTTATTAATGTTAATTTTTACCAAAGTTAATTTGTTTAATTATTTTCTTGGTTATGAAAAATGATTTAATATAAATATATTAAGATATTAAACTGCATGAATTTTTTTTGTTTAATTAAACTTTTATTATCATAAAAATGTTCAAGGTTAGTTTGAGGAATTATTTGGAAATCGGAAAAATGGAAAAAACATTAAATTTCTTTATGCTGCATTTATACTTCTTGTATTGAAGATGCATACCTAAAAATTTCAAATTTTTAATTCACTGTATATTGTGCCAATTTTCGGTCCGTAAATTGACCAATAAGTTCCCTGAAATAGACTAAGTCTTTAATATTTGAAATTATTTTGAAAGAAAAAATTATTTATTGTTAAGTTGAAATTCTGAAGAAATATATTATATGATATTTTTATAATAAATTTTTTCCAGTAATATAATATAAATTAGTGTAGTATTATTAAACTAATTAAATTGTGCCAAATAATGTTGTTTAATACTTGTGTAATAATGGTGTTTACCTCTTACCGTCTGACCTGTCTGTTTATTATTACTGTTTTTAACATTAATTTTGTATTGCAAGTATTAAAAAATGTTAAATATACTATTTGTAAAATTAAAGTAGTATAAACTAATAATAACTGCTTTACTTATTTCTTCAATAGTTAATAGTTGAAAATAATAAAGGCTGTTGTTGTCAAATTTCTTGGGGAAAGAAAATTGTTATTGCTTGTAATATTGCTGACATTTTAACTAATGGTAAGCACATTTTGTATTGCAATGGTTCACATTCTTTTTTCTTTTTTTCCATTTTATGTATTAATAATAATTTTTTATTTTATGATTGTGATAATTATTTTTTATTTATAAAATTTTAGTGTGATTCACTACATGAATACTTATGCCAAAGTTTATATGGTCCACAAGTTATCTTTAATAAAACAGAATATGATGTAAGGAGTTGAAGAGGTATCGAAATGGATGTTCAACCCTTGATCAGTACATTTGTTTACTATTTGCTAGATTTAACATATTCTTGTTTTGGGCGGCTTCTGGGATGTTAGCAAGATATTTGAGACTTTTTGCAATTGGCTTTATTATCTAAAAAATGCATTTTTCTTCTGCAATCTTTTCAAAGCAATGCAAATTACTTTTGAATTTATAAATTTTAATAAGTTATTTTATTCAATTATTTTGTAAATAATTTATTCAATTGTTTTGTAAATAATTTATTCAATTATTTTGTAAATAATTTATTCAATTATTTTGTAAATAATTTTCATGATTATTATAAATAGTATAATATAAATATATTATGATATGAAATATATTTTATGTATAATTTTTATTTTCTTATTACAACTTTTATTGACAAAAAATGTTTTTTTGTTAAGTACTTTGTTTAAAAAGATAATTTTCATTTTACATAACGGTAACATAACGGGTAATTACCCGTTATGTTAGGTTTTCAACATAACGGTAACATAACGGGTAATTACCCGTTATATAACGGGAGTTTTCCTCGCACATAACGGTAAATTAGCGTTATGTAACCGTTATGTTTAAGGCAATTTTGCTATGACTAAACATAACGCTAAAACCGTTATGTTATTTTCATACATGTTAAGTATTAAACATAACGGCAATTACCCGTTATGTGCGAGGAAAACTCCCGTTATGTTTTTTAAAAATATAACGGGTATTTTATTTACTGTGCAGTAGAAAACAGGACTTCTCTTTATTACACCTTGTGTTCAATACAAAATGTAAAAAACACAAGGTGCTTTAAATATTTCATACAGCTGGCTTTGTTCATTTAAATCTCCTGTACTTCCTGGTGGAGCATCTCTAATAAAATGATCTATAATGGCCCCGATTTGCTTAATACCCTTCTTGCAATAACTTTATTAGGTTTCTTTTTTTTATCTTTTTTTTTTAATTTTTTTGTTATTTTAGATGTCCCAAGAAGACCTAACGGTCTTGTCACAGAGCACCGCGGAAGTGCATTTAACCAGGAAATTCACGCCTCCTTCCTTACCGTGACCCGAAAGTATATCCAGAACAAGTTTCTAACCTCGATCTCCTGCTTCTAAAGCAAGCGCTCTAACCACTACGTCGCGGCTGCATGCAATTTAACATTTTCTTAGGAGACAACCCAAACCGCCAGAGCCGCATTAAATTTATCATTTTCTTAGGAGACAACTCAAAAAATTTTTAGAAACTTGCAAAAAAGATGTGTGATCAGTTCTTTTTCTATAATGCAAAATCTTTTGATTTTTAATATACCCAAGGCTAACACTTTGAGACTTTTTTAGTACGTCAGTCAGGGTTAGTTTCTTATAGTATCTCGCTGGAGTTCGATAATTTATGTCATAGACTTTTGCTACCCCTCTGTTAGATTTGGCATTCATTTTGAAATTTTCAGTAGCTCGAAGCTCGAACCTTTAGGAACGTTGCCTTTATTTGATTTTCTACAAAATTGTCGCGATATTTCTGTAGAAAAAAACAAACACATTCATTATGTAGAAGATTTCATTTTCAATTAAAAAAGATCATGAGGTTCCTTGTCACAGTGTGACAACTACCCCAATTAAAATGTGACAAATAACCCCTTCATGACTAATAATATTTCGAGCTTGATTTTACTTAGATGCACGTGCTTTAATAGGCGTTGAACAATAATAGTTGATTAAAATTCATGAATTGGTAAGCTAACTATTTTAATCAATATTAAAAACGTATATTACTTACTAAATTCGGTAGAATAAAAATACAAAATATCAAACATTTTACTTACCAAGGCTTAAAATTTTTTTAAACGGCTTAAAAGGCTTTTTTTGCATAATCTGATCTCGGTACGAGGTGTACATTTTAACCACTTTAACTAACGAAAGTTAAGCTATGTCTAAATTATTATGAAACTAAGTGGTCAACCCGCCTAATCTGATTTGGATTTTTTTTGTTTTTAATTTTAGGTGCCCTAAGAAGTCCTTACGGTCTTATGATAGAGCGCCGCAGAAGAGCATTTAATGGGAAGTTCACGCCTCCTTCCCAACCAATTTCGCAAAACTTGCCCAGAAGGGAGGTTTGAACCACCGATTTTACGTCTCTGAGGCACCTAGATGTGAAAAGTCTAAAAAAAGTCTGTGGAACTTGAAAAAGTCTGTGCATCTTAATAAAAATGGTTAGCGCAAGAAAGTATCACTCAGAATACAATCAAAGCCCGCACTTAACTTATATTAATTATTCGAAAATGCAATTTTTAAATTATGTGAACTGTTAATGAGCTTTAGAAAATAATTGTTTACAAAAGTTCTGCCGTCACAATAGTCTTAACATCCATCAATGTAATATTTTTGGCACGTCGTTTTTAGTCACATATAAAGTTTTTTGATGGTTCCTATAGGTAAATGACCTGAGGAATCCAAATCCGTTGGGAGCCAGACGCCATCTGTTGGGTATTTTACGGTAGCCGCATTTTTTTCCAAGACGGCGGCCAAATTTACAAATTCTCCTAAATCGACTTGTAATCGTCTTACAAAGCTATTTACTGTGCTTAAACTTACATTAATAGTATGAAAGATTACATTTCTATCTATTCTACATTTATTGAAATCCAACATCGCCGCCAAAATAATTATAAAATTCAAAATAGCCGCTAAAAAACGTTGATTTTAAAAAATATACAAAATACACTTTCACTCATCACTCACTATATTCTATTTTCACTGACAAATATCTTTTGTTGGTTTCTTAATTACTTAGCTGAGATAACATGTATATGATAATACAATTTAAACAAATATTGTATTATATGACTGTTATAAGGCTTGTCGCTGTCTAAATTTACAATTTCAAAATTATCATCTTCCGATTCTGTATCTTTTGGCGACTTTGCAATTGCTACCGGATTGAGGCAGCTGATGTCCTTCCTTACATTTTCAAAATTCAGTACATGATAAACCAGCTTTTGAACAAGAACATGGTGTCGTTCAACAAGTTGTAGTGTAGCTGCAAGTCACCAGATGCAAAATATCGGGAGGTGCAATTTGTATTTAAGAGAATCCATGGAAAATGGATTAGTTAAATTAGCAGATCTCCAAATTGCCGTTAGGAAGTGTGCTCTGGCACAGTGAAGTTTGAATACAACCTGTTATGCACATGGTGTACCAATAAGGCAAAAACGTCAGTGTCTTCTATTTTTTTTAAGTTGATTAAAGTGCTCCAAAAAATCCTTACGGTCTTATCACAGAGCACCGCGGAAGAGCATTTAATAGGAAGTTCACGCCTCCTTCCCAACCGATGTCGCAAAACTTGCCCAGAGGTGGGGTTTGAACCACGGATCTTACGTTTCTGAGGCATGTGCGCTACCACTGCGCCACGGCTGCTTACACATATGCTCTGAGCTCTGATAACACAGTTATTAGCGAGTTTCCTAGCTTTGCTTCTTGAAGTAAGTGATAGATCATTGTAACATCAGCTTCTTTGTGTGTTATTGACACAACTTGTTGCACAACGCCTACTTCAATAGGATTAGGATCTAAGCCAGTTATAACTACCCTTTTGTTGCTTTCAATGCATTTTTACAAAATAACTTTTTCAAAATAATAACAAAATTCAAAAAAGCCGCCAAAAAAGTTGATTTTTAAATATATCCAAAATATCTTGCAGTACAATTTTACTTATCACTTATTATATTCTATTTTCACTAACATATTTCTTTTGTTGGTTTCTTAATTACTTACGTGAGATAACATGTATATGATAATACACTTTAAACAAATATTACATTATATGACTGTTAGTCGCTATCTAAACTTACAACTTCAAAATTATTATCTCCTGATTCTGTATCTTCTGGCAACTTTGCAATAGTTGCCGGATTGAGGCAGCTGATGCCTCCGTTATATTTGCAAAATATAGTGCATGATAATCCAGTTTTTGAGCAAAAACATTGAGTGGTTCGACAAGTTGTAGATCGAAGACGCTGTATTACCCAAATCAAGGATGTCTTTGAATTTTGTCAAATGTTTAGGCACAGTTCCTTTGCTAATGTACAAAAAAGCTGACCCGGTATCAAATCCTGTTTGTGTGTGTGTGCAGAAATTAGATTATTGGATAGAGTCGTGCTGTTATAGTTTTTTATTTATATCGATAACAGCTCGTCATTCACTGAGTGACTCCATTCTCACTTATAAATATAAATTAAATTATATGTAAACAATAACAAATAAATGATAAGCGTAACATAATATTATATAACTACAAATATAGTGCAGAATAATTTTTTGGCTTAAAGTCATAAATACCTTCACTTGTGTTGACTGATTGCAAGGTCATGCACATGGTGTACCAATAAGGCAAAAACATCATTGTCTTCTGACAACACAGTTATTGGCGATTTTCCTAGCTTTGCTTCTTAAAGTAAGTGATATATCATTGTAACATCAGCTTCTTTGTGTGTTATTTAACACAACTTGTTGCCCAACGCCTACTTTAATAGGATGATGATCTAAGCAAATTATAACTACCCTTTCGTTATTTTCCATGCATTTTTACTCAAACGTTTGACTATTAATTGAATAACTTGTTTTTTGTTGTCAACTACATTCAGTACAATTCCTTGTGCTGGTAGTGGCGAATGCTCATGTAAAGCGAAAACACAACTGTATCCCTTGTCACGCGTCAATCTGCATGAAGACTTATTACTTAGCTTAAAATACTGATCAAAGACAGCATGCAAAATGCTGCTTCCAATTGCTCTACGCTTAATGCTTTTTATCACCGCTGTTATATGTATGGAATTAGTGTATGCATCTACAAAGTTGACCTAGTTGGACACTCAAAGTAAGTTGTAATGAAGTAAAACGCTTAGTGATGGTACTTGTAACAATATTGCCTAACATGACTGCAGGTTTCAAATAGTCCAGATCTGAAGAAATTGCTGCGAGCAAAGTCATCAGTGTGTTGATGCAATTCTCTACAAATTTATTTATCAATATGTGAACATCGTAGTAGTTGTCGACTGGAAGTTTACATTCTGATCTAATTAATTTGGCGGTGGATATACAACGAGCATTTGAGTCATTGTCACAATCATTTACTTTACACAATTTTGCCAAAGCCATTTGGGAAAAATAAGAACTGAAGCAATTCATTACAACACAAGTAGATCCGGTTTGAACATAATTCTAAAAAATTTAACAAGAGAACGACGTGTAAACTGTAAAATTTGAAAGCCTCAACACTATTTTAGATGCGGTTACGGTTTGCAATCAAACTTTGGTTGACAATTTCCAAGGCATAGTCATGCATTCCAATGGCGAATAAAGGAAGGCTATTGGAGAAAAACTAACCATGACAGTCTATGTAATATCTCCCATCAGCTGCATGTAAATTATTTACTGCTCCATTTACTCAAATAATAACATCTCGTGCCCATTCGTCATCACGCTCTAAAGCTTTTGCAAGAAAGCTTTCCTATCAGCAGTGCAACAAAGATATGCCTCTTTTTAGCAGTGCGACAAAGATATGCCCTTTTCTATCAGGAGTGCGACAAAGATATGCCTCTTTCCATCAATCAGGGTGTGTTTTGTCTCATTCTAACAAGAAATTTTTCTCCTTAGAATAAACAATTCACAAGGAAGTTGAAAGAATCATTCCTTCTCAAACGTTTTTTAGCTCAAAAGGCAGAGTTTGCTCGTGCTCATGTTGGCGCTTAGCCACAAATCTTTGAATGTGTTCTTTTGAACAATATGTTTTGATACAGTTAGTTTGGCACACAAAACGCTCGGCACCGTTGCCCAATTTCAAACCCGATCCATCTCGCTGCAATGATTTTGCAGACTAGCTACTCTTTTGGATTTAACTCTTTTCTGCTATAAATTCTTTAGAAGCATTTAATATTTTTTCTTTCATTAATAATATTTTAACATAATATTTTCATTATCAAAGTGCACAAAGTATTTTGTAGAAGAATCAATGGTACTAGAGATACAGTAAATATACCATGTTTAATCATTGCAACTATGTTCAAATCCATGTATCAAATCGAGTAAAAGTTTTTCACAACAAGTAATGCTTAAAAAAACTACAAGAGTGATTATATTGATATTATGACACCTAACAACCATATCTCCTGCATCTTGCATGAAGTTGGCATCAGTGTAGTCAAATTGAATAGATAAAACACTATAAATAAAAAGATTATATTAATTCTGTGAACAATTTTAAATTGACAATAGTCTATAGTTCATCAACTTAACTTTTCTTTTAAACTAAATTTTCTAGCTTATCAGTTAAGAATTCTTTGGTTATTAAAGTTAACATGCATGTCAAATGGAGTTGTTATATTTCTTTAAATAGGAATACTTAAATGACTAATTTTGTCTTTTAACACCATTGTTTGTGTTTTAATTAATTAGAAGAAAATTTTGTCTATAACACCAGATCCATCTCTAAATTATAAGAAAGAAATTCTACTTTTACATGCATTACCTTAAAATAATGCATACCAAACCAAATGATTTCCACAAAATGTATTCTCAAATAAAGGTTTAATTATTTAAACCTTTATGCTTATTTATAAATATCCTTTACATTATAAATTATCCAATACATTTCAACATAATGTTTTACTTTATAATGTTTTCATTTATTTATTTTTTTTCACCTACTTCTTCTTTGCAAGATCTTAACCAAGCTATTGTTGCAACTATTTAAAATTAAGATTGGTTTTAAAAACTAAAAAAAATAATGGTAATGAATATCTGGTGGTCTAGTAAGTTGCATCTAAAAACATCATTTCATTACCATATTTATTTAGAATTTTTTTTTTGCCAACCAGCTTGATAAACAAACAACAGCTCATCCTTACTATGACTACTTTTTGAATGGTAATGTATTTTGATAGTAGCTTGAGAAACTTTCCTTTCATTTATTTTGTTTTCTAAACAGTCTTGATCAATGTTTGAGAATCTGAAAAGTTAACAAATCAAAAAACTTTTTGATAATATGAAACATCTTTAAAAACTAAAAAATATGATTACCTAAGCTTTTGACGTTCAATGACTATGTGCATACGAATGATATTATTTCTTGGATAAAACCTTCTGTTGTTAGAAAAAGACAAACCTTTTTTTCCAAACATTTCACTGACAGTAATTTTAAAAAACTTCTTCATCTCACATACATTTGAAACACCTTGTTTCACAAAATCAGAAACCTTTGTTGACAATCAATGGTCAATATTCTGAGACAGGAGTTTATTTTTAAAATAGTATTGATAAACACAAAATGTAACTGCCAATCTGCATTAGCACTACTACATCAATTAATAAAAAAGTAGCAAGATATGAAAGGTATGTACATATTATTACGCACAAATGATAAAAAATTAGTTGCACATGTAGAAAAATAATGCTTATCATTACTTCTAGCATTACAATACAACTTATATAATATACAATAAAACAAATTATAGAACTATTAAAAAATATATATGTTTCAAAAATATACAATAATTAAAAAATATTTTTATGATGTCATATTAATATGTAATTAAACTAACATAACGGGTAAAATAACGATAGAACATAACTCCTTTCATAGACAAAAGAATATGCATATTATTTTGTCTATGAAAGGAGTTTTGTTTTACCGTTATTTTAGCCGTTCTAATTCTAATTTTACCCGGGTTTTTTTTAGTGTGTATAAACAATTTTGGGTAACATCACGCTTTGAAAAATATTTCCAACATAAAATGCTTTTTTGATTTATTGCTTGAAGTTAATAAAATTTTTACTATTTTTGAACCAACAAAAATTACGCAATAAACCTTTTTTGAATCTGACAATATTTTACAAACAATTCTTATAATGCTGATTTTTAATTTGGTTTTTTTATAGCTGATTTTTCTGAACATTTAATATTTTTCATATAGCACGTGGTATTCTATCTAATAGAACAACACGTAAAAAATGTCTTGTTATAAAAAAACTTACTAATTTAAAAAATAAACTATTTAAGGAGTCCTGAAAAAATGTAGACTCGGCTAAGGATCCTTACCAGGATCCAAGCAAAAACTTTATATAAAATATTTGAAATCAATGGATGAAGGTGACGAAAAAACATTTTTTTAACATCTTCACTTTCAACAAGCCTGCAAATAATCACTATTAGAGTTCGAAGTTACTGGAAAAAAAATATAAATTTTATAGAGAAAGACAACGATTGACAGATGACATTAAAGGTTTCAAACTATATGAATCAGGATAGCAAGATGCAGCCGTGGCGCAGCGGTAGTGCACTTGCTTCAGAAACGTAAGATCCGTAGTTCAAACCCCACCTCTGGGCAAGTTTTGCGACATCGGTTGGGAAGGAGGCGTGAACTTCCTATTAAATGCTCTTCCGCGGTGCTCTGTGATAAGACCGTAAGGACTTCTTGGGGCACCTTAATCAACTTAAAAAAAAAAAAAAAAGATGAAGGAAGCGAATTCCAAAGAACTGATGTTCGAGGAAAAAAACTAGACGAATAAGAGTTTTTAGAGCACTTAGGAAAGGTCATAGAAAAAGGATGAGACTCAATTGAATAAAGAGTAATACGAGAATGAATTTTAGAAGATGGCACAAAAGACGCTTGCTCTTTATAGCAGTACTAATTATAGTATCTATAGAAAAGAGAAAAAGAAGCGTCATTACGACGATATAATAATAGTTGGAGGTTGGCTGCAAGAGAAGGTCCAACTATGTTTACAATCTGTTTTTGCACCTTGTCTAAAAGAGAAAGAGCATCATTGGAAAATCCACCTTAAATGTGGCCACGGTATTCCATACAAGGACGGATTTGAGATTTATAGAGATAAAGAATAGAATCCCGAGTAAATAAGTGTCAAGTATAATCCCGAGTAAATAAGTGTCAAGTATGATAAAGAGATGCAACCTTAGCAGATGCTAATTTTGCAATGGGTCTGATATATGGTTTCTAAGAAATATCGGAAGTAAGAGTTAATCCTTGAAGATGAAGAGTAGATGACTCATTGAGTACACTACCGTTAAAAATATAGGAAGATTTAAATTATTGTGGTAATAATTGGCTGAAAAATTTTATGTTTTATCTGAGTTAAAGTTCATCGTTAACTTTGAGCTCCATGCTGCAGCAGAAGTGAGATCCTTTTCAAGCTCCAATACCCCGTCTGTTGGCTTCTTATCTAGACAAGAATAAATGGAAGTATTATCAGCGAACAATGCCACCTCAGATGTGAGAATAACTGGAAGATCGTTAATGTAAATTAAAAAGAGTATAGGGCCAAGGATAAAATCATGAGGAACCCCTGAAGTTACAGGATATGAAGAAGAGTGATGTCCATTGAGAATAACTTTTATAATACAATTGAAATGGAAGGACTCCATAATCTTAAAGATGTTACCTGAAACACCGTAAGAAGAAAGCTTGTGGAAAAGACCAGCATGCCAAACTTTATCAAAAGCTTTTGAAATGTCAAGAACAATTGTCTTGACATTTCTAGATATAATGCACATTATATTCAGATAAAACCTAACAGTTATTACTGTTACCAAAGCTGCTGTAGAACGAGAAAATTGAAACCCATTTGATTTATTTCGATCTTCTCGTTCTACAGCTTATTAACACTTTTTATAAAAAAATACTATGCAAAGTAAAAAGATATGTTATTCTTATCAGCTAAATAAAAACGTTAGACATAAAAAACTCTGCTTGATCATTAACAAAGTAAATGGTAGCAAAAAAAAGGCAATTCTACGGGTGTGCGCGTGGGATGTCATAATTTACCCCCCCCCCCTCCCTCCTTCTTCCAAAGAAAGCAATTTTCAATTTATAGTTGGTTTTTTGGAGGAAATAGTGTTGGACACATACTTGAGTGAATTTTAGTTTTGAGGACTTTTTTTTAGTTAACAATTGGTATTTTTAAAGGGTTCGCTGAGCCCCTTCCCCCCTCATTTTACTCCTAGAATTACCTCTGCTAGCAATCTAGCAATGCACGTGTCAGGGATTGTTCATAAATTACGCACTACTAAATTTATTTTAGGAGATCTTAAACTCGATTTTCATCAAACTTAATGATTTCGATTTTTTATTTTACTTAAAGGTCTGCAGGGTAAAACTTTTGATTTTTTTCGTTTTGTTTACTAGTAGAATTAAGCGTTGTGTAGTTTATGGACAATCCTTTATTGAAAGTTATTAAAGTCAAACCTGTTTATAAAAAAGGTGGTTGTAACAATATATCTAACCATCGTCCAATTTCCCTTCCACTTTGGTTCTCTAAAATTTATAAAAAATTATCTACCATAGAACTTATACTTAATTGGGGCTAAACAAAGTTTTATATAAAGATAAATTTAAAAAAGTTGTTTAACAGAGCATTATTATTGTTACTATTATAAACATATTATATACATCATTTACATGTAATATACATATTGTTATTACTATTATTAAACTTAAAAATAAAATATTTTAATTTTTTGATAAAGGAGAGCATATACTGGGAGTATTTACAGACTTTTCAAAAGCATTTGATACAGTTGACCACGGCATCTTACTATCAAAATTAAGACATTATGGTTTTAAGGACAAATGTATAATTGGGTAAAAAACTCTCTGTTTAACAGAAAGCAGTTTTTAATAAACAAGGAATCACGTATTTTTATAGAGTCATGATTTTGAGTGTGGGATCATTTAAGGCGCAATCTTAGGACCGTTATTGTTTTCAATTTATATCAATGAAATGTATCTGGCATCATCTATAGTATTTTTTACATTGTATGCTGATAACACAACTTCATTTATAATCAAATTGATGTTTGGAACAATGAGTAATGAACTGGAATTCAGAGATTTCTTGGTATTTTTATAATGTGTGCTAATAGACACAAAACAAAATTAATTAAACTACAAGTTTTGCAAAACCATGCTTGTAGAGCAATTCATAGCTAAGTAGAATGAAAAATCTTTTAAATGTGATGACGAAAGTCTTAATCTTGGAAAAAGCAGATTCTTATTTTTGTGCTCATATATAAAAATGATATGCTTCCAAATTCCTATTTAGACATATTTTTATCATATTTTTTCTGAAGTTATTATTTGCGATTAAATAGTTTCCATAAATATTATACTAAAAAAACTAAACCCTGTATTTAGAATTTTTAATTAAGTCACAAGGCCCATGAATATGGAAAAACTTGAAAAACCAACCTTTAAAAGACTTATCCCGACGGGCATTTGTTTTTAAAAGTTACGATCTAAATGTATTTTAAATGTCTTTTAAACGTTTTCTAAACATTCTTACGCAAAAAACGTTTAAAAGACATTTAGAATACATGTAGAACGTAACTTTTAAAAACAAATGCTCGTCGGGATCTGATATATTATCGTTTTAACGAAATGCAAAATTATATGTTCTTGGTTCGTAAAAATGATTGCAATAAATAAAAAAATTAAAATTATAACATTAAAAAAAAAAAAAAGATATATGTTAATGGCGCTGTTTATTAAATCTGTAAAAATAATTTTTTTAAGAGTTTTATACCCAAAAATGCTGAGTCTTCTTTGATTTTCTTTTTTGGGTACTATACACATATCTTGTATTTGGGGGGAAAAAATACTTTATTTCTATCAGTTTAATCACAAACAGTAAGCAATAAATCAAAATGTCCAAACAAAAACCTACGTATTCAAAAGTTAACAAAGTTACTTTTCTTAATATACCTAAATAGAAAATAAGCTAAAGATCAAAATGATTACCATAAAACAGATCCTAACAAAAACCAAAGTATTCGTAATTCTCAAAAACTAACAGAGTTTGTATTTTATAATACTGAAATAAAAAATAAGCTTTTTAAACAAATCAATTTCTAAAAAGTTATCTCGTGATAAGCAAAATTTTCTTCTTTTGTGAAATTAATTCTCGAAACCGAGAATTAATTAGACACGAATGTGAGCTTGCTGGGAGCATTGACAATCATTTTATTTCATACAGACGTCTGTGCCTTCTGAGTTGAAATAAAATGATTGTCAATGCTCCCAGCAAGCTCATATTCAATTAAAATTAATATTAATGCAAAAAGACGTTACATTCTCATTGTTGATTGCAGATTATTTTTGATCTTTAGTTTACTGAAACTTTTCACATCATAAACTTATGTAAAAGGAAGAGTGAATTTGTTTTTGTAGAGAATAGACAAGTTAGGAAAAAATGATGTCATCTCTTTCTCTATTAAGAATGGATCTACACCGTTCATTTCCCGAGAAAAAAAAACCCGGCTAATACTACTAGGAATCTGTTTAACTTCCTGCTAATCCTGTTAAGTTTCTGCTAATACCGCTAATCCTGGTAAGTTTTCGCTTAATACGGCTAAACCTATTAAGTTTCCCATTAGTCAAATGACGTTTATGAATTTCCTGCTAATCCTAGTAAGTTTCTACTAAGTACTTATCAGGATTAAACGAATTACTTAGTAAGTTCTTAGTAAGTTTTCAAAAATAAAACAAGTCGGAATCACGTGACTGTATTGCGAAACCAAAAGTAACCATATTGAATTGGGGGAAAACAAACTATTCTTTCCTTAGCGAAGTTAAGACTTTTTTAGAAGCACTATGTCCTTCAATTACTTTGAAACTTTATCAAAAGAAGCAGCGGAAAGGTATCAGCGAAAAATAAATCTTCTAGGTAATTTTACTTTAGTTTTACTCTGTTTAAATTAAAAAAATGCTATTAATTGCTGTTTAAATATTATTTTGGTTTAAATATTCTTTTCGTTATTAAATATTATTTATTAGTTATTAAATATTATTAGGGTTAAGTAAATGTCCATACAAGTTTACAGCAGATTCTTGGAGTGAAGATCCAAGTCAGTGGCCTTCTTTAAGCTATCACAATCTTTATCACTACTTGATTAAAACTCCACGTAAGGAATTCTTATCTAATTTCAAAGTTTTTTTTATTATTTCATTATACCAATAATATTAGTAACATTAACTGCTAACATTTCAAAAATTTTTTGTTTTCTTTGCTTTATAATATATATTATGGATGTATATACATGGATGTATATTATATTATGCTTTATATTATATATTATTTAAAAAAAATGTATATACAAAATCCTAATATAATTTTTTCAATGTTAACGTTTATTAGGTATCTATTCTCCAGAAGCAATGGAAAACTATAAGGCATTAGAGGCTTGGAAATTCTTTCAAGATGGGTGGGTCCAAACTATTGTCCATATGAAAGTATGTCAGAATGTTACTATCTTGAAATGTAAGGTTCGACCTTCATATAGGACCACATCTCCTAACCATAAACCTTGGGTTGCTCTCAACTCTCTTGGTAATGTTTTAACTGCTCACTGTGACTGTATGGCTGGGTAAGTCTCTTTTATATAAAATTAGTAAAAATAGAATTAATAATTTTGATTATTAGTATAAGCTAATAAAAAATTAATAAACTGATAATAATTGTGAGTTATTTTGTGGAACTTTTCATATGTTTTTATACCTATAGTTTACCTATAGTTTTTTATCGACTATAGTTTTATAGTTTTTATCTATTTTTTAAGTCTTGGTGAAACGTGCTCACATGTTGCTGCAATGCTATATAAAATTGAAGCTGCTGTTCGTATTGGAATGACATCAAGCACATCAACTGACTTGCCTTGTCAATGGAACCAAACATTTACGAAAAGTATTGTTGGCTCCCCAGTTGCTCAAATCAACTTATATTCTGATGCTGCAAAAGAAAAACTTTCTAAAAAGAGTAAAAGAAAAATGCCTATTTCTCCAACACCTCAAGAAAAAAATGATTTTTTATCAGAAATACAAACTGTGCAGCCCAAAACTGCTGCTCTTCATTTGTTTAAAGATTATGATAAGGAGTTTATTCAAATAGAATCTGCTGTCGTACCAAAATTACCAACATCTTTGAGAGAGTTTTTTAATGAAAACTATAAATCACTTAATAATGAACAAAAGCTATCTTATCTTGATGAGAAAAAAAAAGAAATAAATTTGACTTCTGATATGATAGTTTATGTTGAAGAAGCAACACGAAATCAATCGCTATGTGATACCTGGTTTAGAGTAAGAGTTGGTCGAATAACTGGCTCCACTTTGCATCAAGTTTTTAATGCTAGAGTTGAAACACCTTCTGTGTCATTAATTTTAAATATTTGTGCACAGAAAAATATACAGATAAAAAGTCCTGCAATAAAGTGGGGAAGAGTAAATGAAATAAATGCATTGATTTTATATAAACAGATTCATTCTGACTCAAATGCAATAAGTAACTCAAAACCACTGTCAGATATTTTTATTCATCAAAATTTGAGAGTTGAAAAAATTGGACTTTGTATTGACTTTGAAAAACCATGGTATGCAGCATCTCCTGATGGTGCTGTTTATTGTACTTGTTGTGGGCATGGAGTTTTAGAAATTAAATGTCCTTTTAGTTTAAAAGACAAGTCATTAAAAGAGCACATAATTAAAAATGCTTTTTATGTTGGTGTAAACGCGGATGGAAACTACTTTTTAAAAAAAGAACACCAATATTTTTTCCAGGTTCAACTTGAAATGAGAGTAACTGGAGTCAGTTACTGTGACTTCATGGTGTGGACACCCAGTGAATTTGTTGTATTGCGCATTGAGCCTGACACCACTTTCATTGAGAATGTATTAATTAAGTGTGATATCTTTTGGAATACTTTTATTTTGAGAGAGTTCGTTACACGAGAAATCGAATCAGAAAGAGAATTGCTTTCTTCAACATCAAATAATACTATAAATAAAGACATACTTTTTTGCAGTTGTAAATCTAAGTTTTCAAAGTGATGATACAATGGTTGGTTGTGGTTCATGTGATAACTGGTTTCATCTTAAATGTTTATCTTTGAAATCAGCGCCTAAATCTTCTGTATGGTATTGCAGTGACTGTAAATACAAAAAAAAGTTCCTACACACTATAAAAGTAATTTATGTATTTTTAATTTTAAAATATAATTATTAGTTTTTTAAACTATATATTAAATACATTATGGAAATTTTTTTTAGCCTTTTATACAATAATGGTGCACAGTTGAGAAATCAAGAAAACATTGGCTTGCTCAATTAAAAGAATATGTATCTTCTTGGTGAGTTAAAAAAACGGCTATTTTCATAGCCACATATTATTAAAAACATATTAAGGCGTACGTTTTGAACTAATACAGTTATAAATAAAATACTTATAGCCAGTTAAGTTGTTTTGCGCTTTATATGAAAACCCTTGCCTGTCAAAAAGAGAAAATTCTTCATAATAACCTTGGATTAGGGTAGGTGGCACTTTTAGATGCTTATTAAAAGGGTGACTCTCGATATCTTGTTTTATGGTTTTGATTTTTTAAACAGTACATTAAAAGGTTTTATTTTTATCCGTGTCTTTATAATTTTTTTACTTTAAAGTCTGATTACACCAAAAGTTTAAAACTTGTAACCCCTACCCCCTCTCTCTCTTTCTCATAGAACTTTTTAAAAATAATAATAAACATGGAGGAAGATAAAATAAAAGAGGGGGGTCTTAATGCATTTTTCAAAAAGTAGTGAGGTCATAAAACGATCTGAGTATTTTTATCTTCCTTTATATATAACTAAAGGTAGCTTTAATTTGCAGGGCCGACGACATCATGGAGACACCGAGCCCCATCCCCCCCCCCCCAACCACTTTTTTTCTAAAGGACCCTTTTTTTTTCTTTTAGAAAATTCAAGATATCGAGGACTTTTCTTAGAAATTGATAATTATGCCCCTCCTCTTCGAAACTCATGTCGTTGGCCATGGTTTGGTACAGAAGATTTTTAGAAATTTAACCTTCTCTGATTTTTTAACGGGAGTTTGAATTGCGTTGCTTTTCTCTAAACCGACTAACACCCTGGTTTTTTTCCTTTATTCGTGTACATTTTTAACACGGTAGAGAATTACTCTCAATTAAAAACCTACCTTTTTTAAAATTATAACTTACAACAGTTCCTTGTAATGTTTAAAAATAAAAAACAAAGAAAATTGTCTGCAGGGCTGGAATTATAAAATATGTTAGCATGTATGGGGTTAACCGTGAGCATGTAGAGGGGTTAACTGAGAGCATACAGGTGTGTACAGCAAAGGATGGCCTTCAAGACGGCAAGTATTTACGCGGTTTTTTTTAACCAAAGACAATAATTTTCATTCCTTCTGTTAAGAACGCATGTTTTTTAGTTATGCACAAAAAATTTTAAAAGTTTTGATTTTGTTTGGTTTTACAATTTTGAAATATTACTTAGAGTACTCGATTTTATAATAATAATATATATGTATATATATATATATATATATATATATATATATATATATATATATATATATATATATATATATATATATACATATATATATATATATATATATATATATATATATATATATATATATATATATATATATATATATATATATATATATATATATATTGGAATAGCATATAACAAAAGACAATAGACTATGTATTTTTTGTTACCAATAATAAAACCACTAATCTCTTGTAAAGAATTATCTATACCAAGTAATACTTTTAATATGATTTGTGGCTATGAAAATAGCCGTTTAAAAAATAACTAAGATAAAAGGTGAGTTTTATCGTAAACAATACCTTCCCCAAGGTTTGTTAGAGCAGCGCATACGGTTACTATTTTGTCACAATTAGAAAGAGTAAGTGACGTAGCTTCGTCAGAAATGTTTTTAACTGTTCGCAGCGGCAAAGTACCTTGAAGAATTGTATAGCGGTTTTTTAATAGTCCAATAACTCTTTCAATATGTATTCTAACCGATGATATATTACGAGATTTTTCTACATCTGAAGCAGAAAGTTGAGCTTTACCTTTCGTAAAAGCTGGGTTTATCAATAAAGAGCAGCTTCCAGCAGCAAAATCATCTTGCAATGTAAAACCTCTATCTGCTAAAATTTGATCACCTGGCATATGGTACTTGCTAGATATGAATTCTGATTCACGGACAATTTGATTATCTGAAGCTCTACCTCCATAGCACTTAGAAATAAAATTGATAGCTCCAAGAGGTGTACACGATATAAGACATTTTATTGTGCAATTCTTTTTATATTGGCTGTAAAATTGTGCTCTTGCCATAAGGGATGATGGCGATTCCACAAAAACCTCAAAACAATCAATAATCGATGTTAATCGTGGAAATTTGCACTTGAAAACTGGAGGAATTGTGTCGTAAATATGATCCCTATCTTGCATTTTTATTAAAAACTTTAATTTAATATACATAATATCTATCCATTTCCAAAAATTGTTCAATGCAGTAGTTTTTTTAAAACCAAACATAAACGATAACATATCAAAGTTAATGTTGTGCCTTAACTTTACTAAGCAGAATACAATTTGATCTGCTGAATCCAATCTTTTAAGTAAACTTTCATCAGTTCCTTTGCACAGGAAACACAGCAGCTTTTCTAATACTGGTAGACTTAAACCTGTAACCATAGTGCATTTATCAGGTTGTGATCGAATTTTATTTATGCCCAGGTTGCAATTATCAAATTTTAAGGACATAAACTTTGACATAAATAAATCTCTTTCTAAACGAAGATTATTTATTTCACTATAGAGTTGTTGTCTCTCCGATGTTGTTACAGGTCTTATGCCATCAATATCTGAATACAAATTAAAAAAACTCTCAGTGGAATTTTGCTTCAACTGACAATCGGTGTCATTAAGAACACTTGTTTCTAAAAAAATAGAAGAAAAAAGTATTTATATTTACTTCTAAGTAGGTAAGTATTTATATTTACAAATATTTTATATAAAAGACAAAGATATAATTGAAGATAAGATAAATATTTTTTTGTAACTCTTATTGGAATCTTCAGCACTTATAGGAATAGGAAATTCTGGAAAAAATTAAAACACTGTATTTATAAAGAATTTCCAAAAAAAAGAAGAAATATATATAAATTGGTCATTTGAGAAACACCTCATATACAAAAAAATAAAACTCAAAAAAAAACCATATTCATACATCTTTTGAATTTTTTTGTATTTTTCTACTGGAGTGACTAAGTGGAGATGATTTGTTTTATGCATGTTGGATGTGTCTAGCCTTCACAAACAATTTAATGTCTAACTTAATTTTGGCCAAAAATGGACATTTCTCAAAAGACTGATTCATATATATTAATTAAATAGTAATCAATACCTTGTCTAAAAATATCACTTGAGTATTGTTCTAAATTACCTTCATTAGGTGTAGAAAACCAAAACTCTAGAAGAAAAAATCAAACTTTTTTAAAATGTATGTAGATTTGAATACAATAATTAATCCTTGTTTAAAATCTTTACAAAAACATTGTTCTAGAAGATTTTTATTTGCATTTAGGATTACTATGTTCTGGAAAATATTAACAAATAAAGTGTTTATCAATGAGTTTTACAATTGTGCAAAATAAAAAACATAAAAAATTATTCTAAAAAAAAAAAGGTTTTAACTTAAAAATTATCTATAAGCTTCAGAGCATTGATTGAAAATATTTTCATTATTCATTGGAAAATAAATTCTTGAGAAAAATTTTTTATTAATTTACAATAAACATTAAAAATACAAAATACAAAAAATTTAATAGCAATTGTATGCTTTATTCATATCTATTCTAAAACTATTGCTAAATTATTGTTTTATAATAATTCTATTAGGTTTAGAAACGCTAAAATCTGGGGAAGAAAAATCAAAATTTAAAGGAAAATAAAAGAATATATACATTTGAATATGATAATCAATACCTTCGCTAAAACTTTTGCTTGAGCTTTGTTTTAAAAGATCTTCGTTACATGTAGAATTACTTAAACTTATGCTGGAACATTGTTCTAATTGCTCCTTATTTGATTCAGAAGGATAAAATTCTAGAAATGTTTTAAAAAAATCATTTTTTTTTAATTTAAGAGATTAAGTTAAAATTTAAACTTTATTTCTTTAAAATTTAAAAACAATACCTTGTTTCTCAAAACTCTTGCTAGAACATTGTTCTAAAATACTCTCTGTATATGCAGAATCATTGATTTCTGAAAAATTAAATACAATTTTTTCACAGTTTTTTTTATTCATTTACATTACAGCTACAACACATAGTCATTCATTTATAATATCAATAAAATTAACTAATTTACTTCATTATTAAATATTAATGACCTTTACTACATAAGCTCTTTTTTTCAATTACAAAATCAACTTTTTCTCTGTTAGATTTATCAAAAAGTTTTAGTTTCTTACATACAGGAACAACCAAATCTGTTTAACAAAAACAACATAAAAATTCATCAAAACAAAACAAAAACATAGCATTTCAAAATACAAAATGAGAGTATTACTAAAAATTATTTGAAATAAAAATAATTTTTACTTTGTCTACTTATTCTTCTATTGACTCTATTAATTCTATTATTATTAATTTTTCTTTGAGGGGAACTTAGTTTTTCAGTATCAAAGATTGAAGGAATTGAGTCTGGATGTTTTTCAAAAAGTTCTCTTTTTCCTAAACAATTGTAAATATTGTAGTATAAAAAGTACTGATATATGTATATGTATTTATCAATACTAATTTAAGATGCAAAGTAAAAGTACCCACCAGTAATAAAATGTGCCGAACAAACATAAACATTAGAAGATTCAGGAGACCACTGCTTCCTACATGCACTATTATCTGCAGCACGATTTATCACATTTAGCCACTTTCTTCGAAGTATTTCATCTCGAGGAAGACTATAAAACTTAAGTTCTTGATTTTTTTTAATATTGTTAGTGCAACCAACAACACAACAACTTTTTGGCATTTTTTTTAAAAAGTACTCAACAAACCGCTATGGATTTTTTAGTTTGTTTTCCCCCAATTCAATATGGTTAATTTAAAAAAAAAAACTTTTTAATACGGTGTGACGTCACGCCGACTGGATGGATAAAAAAATCGTCTTTGTTATACGCCATCTTTTATTTATTCACACGGAAGTCAAGTCAGCTCTTAACAGCTTTTTTAGATTCAATAGTTTTACTAAATAAAATTTGTAATTCTATAGGAAAAAAGCTAAAGAACATCTGGGGATGATTGCGTGGTTTGCAGCCTGACTAAAAATTTTACTTAGACTAAATGGGAGTAAACCATTTGATATTAAAAATTGGTCAATCTTGAAATCGCTCTTTTATAAAATATATATAAACATTTTTTACTGGTAAATATATTTTTATTTTTATTGTTATCTCTTGTTAACAAGATTTAACATTTCTTTTTAACATGTTGAACAAACTATAAAATTATTGAATGTTGTTATATTTTATGTTATAATTTTTATTTTCTTTATATTAAGATTTTTGTTATAAATGCCATAATATATATTAATTTAAAAGATTGAACTAAACATATTGTGTGTTTATATATATATATATATATATATATATATATATATATATATATATATATATATATATATATATATATATATATATAAACACACAATATGTTTAGTTCAATCTCAAACCATGTACAATCAATCAGCTTCAGGTAACTATTTAATTTTCTGTTTCTTTTTATATAATGTGATTATGCATAATTATTCATTATTCATGTTGAATTTAAATGAAGAACTTGTAATGTTTTAAGTGTGTGTTTGTATATATATATATATATATATATATATATATATATATATATATATATATATATATATATATATATATATATATATATATATATATATATATATATATATATATATATATATATATATATATATATATATATATATATATATATATATATATATATATATAGGTAAATCTGCACTTAAGTGGCCTAAAATAATTTTATGTTTTAACTTTACACGCTCTCGTTCGCAGAGATTTGAAAAATTTGTAATTGTTATTATTAAACTTTTTTTTTTAAATGATTTTTAACCATGATTTTTATTAAATTTTCATTCGGGTTAGATTTTTATTTGATCGTTCAAGCTTTATATTTTATAATTTTATCTAACAACATTTTTTAATTTTTTAAACTATAATTGTCGCTGCTAAGTAGTGTTTTAGGGTTTGGGCTAGCAGAGTATAATGGGTGACTTTCACTCTGGCGCAAGAGGTTTATAGGTGCTAATTTTTAAAAAATTTGTAATAGACTCCATAAAATTGCCATAATATGGCAATTTTATGGAGCCTATTATTAATTTTTTTAAAATTATTATCATACGATATAATAACAGACTCCATAAAATAAAGCTCAAGTGTACAAGTATTTTCTATTGTATTATGAGCCATTTGTGTTTTACAAACTTGGTAATGCTGAAATTTGTTCTCTTTATTTAATGCTTTCAACATCTATTTATACATTATCCAATGAAATTATTTCATCAAATGATATTGATGCTTGTCAGCAACTAGTATATTTATTTCAAAAGGCATTATGCTCTTATTTTGGTAAAGGTATTCGCACATTCACTTTCCATGCATTAGCACATCTCTCTAAACAGGTAAAAAATTTTGGACCTCTTACAGCAATGTCAGCTATGATGTTTGAAAATGTAAATCACCAACTAAAGAGGTCTGTTACAGGAACTAAAGGCCATTTAAGACAAATGGCTGAAAAATTTGTTAGATTTCAGGCGGAAGACCACTTAAATACTTTTTCTTTGAATCCTTTTGTGTTAGGTGCAGCACAAAATATATCAGAGAAGTTGCGGAATATGGATTTGAATGATTTAAATGTTGACCTAAATCTTTATCAGTTTTATAACCGTTTTAGAGTTGCTGATAGTGCTTATCATTATGGTAAAAAACTAAAATCCGCTTCATATTATGCATATTTGTTAATAGAATTTAATGTGATTGTGAAAATTTTGTTCATTGCACATAATCAAAAAAATTTTTTGTGTATATGTCGATTGTATAAAAATGTAAGTAAGTTTCATCGTCATATGGATTCTTTTAATATTCCTATCAAAATCAGGCATATTTTGTTAAAAATATCTCCTTATTTGTTGTTGAAAAAGTGTGGATTAGCTGTTTTTGATTCAATTTTACTCACTATGCTCTTGTAAAAAAAACAAAGAAATTTTTTTATGGTGTTGTTGTTAAAAATAATTATGAACATGATTAGGTTTTATTTCTATTTTTTAAAGTTTGAAATTGTATTATGTTTTTTTGTATTATTACATATTTACTTTACAATGTTCTTTTTATTCAAAGTTGTTATTTAAGATTCTGTTTGAAATCAATTAATTAATGAAACATCAAACTTAATTCATAATGGCGACAAGAGTTTGTTGTTAACAATGATCTAATTCAGATTTCTTTTTGTATCATTTTGACTTTATGTAGTGTTTCTTTTAAGAATTAAATAAATTCGTGAAGACAAAAGAAATCGTATCCACCTGTTATTGCAGATAACATGTGGATACGATTAAAATCTATTAAATAAATTAAATATTTATATTTTTGATATAATTATTAATTGTTTTTGGTTAACTGTAAATTTTCCTTTTTTTATATGTATATATATATATATATATATATATATATATATATATATATATATATATATATATATATATATATATATATATATATATATATATATATAAACACACTCACACACACACACACACACACACACACACACACACACACACACACACACACACACACACACACAGGGCTTATTTAAATTTTTTTAATATAATTTAATTTCATATTTTCATACACTTTTATTTTTAAATTTTAGATCATAATAGCTTTGAAACAATGATAATGAAAGTTTTTCATCGTTCTAAATTTATGGTGAGTAAAATATGCTTTTTTATTGTAAAATATATGTTATTAGGTTGTTGAATTGCATTAATATTTTTTTAAATTACGTTATAGCTACAGTTATGGTCGTAAAAGATTAAGACAAATCTTATGGGTGCAATTATTCCACTGGCACCCGCGAAATTGCCAAAAGAACTGACCATCGCTGTTTATTGTATTTTTTTAAATGTTTTAGTTAAACAATCTAACACTTTATTATTTGTTATTTTTATTATTGTTTTATAAATAAGTGTCCTTATTGCTTAGCGACTAGTTAAATTATATTAGAAGGATTATATTTTCAAGAAGAATCTGTGTTTAAGCAAAAGTTATTATTTTTACTTAAACTCGTATATTTCTTGAAAAATAACTATGAAATCTTTAAAACTCAAATAACTAAATTAAACCCTAATAAAAATATGAATGTAACTAAAAAAACTATTAAATAAAACTAGAAAGTAATACTTAACCGAGAAAAAAAATCTACTAATCCTGTTAAGTACCTACTAAGTTCCGAATGAAAACCCTAGTAATCCTACTAAGTTTCCTTCTAAAAGCTTGCTAATCCTACTAAGTTTCCTACTAAAAACTTGCTTATCCTACTAAGTTTCCTACTAAAACTTGCTAATCCTAATAAGTTTTCTACTAAAACTTGCTAACCCTACTAAGTTTCCTCTAAAACCTGCTAATCCTACTAAGTTCCTAGTAAGTACTCGGCGAGAACTTACTAAGTTTTAGTAGGAAACTTATTAGAAACTTAGCAGGATTAGCCGGTTTTTTTTTCTCGGGTTATAGTTCAGTCGTCACTGCTGGAGATACTGATGTATACACATATTTGAAAGAGGGCCGGAGCGAGTAGATTTCAAGTGGGGAGGGGATGCCATACGGGTTTTTACCAAAAACATATTTAACTCATAAAAACAAACCTAAATTGCTCCACAATGTTGAAATCAGTCTATTTAAAACTTTTTTCCCCTTCCTTTTCACAGCTGTTTTAATACACCAAGTCACAGTTGTTTTGATGCACAAAACTATGTTTAAAATCCTTTGAATGTACATTATAATTACAAGAGATATTTTCTTAGAACAAAACGTTTCTGTTTCGAATTTTTGCCACAAATGCGGGAAAATGTTTAAATAGTTTATTGTTACCTAGTTTTCTATTTCCATTTAAATAAATGCAGAATTTTCTAATAAGAAATTTACATTTTTGTGGGCGCCAATTGACTGACTTAGGGAGCTCGGGGGCTTAACTAGTGCATTAGATTTAGAACAAAACCTTAAAAATAATTGACTATCAATTTTTATTAAATTTGATTCGTAAATAGCGGCACTATGTGGTTAGGCCTGACTTGAATGAAAAAATTTAGTCATTAACGAAGTCATTAAAAAATTGTCGCAGTTTTTCAAATACTTTTTTACGGCATAATATGAATATTCGCAAATGCCTATAATAGTTACTTGTAATAAAATATCACATCCGCCTAAAATATTACATCCCCATAGAAAAAATGAAAACGAGAACGCGCTTTCGAGTCATTGCACTTAGAAGTGTATCAAATGCGTCCGAAACATTCAATTATAAACAATATAATTAAAACGAGATTCATAAAAACGTTTTTTTACTAATATACTATAAATGAAGTTAGCATAAAATGGTAATATATTTTAAATTCTTATTTATAATATTTTGATCGTAATGTATTGTGTGACAATAGCGTAGAAGAAGATTACACATTAGGGATACTTTATGTAATAAAAATAACAATCTTACTTAATTCTTACTTAAAATATCACATCCCCTCTATGTTTACCTTTAAAATATTACATCCCCCTAAGTAATTCATACAATATTTCAAACGATTAGTATTTGGTATCTAGAATATCACATCCCCTCGGTTTATTCACTGTATATGTCACAAAAAGAAACTGAAATTCTTACTTAAAATATAACATCCCCCCCCCCCCCCCGATGTCTACTTCTAAAATATTACATCCCCCTAAGTAGTTTATAAAGTATTTTAAACAATTAGTATTTGGTATATAGAATATAACATCCACCACTTGTTATTTCTGTATATGTCACAAAAAGAAACTAGAGTTCTTGCTTAAAATATCACATCCCCCCTATGCAGGCTTCTAAAATATTGCAAACGATTGTTATTTTTATTACATAAAGTATCCCTAATGTGTAATCTTCTTCTACGCTATTGTCACACAATACATTACGATCAAAATATTATAAATAAGAATTTAAAATATATTACCATTTTATGCTAACTTCATTTATAGTATATTAGTAAAAAAACGTTTTTATGAATCTCGTTTTAATTATATTGTTTATAATTGAATGTTTCGGACGCATTTGATACACTTCTAAGTGCAATGACTCGAAAGCGCGTTCTCGTTTTCATTTTTTCTATGGGGGATGTAAATATTTTAGGCGGATGTGATATTTTATTACATACTACACCAAAATTTATATATAATTTTTATCAATAATTATTAATGTATTTTTTATCAATCTGATACGTAAAAATTTTGTTTTACTTGTTTATTTTTACTTTAAAAAGTGTATTTATATACGGTATACCTTAAGAAAATAAATAAATTAAATTATAAGGTTAAAAAGTTTGTAAACAACAGAAAACTTCCTAATTTAGTAGTTTTTCTATAAAATAAGTTTAATGTAGGTATTATTTATAAAAATATGAAGATTGGAATTCTTAAAATAGTTTTGAATTGGAAATAATAATATTTTTTATTTAGTTTTCTTTAATTTGTTTTAGTTTAATTTGCTGGCTAAAATTTGAAATAAACTTTTAATAACATGTTATTAGTTAGGACAGCTTACCACTGCTCCTAAAATTTACTATCCCCACCTCGCAGATGTAGGGTTTTCGAAATATCCATAAATTTTATTCCACAGCTGTATAAATAGTTTTTAATAATTAACTGTGTAAAAATTATATTTTAGATTTCTTTGTATCAAATTTGTTAAAATGTGTGAAGATGAAGATATAATACTTAAAAGTTCTCCACTTGATAGATATTTGAAGAATATTACTGATACACCTTACTCTAATTATGAAAGTATTTTAAACAAATCAAAGTCTTCAGATAAAGTGATTCTTCCTGGTGATAATAATTTAAAATGCAAATCTGTTGTACCACTATTTTTAGTAAATTCTTGCTTACAGATTATTAACTCAGGACTTCTATTAGATAATGATGAAAAGCTGCTTTTTGAATTTAAAGAAAATTTAGCTTCTAACTACAAGTTTTCTACTTCGAAAAAACAGTTATTTGAAAGCCAATTTATATATATATTACCTTATTTAGTTTGTGTTTTGAGTATAGTCATACCCTTCTTTGTGCAAAAAATCCTCCTGTATATTTCTTTTATAATCATTTTGAGTATCTTAGCCTTTTTTTTACATAAAATTTGGTATAGAAGGAAAGTAAAACAGTTCACTAATTCAATTTTAGAATTTTGCAATGTGTTACATGAGTTTAATTGTCTTTTGGATAAATGTGTTGTTCATGTAAAGGAAGTTGAGATTATTACTCATGGAATTCCTAATTTAAATTCTTTTAAATTAGCTGGACTTGATTTCAGAAAATTTAGTGGACAAACATGCAGTCTGCTTCGAAATTTGCTTGTTAATTCAATTTGTAGTAGTTTTCATAAATGTAGAAATTTACAAAAAATAATTTTAAAAGGAAACAGAATTACTCATAGGTTTGATCTTAAGGATGAGTATATAGCTTCAATTTCACTTGATTTTTTTTCTGAATTACTTAATTTAAATGGGAATATTGCTGATTTGAAAGATATCAAACAACTTATTGGTTTATATCGTCTTCAATTAAGTGAATTAGTTTATAGAATGGCATATGAGATTTATTTTTCAGAGTTTAACAAAAGTTGTCAAATTATTGAATTAACTAATGACATTACAATTTCGGTAAAGGAATGTATTCAAGAAATTCAGCACAGTCTAAATCTGTCAATTAAAAATATATTTGAAAAAAAGGAAATGATTCCATTGAGAACTAATCAAAAAGAAGATAGTACTAATCAATTACTTCATTCATCAGAAATATATTTGTTATGTGCTCTAAACTGCATTGAAAAAATCAGGGATATATTCCCAATTTCAGCAGATTTTGAAACTGATAGTAAACTAGCGCTATTGTTATGTGTTTGCATGCAGTTTAATGTAGCTTTAGAAAATGCTAAATTGCTTGTTGAAAATATTGAAAACAGTGTTAAACCAAAAAAAGTTACAAATCAAACAGTATCTGAAAAATGGTGGAAAGAACAAGGAAATGATAATGTAGTTATGTTTCAAGAACACGAAAAACAAGGTGACTTGCTCTATGAAGGAGAAAGTGAAATATTTACTTCTAAAATTGTTGATTTTGAAAATGTAGATGACTCTGAAAAATCAAAAAAACTAGAAAGTAAAAGTTTAATGAGAGAGTTAAAATGTATACTGGCTGTTAAAGAAAAACCAGAAGGTCTCATTTCATTTCCTCTTTCTAAGCCTACAGAAATGAATGATTATGAAGAAGACTCCAGTAAAAAGTCTGATTTTTATTATAAGCGCAATAGATTGTACACATTTGATCAAAATGATTATATTAAACCAGAATTCCAGTTACCATTACCAGTTAAGAATCTTGCTGAAGAAATTTATGGGAATAATTTTGAAAATGACCAAGAAAATGATCAAATGCATTAAAGCAGTTTAACTTTTTTAATTCTTTTTTATGTTGTTTATTTTGTTAGTTTTGAAATTTCATTTTTTAAGGTATTTTGTTACAAAAGGTTATTAAATTTTTTTTTAATACCAAATAATTAAAAATGTTAGATAATTTTTTAATCATATATTGGATTTCTATCTTATCAGCTATCATGATTTTCTTATCCTTTTTTCAATCTTGGTAGTGACTGAAAAGTTTATAAAAGATAAATTTAAAGATAGTAACATAGAATGTTAATAAGTTATCTTTGTTGCTTTTGAAATATAAAGAAATAGAATAGTAGGATTGATTTGATTGGTTGATTTAAGAATAAATATTAAATTGATTTTATTAGTTGCTTTGGGAATATCATAATATCATGATCAGTGGTGGATGCAAGATTTTTTAAAACTTTAGTAATAACACTTATAGGCATTGTAAAAATTTGAATATGCTTATGGGGAGGGTGGAAAATTCACATAGTCTTTTAAAAAATAAAAGGTTATTTAATAAAATTTAAAACTGGTTGATGAATTTAAACAAAGTATGAGATATTAACTTAAAATATTTTACTTATTACCCTCACATTTTATTCATTACCCTCACATTTTCCCGCACATTTTAGGACTGCAAACCTTTTTGGTTTTTTATTTTCCCAGGCTTTAACCATCACTAATTTCTGCAAAATATTCTTATTTGACTTAAGCATGAATATACTTAAATTTAGAGTTTTCACAATGCCTAAAAGTGTCATCACTGAATTGAAATATCAAAAAATCCTGCGTCTGCCCTTGCATTTTTACATAATCATTATCTATGGCTGGGTGACATTTTTAATCTTTGCTTTTAGAACATAGAAAGAATGTATCAGAAATAAAATGAGAAAAAAAGTTCACAAAATAGTAAGCATTAGAGAGGTTTTGAGGAAGTAATGATGTCATAAGTTTTATTTATAAATATCTCATTTAAATACTAAATTAATGTTTTAAAGTTATTTATTTATTAAAAAATGTTTATTATAAACGTTGTTTTGTTAATTTAATATAGTTTATTTATTTATCAAAGTTTATTTATTTGAATCATAAAACGTTTGGTTTAAATTAAATATTTTGAACCATTATAAAAACGTTTGATTTCAATTAAATGGTCTATATTTGGTTTGAACCGTTGTAAAAATATTTGGTTTAAATTAAATAGTTTGAAACATTGTAAAAATATTTGGTTTAAATTTGGTTAGAACCATTATAAAAATGTTAGTTGTTAAACTAATTGGCTTAGACCAAATAAAAAAAGGTAATATATAGTTTTTTAGTTATAGTTTGAGAACCTTTTATGGTTAAAGTTATTTTTTGAAATGTTTACTAGTATACAGTTTTTTTCAATTGTATTATGAAATACAAATGTATATGGTTATAGTTGTTCAATTATTTATTCAAAACGATTAAAAGTGTTTCTATTTAATGTTTTTAAGTATATATTATTTATAGGTTTTTTTTATTTTTTGTATCTAATAACTGTAGAATATTTTGTTGATTTAATCATCTTTGTTTTCAGCATTATAAAAATTATGGATCGTAAAAAAGCAGTAGCTGCACGTGACACACTTGATACTCTTATGGAGATATCAAATCTCCTTAATACTGGTTTAGATATGGAGACTTTAGCAACTTGTGTGAAACTTTGTGAGGCTGGAGTGCATCCAGAAGCACTAGCTGCCGTTCTAAAAGAACTCCGAAGAGAATCTGCTGCTCTGCAAAATACTAATTAATAAAATTTATTGATTTATTTGCTTAATTATTTATTATTTACCTTATTATAAAGTTTTGAAATATTTTTCGAGTTAAAGTCTCAATTAAAAATTGATATTTAAAATTGATTTTATGTGGCTTGCGTTTTTTTTTAAATGTATGGTCCATTAATCAAAAAAATTTAATTTTATTGAGAGCATGCGCAATTTATTGAATTTTACTCGTGTACAAAATGTTAACAATATATAAAAAAAAACCCGAAGATAAAGTCGCTAAATTTACAAGACAAATCCTTCCAAAAATGGTTTCATAAACGTAACATGCTGCTTCTTTAGTAATTGGCAATCAAATTCTTTAAACTTTATAGTTTTACACTTTTTTAAATCACAAGAAGCAAGCAAGGTAATGAATTTAAAAATTGTCGAACCCATAACAGTTTTTTAATAAAAAAAATTCAATATTAATTTTTTTAATTTGTTTTGTTATCTTTTATAATACAAAAGTACACAAGTTAGTTGTAAACAGTTTTCTAATCCCTTTAGTAAAAATGTAATTGTCGCAATTTATTTTGTCAAACAAGAAAATATAATATTATTTATTTCTTTATACCTTCATAATTTATTTATATTAATTTGCATTAAATTATTCGTTAGAATGCATTTCAAAAAATTTGTTTTAACCCCGTTATTAAACTAACTCTATTCTCATATAATATATACTTTAAAGCAGGGTCTGGAGTCGGAGTCGCGACATTTTTAAAGGAGTCGTAGTCGCTAAACAAAATCGTGACTCTGACTCCAATAGTAAAACCTCTCGATATTGCTTGTGCATTAGGGTGAAGTGAAAAAACCTTTTTTAGGAAATTCATTTGAGCTGGGTATGGAAAAGTTGCCTTTGGGTACAAAATGAACTGTGGTAAAAGCAATTTGCTCTAGATTAATATTTAGGTCTGCCCCAAAGCACTTGAAAATTTGAATATTTCGTTAATTTCGGCATTTTTGGCTTAAAAAATAATAATTTCCTATCATTGCAAATTCAAGTTGGCTGGGTATGCAAAAGTTGCCATTTAGTACAAGGTAAACTGTGGTAAAAGCATTTTGCCCTAGGTTAATTCTTAGGTCTGCCCCAAAGCACTCGAAAATTGGCGTTTTTCGTGCAATTTGTGGTTTTCGGAGAAAAAGTTAATAATTTCCTATAATTACAAGTTTCAGTATTTACATTATTTTGTTTGAATTATTATGTTAGAAATTAATTATTTTATTTTTATATTATTATTTTAGATTAGAAAATTATTTTAGAAAATTCAAACAACGTCGCATCTGTGAGTGACGTCCGAACAAAAATAACAAAATGGCTGGTGTTAGTGGGTGTAAGAAGCACAAGACACGGCTGCGTACCAATTGCCCAATTTTTAGAAATCCTTCATATTTACCAGAGACCGTTCTTCTCACAAATGCTGATGTGATGAAATATTACTTGTTCCTTAAAGACGAAATGACATATAGATCTGCAGAGATCCCTTCAGTTGCTGAAGTTTCAAGTTGTGTTTCATCAAAAGTCGAAGCATTGTGGCACAAAGCATCGATTCCAATTATAACACACAAGCGGATTGTAGCGAAGATAAAAGAACTTCATGACAAACATCGAAATATGCTCAAGCCCTTAAAGAGGCGACAGAATGATCCTAACTATCGAGCAAAGATGCAAAAGTTTTGTACAGAAGCTAATTCCCAGTTGTTTGACATCGCAGTTTGCAAATGCTTGGACATAAATCACTGCAATTGTGAGAAAAGTTTTAAGGTACCAGTTGCTGAAAGACCATTTTCGGAAGATCAAAGAAGTACAAGAAATATGATGATTGGAAGTATAGATAAAGTTGTTACAAATCGATTGAAAGAACGCGATAATCGCAAAAGAAAACTTTCCAATATTTACAAAACTCCAACAACAGCCACTACATCTAACTCTCTATTGTCTTCAAATATTGTTGAATTCAGTTCGTCTTCTGATACTGAAACTGACAACGGTACTGATGTCCATTTTTCCTCAATACATAAGGTTCCAACTACTGGAACAGCAGAGAAAAAACAGATGAGAGGAAACATTCCAAATATCTCAAAGGAATGTGATCGCCATAGCATTTCAGATCGTGCTGCTGTAGCCATTGCTAGTGCCGTGTTGCAAGACGTTGGTATCGTGAATGACTGTGACAGTACAATAGTTATTGATAGAAGTAAAATTCGAAGAGAAAGACAGAAGGTTAGAAATGAACTTCAATCCCACCTTGCCTCTAATCTAACAGGTTTGTACTTCGATGGTAGGAAGGACAAAACAAAAATGCAACTCAAGAAAGGTTCCAAGTATTATTACAAAATAGTTACAGAAGAACATGTTACACTAACTCAAGAGCCTCATTCAATATATGTCGGTCACATAAGCCCTGAAAATGGAACATCAGTTAAGATAGCATATGGCATAGTAGATTTCTGTGATTCGAATGAAATTTCACTAGACAATTTTAGTAGCTGTCGGTTGTGATGGCACGAATGTCAACACTGGTGCGTTGGGAGGTGTCATCCGTTTACTTGAGATGAAACTCGATAGGCCTTTGCATTGGTTCATTTGCATGCTTCATGCAAATGAGCTCACTTTTAGACATCTTTTGTGCAAGTTAGATGGCACCACAAGTGGACCAAAAGCTTTCTCAGGTCCAATTTCAGTCATTACGAAAACATCCTACTTGCAATGTTTACTGATGAGCGCGAACACATAAGGAAACTGGCATTCAGAAGAATCCTTGGTGCAAGGGAAAAAAACAGTCGGTCACTAAGACGCTTTCGTGTGCCGAAACTTAATTTCGAAGCAGATGACTACACTAATCTAATCGACTGGAGTGTTGTCCAGAAAAGCGAGCCCCCTGCTACAAAGAACATCTCAACTCATGAAATAAAGTCATTTGTAAATGGTGTTTCATTGACTGAACCAGTTTTAAAAAATTCCAGAGTTTCCATGTCACACTCAGTCAACTGAAAGACACGTTAAGCTTGTTACTGAAGCATCAGCTACTGTTTGCGGTTTTGATCGCATTGATGGAATGATTCGTACCACACTGGAATCGAGATCAAAGACAAAAACTTTCAACACTAAGTCTCAGTTTCAATTATAAAGATTTAAACAACTGTGAAGTTCTTGGATATATTATACATTTGTAATGTTATTTAATATGCCTATAAACAATCTGAAATATGTACGAAATTGGTTTTGTATGGATTTAAATTAAAGTACAAATTTTCAAGTGGCTTTGGGCAGACCTAATTATTAACCTAGGGCAAAATGCTTTTACCACAGTTTACCTTGAACTAAAAAGCAACTTTTGCATACCCTGCCAACATGAATTTGCAATGATAGGAAATTATTATTTTTTAAACCAAAAATTGCGAAATTAACAAAAAACTCAAATTTTCAAGTGCCTTGGGGCAGACCTAAATATTAATCTAGGGCAAAATGCTTTTACCACAGTTAATTTTGTACCCAAAGGCAACTTTTCCATACCCAGCTCAAATGAATTTCCAAAAAAAGGTTTTTTCACTCCACCCTATTGTGCATGTACAAAATATTCAATAAACCTTATACTCATATTAAACCTTTAAAGAATTTTTCATGAATTAGGCAAAAAAAAAGTCGTTTTTTTACGACTCCACACCAAAAAAAGAGTCGTTTGTTTACGACTCCACACCCCTGCTTTAAAGAAGTTTTTGAGAGAATGTGTTTAATTAATCTAAAATCGTTTTAAACTACGAAGCGAGCAAATAAAAATAAATACACATATAAGTATAGATACTCATACACAGTACATTTTACAAAGTATTACTCATCATACGATATATAACATTTTTAAAGAAAAAAAGTACATAAGAACACAGCATAATATGCTGTGTTCTTATGTACTTTTTTTCTTTAAAAATAAATTTATTATAAACATATTATGTTTATAATAAATTTATAAATTTATAAGTATTTTACTAAAGAATACAACGTTAAAAAAAAAACTTAAAACGAAAATTTAAAAAAGCATAGATATTTTATCAATTAAAAGTATAAAATTTTTTAGTGTTTATTTAAAGAAGGGATAACTATATTTCTTAAATAATATCAAAATTTTTTAAAATTTTTTATTCCACAGAAAAGCTCCACGAACCGAAATGCAAAACTTTTCAAAATTTGTATGGTAACCAGGTTGTAAAATAGCTTCATCATTTCCTAATATGTATTTCTTAATATTTCTTTTGTTTGTTTGTTTTTTATTCTATCTAATTTATTTATGGTTGTTATTAAAATCTATTAATTAAGACGATCTTATCTTAATGTTAATTTTTTTTTTTTTTTTTTTTTTTTTTATTATCTTCGCTTCCAACAAGGTTGCAAGCAACCACTAATTAGTGTTGGAAGTTACTGGAAGAGAAAAGATGAAGATTGTAGAGCAAGATAACAATTGACAGACGACTTAAAATATTGCAAATTATATGAATCAGGAAAGCAAGATGAAGGAAGCAAATTCCAAAGAACTGATGTTCGAGGAAAAAAACTAGACGAATAAGAGTTTTTGGAGCACTTAGGAACAGTAACAGAAAAAGGATGAGACTTAATTGAATGACGAGTAACACGAGAATGAATTTTAGTAGATGGCACAAGAGACGCTAGCTCCCTAGAGCAGTGCCCATTATAGTATTTGCAGAAAAGAGAAAGAGAAGCAACATTACGACGATGTGACAGAGGTTGAAGGTTGGCTGCAAGAGCAGGTCCAACTATGTTTACAATGCGTTTTTGCACCTTGTCTAAAAGAGAAAGGGCATCATTAGAAGATCCGCCCCAGGTATGGCAACAGTATTCCATACAAGATTCATAGAAGATACGCCCCAGATATTGCAACAGTATTCCATATGTTAATATTTTTGTGAACATCTATCTTATTTCTTAGTTTATTCTTTATACACATGGAAATATTTTGTAAGAAGTTCATATTGTAACCCGGTGATAAGAAAAAATATCGGCGATAAGAAAAAAAATGTTTAAAAATTTTATTTGTAAATTTATGTATGTTGTAACATTTCTTCTACGGCAAAATATATTGTTCAATATATATATATATATATATATATATATATATATATATATATATATATATATATATATATATATATATATATATATATATATATATATATATATATAAAGGAAATTTCTCTGCCAATTTAAACCTTGACACTTAGCTTGCAATTACTTTGATAATTTGTAATCCGTTTTAGAACTTTACCAATTATTCCATAACATTAAAATTTGCTTATATTGCACGATCTATGTTTTGCTAAATCTATAAAAACTGTCTAAGTATATTGGTAATTTTCAAACAATTTAGTTATACTTTTTTAAAACTGCATGTTCTCTAGAATTATTATTTTTTAAAGCCGTATTGGTTGTTATATATGAGATTATTATTTGATATGTGATTATAAGTTTTATTATAAAAATTTTTTTAGACTTTTGAGAAAACGGAAAAATGGATATAAGACGGTAATTCCTTATATTGGTTGATTCTCCTCTTTTAAATATCGGTATAACCTTTGCTATTTTTAATTGATTTGGAAAAATTTCTTGTCTGATGGAACACAAAAATATCCTAAAATATTAAAATGTTTTATAAGAGATCAAATAAATTAATAGCAATGTTTGAATTAATATATTCTGTTAGGTTTGGGCGTTTTCAAACCACATTCAAATTTAACAAAAGTTAGCTCATAGAAGTTAAGATGTGATGTTAGAGGGAAAAAAAGATATTTTTCAAAATTAACAGTGAAATGAATTTTTTATGGCTAGGTTTGGGCCAACAGATACAAAATATTTATTTAGCTCAGCAGCTATCTTTCCTTGATTAACGAAAAACCCTTCGTTTATTTTAATGAGTTTGGGTAAATACATATTCGTTTTGTTCTTGCTTGCAATTTCAGGAATGATTTCCCTAGTATGTTTAGAATTTAGTTTATATTTTTCTAGTAAATTAGTATAGTATTTATATTTTAGATTTTATCTTTGTCGCAATTTTTAAAAATAGTTTTACTTTCCCTGGTTTTGATTTTTAATATTTAATATATAGTTAGTGTTTAGTTTTTGTAGTTCCTTGTTAATCCATATGGATTACCATGGCCATGGTTATTTATTGTTTTTTAATTTAAGATTAATTTTTATTTTAGAAAATTTGATTCGTATGTTTCAAAGAATGTTTTTTAAAAAAAAAAGGGCTATAGATTAAATTTTCATCATCCAGAATATCAGTTTTGTTCTTAATGTAGTCGAGATTATAAATAGAGATAATTTTTAAAGTAGTAGAGATAATTTCCTATTGGGTCATTAAAAAGCAACTACATTTTTACAAATGTACGATTCTACATTTTGCAGGTCGCGCGTTCTTTGTTTTAAAGTGTTTTATTAAATTTACATTTAACGTTTACATTATTTCTAAATTTAGAAAGCTGCATAAATTTTAAAAACTATTTCTCAAATTCTTAAGTTTTTAATGATACTGAGCTTTGCAAAATACACCAAAAAACTTTGATGGTTAAAATATAACTTAATTCTTGACATAGGGTTATTTTTTTTTTTTTTTGGCGTGGAGATAAAGCTCACATAACATTACGATAATGATAATGGTAAGAACGGAAACCGGTAAAACGTCTCTTTAAAACTTTCGATTTCAACTGTAGAGGTGGCAATCCTATGCTTCTTGTTTGTTTTCCAAAAATTTGTGAATGTGCGAAAGTATTAGCGTCAACATTCGTAGAAATGTTTATGCATTAAGTTATACTAATGAGTACAACATCGGAGCTACTTTCTTAACAGTTAAACATCGGAAAACTTTCAGGTTTTTAGATAGCTGGAAGTTTCATAATTTTATTTGAAGAGCCTAGACTTTCTTTTATATAACATGTATAACAAAAATAAAAGTTATATAGATAATATAATTTTGAAAGGGTTTTTACATAAAAAAAACAAAGTAAATTACTGATGATGATATTTGGCATAATTTAATGTAAATTTGGCATGATTTTAATGCGAGTTTAACAATGGTTTTCGTTTAAAAATATTTGCCTTTTAATCATTTTTACTTTATGCATATAATAACTAGCCTCATCTCAATAAAATAATAATAAATATAATGATAATTTATATATTTGTTATTATAAAATTTATTATTCATAAAACAACATTTATATTAATAATTATAACAATAGTGATAATACTATTTTTAAAAATAAAATATTTACCACTTTATTTATGCTAATATGTTTTCAAATATTCAACGAATGCAAGTGCAAAAGTAACATTTATTTTAGTTTGCTTAACTGTAAGATTACACTGGTTTTCTTTTTGGCAAATAAATTTTTAGCTTGTCTCAGTCAAAACTTATTAGTCAATGTATATTTATCTCGTTTTTTACTCTAATCTTATTTTATTAGTGTGTGTAATAGGATGTATTTTTTCGTTGCTATTTTTAAGCTTGTAACAAATACCCTTTTATTCATGCAGGAAAGAGCTTAAAAAAACCTGAGTTATAATTAGCCTTTGTACTGCACTCTCCTAATAAAAAAACACCTTAATTGTAACACCCTAAGATCACCTTATAATCATGCTACATGATTTATTATTGTATTAGTTTCAAATTTAATAAGTTTAATTAAGTTTTTTTTTACTGTATTCACCTCCCCAAAACTGAAGGAGGCTTATACGATAAGTGGCGATAATCATGATATTAGATGATATTAGATGATAATATGATATTAGATGATAATATGATATTAGTTGATAATATGCAATAATATATGTGGTAGTTTTATGAATTATATTTTGATTTTTTGACCTCTCAAAATAATTTGTAGTCAGTCAAACTATTTTAAACTTGTTTTAAACAAATGAAGTTGCTTTAGTATTATTTTAGTATTATTAGTATTTTTACTTGTTTTAGTATTATAAACAAAGTATACATACCAACACATCAAAAACACATGGATTACTTTTTTTAAAAGTAATTTATGTTTATTTTATTGTTAATCTATAATTTCTTTGTTAATCTTAGTGTTTTAATTAAACAGATGAATTTAGAAATAATATAAATCAATTATTTAAATTTTTGAAAACTACTTTTGCAAGCACTAAATTTCCCACTACAGTCTGCATATTATATTTATAAAATCATTGATAAAAAGCATTGTGTTTTTATCTTATTTGTTTTAGTATGGTGAAAAGAAAAAAAAGATAAAAAAAAAAAATGTATTAAAAAATGCATAATAGTTTAGCCAACCTGAATGTTTCAATATCTGCTGGTTTATGTTTTAAAGAAGAGGAATTTTTAGACACAAATTTTAATGTTGATAAGTTTGTATCAAAATACAAGGATCTTTTTCCATTAAGTACTTTGCGTGAAGATTTGGAGACACATTATAAAAATATACAGCTTGCATTGGTTGAATTGATTAACAGAGATTATGCAGATTTTGTTAGTTTATCCTCAAATTTGGTATGCTAAATTTTTTGAAGCTTTTTAACAAATAAAGTTTTTAAAATAATTTGGTCATTAGCATAAATAAACATTAAACTAAAGTAATTAAAAAAAAAAAATTGACTTTGAATTTTTGCTGGAACTTTAATTTTCAGATTGGAACTGATAAAACCATAGAAAGTTTAAAACAGCCATTATTAGAAATCAAAAGCAAAGTTGCTGTAAGTTTTTATAAAATATTTTAAAATTATCATAGATTTAACTACATTATTGTATTAGAAATTTTTTATTGTGTATAGAGATCTAGAAACTAACAGTTGTGGGAACTTGATTAAGGCAATTCAATTTTCTTTATGATTAAATTGTCTAACTTGGCCATTATATATCATAAATAATGTAATATATTAAAGTTTTCTTAAGGTTGTGGTAAAATCAGCTTTAAAATTTACAGAACTGTTTAATCAGCATCAATTGCACCCATATCTATTAAAAGATTTCATCTGCAAGTAGTTTCCCTTGTCTTGATCTATTAGGCTGATGTAGATGTAAACCTGTGTTACTTTGTTTCCTGCCTATGCTGGATCTTCTAAAACTCAGTTTAATGGTTCTTAGTCCAGCTGGTAGTAAGGTTTTCCAAATACTGTAGTTGTTCTCAGAGAAGCTGATTCCAACAGCTGTAAAATATCAGTGTTAACTGTGCCATTTGCACATGAATAGTGTCCCTGTTATGACTTTGGGTTAATTAGCAGGACTGAGGCAAGTGCATAGCTCATTTCTTGAGATGCCATTCTCTATCTATAAATGAGTCAAGTTATCTTTAAATTTAATTCATGACCAAAGTACCCAATTATATGAAACATAAAAATCACCACCTTACTTCTTCAATAAATCTTTTACAAATATTTGTGGTCTCCTATGTAACTTTTCATCAGTTGATTCTTACCTTTTGCAAAATTCACCAGACTTACTTGCTATTTGTAAGTCTAATTCGAATTAGACTGTTTTTTTTTTTTTTTTTTGGTTCGCATTATTGATGGGTATTATTATTTGATTCACAAAGTCTTCAATAATCACATACTTGGATTGGGTTTATACTTACACATTAATTCACCTGTTTTTTATGAAATCAGGTTTTAATCCTTTTTATGTGCTTTCACTTAGCACCTTTTTACTCAATCATCTTTCTCTTTGTTTTTTACTGATCTTTTTACATCTGTCCTCTTTTAGATAAAATCTGATCAAATTGACCATGCCCTTTCTCTTTGTCCCTCTGCTAGTATTGTCATTATTTGTGACTTAAATGCTTTTCACACTGAGTGGATTGGTTCTAACACTGCTGACCCTACTGGTACTAAAGCTCATAACTTCAGTATTTCTCAATTTTTTACGCAGATAGTTTAGATAGATCCTTGTGATTACTAGCATGAGTTATCTTTGATAGTTATCTTGAGACAGATCTTTATGACTTGTTTTCCAGACAACCATAATCATTTATCTGCACTCCTTGATTCGTATTTTGTCTAGCTTGACCCTAACCTGTGTTTTCTCCTTGTAGATTTAACCTTTAGGTAGTTTTGACTGTTGAATAATCTCTATAAATCTTTTATTTCAGACTCACCCTATCATTTTACTAGTTACTGTTATCCTAAAACTGACTTATATTTTTTCATGATTTTCTTTGTTTCTTTGTGACAGTTCTTTTGCCTGATGTCTTTTGTCTCTTCGCTGATAAATGCACCTCTTATATAATCTTCTGGATCCAAGAAGGTGAAAGGCATGGTAGGTTTTTTTTTTCTTATCAGTTTCGAGTCAAGTCTCATTTTACTCCATGGTTTTCACCTTCTTTTGCAGCTGCTATATCTATTTGTAATCTTTTTTTTTATCTTTTTTAACAATGACAGCTCTCTTGAGAATGAATGCCTTATTATTTTTGCAAGAAATCAATGTAAAAGTTCTGGTGCTAAGTTCCACTATTCTTCGTTTACTAAATCTAGCATCTTATCTCTGAAGAAAATCTTTAATAGTGTTATTAAATAATGGCCATACTCTTCCTGCCAGTTACACGGATTAACTCATTGTTAGATATGCAAATCACTTTGGCTTTCATTGCTAACTTCATTTCTCAATTACACTCTACTATGGTTTAGAGTCTAGGCAACATTTCTGTCTTAGTCTTACAACTTTTCTTCTTAATAACTCTCTTTAATTTTCTCTAAACTATTTAATAAGTGCTTGAACACTCTTCTCTTTTCGATAGCTTAGAATACTCAGCTAATCTTGAATCTGATCTCTCTTTTGTAACAGCTTGGAATTTTGAGTGGCTTGTGAATTTTAACTCCAGACTCAAGACTCAAGAAGTTGTTCAATCAATCAAGACTAAGTTGTTTAATCAATCAAATTATCTTAATCAAAGAAGTATTTTTTAATGTTTCTTTGTAATAAACAAAAAAAAGTTTAACCTTAGCGTTTACAATTACGTTTAGAATATGCAACTTTGACCTTTTCTAAAGATTTTTGTAAAGTTTTTAAAATATCTTTTTTTCAGTTTTTTATTATTTTTTTATTTTCTCTTTTGATAAAACTTCTTTAAATTTTGTTAGTACTTTTTTTTTTTTAGTTTGCTCTTTAATTAGTTCAGCTTAATTCTTTCAGCGCATTTTTAAAACACTTTAATTATTTGAACATGCAAACAGCTGTCGTTAAGTTATCTAAAAATATTATTTTATGCATTGCCAAATAAGTTGTCTGAACTCACTTCCTATAACAGCCTGATGTATATATATATATATACATTAGTATCAGCTTTTTTTGTTTATCAGTATCTGGTATCAGCAAGCTTAACTTAATTTTTTTTTTATCTTTATGTAAATGTGAGATAATAAAAACCTTTAAATATCTAAACTAGGTCGTTCGAGATGATGTATCAACTGTGCTTCAAAGTCTAAAAGAAAAATTGGAAAAAAGAAAACTTGTTAGAGAAAAAAAGGTGAATATTTACATTCAATTGTTATCAAATTATTATACCAACTTTTTTTTACATGGATCCTATGAGAATGAGTTTCTCTAAATATATTATTTAGAGAAACTCATCAAATATATCAATACCTTCTTCATAGAAAGTGATATTTATATACTAGAAATACCTCTTAACATTGTTATATATTTATTCAATATTTTTTCTCATTATAATTTTTTTTCTTTATAATTATTTGGAACTCACTTTTAATTTACAGTTAATTTTAGCTTGAATAAATCTCTGTATTTTTATATTTAATAATGGTAAATATCTGAGAGAAAAATACTTAGCAAATCTATAGTCTAGAAGAAAATGTTTGAAAGTGAACAATAGTTCACTCTATCTGCTTTTTCTCTGTGTTCTATGTTTGAGTTTTCTCTGTGAACAGAGTTTCAATTATTTATGTTTATTTTACTTGAAAATAAGACTAAATAGTTAAAAACAGTGTTATTTGGTTATTTTAAATTTTTGTGTGTCAATATAGTGTTTTTATTTTTCATAAACTCATTTCTTTATTCAATTTTTTGTTGTTATTTTTTTTATATACACATTTTATTTATAATAAAAAATAATTTTTTTTTTTTTATTTCAAACAAAAACTTCCTTTTAGCTTAGGAGGCACTTTGAACTAAAATTGCTTCAAACTACTTACAAAAAGGTGTTAGTATTTCATTTCACTTGCAAGTGAAATACTAACACCTCAAATTTTGAAAATAGTTTGTTCATCACACAACACCAAAAGAAGCAAATTTTCAGGGTAAAATAGGCATTATGTTAAATTATGGGATCTAATATTAGTTTAAGCTGTGCTAGCAGGTATCGAGAACATTTAATTAATTTCCAAAAGTTCTTAGACCCATCATTGCCAGTTGGATTTGTTTTTATTTGAAACTATTCTGGAGCATGTACTTTAACACAATATTTAGCTAATAGTTTTAATTCATTTGATGGATTTGATGTAGAAATATATAATTGTAATATTCTATTTGCTTTTGTTAACCATCGGGCATGGTACATCTTACCTGGGGATCTTACCTGGGGATCTGTTACTCAAATCTTCAGAGTATTTGCCACTAATAATTGCCATTGTTATTTCATATAAGTATTTTTGATCTGTATTCAGATCTTCAAATTTACTTGTGGAAGTTTGCTTTGTATTTTTTTATAGTTTATTATTGGTAATTTTCTAATGGTGTACCAATAGGACCAGCAGGTGAGGATGGACCAGTGGTAACACCGTCTAATTTGATAAATAGATGTCTCAAAGGCAATTCGTTTAAATGTACATGCAAATAATCCACTGTAAGGGGTGTTGAAGCCTTTTCTTAAAGGTTCTAAAAGTTTTAATCATGCTGTTGAATTTTTCTGTGTTAGTGATCGTACCATCGCAACCAATAGCCATCAACTCATCTGGATTAATTTTGGTGACAAGAGAAGCTGAACTGATGTTTTAATACTTTTAACAGTACCTCGAACTGGCGTAGCGTAGCCAATATAAACTAAATCTGGTTTTTTAACAACAGATATATGTTCCTCAATCAGTGTTTGTCTGTACCTTTTTGTTCCTTTCTTCACAATATTTAGCGTCTTGTCTTTTTGTCCATCAAAGTATAAAACAGCTAAATGAAGTTTGTTGTTAATATAATTTATTACATCTTTTTTACCTTTCCCGCCATGTTTTTGATTTATCGGCCACTTCAAATACTGTAACGGTAGCAGGTTTTTTACAACATAGGCAAACTTTTAGCTGTATTTTTTGTTATTTTTTTTATTTGTGATGTGGAGGGTAAGTTTAGCCAATCTGGTGAAGAAATATTGCCTTCAGACTCACTTGAAGACGATACCAACTCATGCTATTCAATATTACACTTCTTTTGAATTTTGAGAATGTGTAAACTATATTTGTTCGTCTTAGAGGCTCTTGTTACCTTTTATTGTAATTTAGCTGAAAAAATACGATCTATTCCACCAATTTACATCTTCCTTTCTTGTCTTCGGTCAATCAAAAACTTCTGCTCTTCTTTTAGTATCTTTTTTTCTCTTGGACAACAACAGAGTTGAATTTGTTTACATTTACATGAACAAATGTTGAATAGAACTCTGCTATGCTGTATAAAATCAATTTTTTGATCAGCAAATTATCTTTTTAAAGATTTGATGAGATTTTTGCACTTTAAATCATAAGCCTTTTATAGCTGAATCACCATGTGTGTGAAATCATAGGAAGGGACAATTTTCTCCAAACATCTTCTACTTTTTGAGACACAAGCTCGGCAATATGTAAAAATGATGGTTCTTTTATAGTATTTCTGCTATTTTTAAGTTCTAATCTATTCCATTTGTAATATTTCATGACTTATTTGTAGGTAGGCAATACATTGTTCTTAATATCTTGTACACTCCCGAATATAATGCGCTGATAACTTTTTTTTCTAGTTTCCATAATGATTTATAAGTTAGTGTAGTGAAAATTATGTAACAAATATAAACGCGCATACAACTGTATTCTTATAATATTTTTGTCACACTCAAACCAAATAATTATGCAACCACTCTTAAGTACCCTCTTAAAGTAATAAAAATAAAACTATTTGTAAACAAGGTGTGCTCAATAATTCTATAGCACTTAACAATAACACAACAATGAGCGTTTAGTTCACAAAATAAATTTGTAAATGTTTATGCTGTAGTAGCTTTAAACCACTTTTTTTACATTTATGTCAAACTTTGGGATCAATGCGCAGGCTGTTACGCTAAAAAAAAAAAAAAATTTAAAAGATTTGTAACTGAACCATTAAAGGGATCCCAAACTCCCAACACATGTTGTGTTCATATTAAAGATAATGTTAAAAAAAAAGGTTTGAACCAAATTTTTTTGATTAAAAATAAATAATGAATGCATACCGTGAAAAACAAATGTTGTTGTTTTTGCCGAAGCTCGTCTTCTCCATTTTTTTCAACTAATCGGAGTCTTCAAATTATGCGTCGCAATCTACAGACTTTGGCAATTCCTTTGAAGCGCGTTTAATTCATAAAAGTTTTAGTATTTGACGTCACGGTAGACTTTTAATAAATTAAACTCTAGAAATATTTTTATTTATTTTTAGTCGAAGTTTTTTTGATTATTTGTTTAGTTTTTGTTTTTTTTCTACTTTTAATATTTAAAAAGATATTAAAAACCTTAAATATTTTATGCTGGTTCGTTGCTATAAATTGTTATTGCGCCATATATTTAATGTTTATAAATTATGAATATTTATTATCTCAAAAATTGTTTTACATTAATTACCCGTATAAAATTAGAAACAGCTTTTTTATTTGGTTAGACGATATTTCGTTTCAATTTGCTTTGCATGAAGTTCGGAAAGTTAAACGAAAAAAATTATTTCGAATAATCACGTAAATCAATATATATTTAAAACAAATTATTTTAATGACGGGGGTTCTAAAGTTTTTTATAACAAATGTAGGTAAAAAAATAAATAACTAAATAAAAAGTTCATTATTAAACACCATTTCTTTATTCTATTGCAACTGTAAATATTGAATTATTAACTTGAACTAAATTTACTTATTATTTAGAACGACTAAGCAATAAAAATAAAATGCCCCTATAATTCGAGATTGTGTTGTTTATTATTGGCAATGTTGTTTATGTTGATTATTTTCATAAATATCAAAATAGTTTCAGATTAACCTGTTCGTTGCTTTGCTCATTGTTGATTTATTTCTAATTTAATTTTATCTCAAACTATAATTCTATGTTAAAAAAGAAAAGTTTTTATTTCATCGGGCGCTCTTTTTATAAAAGAGTAGAACAAAAGAGAAAGAAAAGTTTCGCGCAATTAAACTTTGAATGAGTAAGAGTTGTATAGAATATATATATTTTTTTGCTTCACTCATTCTTTTTTTAGATGAGAGAAATTAAAGTTTAATAGTAAATTTTCTTTGAATAAGTGAGAATTGGAAGAGAAAATTGCTTGAAAATTTGTATTTGTTAATTGTGTTTTTAAAATTTTTTAATTTTTCATGTTAAGAGACAAATGCCAATTACGACACAAATTTGGAAATACCAAATATAATATGTTTTTTAATTCGCGTTATGACATTTTAACAATTTAAATTACCATCTATCTTGAATTATTGCCTTTAATTAATGTGTTAATTATTGCGTTATTTAATAATAATTTGTCCATATTTTTGTTAAATATTAGTTGTATAAAACGGGCGAAAATATACAAACTTTATGTTTTTTATTTGATGGTTATAAAATATTAAACAGTAAACTTATAATCAAAATTTCTAATGCCGACTTGTGTTGCAATTAATTGTACTTTTAATGCAAAATCAGGATCTCACAAATCCTTTCACGAATTTTCATATCTGATACTACTGTCAACTGTATTGTTTAGTGTATTCTTGCACTTTTTTTTTATAATCTTAACAGGTTCTAATTGGTAAGAGTTGTTGACACTTTAAAAATTTCATTATCAAAAATCAAATGTAAAATAAAATGGTATTTGCTTTTTATCCGTATCCAATTCAGCAAATTTAGCAATTTAAATTAAATCAGCGTGATCAAAAAAATTTTATAATAAAAAAAGTTAACAATTTATTAAATATCTCTAATTAATACTGTCAGGTTATGAAAGTAATTGTTAATAAATACTTTTTTTCGACGGGAAAACAAAAAATTGTCATAGCGTAAAAATAACCAGAGAAGTTAGAAAATAGTTCCCTTTGTTTAAATAAAAATAATTAAGAATCAGAATATATAATACTGCGCTCTCTTGCGCAAAAACAAGAGACCGTATATAAAACGTTCTATATAAAGTAAAATACTCGTATGAAAATCATAAGATTGGTAAGTAAAGCTTTAATATTTATTTTAATTAAAATAATTAAAGAAATATAAGTAAGATATATAAATCTAAAAATTATTAAGATATCTGTAAAAAATAAGTTGCTCCTATAAAATAAAAATAATTTATTGTTTTTACTTTTTACAAAATTTTTTTTGCGATGTTTGGAAAAATAAAACAAATAAATTTGCTTTCCTGTATGTTAAAAAAATACTACAGTAGAAAAACGCAGCTTAGTTTAATTACACTTTTCTTTTGTTAAAAGTCTACCGTGACGTCAAATACTAAAACTTTTATGAATTAAACGCGCTTCAAAGGAATTGCCAAAGTCTGTAGATTGCGACGCATAATTTGAAGACTCCGATTAGTTGAAAAAAATGGAGAAGACGAGCTTCGGCAAAAACAACAATATTTGTTTTTCACGGTATGCATTTATTATTTATTTTTAATCAAAAAAATTTGGTTCAAACCTTTTTTTTTAACATTATCTTTAATATGAACACAACATGTGTTGGGAGTTTGGGATCCCTTTAAGACAGTATATTTTCACCATTACAACGGGATTTAAGAAAAAAAAAATTTTGACCGACCTAATATATTTGTTACATTTAAATTATACAAATATATTTTACAAACAGATAGCAATTTATATTTGCAGTTTCCTTTTTTTAAAAAGAAACAGAAAAAGTATAGAAAATCATTCTTTTTAATGTTGATTAAATTTTTTTTTTTTTTTGCTTTGCGATTTTGTTGCTGAAAATAACAACCACTCTAAAGAAATAAAACTAAAAACAGTACACAAGTTATTTAAATTATTATTATTATTATTATTTTAATATTGAAATTTATTTCAATAACCTATTTTGTTAGTTTTGCTTCTTTGTTTTTGAAACTTAGTTTTTTCCGCAATGCCTAATATAAAAAAACTTGCAAACAGCCGTGACCAAGTTTAAAAAAAAAAAATACATACAAGGACATACAAGACAAAAAGCTGCACACCTTTCCTGGGAAAGCTTGAAAATGATTAAAATTGCTGTTTTGACTTCCCACAATAATTTCTTTCTGGTCAAAGTTTTGTTGTTTTTTTTTGTTAAAAATTTGTTAAAAAAGTCAGAATTTAAAAAAATAAGTTTTTACAAACACAAAAGGAAACAAGGGTGTATTTCAAAAATAGTAAATTTTCATAATATCTAAAATATTTTGTGATGAAACATTTTGAAAGAAATATTTAGACTAAAATATTTTTAAAATAAGTGGCCTTTAGTTCATTTGACACATATTATATATGACTTCAGCTATATTTTTATTTTTTACATATCTTTAGTTTCATATCACAGTAAAATCAATGGTTTCCATTTTATTTACTTGAGTAAAGTTTTTATTTTATTATTATTTTCTCATTTTCCTCATTTTATTTCTAAATTTAGCCCCTGAATATTAAGATTAAATTATCTTAATTTTTTCTTACTAAAAGTAAACTACTGCGCTAGATTAAACTTCATATCATTTATCACATGTTAAATATTCATATTGCAGCTACACTTGGTTTCTTTTCAAGATAACAATAAATTATAAACTATAAATGTTAAATAAAAATGATGATTTGAGTTATTTAATTGAAAGTAATACTTTTATAAAATGAACTATTTTTTTAATTATTGACAAAGTTTTTTAAGTGTTATGAAGCAAAAATTAAAACAGTGAAAAAAATTTACCGGCCATTAAAAACAGTTGGCCATCAATTCTATGTGTTACTTGGTCATTTGACAAATCAATTGATTTGTGGAATAATTTCGAACAATATTCTAATTTAAACTGAGCAACATAAGTTAATATTTTAAATAAGATCTTTTTTTGATCTAAGTAAAAATTCAGTTTGAAAAACTCAGATAAATAAAAATTATGATTATAGTTTTTTTTTTATACAATATAAAATAGTTTTTTACAATATATATACTTTCTATTTAGGTAAGCAACTACTATTTTTAGCATAAATTTTTTAACAAATATAAAATATATTTACATAAAATCAAATAAACAAACTATTATTTTTTCACTCACAAAGTTTTGAGACGAAGGCAATTTTAAACCTTTGTTCCAGGTTAAGAAGCATTGTTAACCTTGTAACAAGATTGTGCCTAATGTCTTAAATAGTCTACTGTGTGTGTTTTTGATATGCAGAGCAGTTGCTACTGCTTTATCATAAACCCTGGTATATATATATATATATATATATGTATATATATATATATATATATATATATATATATATATATATATATATATCAGCGACAGATCCAGGAACTTTTGGTGAGGGCAAGTTACATAACTTTAAAAATATTTAAATTTAAAAATTTGCAACTGGCTATTAAGCAGCAGAGGTATGGATGGAAAAGTTGGAGCTGCAAACAACACAAAATTTATTATTCAACAGAATCTTTATCCCAAGAGGCGAGTTTTTTTCCGATAGCAAAATTTAACTTAAATGATTAGTAAACATTAAATATTACACTACTTCAAAGTTCCTGAAAAAAACTGTTGCCCATTTTATATTTCTTGCTCATTAAAACTATTTCAAAAACTGCTTTTATTACTTAATAATAATGTTATTAATTCTTGTTGGCAGAGGATTGTAATTGATTTTTCACTAGCTATAGCGTTTCTGACATTTTTTTTTTTTTTTTTTTTTTTTAACATCTTCACTTCCAACAAGGCTGCAAGCAACCACTATAAGAGTTGGAAGTTACTGGAAGAGAAAAGACTAAATCTGTAGAGCAAGATAACGATTGACTGATGACTTAAAAGATTGCAAATTATATGAATCAGGAAAGCAAGATGAAGGAAGCGAATTCCAAAGAACTGATGTTCGAGGAAAAAAACTAGAAGAATAAGAGTTTTTGAAGCACTTAGGAACAGTCACAGAAAAAGGATGAGACTTAATTGAATGGCGAGTAACACGAGAATGAATTTTAGTAGATGGCACAAGGGACGCTAGCTCTTTAGAGCAGTGCCCATTATAGTATTTGTAGAAAAGAGAAAGAGAAGCAACATTACGACGATGTGACAAAGGTTGGAGATTGGCTGCCAGAGCAGGTCCAACTATGTTTACAATTCGTTTTTGCACCTTGTCTAAAAGAGAAAGAGCATCATTAGAAGATCCGCCCCAGATGTGGCAACAGTATTCCATACAGGGATGGATTTGAGATTTATAGAGATAGAGAATAGAATCTGGAGTAAGAAAGTGTCGAGCTCGATAAAGAGATGCAACCTTAGCAGATGCTAATTTTGCAATGGATTTGATATGCGGTTTAAAAGAAAGATCAGAAGTAAGAGTTAATCCTAGAAGATGAATGGTAGATGACTCATCTAGTACATTACCATTCATAAATATAGGAAGATCTAAATTATTACGAATTATTACATGCACCTGCGCATGCATATTCACCATAGAATTTAGGTTATATTTGTTCCATTCAGTTTTTAAACATTCTGTATTCAATAATCTTTCTTAAAATTTTTTTTAAAAGTACATAATTTAAAACTTTTTGAATTTAAAAGGAAATGGACAAAACAACATTGATCTGTCAAAAAACAACAATTGAAAAATACAAATTGATATTATCAGAGGTAATAAACAAATTTAAAGCTCTTTCCTACATTGCAAAATGTCAAGCAAGATACCTAAGGCAACAAAAAAAAAAGTTGGTTAAAGACTGTGTTGTCTTTTACCAACTTTTTAACACATTTGTGATTCAAGATAAAATCTTAAGTTAGCATTGGTGCCAAAGTCAATGAATGCTACACCCCATTGCCCTCTATTTATTAAATGAAAATGACCAGTTTAAAGAAAAATCATTTTGCTTTATGTCAGAATACAATGACCATGACATTGGTTTTGTGTATGAAGTTCAGACACAAATGTTAATTATTTAAAAGTAAATCATATTAATATTTCAATTATTTTTTTTTAGATGATTGTCCTGAACAGAATAAAAACCACAAAAATCTTTCCAATATCTGTCTCGATAAAAATGATTTTGACATTGATGCAAAGTTGACATTTTTTGCTACAATTTTTTAACTTTAGACATTTTATAGATACTATACTAATTTTGGGCTGTGAAAAAAGAAAGTGACAATAAATTCTTTTTTAGCTCTAGTTTCTGAGATATACGATAGCAATAAATTTTTATTTCAGTTTGCAACAGAGCAATATGACATATAATTTACATATTCTAATAATATTTAAAGTACATTTGGTTTTTTTTATTACAGATATATTCTAATGGGGAGGGGGGGTTGGGGGTGGAAGAAGGGTAGGTGTGAGGGGAGGAAATAAATCTTAAGGGACATGTTACATCCAAGTTGATGGTTTTTTTTGCAGAAGTAGTTACCAATTAAATTTAGTTTTGATCTCTTTTGTTGCCTAAAAATCCAAAAAACTCCCTTAAGAGCTTCCCAAGTTTCCTTTTCTTGCCCCTTCAAAACTTTGTCAAATGCAGGATCATAAGTACCCTCTTTAACTTTTGCATCACTTATTTTTGGAAGTTTGTTTCTTAAATACCTAAAAGCCTGTCTTTCTTTATTCATACCTTTGACAAAAATTTTCATTAAACCCAACTTAATATGTAATGATGGAAAAAGAACATCTTTTGGATCCGCAAGAGGTTCAGCAATAATATTTTTTTCATCTATGTTGAGATTTCTTGCAGGGCAGTCCCACATACACAAAAAGCAGCAGTATTTAGTATGCCCTAATTGTATTCCTAAAAGTATAATAATGACTTTTAGATCACCACAAATTTTTTCATTTGTGTTCATTGTAACTAATTGAGTTGAGGAGAACTTTAATGTTTACATAAGTCTCTTTCATGTGAACTGCATGGCCAATAGGAACAGAAGATGGTTTCCATTGTGCAGTAATACAGCTTTTAAAGTTAGCTTAGATGAGTCTATGAATAATCTCCATTCAGTTGTATCATAGTTCAAATAAAGACAATACATTAATCCTAAGACATCAATGCAAACAACAAGATTATTTTTCTTCTCAAAAAAAAAGCAAACTCTGCTTTGGTTTTCTGTTGGTGAAACCTTAACATCAAATGGAGAAGATTCCACTGTTTTAGTCTTGACCCTAGAAGTTCTGCCTTTTCCTGTGACAAGTCCAGATCTTGAACAAGATCTCTTAATTCTGCTTGACTCGATCTGTGTGGCATATCATCTGTTAACACAAAATCAGGCTCATTTGATGTGGAAGGCTTGTTTTCTTCTCTTTTATCTATTTCTACTTTATTTCCGTCTTCATTTTCTGCTTCTAACCCACAACTTTGTAGTGGAGTTGGAGTTGGTAAACTATCTGAATGTGAAATAGGTCGAATGGCAGATGGAAGATTCGGATATTTAATTGTTCCTATTTTCTTCATTGACAAACCTGCATTAATGGGCGGGGTCAAGCAGAAACAGCAGTCATCTATATGGTTTTTAGGCTTTCTCCATACCATACCATGATACCATAGGAACAGCAAAAGCTAAAGATCTTTTTATATTTTTCAAAGATTCTTGTAGTGTAACCAAACATGAGCTACAGCATATATGTGAAGCCCATGACTTATCCTGGTCCCTTACCTTTATATCGAAGTAATGCTGGCAAGCAGTCTTCACAAGAGGTGTTATAGTTCTTTTTTGTGAGGAAAATGTTATTTCACCACAAATGTAACAAAAATTGGCTACTAAATTTACATACTTCCTTGGCATGTTGATTTGTCAAATTTTACACTAATAAATGAAAAATAACTAACAATAGATTAGACCAGCACCACATTATTAATATCACAAGTTTTAAACATGAATAAAACATTATGGATAGTCAAAAACAAATTTTTTTTGCAAAAAATGAAAACTTATACCCTTGAGAGAAAATTTTTGCTTTTATTTCTTAAACTAGAGCTAATATGTCATTTTTAAATTCAGCAAGTGGATACACATTAGAAATAACTAATTTTAGTTCCGAAACAAAATCACTTTTGGGCGGTGTAATTACAATACTTAAAAATAATTTTTTACACTTCTGACCATTTCATTGGATTTGCCACCCCTTAAAAATAGCCAGGTACATTTTCTTATGTAAAAAGAATAAACATTTTTAAAGTTATACAACTTGAAGCCTCTAAATAAACATTGCAATTCTGAAGGGACAAGAGGGGCCTGGTCCTCATTTGTTAAAGGTAAAATGGTCATAGTTCAGGATCTTCTTAGAGCTAGAGGCAAAAATTTTCAAGAAGTTCTTATTTTACTAAGTACTCCTAACTGTGTAAAATCTCAGATCTGCTAGTTGCTCTGTTGTGCATGAAAATACCAAACTTTCTAATTTGAAGCCACTTAGAGACATTTTTTAAAAGTTACAAATAGTTCAAAGAATTCACAGTATCATTTTGTCATTAAATGTATAAACCAGCACAATGATTGACAGTAAATGCATTCTAAATTATAACTGATGGGCATTGCTGAAGAGAAAGTGCAATTTTTTGGGATTAAAATGTGAGTTTAATGGCCAGCGAACATTGGTTTTGTGTGTTGCAAACTGTTCAACTTTTATACAGCATATTATAATCAAAGAATTTTAATATATATAAGATATAAGTTCCTGGTAATCTTCAAACTGTGCTGGCACTTCAAACTTTAATATAAGATATATATAAGTTCCTGGTAATCTTCAAACTGTGCTGGCATTTAAATTAGTTAAGAAAAAATTTGAAATTTGTCCTTCACATTCAAACGGCATATCGTGCCGTTTGTTTTTGGAGTAGTAGTTAAAACATTCTTTGCAGCATTGAGGCAATAAGAGACAATATTCGGGCGTTTTTTTATGACATCTCGCTTTCATTATGGCTTTTCTCTGATCTGCTTTTGAGGTTGGGTTCTCTTTAGAGACTTCTTCTTTTAATTTTTTCCAACAGTTTTTAATGAGGTCTAAATTGTTTAAATTGTGCTCAGCCTCAGAGCAAGAACATCAATTGTATTTTGCCATATCTTGAAAATATTTTCCTGATTGCAATTTGCCCTGCCGTGCATGAAAATATTAAACTTTTTAATTCAAGTCAATTAGTCACATTGTTCTATAAAATTTCTAAATAATTTGTGAAATTGCCAGTTAAAATAATTTGTGGAATTGCCAGGAAAACCAGCACCATTGTTGGCAGTGATCTTGTCCCAAATCATAATTACTCAACAGAATTAGACATAGCTCAACAGATAGTGCATTTAACTAGGAAACAGTTAAGTAAGAATTTGTGACCTTGAAATTAATATGTCCTTCACAACAAATTCACATATCATGTTGTCAGTTTTTGTTGTAATAAGTCTTGGTCTTCCACAGAATTTTCCTGGATTTATACTATCTGTTAACTTAATTTGCTGAATGATATCTTAAACAATTGTCTTCCATTAAAAGTTGTAATTGTCCTTGTTCAGCAAGTTATGTTGTAGCCATAAGATAATAATTAAATTATAATTTTATTGTATATTTTTTAATTATTTCCCTTTTAGACAAGCTGCGTTTTTGCAGCTTGTCTAAAAGGGAAAGTACATCATTGGAAGACCCACCCCAGATATGGCAACAGTGTTCCATACAAGGGTGGGTTTTAGATTTATATAGATAAAGAATAGAATCCTAAGTAAGAAGGTGGCAAGCACGATAAAGAGATGCAACCTTAGCAGATGCTTATTTTGCAATGGGTTTGATACATGGTTTTCAAGAAAGATTGGAAGTAAGATTTAATCCTATAACATGAAGGGTAGATTAACATTCTTGTCTTACGTTTTATTACCAATTTTTTTTTTCCTTGTTTTTTTTTCCAAAACTTTTTTCTAATATAAGTTAACTTTGTAACTCATTTTCCTGACAACCCTAATCATTTACCTTCACTCCTTGATTTTTGTCAAGGAGTGAAGGTAAATGTTGCTGTTAACAAAGTGAAACAAAATGTTGCTGTTAACAAAGGAAGGTCTAACATTCCATCTCTCATTCATGGGACTGATCTTATTACCTCTCCCAAGTATAAGGCTGAACTATTTGCAAAGAACTTCTCTTCTAATTCAACTTTCAAATCTTATAGCCATTCTCTTCCTTCCATTCCAATAAACAGGTTAACCCATTGTTAGACATTCAAATCACTTCTGTTGCTTAAGTCTCGATTAAACTCTTTTACAGCTCCTGGTCCAGACAACATTCCTGTCACAGTTTTACAAAATTGTAAAATCTCCATAAGCTTGTCTTCTCTTTTTGATCACTTAGATCAGGCAGTGGATCTTGAATCTGATCTCACTTCTGTAACAGATTGGGGCTCACAGTAGCTTGTAAATTTTAACTACAACAAAATTCAGTTATTTACTGCAAACAACTATTGCAGTACTGTTGACATTCCTATATTGATGAATGGTAACCCTTGCACTGAGTCCTTTTCTTTACATCTTGGATCATCATTTACTACTGACCTTTCATGGACACCATATATACAATCGATTGCTAAATTAGCATCTGCTAAGAGTGCTTCTCTTTATCATACTCGCCATTTTCTTTCTCCTGATTCTCTACAAATCTCTTATTGTCCCTGTATAGAATACTGTTGTCATATTTGGGCTGGTTCTTCTAATGATGCTCTTTCTCTTCTAGACAAGGTTTAAAAATTGCATTGTAAAGGTAGTCTATCTGCTAAACTCTTTCTCTTTTCTACAAATGCTATCATGGCTGCTGCTCAAAGGAGCTTTCATCTCAAGTTCTATTAACTAAATCTCATTCTCGCTTGACTCGTTGTTCATCAAAGTCTCATTCTTATACTGTATCTGTCCCTGCATGCTCCAAAAACTTTTATTTGTCTAGCTATTTTCCTCGCACTTCAATCCTTTGGAACTCTCTCCCAACTGCATGTTTTCCTGGCTCATACAACCTTCAACTCTCTAAGTCTTCTGTCAACCATATACTTGCTTTATAACTCTATTCTTTTTTTCAAGTAACTCCCAACTTAATAGTGGTTGCTTGCAGCCTTTTTTTCAAGTAACTCTCAACTTAATAGTGATTGCTTGCAGCCTTTTTTTCAAGTAACTCCCAACTTAATAGTGGTTGCTTGCAGCCTTTTTTTCAAGTAACTCTCAACTTAATAGTGATTGCTTGCAGCCTTTTTTTCAAGTAACTCCCAACTTAATAGTGGTTGCTTGCAGCCTTGTTGAGAGTGAATCAGAATAAAATAAAAAAATTTAAAAAGAAGAGTGCACAAAATCATAAATTCACTTATTGAGCAAAATTTATAATTTTTTGCTTTTCTAGTTAATTAAAATGCAGTCATTCTGGATCTGTTGGTAAAAATTTTTGAATACGTAGTTTTATATATAAAGGAACCCATAAAAAAAGTTTTTTATGGAGCTCATAAAAATTTTTTATGGGCTCTTTTTGGTTTATTATTAAAAAGTTAATTAATTTTGGCTTAAATTTAATCAATGACATTTTTTGGTGTGTTACTGATGGTGCATCAGTTTTGAAATAAATGGTATCATAAATGGGTGTCACCCAATAACTTAGCTATTGCCATGGAATTAATCTTGTGGTATGTGATATTTTTTACAAGAAGAAAGGTCCAGCAAGAGCAAAAACTGGAGAAAAATTGTTTAATGAATAGGCAAATAAAATTGAAGAATCTAGTTCTGATCCTGATGATAGTAATGACAATAAAGAATTTTGGAATGAGGAAAGTATAAGCTCTGTTGATGAGGAAATATAATTTAATTAGGACTATGGTTTTATTATATCAAAGGTCCATAAAATTGTCAAGCTTTTTTGAAAATCACTACTCAAAAATGATACCCTTGAAAACATTTGTAGATCAGGTTTAGGAAAAGAGCTTAGTCCTATTCTGGATACTAAAACAAGATGGAATTCTCTAATCTCAGTATATTAAAATGGTTCTTAGAATTTAAAAATATTGGGAAATCTTTTGTGGAAATATCCAGAACATATTTGATTTTGTCAGAAGAAATAAAACACATTTCTGATCTTGTTCTTCATGTTGTAAAGTGTTATAGTACAGATAAAAGAATACTGTGATCTGATAAAATTATTTTGTTTATAAAATCTTAGAACAAAATACTAACATGGTCAAAATATTTACTGTTGTGTGAGAGAATTACTGAAAGGAAAATGTTAATGCTGGTTTACTATTTACATAACCTTGATGATTTAAATCAGGTTCAGAGTTACCAGAGTAGGAGTTTTCCTACCAGTAATCATTTCAAATTCCAAATTAAAAATGAAATTGCTAAATCAGCTAAAGATGTTTTCATTTATTTATTCCTACATGAGGAATTAGAAGCAGCACTTAAGTCTGGTATTAATTTTAATTGTAATGCGGTACTAATTAAAAAAAAAAAATTAAAGCTAAAGAATTAGCAGAAATGCTATCGAATGTATATTCAACAAGCTCTTTTAATAAAAATTTACAATGCCATATTAAACCTTACACCATCTTCTATAGAAGCAGAAAAATGTTTTAATGCTGTTTTTAATCTTAAAAACAAATATTTAAATGATGCATCTCTTTTCTATGTAAACAAACCATTTTTAATGTGGTTATTTTGTTATGAATGTTTTAGTTTTTGTTATATTTAATTTTTTTTTTTTTAAATATAGACTCATTTTACAGGTCATCGAATGCTAGTATCTTACTTAATAAAATTTTATTTTTGATTTTAAGCTATATTTGAAGCATTTGATGAATCTTGTTCATTCAGTGGAGAAAATAGAAAAAATTTTAGCTGCAGACTTAAAATCGCCAGATGCTGAAATACTTTTTAATCAAGAAAGGTCTGTATTATTTGTAATGATTTGTAATAATTATAAAATTCTGTTGAGTATATTGTTATTAATTATAAGCATAATGTTAATAACTTTTTGTATAGATTATTTAATTAGAAACACCTCGATGAGCAAATTGTTTACAAAGATTTTCAGAATATTTTTAAAAAATATTTTAAAAATAACTTTTTCTACTTTTGCAAAGAATTTATTTAGCATTTTAGCTTTTTATAGTTTTTCTCTCTTGCAAGAATATAGAAATCAATAAATTAAAAATTTATTATTATGTTTCACTTAAAGTTTGTCTAACTTAAAATAACTTGTTTTAAAGTTATTTTATAAACTAAGCAATAATCTTTACTTTATTGAGAAACCACATTTTATTGAGAAACCACATTTTATTGAGAAACCACATTTTAGCAATAAATTTTTTTTTGTTTGTAACTTGTAATCTTTTTAGAACTCAACCTGGACATTATTTAGAAAGAATTGCTGGTGAATACAATCAACTTCAATTTCATGTAAACCAAACTAAAGGACATCCAATTATTGAATTAATACGGCCTGTATGTAATTAGTTTTTCTAATTTATCTAATATGTTTTAAATATAATTTATTTATTCAAAATTTATTATTTAAATGTATTTTATGGTCTAGGTCAACTCCAGGATATTTTAAAACATTTACTCTACATTTTAAACTGTTATTTAAATAAATATTAAAAAAAAAATTAAAAAATTAAGAGATTAATGTGAGTTTTTCTATTTTTTTTCAAGAATATAAAAGTTAGATAAAAAATTATAGTTGTTGAATGATTCAAAAATAAAATAAATCTTCAATTAAAGTTGCATATTTGTTTACATATTAGCATATTTACAACATAGTGTGTTTTGGTTCATTTATTAACTTGGTGTGTTTATCACTCAGTTAGACAGTCTTTTCCTTGTCTTTTTATATATAAGTCTTTTCCTTTGTAAGTTGGTCTTGGTAACCATTGGCCAATGCCAATTATTTTGAAAAATCAGATTTTTTTATTTTTGTGTTTCTATATTGCATGCAAAAGTATAATTATTCCATAAACCAAAAAGCATGCACAAGCCCAAGTTATTATATAGACATATCTGCAACCACTAAACCTTTAAATATTTTTTGAACTGTTTTTATCAGGAGCTCTCTGCATTTAGTGTCTTTTTATAATTTAGGAAAGTAATTATATAACTTAAATTTCCAAACGATACAAAGTTTAAAATTAAAATGTAAAAATTTTTTTCTGCCAGATGTTCCTCTTCTTGATATTTTAATTTTGCAAAATTTACAAAATGCTTTCAATGTTTATTTTCATCTATATCAAAATAGTCTATAAAATTTTTAGTTGCTTTGTTCATTGTTGATTTATTTCTTATTTGATCTTATTTCTAAGTTTAATTCCTAGAATATAGTTAGAAGTATATATATATATATATATATATATATATATATATATATATATATATATATATATATATATATATATATATATATATATATATATATATATATATATATAAAAGGATAAAGATGGGAGAAAGTTCTAAAAGATTGAAGTGTGGGGGAAAAAAATTAATAGCTAATAAATTTTCTTTATTTAAATTATAGTTTTGTTTAAATTTAAAAAAATATATTTTAGAGAGTTTCCTTGATTACATCAAAGTTGCAAGAAGCTTTAGAAGATTCCTTTCAATTGGGAATAGAAAATAGACAAACAGATATTATTCGTAGAAGTTTACGAACTTATGCACTGATTGATAAGATATCCTATGCTGAAGATCTTTTCAGAAATATTCTTGTCAAACCTTTTATAATCAGTGTTATCAATGAAGATTATTTTAATGAACATGGCATTGAGACTATATGCAGTGATATTTTAAAATTTATAAAGCAAAATTGCAGTATTGTTCTAAATTTATCTGCTGGTGAACTTTATGACGCAGACCAGCAAGAACAGCATTCTATAAATAGTTTTGATTTCTTAGTAAACAGTATTTGGGTGGAAATTGAGAAAGCTTTTGAGGAAAATCTTCCACTGCTTTTTTCACCTGGCAACCCAGAAATTTTTATCAAGGTAAAGAGGAATTATTAAAGATCCAAAATTTATTTTTGTTTGTTTATTTAATATTGTTTTTGGATGTATTATTTATATTTTTTAATTGTTGCTATTTGTATGTCTTTACTCAAAGCGATATAGGGTGATGATGGGTTTCTTGGATGAATTAGAAAAATGTTGTGTGCCATCGAGTTTCTATAATCTACGAAATCATACTACATACCATTCGTTTATGAACAAGTGGAGTCTACCAGTTTATTTTCAAATTCGGTGAGTCTATTACTATAACATTAGGTTAAAGATAGTATTCAGTGCTTCAAGGTTCACACTTTCAAAGTTTAGGTTGTACAGCGCTTAACTAGAGAAGAAAAAAAAATTAGGTAAATTTTTTTCAAAAAATTTATATGAAAGAAAAGCAGGGAAAATAAAAAGCAAACAAAGAACCAAAAATCGAAACGAATTTAAGTTTTTAGTTATTAGTTTTAAATCAAATTTATGATAATTATTAGAATAGTTATTATTCAGTCATAATTATTAGAACAGTTATTATTTATAATTATTAGAATAGTAATTAATTTTAAAAGTTTCAAAAATAAATTGTCAAAGTATAAAAAATCTTGGTGAAATAAAATGAAAAAATGAAAAAATTAACATTATAAAAATAGCTTAACTAATTTTTAACATTACAATAGCTTCACTTCGCATAAATAAAAAAAATTATACCAATGACTGCCTTAAATTTTAGTGGCAACTTCATCACTAGACTTTTTACAATCTAACTGCATTGGTATCTGACCCGATTAGCAAAAACATAACTAATTTGTTAAAGTTCTTTTTCTGTTCTAGTCTATTGAAAGTTTGTTCCAATGTTGTTTCAATTAAAACACTAAGATGCCTTTAGGGCTTAATACCATATGCCTTGCTGACACAAAATCAGCATAGAACATTTAATAAATAGAAATCAGTTTCCAATTCTTGTTTATGCAACTTGAAATTCTGGCGAAAAAGATCCAATACTACCTATTATGACCTATAGAAGACAGAGTTAATATGGTTAATATATTGCATGTCTATAGTAGGCATGCAATATATTAACCATGCGCTAGGAAACCTGTTCCACTGTCTTTTATAATAATATTTGCTTGATTTTAATTTTTAAAAGACAATTATTATTTAGATATTATTAAGAGTTATTTATATAGCCGCTTATATAGTTATTATATAGTTATTTATATTTTATATTATATTAAAAAGTCATAACAGTCTTATCACAGAAAAATATTTAACCAGGAAGTTTATGCCTCCTTTCTTACAATTGATGCATATCTGGCCAGAGACAGCTTCGTAACACAGATCTTCGATTCTGAAGCCAAAACTTTACCCATTACACCACGGCTTTGTAGTTAAATCTTGTTGTTTTAAAATTGATAATTTTAAAACTACATCAAAATTTTGATGAAGCAAATTGATTTATGATGAAGCAAATTGATTTATGATGAAGCAAATTGATTTATGATGAAGCAAATTGATTTATGATGAAGCAAATTGATTTATGGTACTTTACATGCTATTGAAATTATTGAATATAAGCAAGTTGGATTTTCTATATAAAATTTACAATAAATGCTGAATTATTATGTATGTGTAACTAATAACATTTACAACTCATGATAAATTACGCAGGTCTACAAAAAATATATTGGATTAAATTTGGCACTTTCTCTTACATAGTATTGGTACGCTGGATTCATATCTGGCATCAGATTTTTATGGCAAGTTACAGATTTTTTGCAATACTTTTCTATTTTGCAAATTATTAGAAATAATTCTAAAAAAAAGATTTGAAACTCATTTTGAAATGCTAGGATATGTTTTCAAAAATTTAATTTGTTTACAAAGTTTAAACAAAAAGGATTAAAAAGAATATTTCTTCCTGGTTTTGCAGTAGTTAAAATAGTCTAGTTAATTGTTTTATACAAATTATCTTTTATTTTAATTTTAATAATGTTTTTGAAAAAATTATATACAACTAAAACAATAATAAAAAAACTAGGTTTAACTGAGTTTTACAAATGTTTTATTCTTAATACTTTTTTTAATAAAAACAATAATTTGGTTTAAAAAGTTTTATTTCTAAAAATAAAGAAGTCATTCTTTATTTTTAGAAATAAAATATAAAGTCATTTAATATGTTTTAATATATATATTATATGTATCATGGTAGTTTATTCCATTTAAAATGATATGTGGTGCTTTATTTTATTTTTTTAAAATGGCACAATGTGTATTGAATATCCTGTCAATATATAGAGCAGCCTTATGGGCTATATATGTATTATGGTACTATATGGGCTAGATATGTGTTATGGTAGTTTATTCAATTTAAAATAATGTGGGCCTTATGGGCTAGATATGTATTATGGTAGTTTATTCCATTTAAAATGATATGTGGTACTTTTTTTTTTTTTTAATGGCACAATGTGTATTAAATATCCTGTCAATATATAGAACAGCCTGCTAATGATGATGCTCATGTAAATAATTCAGTACAATATCTGATGTCCTTCTGCTTTTAACAATTTTCAGTTAGAACTCTTGTTTAAGAAAATGCTAAAGATGAAATTATTTTGAGAATTATGTATGATCTTATCAAATACCAGCAAAAACTAGAGGAAAAGTTTTTTCATTTAATTTACTTTCTACCCTTTCTTAATGTAGTAGGCTGGCATAAATGTAAATATTACAGTGTTTCTTACCTAAAATGATGAATGCTGGGTTTTCTTTTCTCATCATATATTTTAATGCTTGTGTCATAGCTTGAGTGCCTGTTCAATTTTTTGTCAACCTAATTTATTAACAGGGATATTGCGATTGCGTAACTTGTCATTAGGAGTGCCAAGTTTTATAAGTATGGCAATTCCAAGTTGAGTCACTTCTTTTCATGGTCTTTCTTTATTACACTGCTTCTATTTTTTTTTCCCCTCTTTTTAAACTATCTTCACCTCCAACAAACCACTATTAGAGTTTACTGAAAGAGAAAAGATGTAGTTTATAAAGCAAGATTACGATAAACAGATGACTTAAAAGGTTGCAAATTATATGAATCAGGAAAACAATATGAATGGGGCTAATTCCAAAGAATTGATGTTCGAGTGAAAAAACTAGACAAATAAAAAGTTTTGGAACTTAGGAACAGTCAGAATAAAAAGATGAGATTTAATTAAATGATGAGCAACACAAGAATGAATTTTTGTAGATTATACAAGAGACGCTTTGACTTTTTTAACTTCTCTTCTAACCAAAAATCCTTTGTTTGTTTTTGTACTGTTGTCATACATTGGCTAGATCTTCTAAAAATGCTTTTTTCTCTTATAGACAATTTGTCAAAACTTGTTGTAAACATAGCTAACTTAACTTAGTTTGTCTTTCAAAATAAGCTATAATCTCTTGTTCGTTGAAATAAAATGTAAACATAGTTGGCTGTGTTTATCATGTTTGCTACTCAAAACAGTTATATATATTTTTTTTTAACTTTTCATATAATTCCATTTAAAATGATGCACTTTATTACATTTAAAATGACACAATATATTGCATTATCTCATTTAAAATAATACACATGATGCCATCATTATTTATTCATAATGAAGTGCTTTTAAGCATTAAAAATTTTAAAGCATTAAAATGAATATTTTAAATAAATAGCTAAAGATTTCAAGTGTTCATTTTAGATTCTTGATTTTGCATCTTGTCATCATGGCACTCTCCTTCTTAGATTTTGGATTAATGATATAGCTTGGAAGAAAAGTTTCAAAAATAAAATATTGCGTTATACTAAAAGCAATTACAGGATGGAGAGTGTCATAATGGTAAGAAAGCTATTGGTTATTTTTACCTTTTTTTTTAAAACTCACTAACACTATATTAGCAACAAATAAAGATGCTAGTTTTTTTTCAGTCAATTTTTTTTTTTAGTTTTTGTTATTGACATTTTTTTTTTTAGTCATTGCTACATCCGTTTTTTCTTCTTGTTTGTGAAAAAGTTACAATAATTTAATATTGAATAATAAAAAGTTGTTCTATGCATGTTAAGTTTCAAAAAATTTAGAAAAAATATGCACTCGATTTTTATATTTGTAGTTGGTAAAATTTAATTATATTTCCATATTATTTCATATCAAACTTTTATATCTCATTATTAAAACAATATTTAAAATTAATTCAAGTATAATATTAATATAAAAACACAAAATCATTAGTTTCGAAGTTATTTTATATATAGTTTTTGTATAAGTTATTTTATATATTGTTATTTTTATTATGTGTAATATATGTGTATTTATTGTGTAACAGATTTCAAGAAATTGGTGGTCAAGTTGAAAGTGCAGTAGATAACCCGTATGATAAATCACCTGATGGTAACAAACTTTATTTAATTTTTAAAAAGAGTTCGAAGTGTTTCTAATTTTCATGTGTATTTTTATCTTTTGAAGATTGTTATAAGCTCTTTAAAGAAATAGAAAATAGAAAAAAGAAAGTTATTAAAAATTTCTGTAAATTGTTTTTATTTTTTATAAACTGTTTTTTCTTCATTTCACACACAAATCTTTCACCTTTTACATTAGATCACAAGATTTTTTTCTAACATCTTTTACAAAATGTTTATATATTTATTCCCATTTTTTATACTAATATTTGTTATAATTAGAAATATTTGAAACTAATATTTGTTATAATTACTTTTTTGTATGAATTTCTGATATGATGCATTTTTTAATATTTCTTGTGTGTTTGTTTTTAATATTTCTTGTGTGTTTCTATTTGCGTTACTATTTAGTACTAATTTTCTACCTGTGTCATGTTAAGTTATTTCAATATTTTTATTAAATAAAACAAATTTTATATTTTTATTTTTTTGATGATATGCTTTGATGATATAGCATGAATATATATATATATATATATATATATATATATATATATATATATATATATATATATATATATATATATATATATATATATATATTAGGGTGTCCTAAAAAACAACTTTTTTAAAAATAATCTGCTCTCATCCCCTAAATGTGTTCTATCTAATACAAAAACACTAAGTTTAAATTTTTTTTCAATAAAAAAATAATTTAAAGGGTCCCTCAAGACCCTCGAATATTTAATGGGTCCCTAATATTTTCAAAAAAATGTTTTTAAAAATTATGTCAACCTGGTACTCAAATGAACCGAAATTATATAAAAATTTCAAAAATAATGTTCATTTTGAAAAAAACGATACGTAACATTATTTCCCTTAAAATATACAATATTTGCCAAAACAAAAAACAATTTTCTGTAAAAAAATTGCTGATTTCGTTAAAAAAAAAAATATTGTTTAAGTATGTATCGTTTTTTTTGAAATGATTATTATTTTTGAAATTTTTATATAATTTCGGTTCATTTGGGTACCAGGTTGACATAATTTTTAAAAACTTTTTTTATGAAAATTATAGGAACCCATTAAATATTCGAGGGTCTTGAGGGACCCTTTAAATTATTTTTTATTGAAAAAAAAATTTAAACTTAGTGTTTTTGTATTAGATAGAACACATTTAGGGGGTGAGAGCAGATTATTTTTTAAAAAGTTGTTTTTTAGGACACCCTAATATATATATGCATGTATAATCTTAAACGTTGTATTTTTTTCAAAAAATTGCCTTTGTAAGTTAGTGTTTGGGTCTGTTTCTCACATGTTTTTGTTTTGACTTCATTTTACTTAGTAATGTTATTCTTGGCATGTATGTAGAGCTTAACATAAGTTTTATAGAATTATTGTTACACATGAGTTTATTTGTATACTTTTGCCAAATACTATTTTTGCATTTGTTTTGTATACATATGCAGTTACTACAGTTGCATACAGAATTACTGTCACCGTAGGAAAAGATGTTTGTCTGGGCTAGCTTTTAAAACCAGAAGTCATAAGCCAGTTGAATCTAATGTATAGGTGTTTAATCTATTATAGTAATTTAGAGAATGGCTGGTCTGGTTTGACATAAGTTCAAAAATGAACTTTTTATGATTGTTTCAAGTAATACTTGATTTTACCATACTTACACTAAAAGCATTTACAATCATCATTTGTTATTTATATTTGTTTTTGTGTTTAATTGTTTGTGTGTATATTTTTGTGTTTTTATGTGTATATTTGTATGTGTGTGTGTGTGTGTTTCTTAGTGTGTATATTTTATTATATATGTATAAGTGTATATTTTATTGTGTGTATGTGTATGCTGATATATGTGTGTATTAGATATTTCTTGATTCTTCGCACACAAATACATGCATGAGTGAAGAATCAAAACATATTTAATAGCTTAGAAAACAAATTAAATTAATTCTTAATAATCAAATTAAATTGATTAATTGCTTAAATACCAATTGATACACTTCTTCATGAACCTGTTAGTAGTGTATTCTGAGTTTTTGTTTTTGTTTTTTTTTGTTTTAAACCATATAACAAATGTAATTAATAAATACAAAACTGTGGATATTATATTTCTAGACCTGGTTGAAGCGTTTGATAAAGTACCACATGAGATTTCTGCAAAAACTTGAAGCCTATGGAATATTTAGTCTTGGATTAAAATTTCCTTTCAAAAAGAATGCAACAAGTCATTATACATGGTTGTAAATCAGAATGGAAGTTGGTTTTAAGTGGAATATCTTAGGATTGTGTATTAGGACCTCTTCTATTTATTATATTCATTAACAAAATGCAAAAACCTATAAAAAATCTATACTGATGACACTTAAATCAATAACATCATTAGAAGACTATAGTAGTTTGGAAAACACACTAGATAGCATCAATGAATGGTCAAAGCGGTGGTTAATGTATTTCAATTACAAAAAATGTGAAGTAATGCATTTACAAAATTGGTTTCATGTAATTTGCAATTATGATTACAATACCAAGCTGAAAATTGTTTAGTATGGTACAATAGGCTTTAATTTTGTCAATCAAGTTGCTATATCAAAATAATTAAAAAATAAAGATATTTTTTAAATATTTTGTCAGATATTTTTTATATCAAAAGTTATCAGCTGAAAATATTAGAAGACAGAAAAACCAGGACAGAGGATATTTTTAAAATAGACTACGTAACATTTTATTATCTTAATCAATAGACTGGTGTAACATTTTATAATCTTAATAAATAGGCTAGTGTAACATTTTATAATCTTAATCAAGCTCAATCGATCAATGTATCAGGACCAGCATACGGACTTTGTGGACATAATTAAAAAATGGACAAAGAATAAATCAAGAATTGAGAATTGCAAAGTAATTTCTTTACAAATAGATAAGCATGAAAATTGAGCAAACTCCATAACTAAATTGCTAAAAATGTTATCAATTTAAAAAGAATATGATGTAAAAACAATAAAAAGGCCAAAAAATAAAAATGCCATACTATGAATGAATAAACCAGTGCATTTTAAAGGAAGATTTCTTCAGTTGTCTTCCTATAAAAGAAATTAAAATTTGCACTTACTATTTTTTTTTTTTGTTTTTTTGTTAATTCACCTCCTCAAGGCCAAGATGGCCACTACAGACAAGGAGGTTACTTAATTGTGGTTATAACCCTCTCTCAACTCTATAACTCTGAAACACGAACCTTGACAAACAAGGCTGCTACGCGGAGAAACAAGTTGAGCGCGGTACTACCAGGGGCGTGGGGAGGATCAAACTCGAAACCTCTCACTTATGAAGCGAGCGCTCTACCACTACACTACTACCCCATTTTTTATCTTTGTATTATTTCTCTCTTCTCATAAGTGTTATTTTTTCCTTAGGTGTTTTTTAGGGTGTCATCAAAATTTTTAGGGTAATATCATCAATAAGTTCTATAAAAAGATAAGACATTTAGAATTAAAAAATAAAATTATTTTACTTTATAAAATAATACGTTGAAAAATTATGTTCTAGATCTTTTCATCAGTAACATTGTTGGAACTGCATGGAAATGCATTTGTCAATGTTGGAATGATGAGGTGTTTATATCTGTTTTGAAAGGAAGATTCTGGAAGTTGACAATGCAGGTTTAATATTTGTAGTTTTAATGTTTATTTATGATTTTTTTAAATTTTAAATGTTAATATTTGAATTTTTTTTTTTTTAGATTATATGTCGTTTAGGTTTATTTCTTCAGAATTTGATTACATCTGAGGTTTACATTGTTAGATTTTTATTTTCTAATCTAAATAACATTTAGTTTTTGGTTAAAGCTGTCAAAATTGTTTAAAAATTCAAAGTTTTCTATGAATAAATATTTTTCCTGATTTACCAAGTATAAATTTTTTATTCTGTGGGGTTCCCAGCAGTCCTGGAAATTCTCGGAAAGTCTTTTAATTTAAAAATAGTCCTTACAAATACTGAATTTTTTTTAGTTATTCTGAAGTTTAAAAATTTGTATATTTGTCAAAGTATCTTTGTTTGTTTTAATCTTCCAAATTTTTTTTCAAAATTTTTTTTTTATTTAAAAAAAAAATAGTTTCAGTTTCAGTAGAAATTCTAATTTAAGTGGTTCTCAAGAAAATTTTCCTATACACAATAGAGTATTATATTATTCCCATACACAATTGTGTATTATAGGTATACCATTGTCTTGTTTTTATCTTTATCTTTAGGATAACTAGGAGGTCATGTAGAAATTTCCGAATTACTTTTAACAAATTATTGATTTCCATCCCTTTTAAATTTGTATTATAAAAAAAGTATATATATATATATATATATATATATATATATATATATATATATATATATATATATATATATATATATATATATATATATATATATATATATATATATATATACATATATATATATATATATATATATATATATATATATATATATATATATATATATATATATATATATATATATATATATATATACTTTTTTTATAATACAAAGTATTATAAATTATGAGAGTTATGAAGTTTTAACTGTTTAGGTTTTTTCAGATAAAATAGTTAGAAAATGCCTAAAATACTCCTTATATAGACAGCATAAAAAAATGCTTTTTTTTTTTTAATAAAATGGCCTAATATTGTGTATTTTAAATATTCAATGAGCTCTTTAACTGGTTCTGGAAAATTATTTAGTAAATTGTTTCTAGGTAGTGATATTGCTAGGTTGTTTTAATATGCTTTCAACAAGACCAGTTATATTGCAGTGTTAAGACTTTTTCAAAATGAATTACTATCTACACTATTTAATGCACCATATTTCATTTCATTTCATGAATTTATAAAAAATTTTAAGAAGAGTCATATGGACCTTTTAGTTCAATTTTGGTATGTTTAAGTTAGTTTACAATTGTTAATGTTACAATTTAGTTAAAACTTGTTATATAAATCAGAGGTCATAGGGTCAGAGGTCATTCCATCTGGCAATAAATCAATGATTTTACAAACAAATGTAATTTTTTTTTTCTGGAACAGATGAAAGAGGATTAATTTGATCCTCTTAAAGATATTGGAGTCTGTGGTCATTGATGGCACTTTTAAAAGCAAGTGCAAATTTAAAAGGGATGTAAATCAATAATTTGTTAAAAGTAATTCGGAAATTTCTACATGACCTCCTAGTAAACAAGAAACCTATGAAAACATGACTAGGACTTGATTATCCAATTGATTGTTGGCATAGGTGGTGTAAAAATGAAAATTGTGCTAAAAAGGCTCAATCATTCCTTGATGGATACAAAAGTTTATTTCATTTCAAAAGTAAGGAAACTGATTCAAAAAATCAAGCCTGGCTGAGACAAAAAAAAACATGGTTCACAGCCTTGCTTTACTTGCCAAACTTAAAATTTTTAAAATGGTTTCTAAAAAATTAAATGTTTTTTTGAGATTCTTCTAAACAGACAAACCAATGATTTCATTTATGGCTATACTTGGTGATATAGTTGACGACTCTCTCAGACGCATCATACTAAAAGAAGTTTTAAATAAGTGTATCAATCTTTACCAGCGGCTTTAAAAAATTTATATGATAAAAACATTATAAAACCTACAAATGACATTGATATTATTTTTGCTGCTCGGCTAAAAATTGACCTAACTAATTTAAGTTACACTAAGAAATAACTCATATCAGAAATCATTTCAAGATTTTGATATTTATAGTTTTGATAAATTCTTCTCTGACTGGAAGAAAATTCTTCTCTAAAGTTTATCTTTTAATGCTTATTTTTTATGTTTGTAATGTTTTTGTGCTTTCACCTGGCAAAATAATAAGCTATTTATTAATTATTAATAAGCAACTTCTTGTAGAATATTAAAATAAGAAAAATCACTTATTACGTTACGTCTTTTTGAAGATCTTTCTTTAAAGAATTATACGATCAAAATCCCCCGGTACTCCTAAAATCCCCTGACATCTTTTTGAAGATCTTTTTTCAAAGAATCCCCTGATACTATCAAAATATTAAAGAGCAAGCAGTCAAAAAAAGAGTAATCACAAGGAAAAATTTTTTTTTGATAAATTTAAAACGAAAATTTTAGATGAGAAAAAAATAGTTAATGTAGAGTGCAGAACTTTGCATTAAGTGTAATGATGATTTTAATTGAAGAGTCTGATAAGCTAGTCATAAATGCAGAAAAGAATTCTTTTCAAAATTTCCAATCAAAATTTCCTTTTAAAGAATCTAATAACAAAAAAAAAACTCTGTCAAATTAAACAAAAGGAGATTAAGGAATCGCAATCAATTCATTGTTTAATTTTTAAAGCATAATTTTTTTCAAAATAAGTTTGTTATGAATTTTTAATTTAATTTAGTTAAATTTGTTTTTATTTTAATTACTGTAATTATTGCTATTAGAGGAGCTATATAGAACATTTTAAGTTCCCAGGTAGGGTAAAGTTTTGTAAATGACAAGTTTTCTGATCATCAATTTTTTAGTTCATGTTTATCTAATTAGGCAGCTTACATTTTGACATTTTTTGTTTTTTTGAACTGTTATTAAAAAAATTAATTTCTGCAAAGTCTTGGAATTTATAAGGTTTTTTTTTTGTAAGTTCTAAAATAGTTTTGGAAATGATGAAGCAAATGTCCTAGAAAATCTTGGAAAGTACTGGATTTTCAATTTTTTTTTAATCTAGTGGGAACCTTGTAACTATTGTAACAGGTACATAGTTTTTTTTTGTATATTGATGTATATTGTTGTTTTTTTATATACAAAAGAACAGCTCACTTGAAAATCTGTGTACTTTACTTGGTGACGTTAACTGCATCATTCTCAAGGTAAATTTTTTATTAATGTAAAGTTTACAGACAAATTTGGCAGCATATGACAAAAAATTAAAACTTAAAAAGACAAATAATTACTTTAAACAATTATTGTATTTTGCCATCAGAAGTAATACCTTGTACAAGGTGGCCAGCAGTCCTTGAAAACCAGGAAAAGTCCTGGAATTTGATACATCCAGGAAAAGTCCAGGAAAAACACCCCTTTTAACAATAATTCCTAAATAATGTCCTAGAAATTTTTTTCTGCTATTGTTCAATATTTCGTTATGATGCTTTTGTCTATTACCAATTGTTATTAATTTTGCATAGATTTGAATTTTATAATTGTGTATTTTATGTAATGCAAAAAAATTATTTTCAATGAAAAAAAAAATTTAGTTTAATGTTAGTATTGGCATTAACAACATAAGATGGCAAAGTAGGGATTGTCCATAAAGTACATATGCTTGGATGTAGGAGAGGGGGTCTGTAAATGGCATGTATGAGATGGGGAAGCAGGGGTCAATTATAAAGTAATGCAAAAAATTATTTTCAATGCAAAAAAAATTTGTTTAATGTTATTGTCAGTATTATCAACATCTACTAATTGCTTAGTTATTTTAAATTTTCATATTATTTTTTTTAATTTTTGTTTTTTTCTGGATCAATAAAAAGATCAATACATCTCTAAAATCCTGCAAATATCCTGGAATTTTAAAATAGCTATTATCTGATCACCCTGTTGTACTTTGCCATTAGAGGTGTTACTTTTTATTTTGCCATCAGATGTGTTACCTTGTAATTTGCCATCAGAATTGTTACCTTATAATTTACCATCAGAGGTGTAACTTTGCACTTTGCCATCAGAAGTGTTACCTTGTATCATTTTTTCTACAATTTTTCAAAATTAATATATGTTATAAAACACCTTTTTATATATGGTACATAATAACATGACACAGAATAAATAAGAAGATAAAGATATTATCACCTCTGTAATTAGGAAGATAGAGAGCCAAAAAATTTAACCATTCAATAAACAACTTTAATTTAAATGTTTAAAGCCAGTAGTACTTGTGTTTTTATTTTATTTTTTGTGTTCATACTATAGACATAAACATGTTTTTTATTATATTGCATTAAAATCTTTTTTTATATATATAAAAGATTAAGGAATATTTCACAGAAGTTATTTTAAAAAAAATACTTGAAGATGGACCTTTAGATGTTACTATTTATCAAGGTATGTTTTTTTTTAATAAAGCTTAAATAGATACAAAATTATTTTATCTTTTGAATCTTAAAAATATTGGCTTTGTATTTTACGAATTTTTTACTTTTTGTAATAATTTATATTTGTTTTTTTATTCTTTCTCTTGCAATCTTTGTTTTTAGATGCTATCAATGAGAGTTGTGAGATTTTATCTACACAGCTTACATCATTGAGCAATCAGCTTGTTTCTTTATTAACACATCAGATAAATTTGCAATTAGATAGTGTAAAGAATGTCCCAAGATTGTATAGGCGTACAAATAAAGAGGTTTTTTACAGTTTGATAATATTTATTTGATGCTAATATATGTTTCTTTATTACATTAGTGATGTCAAAATTTCTCAATTCTCAATTACATTAAATTTTACTTTACTTATTATATATTGTTCATCATTGTCATTGTCATCATCATCATCGCCATCACCACCATTTTAACTTTCACTCAACTTTTAAAGTACTAAAGATCTTGTGCATCTTAATTTTTGTTCCAACAGAAATAAAAAATAATAATTTTATTTAATCCCAAGTTGTTTCAAGTAATATTAATAAATAGAATAAATAATTCTACTCATCATTGATCTTGTTTTAAATAATGTGCAAAGCACTGGCGTATGATACCCTTCAAATCAAAATTCAAGAAAATATGTGCTAAAATTTTTTTTTTTTTTAAACATTTTATTTTTATAAATGCTAAAAAAAAATTTTTTTTATATTGTAATCGTAACACATTTCATATTTACAAACCTTTAGTTGCGTTAAAAAGTCTTAACTTTGTTTTTATTTTCAAAATTTACTCAGCCTCCAAGTGAACCATCAAAGTATGTGTTGAATGCAATAATACCATTGAACAAGTTTGCATCAAATGCAACTATGTTATCAGAAAACCAAAGACATGATATTTTGTCTTCTTCGCTTGGAAACCTATCAGAAAGGTAGTAATGCTTTAAATTTTAAGTAAAACCTTTTTTGAAATTATAAATTTGTGTGATTTTATTGTTAATATTTTTGAAAGAAAGTGTATCAATTTATGGGTTTATTATTACCACTAGTGGTTGCAATCCTAAAATCCTGGGATTGTCTAATATCAGTCCAGGATTCCTTGTAAAATTGAACAAAACAAAGCGTAATAAAAATATATAAATAACAACAATTTATGCATCTCAATAAAATAATTTAAAAATAGTATAAAATTGAATAAGCTCGTTGTGCTTTCTTGAGTCATACTTCAAAGCACATATAAAATAATATATTTCCTTATTTTTAATATAATTTCTTAACATTAGTTAACATATTTTTCTCTCATACATGTAACAATGTAATGTAAACTGCCTTTATTTAATAAATATATTTTTGGTTAAAAATATACTGTTTTTATTCTGTTTAATACTATGTAGATGTTGTACTGTTTTTTAATCCTGGGATCATCTTAGGATCTCTGAATTTATGTTTTTTAATCCCAGGATTGAGAATGACCTCTGGGATTGCAATTCCTAATTACCACATGTGTCTAATATCCAATTTAACAAAAAAAATATGCTTAGTTTAAAGTTCAAGAGTAAAATTTTAATTGATGATCAGTTAAATTAATTTAATTTAATAATTTGTTATTATTTTTACTTATTTTTAATTTTTATTATTTATTTTTTTTATTAACTTTTTAACTAGTTGCTTTAAAACAGATTTTTATAAAATGTAAGTATGTGTATTTTTTCTTATGGTTCCAAATTTCTGATTGAATGATTTTTAATAAAATGTTAGTACTACACCTTTAAAATTTTGCGAATTGTTTTTATCTAGAAATGCCTAAGAGCTTAGAAAATATCCTTAAATTTCGATTGTTACTTGTTACCATTTATTATTTCTCTATATTTTAAATTTTTCTTTGTTACTAAAAAATGATAGTACTTTAATGAGTAATTTAATATAAGCATTACTTATTTAATCCACTTTGGGTAAAAAAAAGGAATCCCTTGTTATAATTTAGGTTCACAACCTCAGAAGAGATGTTCTAGAACTCCTGAGGGGTTAAAGAGAACTCCTGAGGGTTTTGTGAAAGATCTGGAAAACATAGTTTTCCAGATCTTTCACAAAAACCAGAACCATTTGATATTATAAATAAAAATGATACGAGACAAGTTTCTGAAATATGCAGAGTTTTTAAAAATCAAAGGTTTCTAGTTTATGCTAGAAACCTTTGATTTGCAATGGTCATGTATCCAGCACATAAATTTCAAATCAATTTAATATGCTATATATTTGATAATTTAAAAGTCATGTAGCATAGAGCATACAGACAATTTGTTGCCATCGTTGTTATCATAGCAATAAAAATAAACTTTTTGAGTTAAAAGTAATAGTACACATATTGCTTGGGCATTTCAGGGTTTATTTGAAAAAGTCAAGCTGATTACCTCACAATCAAAAGTGTGCTGAGTTTAAAGTCATGCAGCTCTTTTCCTCTAATAAATTTTTTTCAGCTTTTCTCTGATTATTTTGTAACAAACTGCTTTTAGCAGCATCAGAATCAGACAATTTATTGAGTCTTATTTTTTGCTTTGTTTGGTCACAAAATAAGAAAGCATCTTATTTAGGATGTCCAAATTACAAGGTACATCTAATTATTAAAAACAATATATATATATATATATATATATATATATATATATATATATATATATATATATATGTATATATATATATATATATATATATATATATATATATATATATATATATATATATATATATATATATACATAATTTGTTTTTGCTTTTTTTTGCTTTTAATTATTAAGTGTATCTTGTAATTTAGATATCCTAAATAAGATGCTTTCTTATTTTGTGACCAAACAAAGTTATTTTGTGTAAAACAAAAAAGTATATATAATGTAAAAATATTAATGTAAATTATAGTAATATATATATATATATATATATATATATATATATATATATATATATATATATATATATATATATATATATATATATGTATGTATATATATATATATATATATATATATATATATATATATATATATATATATATATATAGCATTATTAATATATATAACATTATTATTCTTAGATTCTCAAACAAACTCTCTTTTCCTCCTTTGATCTTTTTTTAGGTTTTTCTGTGACTGTAGAGTTGTTTAGATCCGCCATTTTTTTAAGAATATAAGTTTGCCACGTGACTTAATATTTATTTTACCATTAAATAACTGGGACAACTGCGTTTTTACTAAACATTTGACAATAATAGTTGTTTCAATGTTGACCTTATAACATAGTTTTTTTGTTATGAATTTTCAAGTTAAAATAGCTCAGTACCACTATATCATAAAAATATCTTAAACTTGAAATTTTCAAAAAGTGGACTTCTGTGGTTTCACCCTTGTGGTCTTCATATATATTTCAAATTCCATATTTAAAAAAAGTTCAATTAAAATAATTTTTAAAATTGTTTTAATTTCCAAATTTAAAAAAAAAAAATTTTATTTGAAATTCTGTATAACTTATTAGTTACACATAATTTATAAATAATTATTAAAACTATGTATATCTTCATCAGTTTAAATCTTAAAAAATATAATTAAATATGTAAAAATATATTATTTATTTAAATGTGATTCATAAACCATCTAAAATAAGAATGAAATATTGTTAAAAACTTGGAAATATTTTTTTATGGACTTGTCAAGTACACATCAACAAAAATAATGCCGACATTACAATATATTTAAATGAAGTAAAACTGGATTATGATATGCTGAGCTAATTAATACCTATTCTTATATTCAGACTGAGTTCCAAAAGCAAAGAAATTGTCAAATTAAATAAATTATAAATTAACTATTATGCCAAACAAATTATGCCAAATTATTGCTCAATTGTGTTTAGTCTAGTAAAAGTGTCTGATTTGTGTGTATTAGGTTTGTGTGTGTTTGGTTTGTGTGTATTAGGTTTGTGTGTTGGGTTTTAAATATATATTTTTTTGTTTAGTGTGGTAAATGCTAATTTATTATGCCAAATTATTGCTCAATTATGTTTAGTCTAGTAAAAGTGTCTGATTTGTGTGTATTAGGTTTGTGTGTGTTCGGTTTGTGTGTGTTAGGTTTTAAATATATATTTTTTTGTTTAGTGTGGTAAATGCTAATATATTAAATTATTTAGGTATTACACATTAGTCGACGAGTTGTTGACAGCTATTCGAAAAACCGAAGATAGTTTATTAAGATTGAAGCAGCAAAGAAAGGCTGCTAGTGGACAATCCGAAGTCAATCAGTTAGTAAATACTAGTGAAGTATCTGATGAGAATAAGATTAGAAAACAATTGTTATTGGATAGCGAAGCATTCGGCCATCATGTAAAAAAAATTTTCTATTTATTTTTAGTTTGTTGGTTTGTTATTGTCTTTATAGATTTATAAAATATTTTTATAGATTGTACATAATTAAATTTTTGCTTTGTTTTTATAAATTTATAAAATGTTTTATATTATTATATTTATAGTATTAGTTGTTGTTTTCATAGATGAGCACCCTTGGCTTTACTGGTGAATCTTTTCCTGCTTATCTAAAGTTGATGAATGTGGTTCGCTCCGCACTAACTCCTGAATAAAAATTAGTTATTAAATTATTTTCATAATTTTCACAGGTATATATATATATATATATATATATATATATATATATATATATATATATATATATATATATATTGTGGTTGTAACCGACTCTTGATTGTTAAAAGGGTTTTAATATCTGTGAAAAAAGTTTTTCCAATCGGGTTTTTAGGTCCCGAACGAAATTAATAAGGACTTCAAAAGTAATAATCTGTAATATAAATACTTTAAATTCTAATAAAGGAAAATTTTTGTTTGAAAATTTCAAAATAGTTTATTTTTGTCATTAATTTGAAAATAGCGTTTTTTCAAAATGTTTTTAATAAAAATAATTGGTAATTTAAAATCCTCTTGTAGTTACGCTTCTTTCGAGGTTAGGTTTACCTAATTAGTTTTAGTAAAAATTTTAATGGCTTTTAATTTCCGTTTTTGTGCTAGTCTACAGTAGCAGTCGGAAAACAGCGGTTCTTAACTAATAAGATCTAGTTCACCTAAAATACTTTTGAATTTATGTATATAATACTTTTGAAATTATGTATTTTCTTTAATAAAAAATAGTGTCTTGTGATTTTTTTTATTTGTTTTACTCTCTGGTTAAAAGCTTTAGTCATGTAGTATGCAGTAATAATATTGTGTGCCTTTACTATTTTGTAAAGATTAATTAAGACAAATCATCTGACAACGAAGAGAATTTATTTTACTATTTAATTTAAAAGATAAATAATAAAAAGTTGACTGTTTCATTTTGTTTGTAAATATGAGTGAAACACTTTACACAGGTGGTTGTCATTGTGGGGCTGTGGCGTTTGAAGTTCTGGCGTCTTCTCCGTTGTTGTGTATAAGATGTAACTGTAGCATATGCGAGAAAAAGCAAAATATTCATTTTATTGTATCAAGAAACAAATTTAAATTGCACAGTGGTCACGATTCTTTGACAACATACACGTTTAATACTCATCAAGCAAAGCACATGTTTTGTAAAATATGCGGAGTACAAAGTTTTTATGTTCCACGCTCTAATCCAAATGGTATTGGAGTTATGCCTCATTGCTTAGATCAGCAACATACAGTTGAAATTCAAATGCAAAATTTTAATGGCAAAGATTGGGAGTTTGAAATGAGAACAAGCATTGGTGATCAACTTCGAGAGATATCAGAATTAAATTAAGCATAATTATATTTTAAATCATGTTTGCAATTTCTTGTAAATATATGTTTTTAGTTTATAGTTTTTTGTTTTTATTATTAAACTCAATTTACTAGCATTCTGAATGACGTTTAACTTACTAACATTCACAAGAACTTGCCGAAATAGTAACTTTACACAAATTGTTGAGTCTAGTAGTCAATCAAGTGAGACAAAAATAACTTGGTGCTTTCATTGTAATTAAAAAAAAAAAAATTCGGTTTAAAAAGAAATTAAAAATAATTAAAAATAACTGACGAAAAACCTCATCAAGTAAGCTACTAACGGCACTGTTGCTAATAGCAACTGTTTTTCAAAGAAATTATTGATTGGTAAATAAAAATAAAGGTTCAAAATTTAAAATAAACAATATAAACCATTAAATCTAAATCAGAAATTTATTTCTTACAATCTTACATTGTGGTATGCGACACAACTGGCATTTGTCATGTCAAACAGTTTTATTTCAAGCTTCGTCTATACATTTTTTATTGGTTTTAAGATGTGGTTGATATAGCAGATTAATTGCCCTAATGTTACTTCAAATAACTTGTAGCCAATACAGTGCATGATTGGCAGTAAGGAGGATTGTCTTGTTATTGAATTCATTCTTATATTATTATTATTTTCCCTTAAACACCCAGTAATAAAATTACAGGTAAAGTAATTTATATTAAAACCGTTACAAATTAAATAAAGGCCAGTTTGCAGTTCTTCTTGAGGTAGTGTGATTTTAATTTTTTTACCTTCTATCGTGCATTGAAAGATGTTCAGACCACGAGTTTTACATGTAGCAATCACTTCGTTTATAAATGATTTTTTGTTTTGTGTTGCCAGTAATTGATTAATTATCAGCGAATAGCAAGTTTGATTTTTCATTAGTCTAATTAATAGGTTTATTTTATTTCGAAGAAGAGTAGTTGAAATCTTCTATTTTAAAAAAAGAATGTAGGTAATTTTTGCTATACTTTGAATACAAAAAAATGATTTTAAAACTGCTCTTCCAACAGCGTCTATGTTTCTTAGAAAACTAATGTCATAGTTGCATAGCTCAAGGCCATATATAAGCTTTGGCACTGTCAAGGTATTGCATAAATGAACATTATTACAATTGATATTGCAAGATATTGCAACCGATTGAAATTGCGTTATACGTTCATTTAGATTTGTTTTTTGAAGTGTTGCGATTTTGTTTTTGTTGGTACTGTTATCCCATTGGAAACCCAGATGTTTTAATTTATTTTGGAGATGTATATAAATTCCGTTATTTGAATAATGTTGTTGGAAATTGAACTTTTACCGGAGATCAGAAATTCCGTTTTCTTAGTGTTTAGCTTAATAAAGTTCAATATTCCATATGTTTAAAATCTGTCAATCAGTTCTTGCAGACCAGAGATTCTTGGGCTTAGCAAAATTACATCATCTGCGTATGCAATGATACCAGTATAGATGCCATTTATCCTCGATCCTACTTTACATTCTGAGACTATTTCATTTAAGATGTTTTCAGTATAGATGCTATACAAATATGGCGATAAAATATACCCTTGTTGCACTCCTTGTGACAAATTGAATTTGTCTGAGGTAACTCAGGGAGAGGGTGTCTGAGGTAACTCAGGGAGAGGGCATTTGTCTGAGAATATATTTGCAGTACCAGAACGATATAGCGATGTGATTGCATGTACAACAGATAAAAGAAGTTTTTTTTGGAAATAGAGCTTCTCAAATAGCAAATCCTAGTTACAAGTATCAAACGCATTATTTGCATCTAGACTATACATATATAAAGGCGTGTTATTGTTATTATAGTGTTTAATGGTTTCGCTCAAAAAAAATTCTGCATAGAGCGTAAAGCCATTTTTTTAAAACCAAACTGATGGGAATAGCTATCTTTAAACTTTTTGAACTCTTTAACGATATTTTTCATGTTTTGTGAATTATTAATCGTAAATAACCAAATTTTTGCTTTGGTTTTGATTTTACTAATATTATGCCAAAACTTTTGAGGCTTTTTAGTTTGTAGATTTTCAATATTTATAGTTTTTTCATGGATTTTTTTGTTATGGGTTGCTTTAACCGCTTTTCGTAACTGCTAATAAAGCAGCATTTTTGATCATTTTGCATGTTTGCATCAACTCTTGTTCCATGGTGTAGTTATCAAAAGCTATAGAAAGATTATGATTATATATGTCGATAAAGTTTTTGTTCTCCCATGCATAATTTGGAATATGGATATATTCTGAAATTACACTATTTATTACGGTTGACAGATTTATATGTGTAACGACAATATTTGTAGCTATTGGTAAGTGATCACTAAATTTAAAAGGCGAAGGAGAAATAACTTTGGTATTTAAAAAAGAAAAGGATGACTCTTTTAGAGCTGCGATGTGATCTATATACGATGAATTAAAGAGAGTTTTATGCTGATAGGTGTATGTTGGACCAGCGCCACTGATTATATCGATAAACGAAAGCTTATTTGATTGAATGAAACTAGTTAGATGCTTTGAGAACTTATTGCGTGTTTCATTATAACGATTCTCAGAGTCGTATATTGTTTCGGGATATGATTGAAAATCTCTTTCAATAATGCATACATTTACGTCTTCGTAGTTTTTTATGACTGACGTAATTAGGTTTAATTGTTGGGTGTACTTTGAAAGGGATTCCTCGTTGTTTCGGCATGATGTAAGATAAATACCGATAAAAACTAGATTTTGACACTTATTTTTATCTTTAATAGCCAGAATTTTATCATCTTTATAAATTATGTGAGGAGAAAAGAGTACATCTTTTTTAACGATGAATGCGTTTCCTCCAAAAGATCTTCCATATGCTTTTTTTTTCCGCCGCATAAAAAAATAAGATATGTGTCGGTAATGCTATGTTTTTTAGAAAAAATAGATCAATATTCAAAAGCCAATGCTCCGATAGAAAGATTATATCAAATGATTTAACTAGTTCAAAAATATATAATGAGTTCAATTTAAAACTTTTGGCAGTTGTATGCACAAAAAGAAATATCTTCGAAGGTTTTACTTTGTTTCCTTCCATTTTAAATTAAAGTTTGGTATTCGAGTTGAGCAGGGGCGGGTTTTTTAAAGAGGTTAGTCAAAAAAGTTGGTTGCGGATTTCACCGCCACCCTTCCAACGGAAGGAATAGGAGGGGTGGATGAAAGTGAAATACTAACGGAGTATAAAAAAGGCATCTACCCAATTTCTTTAACAAATAAGTTATTTACAAAGCCTTCAAAATAAGCGGCTCAAATGATGTCGCATATTTTAAAAATAGAGACAACAAACTAAGTAAAAACACACTATATAATAGCTACTATATTACCAAATTACAAATTTAATACACAGTATGATTAATTTATAAAAAAATTTTATTAAAACATTTTTTTCTAGGTATGTAGTTTCTTATTTAAAAAAAACTAAATACCTAGAATATATATATATATATATATTATATATATATATATATATATATATATATATATATATATATATTTAAACTATTATATAAATACATATATATATGTATTTATATAATATATATATGTATTTATATAATACATATATAATTTAAATACATATATATATGTATTTAAACTAGCAAGGATCCATTAAATGTACAAAAATAAAATATTGACTGTTGTATAAAATTATTATTGCGTTCCATAAATAATATATCTGTATGGAGTATAACAAATCATTATTTAAATAGGAAAGGTTTGTATAGTCAGGTGTCATGCAAATAGAATAACAACTTTGTAATAGAAAACAACTGCAATAACATTAAGACCATGATTATAAAAAAAATATAATCCAGTTTATTAGTATGACTATCATACTATGAGAAGTGCAATAACACAATAGCAACAATATGATGACTAACCATAAAAACCCATTTTGTTATTTTATTCCATTGATAGATATGTTATATAATGTAAAACAATTATAATATTAATGTTAGTAAACAAAGTATGCTTACAGTTAATGTGTTACATATGTTTATTTTCTCTGAACTGTTGACTAATGATCAGTAAAGTAAACTTCAAATAATGAAAGCTTACTAAATTAAAACCATATTTCAACTCAAATAACTATAAAGGTAGAATCTCAAAGTAGAGCTGAAAAAAAGGAGAAAAAGTATATAATAGATCATGTATATAATGCTCCTAATTAAAATATCAAAGATATAGTACATAACGGTACCAGTTTCGATTGTGGTAGACCACTAATTAAATCAAATCCTTCAAAAATTACATTTTAGATATTATTTACATCTAAATTGACTAAAATTTACTTTTGAATGATAAAATTAAAAAAAAAAAGTCAAAAATTTTTTTGATTTCAGAAATTTGGCCCATAATATCATCATTTTGTTGCAGTGATTATTTCAAAAACTATTGAAGCTATTAACTTGAAATTTTCTAAATTTACTTTTAATACAATAAAGAAGATCCTGTACCAAAATCAAGAAAATTTACTGAACATATTTTTTTTTATAAGAAAAACACTTGACGATCAAAAAACAAGGCATTTTTGACCATATTTGGGCTTTAATATCTTTGAATTGGATTATCATATTGTCATAAATGTGGTAGGGGACATCCATAACAATAAAAGAAACAACTTCTGAAAATTTCATGGAAATTGATTAAGAAAATCCTGAGATAATCACCGCAAAGTTGTGAGTTTTAGAGATCTGAGAAAAACACATTTAAACAAAAAAAAAACATAAAATTTTTCAAACAAATATTAAAAAGCCACGTAAAAAGCGTATTTACAAATATCAACTTACATTAAAAGTGTTGTGGAGTAAAAGTAGAAAAAATTATTAAAAAATTGTTTTAAAAGACAGGTTTTATTAACAGACATTAATACTTTCAAAGTTAGATTTCATTAAAAAAAAAGTCTCACTTTTGATTTGTAATTTAGTTTCAAATAAAAACTCCTATCTGTTTTATGTTATAATAGTAAATAAATAATCAATAGTTATAATAGTAAATAAATATTCAATAGTTATAATAGTAAATAAATATCAAGTATATATATATATAAACTAAATATATAAAAAAAATAAAAATATATAAATATAAACTAAAACTATGATGCACCATAAGAAATATCCTCATTAACTACTGTGTTCTTATAGTTATATTTTAATAATATAAACTTATTTTTCAGAGCTTCTTCGCTGCGGCATTCATGCTATCTTCAGCTATGTAACTGTTATAATTTCTTTGTTTAACTAGTTAAAAAATTTCTTTAAGGGATCAAACATGTTCATAAAACCACAAAACTTTTCTATACTACAGTATTCTTTACTTATTTCACAAAAAACTAACATTGTACATAAGTAAACATTAAAAATTTATTGCTGCTGGTTTGTTTATAATTTTGGTAGAATAAAACTTCTGAATAAAATTAGGAGACAGTTTCATAAGCCTTATTGTTCTGAGCTCCATAAAAATTTAAAATTTGAAAGTTACATTTCAGGAAGTTTTCGATAGCAAACAATGGCAGCCATTATTCCATCTCATATGTTGGTGTTCATTAATATGTAGCAGTCATATGTAACATTGAACTGATCGTAATTAGCAGAACTATTATTTTTATTTACAAAACTATTATTTAAAAGTTTTACAGATTATTTACTGCTGGATCTGGATGTACACATGTCCATTTAAATTTTTTTTTTTGCTATGCTACATTCAAATTTTAGTTCATGCAAATTAGATACAATTTCTTCAGCTGCATTGTTTGTTGATTGATTTTGGTTTTCTTTAAAAAGTTTAAATAAGTATTTTACTATACCTTGTTTTATTTCTTTTTTCTTTTTTTTTTCCATTACTTTCCATCGCTAATATTATCTAATCGAAGTGATAGGATAAATGTAGAGTGATACAGAAAACAACAACTATAGTTGGAAATTTCAATAAAACTCATGTAGCCAAATGCACCATAAGTATTAATCAATAAACAAAAAGTAGTTTTAGAGTTGCAATCACTACATCTGGTATTTTATATTAAAAATTTATACTATAATTATGATACAATTTCCTTTTTAGTTGTATAGCAACGGATTAAACAAAGCGTTTCTATGGAAAAATACTTGTACCGCTTTATTAAAAAATAGTTTTTAATGGTGTTAGCTATTTTTTTCATGAAACTAACTTGAAATTCGTAATTTACGATAGCTATATTATTTAAAAAAACTATAATTGAAAAAATGATTTTTTTGATTTTTAATAGTGGTCTACCACCTTAAAGGGATCCCAAACTCCCAACACATGTTGTGTTCATATTAAAGATACTGTTAAAAAAAAGGTTTGAATCAAGTTTTTTTGATTAAAAATAAATAATGAATGCATACCGAGAAAAACTATTGTTGCTTCTCAATTTTTTTCATTAACTCTTCAAATTATACGTCGCGAGTCTTCAAATTATACGTCGCAATCTACAGACTTTAGCGATTTCCTTGAAGCGCGTTTAATTCATAAATGTTTTAGTATTTGACGTCACGTTAGACTTATTTTTTTTTTTTTATTCATATATTTGCCGTACATATAACATTTACAAGTTTCGTAAATTAATATTTACAAGTCTCGTGAGTCAAAATATATATAGTGAAATTTATAATTAAATAGTACAGGCCGGACTTCAAGAAGATCGTAATGATCTTATCACGAAGCCCTTACAATGTGTTTGATATATTATTATGATTATGTTAAATATAATTATATATTAAGTACAACTATGTTTATATATTCTTTAAACTTAGCTCATAATAAAAAATAAACTCAAAATAAGCTCAGTATAAAATATTAGACATAACTAGCAGCATAATAACTAAACTTGATAAGAAAAAATCAAGTGTTTTTTTTGTGTGTAATAAACACATTTTGATATATTGTTTGAGAAATTTGAGAAAAAAAAAAGATTCATTTAGATAATACACATAAACGAGTCAGTTCACTTTGTAGTTGATATATATGTATTTTAATTTATAGTCTTAGAAGAATTCTGAGTATCTGTTTAGATTCAGTATCAGATTTTTTAACTTTTTTTTCAAGAAATTTTGATTGCAAATTGAATCTAGATTGCAGATTGATTTATTTTTAGTTACTAGTTTGTTGTATAAATAAGGACCCCGATATGAAATTGAGAACTGGGAAAGTTTTGTTTTTTTGAAAGGTGTAATAAAGTTTCCTTTTTCTCTTGTGTTATATTTATTAACGTTATTTATAAAAAAGTTATTTAAAAAATGGTTTGGTACTTGACCTAATTTAAATTTTAGCATAAACAATATATTTTGGTAAATATTAATTTAATAAATATTAAGCACATTCATTTCTTTAAATAAGGGTTCAGTGTGTGTAAATTTGTCTTTATGGTAGATAAGTCTAACAGCATGTTTCTGACGTCGATATAAAGTTTTCAATTTGGTTATATGCGTACTCGCCCAAGCTATATTCGCATATATGAGGTAGCTGTGTATAAAAGTGAAATATATAAGTTTTAAATTACTTTGCGACAGCATAGGCTTTGCTTTATAAAGTAGACCTATGTTTTTTGATATTTTAGTGTTTAAAGCATTTATGTGACTTTTCCAAGATAAATTTTATAAGACTTATAACAAATAAAACTCTGGAAATATTTTTATTTATTTTTATTCGAAATTTTTTTGATTATTTGTTTATTTTTTATTTTTTTTTATATTTAACAATTAAAAAGATATTAAAAACCTCAAATATTTTATGCTGGTTTGTTGCTATAAATAGTTATTGCGCCATATATTTAATGTTTATAAATTATGAATATTTATTATCTCAATCAAGACTCTGATAAAAATTGTTTTACATTAATTACCCGTATAAAATTAGTAGCAGCATTTTTATTTGGTTAGACGATATTTTGTTTTAATTTGCTTTTCATGAAAAGTCAAACGAAAAAAATTAGTTTGAATAGTCACGTCGAAATATATTTAAAAAAAAATTATTTTAATGACGGGGGTTCTAAAGTTTTTTATAACAAATGTAGGTAGAAAATAAATAACTAAATAAAAAGTTCAACATTAAAATCATTTCTTTATTATATTGCAACTGTAAATATTAAAATATTAACTTGAATTGAATTTACTTTTTATTTAGAACGACTAAGCAATAAAAATAAAATGCTCCTAAAATTATGCGATATTATGTTGTTTATTTGATAATATTATCAAATAAACAACAATTAATTGTTGTTGGTAATGTTGTTTATCTTGATTATTTTAATTAATATCAAAACAGCCCCAGACTAATCTGTTAGTTGCTTTGCTCATTGGTGATTTATTTCTAATTTAATTTTATCTATCTATATATATATATATATCTATATAGATATATAGATATATAGATAGATAAAATTAAATTAGAAATAAATATATTTTTCAATCTTTCAGATGACATAGTACTTCGTGTGTAATTTTTTAATCTTTCACAAGAAGAAGACATTACAGGTAATGTTCCTAAAATATGAAGGCAAACTCTGATATTTGCAAATACATTATTAGGAAGACTTTTTAAAGTACTCGAAATGTTATCTGGCAAGCAAATATTTTCCAGAAGCCAGTACCTTTCCCACAAATCAAGTTCTGCACTTAAAGAAATTATACATGGTAAAACAGTTACATAAAAATTAACAAAAGATTGGAGCCTAATTTTCCAGTCAATCTTTTTAGAGACAAAAGAAATCATTTTGTCTGGAATAATAACCAATTGTAAGCTAATAACCATCGTAAGCTACCAAAGCATCATCACTAAATCTGTAATTTACTTCACTTAGGAGGTGATCAGTAAGTGGGATAGATAATGATGTTTTGAAATAATCTGAAGTTGAAGAAGAAGCAACGTTATTTCTATTTGTTTGATGACTTGATAATCTTGGTTTAGCTTCTGCAACATTAACTTTAGAAGCAAGACAAGGAATAGAAGCATACCATGTGATAATCATCTATTAAATTTCTAAGTGTTAAGATATAACTTTTTAAAGCTGAAATAGAACCTAAACCATCACAAAAATCAAAATTTTTACCCTGAAATATTTGTGTAACAGGAATTGTGTAGTCAAGAACTGTCCGAGTTATCACTAAGGATGCAATATTGTCAAAACTTGTAACAAGTTTTAAAAAACAAGATGCTTGCGAGGAAGTATCTTTTGTACATTTTGATTCAAGGTTCAAGCTCATTCCTTCAAGACAAAAAACAATAGGTACAAACAAGTTTTCAAAATCATCCAACCCAGTTATGCGTTCAACCCATCTTGTACGACAAACATCAATTAATTTTTTCTTTGTAGCAAGAGGGCGATGTTCTGTAATAGCTACTTCTAATAAATTTTGTTGTGACTCTGAAAAATTAAAAAAAAATGACAATTGTTTTACATGCTGCACCATATTTCTAACTTCTTGTATCTTGCATGAATTTGTAACACTAAGATTAAGACGATGACTGAAGCAGTGAGTATACACTGCTTTATGGTTTAGGTCTTTTATTCTTTTAGCGATACCTTTAACATGACCAGTAGCAGATGATGCACCGTCGTAACCCTAACCTCTACAATTGGAAATATCAAGCAAAAAATCTTTAAGAGAAGATAAAATAGCTTTGCATAGAGCTTCACCTGTTAAACCTAATTCACAATGTCAAAAACCCAAAAATTCTTTCCTAACATCGTATGAATTGTCTATTAATATAATTAATAAAGACTTTCTGATTGGAGCAGTCAGATGCATCATCAGCAATAATTGAAAAAAAATGATTTTCTTTTATTTCAGAAACCAATATATTCTGGATGTACTGTCTACAACAACTTATTAATTCATTCTGTGACAAATTAGAAATATAAGATGCATTCTTTGCATAGTTATTAGTTATCAAGAACTTTATCCCCACCTCTGATTCTGTAGTTTAAAAGTTCAATAAAATTACCTACTCCGCCCATTAAAGAATATTTGCCAATAGTAGAATGATATTATTGAGAAACATCATAATGATCTCTGAAAGCTATATTAAGTCGGACTAAGAAAATGATTGCGTCAACAATTGGACGCAACTTCTCACGATTTAAAGCAATCTCCTTTTCATATTCTTTATTAATTAAAATATCTATATTTTGAATATTTCCATTCATAGTATTTAAAACTGAGGAAATAATATGGTCCAGGTATTATAATGTAGACTTTGTACAGCTGAGTGATGTTCATAAATATTTCCTTTTTTCCCATGATAATGTCTATTAAAAGTGCATACAGTATCTGGCCAGTATTTAAATGGCTGAAAATACAAATTTTTACATCTAGAAGCTTTTAAAGGGTATTTATATCCAAACAAAACGCAAAATAAACAAAATGCTCCATCTTCAGAAGGTGAATATCTAAGCCATGAAAATTGTTTGAACAATATAAGTTTGAAAGATCGCACATTTGTTTTTGGAAAAGAATAAGTTTCATCAGGAACAAAAACATTTCGAATCAAATTTTTTATTTGTAAATCTTTCAAAGTAGAATCTCATAGCATCATAGCGACACTATTTTAAAGTATGAACATAGAGATAATTAAAATTTCTGAATGGTTTAAATTAATAAAGCTTTCTCTTAATATTGAAAAAACAAAATGGTCTCTTTTTCATCCATGCTACAAAAAGTATCTTCTACCGAGTGAATTGCCTGATCTTTCTATAGATGACATGCAAATTAAAAGAGTAACGGCTACAAATTTTTTAGGAGTTTTTATTGATGAAAATCTGACATGGAAAAAACACATTGAAAACTTATCATCTAAAATTTCCAAAAGTATAGGAATACTATTCAAAATAAGAAACATGCTAAATAGACATACTTTAGTTCAGTTATATCACTCTTTTATTCATTGCCATCTAAACTATGCTAATGCGGCTTGGGGTAGTGTTAGCAAAACTAAATTAGAAACACTTTATCGCCAACAGAAACATGTTGCACGACATATTAATTTTAAAAATCGTTTTTATCATGCTAAGCTTCTTTTAAACGAAATGAATATTCTTAATATATATCAACTTAATATTTTTAATGTATTGTGTTTTATGTTTAAATGTAAAACACGCACATCTCCAATTTCTTTTCACAATTTATATTCTTTAAAAGTTAAAAATAAATACAATTTGCGTAATGAAAATTTTATTCTTCAACCAGTTTTCAAAACTAATTTTGGTAAGTTTTGCATTTCATTTAGAGGAGCATTTTTATGGAACAAAGTAGTATTAAAACTTTTTGATTTTTCTCAAGAATGGAGCTTTCTCTTATTTAAAAGAAAGTTGAAAAAAATTCTTTTCTCAATTGAAAACATTCTTATATATTTTTAAGTTTGTTTTGTTTTATATTAATACTCATAAGAAATCTTTTTATCGTAATTTATGTATATGAAATCTTTTTTCTTAACTTATATATATATATATATAAGTATATGTATTTGTATGTTTTTATAGAATTAAATGTGTAAAAAATTATATTTTTATTTGAGTGTGAATATTTATATATGAATTATTAGAGGATTATTTTTTATTTAAAATCTGTTTAGGCGGTTCTCGATGACAAGATCTTATGATCTTCCGCGAGTATCCGCGTACTTCTTATTTTAACGCTAACAAAGTTTGTAACTTTTACTATATGTATTTTATGAATCTTATTCATTCTTATATTGTAAAACTTATTTTGAATAAATTAAAAGAACAAAAAAAAAAAAAAAAAAGTAGAAGCCTTTGAACGAAAACATGCAATCAGAGACGTATTCGAATTTTTGGCGCCCTGGCGCACTGTTCCTTTAACCGCCCTTTTTTAAGAATAATGTCAACTTTGATATGGGGTGATCATTAAAAAAAAAACATTTTCTATACCAACATATATTAAGTTATATTAATCACTATAGAAAATTATAATTTTCTATGTGAGTTTTGTTTTGCAAATGTATTTATAATGTCATTAAAGTTCATATCTATGGTAAGTACAGATTCTATAGATAGAATTGCTAACCTATTAAGACGATCACTTGTCATTCGCGACCTCAAATAAGATTTAACCCTCTTTAATGCTGAAAATGATCTCTCGGCTGAACAATTGGACGTTGGGCAGCATAGATATATTCTTAATGCTATATCTACATAAGGAAACAGCTCTTGAAGTTTTTCAGTTCTGATCATTTTATAAACATCTATTATAGTTTTAGGTCTTAAGTTTTCAGTTAAACTCATTAAATAACTTCTGAATTGTATACACTCGTTAGCAAATGAAGACGAAAGATCATTTTTATATACATTTTGAAGTACCTCTGCTTTTTTGTAAACTTCTGATGGCGAAAGTTTTATTATTTGAAATAAAAAGTTAAATTTTTTATTGGCTTCATCATAGCACAATTTTCTTCTTTCTAGTTCAGAATGAAGTTTATCAATTATAGCATAATATGTATTAATTCTTAAAGAGTCTCAAATTTCAAAATTTGTTTCTTCTTCTCTTTTTTCATCTGCAGTTAGTTTTCTTTTTCTTTTGCGTATTTTTCGATATGTTTTGTGTCCTGACTTATTTATTGCTCTCTCTTCATAGATATCAAACATACTCCTTAAATCTAATACATATCGAATTAAAGATTCGTATAAACTTACAACTGTTTCTAAATCAATCTCAACTGACTGCAATTGTTTGCTAGTTTTGTTGAATCTCTCTAGTATATCGCCCCATAATGTGGCCATTATAGCTGTTTCAAGACTATCCAGTTTTAAATATAGCCCGTTAGCTTCTGATCTTGTAATAGATTTTTCTGTTTTATCATCTTTGATAAAAGACAGTGCATTAATTATTTCAATCCAATTTTTGTTTAAACTAATACTTGCATCAGATCTTGCTGACCATCTGGTATCTGATAGTTTTTTAAGAGATACATTTTCTGTTTTAATCAAATTCTTCTGAAGTATTTCCCATCTATAAGTAGAGGCACTGAAAAATTTATAAATATTTTGAAGCAGAATAAAAAATTCAGAAGCATAAATACAACAGTCCACAGCGCACTCACCAACAAGATTTAAAGAGTGTGCCGAGCATGGTACAAATGTTGCTAAAGGATTAACTTTTTTAATGCGAGCTTGAAGTCCTGTGTATCTACCAGACATATTAGACGCATTGTCGTAACTTTGACCACGACAATTATTAATATCTAATCCATGCGATTCTAAAACTAAAAATACAGCATCTGCTAATTCTTCAGATTTATGACCAGAATTAGGTAAAAACCCTAAAAATCTTTCTACCGGACAGCCATTCTTTTGAACATAACGAAAAATGAATGACAGTTGATCTACATGGCTAATGTCAGGAGTAGAATCAATACTGATGGAAAAGTATTTAGCTTCCTTTATTTCTTTCACCATTTGTTGAATAACATTATCTGCCATTATACTTATGAACTGCTCATATATATTAAATGATAGGTATGATGTTGAACCTTTTCCTTTATTTCCAAACTTCTCAATGTGTTGTGCTAAAAAAGGATCAAACTGAGCAATAAGCTCTAAGCTCATCATAAAGTTCCCATTATGAACAGATCCAAAACGGTCATCATCACCTCTAAAAGACATTCCACGAGAAGAAAGGGATTTCACAACAGCTACAACTCTTGTCAATACATTTTTCCAATAATTTATTTCCGTTTCTACTTGATACTTTAGCTTTTGATCAACTCGATTTAATACTTCTTTTCTCTCTTTCATATTCATTACACACAATTTGTGATGTTGTGAATTTTCATGACGCTTGATTTTTTCTTCTCCTTTTTTCCAATCTGAAAAACCAACTGTGGCAAACGATGTAGTGCCACCAAATAAATAGCAGGGAGCACAAAATATTGATCCTTTACTTTCTGAGTAAATCAAAAATGTTCGGTTAATTTTTTCACCATTAACAAGAGTAGATATAAATATACTTTTTGACATATATCGAAAACGAGTACGTCTTACCCCACCAATTATTTGAGTGTAAATTCTTTTTGACTTTTGGAAATTATTGTTCTCTAAATTTTGGTTAAATCCATTGATTGATAAATAATCTATCGTTTCTTGAGTTTTTATCCAATTGGCAGGATCATTTCTAAAGGGAAAATATATTTGTTTAATATACAAAAACCAAAAAATATTATTCAAAGTTTATAACAAATTGTATAAAAAAAACATTCAAGCATTAGGTAATAGAGATAAATGCATAATATAATATAACCAGAGGATATAGGTATCGTTTAAAATGTACAGAGTGTACTATATTTGTTAATAATTTAATTTCCAGCATAATTTTACATGACAAGCGACTTAAAAAAATAGTCTACCTTTGTACATGTTTATAATTGTAACCTACCATGAAAAAAATTAAAAAAAGCTTACTCAGGAACAATACTTTGTTTAGGAAGACTGTTATGTTCAACCATTGGCAAACGTGGTGTATCATTTATTTCTTCCGATTCTGTAGACAATAGAGTTTTACTCGTTTCTGTGCTGCTGTTATTTAGTAATATAAGATTGTCTGGATTTGTTAGATTATCTTTATTAACAGTGAATCTGTGATCATTTTGGTTTCTATAGAGAAAAATATAATAAATTTTGTATAACATGCATGTACCAAAAGATATTATTTATAAATTATATCAAATTTTAAATAAAGATTTTACAATAAACATTCGGGCTTGTTATGTTCATGCATGGACAAACAGGGTGTTTCATTTAGTTCTTTGGATTCTGGAGTCAATAGAGTTTTACTAGTTTCAGTACAGCTCTTACTTGATAATATTAATATTAAATCGTCTGGATTTGATAGGTTATTCTCATTAACAATAAAGCTGTGATCATTTTCATCGCTTGTATTATTTACATTTTCAACTGAAAGCATAAATAACGATTACTACACATATCTACATTTTAGATATAAATTATTTACATTTAATAATAAATAACATAACAATATGAAGTATAAACAATAAATAACAGAACAATATGTACCTATATGTATATATATTTGCTAGAAAGCAAAATTAATAAAACGTATGGTTTTCTAGCTAAATAAACTTACCCGGTGATGTGTGAAGCTGTTTATCTGTAAAGCTAAAATATGTTTCTAACTTAGCAGTCTTTAAAAGTATTTTTGCTTGAGCTTCATTTTTTGCATGGGTTCGTTTTCGGTTTTCTGCGCCACTAAGCTTTTTACTATGAATCATCATTGCTTTTTAAAATAAGAATCCTAAAAAGTGTGTATTATATATATATATTGTTATCATATATATATGATAACAATAATGTTAATACTAAAACTAAAAACAATAATCGAAATACGAATATTTACCTTTTTCAAGACTGTATACTGTAATACAAGGGATTAAGCAGACAACATACCGAAGAACAAAATACTTAGGCCAACAATAAAAAAAACTGACAGCAATCTTAAAAATTCAAAATTATATTGTGCACACGTGGTATATACAAGATGGTTAGCAAAAAAGGCGATCAAAGTCAAATTGCTAATTTAATATAATTAATGCGTAATTTATTCTGCTCATCACTTCAAATTATATAAAAATAAATTAGAAAACAAACTGATTATTTAAAGTTTAAAGTATTTTTAAAGAGTTTTTTTTTTTTAGAAAATGTAAAGAGAATCTTTGAAGAATTATTTCATTTTTTAAAAGTAAATAGCTGTGTCTATACCTAAGTATTTCTGTTAATAAAGTCAATTAAGAGTAAAATGAAAATGTTAGGTAAAACGCACCATTTATTTTTTTCTAGTATATTATTTACTAATTAATAAATAAGGATCAAGTATTTGATTAATAAAAATTATAAATCATTTATTCAAAAAAAAATATAAATTTTATTTATATCAAGATTAGATAGTATATTAAATAAGAACACTCGTAGGAGTAGACCTCGGAGCGCCAGCGTCAGAGTGATGAGCTTAACCGTTAAGCTATCGCTACATACCGTATCATTAAAATATTTATAATAAATAAATAATTTGTTTAGACACGTGACTTTCAGTATCAAATCAACGTTTTTAGATGAATAATTGGCGCATAATTATGTATAATTTGCAAGTTTAATTTGATCTCCTTTTGATTGATATTTTCTTCTGCTAACTAAATTTTTCTAAAATCAACTAGAGATATTTAGTAAGTCGATAAGTAGGTCTATGATTTGAACATAATAATAATATAAAAATTTTCGTGAAATGATATAAATAGACTATTTTACAATTTTCTAAAATTCTAACATTCTGAAAACTGGCGCCCTGTCAAAACATGGCGCCCGGGGGCCAAAGCCCCCCCCTGGCCCCCCCGTAAATACGTCTCTGCATGCAATATCATATTCACTATAGGGTTCACTTGATAATTTCTTTAAGCTAGACTTAACTCCCAAATATTCAGTGAATAAGATGCTTTTGTCTTTAGTTTTAAAACTATATTGAAGATAATGTATTATTTGGATAAACTGATTTTGAATCAATAAAAGAATTGCTAACAATATTTTTATAAGAGGAAAGCATACACTTTTCGCTGACAAGTGTACATGAAACAGATCTATCATTAATGGTAGATATAGATGATACCTCATTCATATTATATTTTTCTGCAAACATATGAATTGTTGATTGATTGGTAAAATTAACTTTTTTACAGATTTTACATTTTAAACATTTCTTATCTGGAATAAAAACGAGAGGCACATAATGATTGTGTTTGTATGGACATAAAGGGTTTATTCCCTCAAAACAAAACAACAAATTAACAATATCTGATGATGAACATAGAATACGAGGTTCAATTTTAAGATTAAACATAATTTTATATTTTAGGAGAGAACCAATTGTTCAATAGTATTATTGAACTCTTGTAAAACACACAGTTGAAAGCGCAAGAACACAATGAAACCCAGATCATACAAAATCTTTACACAAATGATATGCTTCTTCCTTAACAAGGTCATTTTTCAATTTTCCTGAGTCTATAGAATATGTGGATACAGACACTGCTAACAAATTATCAATTGATGAAAACTCATTCGGATACTTTGAGCACAAGCTTACAAACGATGGATGATTACTGTAAAAAGAGGCATTTAAATATAAATCAATTGCTATCAGTATTCTTAAATCCATTGCCAGACTGTTATCACCACACAGATAAATCGAAAATGAACTAAATAAGCAATTGCCAGTTGATTCAGATCTGTAAAAAAAGCAATTAAAAATTTAAAAAAAAAAAATAATAATCTACAATAGGCTCAATGGAAAATAAAATTGGATTTAAACATTTATTTACAATTAAGCCCATGGAAGTTAAACATAAAAAATTAGAAACAAATAAATACATATATATATATATATATATATATATATATATATATATATATATATATATATATATATATATATATATATATATATTATATATATATATATATATATATATATATATATATATATATATACATATATGTATGAATTTTCACACACACACACACACATATATATATATATATATATATATATATATATATATATATATATATATATATATATATATATATATATATATATATATATATATATACATATATATATATTAACATTAGCTGCATGTTTATTACTATTGTTGTTGTTAAACTATTGATTTATTAATGCTTGTGATGAAGAATCGATAACAAAATTATCTGCGGTGTATCTTTGAATGAAAAAACTTAATTTAATATATTGCGTGTTGTGTGAATATTCAAATTGAATTGGAGTGCTTTCAGTTAATACAATTTCTGCACTACCATTAAAAATAAGGTCTTGTTAACTTTGTGAAACATTCTTTTTACCAAAAAAGTTGTACCATCAAATCGTGCAGGGTTAAACATTTTTTTTGCAGAGTCCATTGTTGTTATTTTAATTAACAGTTTGTTTTTTTTGTTACTGTGTGTTTAACTGTAAGAGTTAAACCAGTCGTCTTTCCTCTTGCCAGTTTACAAAGAAATATTTTACCAATTTCTTTAAGGTAGCTGTCTATCATTGGACCAGCTAATAGCAGATGACAATATCATTCATTTTATCTCCACCAAAAGATTTTCACCAAGAACACTATTAATTATTTCTGTAGTCCATCAGGCTTCGCACTTTCCAACCCTCAGTTCTTCTTCAACCCAAAAGCTATTACCTCTTTCTATAGACATTTGTTTGTTTAAATAAATAAGAAAGTCGTAAATATGTTTTCACCCATACACAGTGGCCAGAAAGGCTTGAAAATGCAAAATAATAAAAAAAAACAAATTTTCAAAAACAAACTAAATTTTATGCCAAATAATTCTTCGAACCTTCAAGAAAGTACACCTCAAATATTTTTGCTCTAGCGCACTGAATTTTTGTATTTCGTCCCATTCAAAGAGAAAGGGTTAAATATCAAATTACTGAAACTGAAAAATGTCTTAATATTTTTTATGTTTAGGGCTAGTTTTTTAAATATATTATATTCAGTTTTACAAATTTAGAAAATTTTGCAGTAAAATGAAACTCAGTGTTAAGGGATTAACTTGAAAGTCACAGAAAGTAAACGATGCCAGATCATTTTCAAAATTGACCAAATTTTATTCCAAAAGATTAGAAAAGTTAAATTTCTGGTCTTTGTCCAACTCTGTCGAATTCTAAACTTTAAAGTATTGATTAAGAATCACTTAACTATTTCTGCTTAAAATCATACCCCCTACGTCCCCCTTTCAGTTAAGGCACTTTTAGAATAATAGAGCGTCTGTATGATATTTTGTTGACTGCGACATTTTTCCGTTAAATGGTCTGGTCTGTGAATTATGAAAAGACGATAAAACTTAAAATGATAATTTTTGCGGTATCATAAAATATAAATGTTTGTAGCGAAAAAATCCAGACCGATGATTCCTTTTTTTTAAAAAAAAATCATCTTAATATCACAATCGCTCGTCCAAATTTAAATAAGATTTATATTAACAAGTTTTTTAGGTGAAATGAACATTATAGTTTAACAATATGATCTGTTCTGATCGTTTATGTGCAGTTTTATTATATTTTATATTTTTTATCGTTTATTGGCAATTTTCAATAACTATAAGCTCTTTCTTGGTCGGAATTCCAACTATTGTCGGAGAACAGAAGAAGAAGGGGTGATTTGATACAAATGTTCAAATATTTGAAAGGGTACGATATTATAAATTTTTACACAAAACCCGAAATGCTAGATAACGGATATTAAACTAGAGGTCACAATAGTAAACTGAGAAGGCAATATACAGGAAATATAAAACGACATAATTTTTTCACAAATAAAGTAGTAAACGACTGTAACAATCTTGAACAAGAAACAATAGACGCAGTCAGTATCAACCAGTTCAAAAAAAAATTAGATGAACATTTTAAATACTAACTTTTTTTATGTTTGTATGTTAGTGTGTTACAGCTGTTAAAGTTACAAACTCTACGTAGTTTGGACTCATCACTCTTTAAGTGTACAGCACTATTATATTATATATTATATATTATATATCATATTATATTATATTTTTTGTGAAAATTGATAGAAATATTGTGTTTTGACAACTATATATAGTTAATATACGTCAGAACCGATTAGAACTAGGATCAGTAGTAAATGAAGAAAATTTTTCAAAAGATTTTAACTAAATTCATATTAATGCCGATGAGCGGATATGATCTAAAGACTACAAATTAGTGTTTTTTAGATACACTATTACGGGTAGTAAAAAGATTTTGAAAATTAAATAAAAAAAAAAAAAAGTTTCTTTAAGTATTATAAAAACCTTGAGCAAAAAAAATTATAGCATTTAAAGATCTTGTTTGGACATAATATGCTGACAAAATTATGAAAATTCCAAATAAAAGTATTCGAATATTTTGTAAATCGCCTTAACTAAACCGAGTGGCATGCCATTGCCTTGGCAATCCTAAATTTGCCGCGTATCCTAAATTGCGCAGCAAATTTACGTACGTTCCCGTAAATTTTGGCGGCAAAATTTACACGAAAAATTTAAAATTTAAATAAAAAATTACAAAGACAACTTTTGATTAGAACATTGTACATAAAAAGTTGGGTATTCATTGGGAAGTCTATTATTTAAGCTACGCAACTAACAGTTTAATTAATTGTTCAGTACTAAATTTCTACAACGTCAACAACAATGTTTTAATTTGAGACATCATCTATGGTTTAAAGGTAAGAATTTTTATCTTATTCAACTTTTCCTATATTTCTATTAGCATTAAAAGAACCAAAGAACAATTTCAGGCAAATTATTAACAGCTCTCTCGGTTGCAGATACTTCATGCTACTCAAACAAAATATAAATGTACAATTTTCATTTGATAATAAATGCAAAAAAACATGCTTAAAAGCATTTATAATTTTTCTTTCAGATGTCCTTGCCACAAAAAGGCACTGAATTGATTGAAATCAAAACTGGGGACATTTGTCAAGTCATGAAAGAGAGTAATGTTGCCATTACGGACAGAATTTTCATCAGAAAAAACTTCAGAAGTCATGCAAAAAACTTCAGAGGAGGCACTGTCTTTTTTACTGCTGAATGATTTATCAAAAGATCAGTATTGTGCAATGAAAACTGCATGCTCAGCACATCTGGCCCAACTACAACAAAATAGTTGAGGCCAAGATGAGTTGCCGACCAAAAGACATTCACCTTTTGGAACATCCAGCATGGGTACCACTGCAGAATCTCCTTGATCACACAGTAAAGAGAATTTTAGAAAAAAATCCAGTCCTTGAAATGATGATAGAGAGCAGTAACAAAGTTGAGCTCTTCACTTTAAGCTGGGTTTTGATGGATGCGGATCATTCAACACACTTCATCAGAAAGACTCAAATGATGAGATTTTAGATGGCAGCACGTTAATGTTGAGTCAACTTGTACCATTACAAATCATTGACTTGAACTGCCCAGAGAGGGTTGTATACCTCAACCGATCTCTAAATTCTGCACAATCATGTCGACCATTAAGAATTGCATACGAAAAGGAGTCAAAAGCTGCCATCAAAAATGAGTCGACTTTAGAAGGAAAAAGCAGAACTTCAGCCTCACATTTTGTCTGAAAATCCAGAAGTCAAAGTTACCTACCATGGATTTCTCACCATGGTGGATGGAAAGGTTTTCCAACAATTGACAGACTGTCCAGCATCATCATCATGCCCAACATTCCATGAGTCTTGTGGGAAAATTGCTAAGCCTGATGGAGATTTTACTCCTATGCCTAGATCTTTGGACTTTGGAGCATCAGTTTTGCACTTTGGCTTGAGAGCTTTTGGTAGCCTTTGTCACATTGGCTACAGGCAGAACATCAAAAAATGTTGAAAGCATTTGACGCCAGAGGAGAAGGCAAACATTGCAACTACACAAGAACATGTGAAGGCACAACTTGCAAAAAAATTAGGCATTATTGTTGATAAAAGACGGGATGGCAGTGCCGGAATAACCACTACTGGCAATGTTGCCCGTATTGCCTTTGACAACCCTGCAATTACAGCAGAGATTTGTAAAATTCCAGTTAAACTTGTTGAGAACATTGCCACAATCTGGGGAGCACTATCAAGTGGATTTGCCATCAATTCAACAAAGTTTGCTGAACTTTGCAAGGAAACTGAAGAAATTTATTTTGATGAAGAGAATGGCTGTGATTGGTATTTTCTACCTCCAACACTTCACAAAATTTTCAAACATGGCAAGGATCTTATTGACAATTGTCCTCTTCCAATTGGACTTACAAGTGAAGAAGGATCTGAAGCCAACAATAAGTTTTTGAGAAACTTCAGAATGCATCATACAAGAAAGTCTTCATAGGCACATGGCATGGCTAATATGTTCCACGGGCTCACAGATTTGAGTTATCCAAAGGTTCAAGGATCATGTGTTGGAAAATGCCAAAGATTCAAAAAGAAGAGAAAACTACCACCAAGGATTGTTTTTTTACTTGAGTGTTTTGAACTAACCACACTAGTCACCAGGCTTTCGTGATGATAGTGATTCAGATTAAGTTGTTGGATATTTGAAGATATTTTTAATTTAAAAATAGTATAAAATTCTTGTGAAAATGAAAACAACTTATTAAAATTCATTATTTTTCTAAATTTTTCGTGTGATAAATATGTTTTCATTGTTATTACAAGTCAAAAAAAATTTTCAAGTTATTTAAAGTGTAAAAAATGAAATGAATTGAACTAAAACTTCATGAAATTCTTGCGGAAATGGTTACAACCTAATGTAATTATCTATTTTTTGACTATATTGTGATAATGATGTTTTTAATGTTATTCTATTATTAAAACTATTATAGTTTAGTCATTTAGAGTTTTTTTTTTGCTGATTCTTTTATTAACATGCAATACAATTTCTGCAAACCATGCAGAAATTGTATTGCATGTTGTTATATAGTTTTGCAAAAATTTTATTTGGATACACTAGCATATTCAAATTTATTTTTACCGAATAAATTTAGTAATATTTATCATCATCACAAGTGTCTTGTGAGAGATCTTTTTCAAAGTTAAATATATTTTAAATTAACTCAGAAATTATCAAAAAAATTTGGAAGCATTTATATGCATTTGGAAAACATTTGAAAGCATTTATATGCATCCTTCCTTACCGATGGCGCGAAACATCCCCAGAGTTTGCTCTGAACCCAAGATCTCTTGCTTATAAAGCAATCGCTCTAACCACTGCGCCACGACTAGCTCTGAAGGGCTAATGAAATAAAAACGATGCTTAAACCATCAAAATGCTTAAACAATCTGGTTATAGATTGGTTTTACCATTGGCTTTATATCAGCAACGAATGGTTGCAAGTTTCAGTCAATCTGAAAATAAAAGAAAAGGAGAACCTTTTTTGTATGTAAAACACCATCTTGTAAAAAAAACTTAGTTTACTGATAATTTTTAGTTGAATTCTAAATTCTTCCTCAACATATAGTTGAATTTAGTTGAATTATTTGGTTAGTTTATTTGTATCTTTTAAATACCAGAGTAGTGTATACTTCGTGATTAGTCGCAAAGGTTCTTAATTTCAAAAATTCTAAGAATCTTAATACAGCACTTGATTTCCACTTAAGCAAATTTCTGACTCGTGTACTTTAAAAAACACGAGGCAGAACATGTTATCAAGTTACTCGTTTCTTTCCTCATTATTTAATATTTATAATAAATCACTTGTTGTGTCGTTTCCTGATCTACCAACTATCGTCTAATTCGACAAACACATAATTTTCTTTTATATAGAATAATATCCAGTGAAATATAAAAGTTCAATTATTTTTAAAAAGTTTAGTTTTCTTTGTCATTTTTTTTCCACAGATCGCACAGCGATGTGAAAAATTTAACAACTAGTATTTAGATAAACTTAAAAAATTAAAATTAGTTTTAGAAACAAATTAGTTTTATAATAATTTAAAATTTAATAGTACGAAAAAAATATATTATAAATAACAATAGCATATATTATAAATAACAATAATAAAAAGAACAACACTAATAAAAAGTTGAAATAAATTATTTAATTTTTATAACATTCATACAAAAATGTTTTTCAGTCAAAAAACACTTTCGAAATTCTTCAAAGTGGTTTTCAAACAAATTCGCACGACGATTCGCTAAAGTAATTAGAATTTTGATACTTTTTAAAAAAATTGAAAAATTCGACAAAAAATGCAGCCTCGTCATTTTCATACAAATATATGTTAACTAAAATAAGAATTAGAATTCAAACTTCATACACTCATGTTACTTTACTGATAAAATAATAATTGATAATAAAAAAATGAATAAAGTTATTATATATTTATATAAAAGCTTATGGTTGTTTGAGTTGTATGGTTTTTTTTTTAAAAACATTTTGATCATAATCGTAAGGGGTCGTCCATAAATTACGTCACGTTCTAAGGGGACAAGGGGTAGCGGTTTTGTGACGAATCATACGGGACTTGTTGCTAGTGTTAGGATATTGTAACGATAGGTTAGAGGGGAGGGGGTCAAAAATTGCGTGACGTAATTTACGGACGACCGCTAATTTGATCTATCAATTATAATTGACAAACGTCAGAAAGCAAACGTCAGAAAAAAAACTTTAAATATCTAATTGATATAGAAAATCAAATTAAAAATTTAATTAAAAAAAATTTCAAAGTCAAATTCCAATGATTATAACTCGAATCCTAATGATTTTAGGTGGAATCCCAATAACTTTAAGTCAAATTCCAATGATTCAATATACAACTAAAAGTTTTCATAGTTTATAATTTAATGTTATTTTAGGTTTATAACACAATTTTGCATTATTATATAATGACTCAATATGTTTTTAACAAGAATTTACAACTTAACTTCTAATAGATTATCGCTTAGCAGAACAATGCCATCCTCAGTGACAGGAACAATATAATTTTCAATGCGCAATAAATAAATTTTTTTGTCAATATTGCAACGCCTCTCGGGATCACTTGAGTTTGGCTCCCAATAATATAAAATATCACCTATCATGTTTTTATGAGGGTACCATCCATCCCATCGATTAACCTCAAGCATCCATTGCATGTTAGGCCAAAGTAAATCACGTTTAGCTTTGCTACTAAGAGCTGCAGTTACACATGTTATATCCACAAGACGTGCTTTTCCTTTCACATTGCTCAAACGCAAATCTTCCGTCATTGAACCGCTTCCACCTTCATTGGAAGAGGTCGGTATGGATGTGTAGCTACTTGATCGATGATTCAATCTATTTGATCGACCAGCTGCAAAAATAAAACGAGGTGCTTTCAATTTTCTAGTATGGTTGCTAAGAAAAATACCACAGTTGAAAATAAAATTAAAAATTCAACAAGTTTCTACAACAATTAATCGATTGAATTAAAAAGTGAAAGTATTGATAAAAATAAAAGCTTTGATTTGTGCTCTTTTGCAAAAAAAAACTACCGAAGTACCGTTACTGTGGAGACTAAAAATTGACCGCTTACTTATTACATTTACCTTTTACATTTAGTAACCTTTTTGAGATTTGGTGATTCAAAAGAAATATTTTTCTCTAAATTTAATTTTGGCTTTAAATATTGTGATTAACTAAAACTTTATTAAACTTCAGATTCGTTTTTTTAAATTTTTAAGTTGAATGTTTTAAATTTTAAGTTTAATATTACCAATGTTATAAATAATAAATACCATTACTTAATTAAAATTTTATTTTATTTTATATACAAATTGCAATTAATAGACAAGTAACAGCCGATTTACAAAAACCAATTGAAACTCTGTGACAAAAAACCCATTGTAGGCTGTCTATTAAGATATCACGCTACAGGAGAAAACTTTAAGTTGTAACTGTTTGTGATAGCTTTGTTAATGGACCGTTCCCTCTATAGAAAAAAGCCGCAATGCATTTTGGTCTTTGTATTCACCGAAAATAAACAAATTAGAGTTAAAGCTTTTTAAAATAAACAGCCAAGTAATTTAATTTAAAAAGACTTTTTAAAATGATTTCAAGTGATACAATATCTTGTGATAAACTAATAACTCATTCTATTAAAGAAAATATTACTGTTGAGTCAACAGCAACAACAAAATACCGCGGTGGCATAACTTGTTGTGTTCCATTATGCAACAATAATTCGCTCAAAAACAAAAACTTATCATTTTACATCATCCCAAAGGAAAGTAATTTGAGAAAAAAAATGGCTATATTTAATTAGTAGGAAAAACTTTGTTCCTTCTGTTTCTCATCGAGTTTGTTCAGTCCACTTTACAGGAGGAAAAAAGACTTATATGAACAACGGTCCATCTTTACTGCCAAAACAAGGTAAAGACAACATAAAAAAACAAGAATCACAGTTAATAGTTCTATTGGATATAAAAGAAAAATAGACGAAATTGAAAACAAAAAAAATGATATTAATTTTTCATTTGAAGAAACCGAGCCTGAAAAGTTAAAAAAAAGAAAATATTATCCTAAAGGACAAACTGAACATTATAAAAACTAAAAAAAAAGAAATAAAAAATATTATTATGAACCAAAATCACACTATCAATCAATTAAAATTTACACTTAACAGATTTAAAGATAATCAAGGGGGTCAAATACAAACATTGAAAAAACAACAGATTTTAATTACAATAAAAAGGGAAGAAGACGCATAATGAGTTTAGAGTCTGAATTATTTTTAGTTTTAACAAGATTTCGTCTTGGTCTTTTGGTCGAAGACATAACGCTGCGCTTTGACATATCCTCAAGTCATGTTAGCAGAATCATTGTGACATGGACTGATTTTTTGCATTCTCAAATGCGTATTCTACCAATTTGGGCAACAAAACAAAAGAAACAATGCCAAAATGCCAAAAAATTTAAAGAAAATTATGAATTTAAGAAAAAATATGAACAATGCCAAAATGCCAAAAAATTATGAATCAACAAGGGTAATTTTAGACTGCACTGAACTATTTATCAAAATGCCTACATCTTTTCGAAGCCAGTCTGCAACTTTTTAACAAGCTCAACTCTAGAAGATGAGAATGAAACTAGAAAAATTGCTTCTGTTCATATTCATGTAGAAAGAGCAATAAAGCGAATAAAAAATTATCACATTTTACAAACACCATTTAAATTGTCTATGGCGCCAGAAATTAATAAAACTTGGATAGTTTGCTGTTATTTAGCAAACTTTTTGCCACAACTTGTTTCAGATAAATAAAATGTTTGTAAAAAATATAAAAACATTTAATCTAAACTGCAAATATATTTTTTTGCATAAATTCAAAGTAAAATTTAGTTAATTTTGGTAAAATAGTTTTTTCCCATTGCTCTTTAAGAAATTTAATACTCTCAATAAAAACATCTTTTTCAGTATAAACTATAAAATCTAGTTCTTTGATCTCTAGTAATGCCATAACACCTTGACATTGATAAAAATAAACATGATTTTGTTTAAGCATTATTTTGCCATTAACAGCAGCAAGAAAAAATGTTTTATCTAGGCAAGCTTCAGCTAGAGTTAAATCTTTTTTTGAATAAGGACATTTAATTTCAATAGCCCTTATTTTTTCATTTACTAATACAATTCCATCAGGGCTTGTACCAAGCCAAGGCCATTTGGGGTTAATGATAAATCCGCATCTTGTTACTGATACATTTTTTATATTTTCATACTTTTTTATTGCGGTGTTTTCATTTATTTTACCCCAATTACAAGCTTTGTTGCTAAAGTTATTTTTATTGTTTTTCAAAATTCTATTCAAAATAGAGGCAGGAAATATACTTTTTTGCCTATTAATAACAAAACCAATATTTGAAGATGTCAAGCGTTTTTTTCTATCTTCAAGCCATAAACTTGTAGATTGTGATAAAGTAGCTCTTTGCAAAGTCTTTATTTTCTCTTTTGATAGAACTAAATTCTTTGAAATAAACATTAATTGAGTTTCATCAAATTCAAATGAGTCACTGAAATCTACTTAAAATCCATTAACTATAGTATCAACAAGATTAAATATAATATCAGAATTTAAATCGAGTTTTTTTACTTTTAGCTGATATTCAGATATTGATGTTTCATAGTAGGACGTGGAATGGTAACTGTTTCCTTTTAAAAGATTTGCAAATGCTATTCCTTCTTCCAGATTATATAAACTATCAGAAAGTTTTTTAATTTTTTCATCGCTTGGATTATGTGCGAAAATTGGGGTTGCACAAAAGTTTCTATTTCCTGATACAAAAGGACGCTTTCGTGAGTTGTTTATATCCTTTTTTAAGTCACTCTTTTCAAAGGAAACTTTAGAAAGCTTAATTGGTTCTGAGTTTTTTCCTTTGGCAGGAACATGCCATTGCTGTAAAACTTCTGTGCATGTTTTATCGAATGGTACAGAGTTTGCTTGCAGCATCCTCCCATACCAGCTTTACAATTACATTTAGCATACAAAACATCTCCTTCTTTTTGACAAAGATGTACATAAATAAGATACTGATTTTTTTTCATTGAAGCTGAAACGTTAGCTCTAATAAGAAAATAATTTATTTCAATGTTGACATTAGGTTTAACAACTAAATTTTTAACTAAGTTCTCCTTAAATAGCTGATACCCTGAGATTTTATGCTTTGAAGCAGCTCTAGCTCCAAAATCAGTTGAACTATCATCTATAATTAAGTATTTGTGTATTTTTTCTTGACTTATATTAGGTAGTAAGGAAAGACATCTTGACCAAGAGCTTATTTGTTCCTGTACAACTTCTTCAGCATCTATTTGATTAAACTGACAAGATATTTCTCGAAATACTGGTTGAGTAGCGATTGAAATGTTTTTAAAAAAACACAGATCAATATCAATAGCATTTGAATCATGTTCCAAACTAATTTCATAGCTATCAACTTTGTTTATTGCTGACATGATAATATGTTTTGATAATTTGTTTATTTTCGGTGAATACAAAGACCAAAATGCACTGCGGTTTTTTTGTTAAATACTTTATATTCAGTGTATTTCTAAAATATGGGAAACGCGCAAGTGCAAACTCGTTACGCTAACTTGTTTATAGAAGTTTATACAAAATTGCGTAAGTGCAAAATAACAAATTTTTTTGAAAAAAAGTAAAATTTTTAGCATTTTTTAGTGTCATTATATAAAAAAGATCAGACTCTAGCTGTTTACTTTCGCCAAGCCTTGCTTCAACAAGTTTCTGCTAATTTTGTAGTTTTTAAAATTCATATTTATGTCTTTGTAACTTCAATTGGTGTATTATTTCATCACACTTAAATTGTAGCTGCACCAGGGTTTAGATAGTGCAAGATGTTTGGGTGGTGCACTTATACCAGTTTGCGCATAAACAAGTTTCTGTAAATAATTTACACATGTACATGTTAGTACTTTTGCAGTTAAATTCTTAAGCTAGGTTGCATTAACAATTTTCGCATATAAGCCAAATTCCAAATTTCAAAATTTGTTCAAAACTTGTTCAAAAATATGTTTTATGGGGTGCTGAAAGATGGAAAAAGGAGTGCTGAAGGATGGAAAAAACTCACCAACTTATGTGATATACGTTATGAACAACTAACACAATATATTTTTAAAGACCAAAAATAACTTACCTTTAACAACTCTTGACGTTGATGCTTTTCCATCTTGATCTTGAAATGTCATATCTTCATCGGATTCACCTCCGCTTCTGTGACAATGCCCAGCGTACTGATTTATTATACCTCTGTAAATTCTTTCAAAAAAACTTTTTATAGCTATAAAAAAGCAAATAAATAATTAAAAAATATATGTATATATAATCTATAATTTTAAAATATACCTTACATTTATAAAGGAAAATAATTTACTTTTTGTGTTTAAATTTCCAACTGATATTTTACAGAAGAAAGGGTTTGTATCAGCATATGATGTAGTCAAGGGTGATACATAAATAGGATATCCTATTGGTTGATCACATGAAGAATTAATCATATTACGGAGCGCTTGTTTAGCATTTTGTATGGAACCTCTTTCTGGGTTGCGATTACGTAAAAATATAAGTTCTTGGAGCTGACCAGCCCAAAGTCCTCTTACACACTCTTTATTAACCTGAACAGTAAATAGAAAAATAATTAAATGAGAACAGTTTACAAAATGTTATGTCAAAATAATAAATAATCTAAAAATTAAAAACCTTGATAACTCTAAAGTTCAAACATCTTTTGACCAGCATAATAATTTTATAGTCATCATTTCCATCATCCATAACATACCTAAAAGCATAACCACACTAACATCAATACCATCTTGGTTAAAAACTTTTTAAAAGTGTTAAAATATTTCATAAAAAATGCTTATCAAGATATTTTATTTAAAAAGGATTTCAAAATGACACTCCTCTTTCTACATATAAAAACAAAGTGATAATAAAACTAATAAAACTAACACTGAATAATGTTAGTTTTATACTTTTATTTTATCAAATTCGATGTAAATTTTTTTTTTTGACAAAACATTTGTAATAAATTGTCAAATAATTCAAGCTTTATTTGGTTTATATCAAGTGAAAACACTAAAATTTTATCAAGTAAATTTCTTTAACCTAATTTAACAAACTTAAATTTTCAGAGCAGATTTTTGTTCGGAAAAATTTAATATAAACATGATTTATCGTTAGATTTTACATATAATTATGCATAACTATATATAAAACTATATAAAATATATGCATAATTATGCATAATTATATATAAACTTAATTTAAAGATTAATATTTTTTTTGACAAAACCTTTGTAATAAATTGTCAAATAATCAAATCAAGTAGAAACACTAAAATGTTTACAAAACATTTTCTTAATTCAAATTTAAAATTTCAGATTTTTATTCAGAAAAATGATATTTTTAAAAAAATATACATATGATCTGTATAAAGAATTGTAAACATAATTTATCATTAGATTGTATATATATAGATATACTTATAAATAAGAATATACTTATAAAAAAAGTATAAATACATTTTGTAATATATCTAAACCAGTTATTAATAATAATGTTTTTTTATTTTTGTATCATTAATATAAATAATAATATATTTTAAACTAAGTATAAATTATAATTAATACCTTAATGCCAACAGATTTGATCTGTTCTGAAGGACTGCTTGTCTCCATTCAGGGTTCCCTTCATGACATATTACAAAATTTTCTTCATGTTGACTAATGGCATCATACATTACTTTATCATTCTCATATTCATCTATGCATGTGAAATGGTCCTTAAAACATCATAATTTAGAAGAATAATAAATACAAAATGATGATAAAAATAAAAAAAAAAAGACAACATGGTCATTAAAAAAGTAAGTATACTTGGTGCAGCTTTAAAGCCATTCTCACTGCCGGAGCAACAACAGAACGTAACAGAGCTAAATCTGAATCTGAGAAGATCCATTCATCTTTTATAGCAGTGACACGAAAGTCACCTTTAAATAAAGAATGAAGGCCATGCAAAAATGATTTCAACCTTGAAATGTAAATTTCACAAGTTACAAAAGTATTAAAAGAATATAAAATTTGTACAAATATTTATATATTAAAAAAAAATTACGATGCATTCCATTGGTTATTTGAAGCTGTCGAGAGAAGACGACGTCCAAGCAAACTTAATGCAAAACACAATGTTACTAGATTACTTTCTGCACCGTCCTCCTCAACTTTCTGAAAAATAAATTTCCTACCATAAAAATGTGCAAAGCTCATAATTAAAAAACAAAAAAAAAAAAACATACATCATTGACACGTTTTTCATTGCAGCATTTAATCCATTCATGGTAGTTTTGCAAAAATCTCTCACGAGTAATCCCACCACTTGTTAAGTCATAATCTTTATCTGTAACTGGACGAAATATTGCATCTAGATCTACAAAGTCTGCAGATTTTAAATCATTTAGTTGACCCATTAATGATGAATCTGATAGCCATTGCTTCAGTTTTTTATTACGTATACAATAGAAAATTATAGACTAAAAATAAATTTTATTATAAAATTTTAAAATAAAAATAAATTTTTTTAGAGCATTTTGATATCAAATTTATTAGAAAGGAGAATTAAATGTCTTACTGTCACATAATAGGTGACAAAAACCTTTCTTAAGTCAAACAACTGAAACATGGTGCTAGCAGTATTGTCATTCACACTATAACCTTCTACAATGTATTTGCTTTGTGCTACTTCCCATGCTAACCAATGTTGAGAAAAACATGAATTTAATGAAAGCATGTTAGCTGCATGACCAGGCTGAAAGCAACAAAATCCTAAATTTTTAATCATTGAAATTAAAAATAGACAACAAAACATGTTGCACACATTAGTAAACATGTTTCACACAGTATTAAACATGTTGTACAGAGTAGTAAACATTTTGCACACAGTAGTAAACATGTTGCACGAAGAAGTAAACATGTTGCACGCAGTAGTAAATATGTTGCACGCAGTAGTAAACATGTTGCACACAGTAGTAAACATCTTGCACGCAGTAGTAAACATGTTGCACACAGTAAACAAGCATCAAATATAAGAAGTATAAAAAAAGTTCAATGAATTTACTAAGATCTAAATTAAAAGTTAATAAGATGGACCTTTATCATCATCAACATCTTCAGTTATTGCCTCTACTTCCCTCTGTTGACAGTAGGTACCTAAATAAATTTCAACTTGAATAAATAAATAGATTTGTAAATAAAATAGTAAATACATTTTTATACAACATTAATTTGTAAACTTTATTAACTTCTTTATAAACTTTATAAAAATTCAAAAATATAATTATAAGTTGCCTCGGAATTCTAATCCTCTCAATTGAAAAGTAACAAAACCATTTCCAACTTCAATAATGTGTACTAATGCATTTAAATTATAAGAAGCCATTATAAAACAGTCTCCACTTGCAAATTTGCCCCATCTTCCAAGAAGAAGATCACCACATAAACTGTTTTGAAGAGAGCGTGTCAGATGTTCATAAAATATTGAATTTAAATTATTGTCATCTGATCCTATTAAAAAAGTCACAAAATAACAAATATATAAACTAAAAAGGTAATTAATACCACTAAAAAATAAAAACTTAAAATAAATAGGAAAGTCATATATATATATATATATATATATATATATATATATATATATATATATATATATATATATATATATATATATATATATATATATATAATATATATATATATATATACATATATATATATATATATATATATATATATATATATATATATATATATATATAAATATATATATATATATATATATATATATATATATATATATATATATATATATATATATATATATATATATATAAGGGTGGGTCATAAAATTTTTTTTTCTTGTTACAGGCTCTAAACATTGCTAATAGTTATTAATATTAATACTATCAAATATGAGAATGATTGTGATAGATTTAAAGGGCGAAATTTTATTGGGAAAATTACCGGTACCCTAATATTTTGGAGAAAAAAAGTTTTTCAAAAGTAGGTCAACCTGGTACTCAAAAGAAGCGAAATTTTATTAAAAATTCGAAAATAATAATTTTATAAAAAACATATTGCTAAAAAAAAATTGTTATTAAAAAACTTGTAAAAATGCACCTTTTTCACTTTTAGTTGAAAAACTATAGTTATTATGCAATAAAATCTAAAATAATAATTTTTATATGAAAAAATTATTATTTTTGAAATTTTTATAAAATTTCGCTTTATTTGAGTACCTACATCACATAATTTTGAAAAACTTTTTTTTTAAATAATAATAGGGCCTGCTAATTTTTGTAATTATAGTTCCGGGTGGAAGACATTGTTCAATTCATAAAAGTAAATACTTTCCTAAATTAGTACATAAAAAAACAACTTTCTAGACCATAGCCAGGTAAGCAACTCTAAAAAAAAACTTTATGACCCACCCTAATATATATATATATATATATATATATATATATATATATATATATATATATATATATATATATATATATATATATATATATATATATATATATATATATATATATATACATTGGTAGCCGAGTATCATTGATATTGATCAGTGATACTCAGGTACCTCTTATACAGCAAACCACTATTGAGAAAAAACTAAAGGTACATTTCAGCAAATGCCTCAGCCTTTTAGGAAAAGGTTTGCCCCACCAATGCTCTCAAATAATATTAAGGGAAAATATTCAATCTTTAGCAGCAAAAGATGCCAAATCATCCAAATAAATTGCATCTCGAGTTATTTCCAATAAAGAATTATCTCCTGAAGGAACTTTTCTACTGGCTAAAGCATCCGGCGGGCCTCCACTTACAGTTACCCCTGGTAAATATTTATACTTAAATAATTTTAACATATATATTGAAATAAAGTCTTGACTATTAAGAAATAACACTAGATAGATTTCAAGAAGTCTATTTTTGACAAGTTTCTAATTTCTTTAAAAACGAATAATTTGAAAGTTTTACATAAACTTACTAAACAAAGTTTATTGTAACTATAAAATATGTATATTTTGGTTTTAGGTCAAAGTAGTGCGCAGACACCATCAAGTGCTCCAAAATTGACCACTGTAGCTCTTGTAAATGTGCAATTAAATACGAGCCTGTCAAACAACAGATTAAAGAAACTTGTTAGAACTATAAACAAAACATCAAGCAGCAAGATGGTAGAGCAAAATTTCTACATGAATTAGAAGACTATTTTCTAACAATTGAGCGATTTCTTCACCTGCAGCAACTTAAAAATCCCAGACGAAAAAACAGATTCTTGTACAATTCATGTTGTTGCTCACTGCAATGATTTATAAAGTCTTGTGAACCATGTTATTCGGTCCCGCAAAATTTCTGGTAGCTATTTTGTTAAGCTCGGAATTGATAGTGGCAAAAGTTTTCTCAAGTTTTGTCTAAGCATTGTTGATACTGCGTTAAGGAATGAAACCAGCTCACCGCACCAACAACAACCTCTCACTCAAAAAAAAACAACCACTCAAAGGACTGGTAAAGACACTGGAATCAAGAGACAAACTATTGTTGGGGTTTCAGAAGATTTGCCAGAAACACACTCCAAAATTGAACAAATCTGGTCACTGATTAATGCAAATGGAGTTAAACTAATTTTGGCTTGTGATATGAAAGTTGCAAATATAATTTGTGGTCTTCAAACTCATTCAAGTATGCACCCTTGCACCTGGAGTGACGTCAAATCCAATTGTCTTGACAAATCTGGAAACTTGGGAACACTGGGCTCAATTAATTCAAGCCTTTAGTCTTTTCAGCAATCTGGCGGAGTTGTTGCTAATGCAAAGCTGTTTGGCAATCTCATTCGAAAGCCATTCATTTGCAGGCCTGTCAATGTTCTGATTTTGGAAATCATTCCACCGATGGAGTTGTACCTCCTCTTAGGAGTTGTCAACCATCTTTTCAAGATCCTTAAAACTGCTTGGATAGAAGCTTTTAAGTGGCCAGCCGCCCTCCACATTTAACTGAGCCCGTATCACGGGGGCCAGTTTGAGGGAAATGAATGCAGGAAGCTTCTTAAAAATGTGGATATGCTGCAGCAACTTGCTGAGACAAACATGGTTCCCAATTTTGTGTGCATAATTGAAGCATTCAAAAGCTTCAATTTTGTTGTCAAGGCTTGCTTTGGATACATCCTTCAGCCAGATTTTGCTGAAAAAATTGAAAACTTCAAAAAGTGTTACCTAATGATAACTGGTGCAAGCATTACACCCAAAATTCACGTTGTCTTCTACCACATCAAGGATTTCATCAATCACAAAGAATCCCCCTTGTAGCCCTATAGTGAACAAACTGTCGAAACTTCTCATCAAGATTTTTATCATCATTGGTCAAGGTATAAGCCAAATAGTAATCATCCAGAGTACAAAGAAAGATTGTTGCACTGCATAATTGATCTAAACAGTAAGCATCTTTAAAGAACATCATTTGAGTTATTAGAAATTAGGCTGCTGAAATTCATATATTACAGCGTATAATGAATATTTTCATCATCTTTAAAAGTAGTATTATAGAGTATTTGTATTAAAAGAGTACATTGAGCTATTTATTAATCTTTTGGTAGAGAAAATCAAAAAAATATTTCTTAAAATGTAATTAGATATTTGATGGTAACACAATGTAAAAAATAGGGTTTAAATAGTTTTCACTTCATTTTAAAAGTAAATGTATTTAAGGAGGTCAATACAAAATATTTTAGGAGATCTACTTTTTTTTTGTTTTACTGGTAGTCCTTTGACCAGGTTTTGCACTTTTTTTTAGCTTTTTTTTCTCGCAGCAGTTTATACGTTAGGAAATGTTGGTATATTCACGTTATGCATACATGGCCGTCAACGCCGGGGAGGCTGGGAGGTCATGTCCTTCTCTCCTTTTTTTTTGCGAGGACCTTTTGTTTTAGTAATATAGGCAATTAATTTAGAAATTATAGATTTTATTTTAGAAATTGTGGGGTTGGCCCCCTCCACTTTAAAGGCCATGTCAACACTATTAGCATAAGACTATTTAAATCACGCTTCAAGTAGAAAATCACTATTTTGGTCTATAAAATGAAAACTGTACATGTACTGATAAAATAATTATAACAAAAATTATTGGTATTACATAGTAGAACACTCATGTAACCGTTATTTTAAAAATAGTGACCGAATTTCAAAGTAATCGGTAACACTTTGAGGTATAAGTAGCAAAAAACTGGCAAAAGTTCAACTAAAACTGCAATAAATCCTACACCAGTCATCCAATCAGGCTGAAATTTTGTCCAGAGTTTGGTGTGACTATTGGCTACATTTCACATATTGAGTGGTTCAAATTCTACAAGTGTTTTTATTGGCGAACTATGAAGTCAAAATTTGACTTAATTTGAACATTCAAATTAAATTATTTTTCGCGGACAAAATTAAATGATTTCAAAACTTGCATCACAGGGTACCTTGATGTGTAAGCTAACTTTCCGTATAAGTGGCATTCTTGGGACAGCTAGGTAGGCATTATAAGGATCCGTGCTAACCGTGTATTTCTTGTGATTGTTAATTTTTCTAATTTGATATACTATTTATACACAGCCATATTAAATATTATCCATACCTCATCATATAAGAAGAATGTGACTTAAAGATTAAACTAAAATTGCTTCTTAAGCCAAAAAGATTTAATGATACAATTACATGACTATGAGTTAATTAATAAGATAACCAACAAATCAAAAAAAATATCAAAAAAGCAGAAATGAAAGAACAACTACAAATTTTACTAATTACAAATAACACATTTAAAAAAGATCTTCCCATTCAAGTTTTAAAACTGCTATACTTAATTTAACTAATGTTTTTATTAGGATAAAAAGACAACTTGACTACTCTAGACTCAAATTCGGAACATATAGGGAAATTACAATATTGAAACTTGTGCTGAACAACTTGAAAAACAACTCAGGCTGAAGCTTCAAAACTGTTTTATAATTTTAATAAATTTGCTAAAATTAAAATTAAAATATAGCATAAAAAAACTTTTTACTATAAACAATAAACAATTTTAAAAAGCTTTTATATATTAAAATTCCTTTGATAAAAGCAAAGGTTTGACATTACAAAAAAGATGCATCTCTTAAGTTAAAAGAACAAATAAAAAATGGTAAAACTGCTGATCTTGTGATCTAACATCCACAATTCATTACCAAATTTTAAAAATAATTATGTACACTAATCAAAGAAGGTAAACACAACTACATACTTTATAATCTATCCATCAGATTGTATCACTCTCATTTATAGAATAATCAAGACTCACAAACCCCCCAAAAAATTACACAATGGGAATATTAAGCACATTAAGCATGTGCTATTTATTATATAAAAATAAAATTTAAATAATACCGGGGTCCATTAGGTTTATTTTTAATGGTAGTTATTCACCAGTATTCTAAATTTTGTTTTAATGGTAGTTATTTATCAGGATTTTAAAATTCAAATGGTACAAATATATTAAGACAGTTAAAGTACCTGGATTGCTATCAATTTGCATAGAAAATCGAGTGTTTGAGTGATCTACTCTTTTTGTGCTAATTAAAATCAACAAAGAATTATTAATAAATACAATTAATTCTAAAAATAGAAATACAAAAATAATAACAAAAAACCAACTTGTAATCTTTTTCCCAAAATTTAACTGGTCTCATATAGGATGTGATAAAAATAGCACTTCCCAAAAAAGGATTTAATGGAGCAGAAAAAAATGTTGAAACAATACTTTGTATAAACAGCATACCACAATCTGAGAATTCCCAAAGTTAAAAAAAATAATTGTGAAGCATATTTTTAATAAAAACATATAGAATTTTATTTTTTAATAAATTGAAAAGATACGAGGTACACTAAATGGCTGAGCAAAAGCATGAAACGCAGAACCCCAAGCCATCTGCCAGGGTGCAGTGTATGTCATAATAAACTTAAATTTCAGGTGTAACTCCAACATCTAAAGTACAACTTTATTAGAAAAAATCATAAAAAAAAAAGTAAAAAAAAATACCAATAATAACAGAAAAGAAACATCAAAATAAAAAAACAAAAAAAGAACAATAAGTGACTTTAATTTTTCAGAAAAAAATATAAAAAAACTAAAAAGAAAAAGTAAGAACAAGTTAAAAAACAGTACTAAAATTAAAATGAAACCTTTTCAACAAAGATTGCCATTATAAAATAATCAATCAAAAATGTTTCTGAATAACCATAGTAATCATATCCAAAAAATAAAACTGTCCAAATCAAAACAACGTGCTGATGAACAGTGTTGGAAAATGCTGATCGCAGAAGCTTCATACTGGTTATAGTTATTATCGCTGATGCCAATCTAAGACATGTAAAAACCAATAATAAAACAGAAGAAAATCACTTCAATTGTATAACAATTACAATGATGAACATTGTTTTGTAAAGTAATAACACGAACAATCATTACATTGAGCCAAACTTGTCAGCAAGTTCATCAGCAAAAATTGTCATTGCACTCATGCATATCAAGGGATAAAGAATATTTTTTTCAATTATGACAAACCAGACATAAACTTTTTCAAACCACATTATTCTTGAATGTTCTAAAAAATTTTGTAAATATAACAATATGATATCTTTTGATGTATTTTTTACTTTTTGATCAATTAAATGTCTTGATCAGATAATATCTCAAGAAGGTAAATATAACTAAATAAGATTAAACAAATATCACATAAGTAAATATGCATAATCATCAATTTTACTTGCATGAATATCAATAATAATGCATAATTCTCAATATTACTTTCATAAATATCAAATTAACAATGCAAACTATCAAAGATACAATGCAAAGTTATCAAACAAATTGCATAAATACTAGTAACTATGCATAACTATTAATATCAGTTGCATACATATCAGCAATAAAGCATAAGTATTTACAATTACAAAGAGAATATAAAAACCTTGGCATTCAAACAAGCTGTACTCATAAGACTTCAAGACTGGTGATGATAAAATAAGCCATGGTAACTGTTTACGCAATTGTGGCAATAAGTAATGTAAAAGAATTCCCAACCCGCCAGTAATGGTATACAAAAAATAGATTAAATCCTGAAAACAAGTTATATTCTGGCTGTTCATAATAAGTTAAACTTTAATAACATAATTAACTTATATAGTAATAAAATTTTAAACTGAAAACAATTAATAAATTAAATAGTTTTATAAATGTATATATACTTGAACCAGAGTTAAAGTAACCTGATTAAAAAAAGAAACTAATTCTATCTCTCCTCGAGTCCTCTAATACTATCTATTACACTCTGACACTATCTCCTCTATTTCAATACTGTATATCTCTTGTTTAACTACGAATCACTTGGCTATAGCTATAAATAATTTTACTGTCGAATAATTAGAAAGTAAAAAACGAACAAGTTTTAGCTTACTTTCAATGATGTAAACACAGTAGATAAATGGACAGCAAACACAATAAAAATGACCAAAAAACATGCAATTGAATCGTGAATAAGACGTGTGGTCTATAAAATGCAAAAATAATTTTGAATTTTCAAACTTCGTAAATTTAATTTTTAATAATAACTATTTTTAAATAATTTTTCATTAAAGTTTTTTTTAAATAGTTTTCATTAAAGTTTTTTTACAGCAAAACAAAGTTTTGCTGTAAAAAAACTTTAATGAAAACTATTAATGACACTCAATAAAAATAAAAATAAAAATGACTATAAAGTAGAAACAGATTATTTATATATTCAAAATAAAAGATACCACAGTATGCATCAGTTTTTCAGGTAATGGATCATAAGTTTCGAGAGGATTGTTTGGGTCTTCTTTGAGACAAATTTTTTTTTTCAATAATTTCCTGAAATACAGAGTTACTTAATCATTATCACTTTCATTTTATTTCATTTATTTCTATTTTATTTTGTTTACTTTATTATCAATGATAAATTAATGTGTAATAAAAATAATGTGAAATAAATTACTTTATAATTGCAACACTGTCATATAATGTCACACAATATGATGTCACATAATATGATGTCATATAATATGATGTCACATAATATGATGTCACATAACATGATGGACACTATTACTTAACACTAAAATTGCACAATAAACCCAAAAAACAATGAAGATTGAACAATAAATCCAGATTTAACAGAAAGCACAACAATTTACAATGAAGTCATATATGTATATATGCACAAAAAAGATTGCACAATCTTCTTTGTGTATATTTATAGATATGACTTTATGAATGATACAATAAGGTTTTAAAATAGCAATAAAAATTTTTTCACACTTGATTGTTACAAGACATTTAGAGAAACAAAACACCAAATAAATTTTTTAAAACATGTCAATAGACTTGGTGCACATTGTAATTAAACTAGATGCAGATTGTTTAAACAAATGCTCTGATCATGTTCACCAATTTACAAAGGTAAATTAGTCAAGTTTGAAGCATTTGAAAACAAGCTTGGAATCAATGTAAGGCTAAAAATTATAGTGTTAATAACTACAGCCTGCAAAATTCAGGTCGGCATTTGGCAATGCAAATGACCTGAATTGCTCATTCTTGTTTGTTATGCCACGCAATTCATGCATTGCTAACATACTTAGCTTAAAGTATGCCACGATTCACCTTTATGCAGTCAAATCTATCTTCACAATTTTCTGAAGTTTTAAACTAGCTCCAATTGCTATCTGTAGTGTGTGAGCAAAACAGCACTAGTTATGGACTGTAGCAGCATTTTTCTGAACAGGAAACTGAAACTCATTAGCAGCATCATGAAAATAAATACTAATACTTTCTCTAGTGTTCCATTTGGAACATTTCGAATCTGCAAGATTATGGATTCCAGCTCCCACTCCATGTTTACCCAATGCAATGTTTCGACCCAATTCACACATTACACAATGTTTTGATTACTAGTTTACATGTCCCTTGTAAAAGTTACTAACTGCACTTTCCCTGGATTCAGCTTCATTAACTTGACTGCTTGTCATATCTTTATGATATGAAATGTTTTTTTTTTTTTTGTATTTTATCTGTTTGTTCAACTTAAATGTTGATATTTATATGAATACAAACAAATTTCCCCAAAATGGAATCAAAACACCAAATAAGCTTTTTAAAACATGTCAATAGACTTGGTGCACATTGTAATTAAACTAGATGCAGATTGTTATTAAACAATACTATATATAGTTTAGTTATGAATTAAAAATATAAAAATATAAAAGTGAACAAGATTCAAAAAAACATTTTTTTATTTTGTTGTCCATCTACAGTTAAAGCTTTTTTGGGTTTCTTTATCGTCGTACTTAAATATTGTTGTTTCCAGATATCTAATGCTAATTGTGTGCTTCACTTTGTTATCCCCATTTTTCCATTTAATTTTATTTCATATTGATATACAAAAATTTATTACCGCATTGGAGAGGGAATGGCAAACATTTACCATAAAAGATCTGTACCCCCTCTAACACCCATGATGACTCATAAGGCATACAACTTTTTTATTAAATCTGAGAAATTGAAGACCTCTATTATTTTTACTAATAAATTAAACAACAATTTGTCTAAACATAATATCGCGAAGGTAGCGAAACAGGTACTGAACAAACGCCTAAAATTTACCTAGCCTTCTACCTACATCCCTAATAAAGTTTACTTTAAATAAACGTATTTTTCAATTCTTTTTGTGAAAAAGTTGATTAAGATTTAACAATTTTACTTAATTTTAAGAAACCAAAAAATAAGAATAACTTATCCCATATACTACATCAAGCATTATTTTCATTGAAGATTAATAACAATATTGTTATTAAAAAAGAAGATAAAGGAGGAGGTATTTGTATTCTAAATAAAGAAGACGATAAACAGAAAATATTTGAACTTTAAGTAGATGGGGGATATTTAATCAATCAATTTATTTCCTAATCAACCTTTACAACAAAAATACAATAATAAAAATCAGATCAAAAAAAAAAATAAAACTTACAATAAAACCTCAGGATTACTTGTTGATCGACTCAAATGATATGAGACTGCAACAAGAAGGCCAGTAAAAAAAGAAAATAAAACATTTTGACCTCGTGGTGTACCTTGTGGTGTAAACTAAATAAAAATTGCTAAAAAAGAACAAACTTTTAAAGTGTTAAAAAAGAACAAATTTTAAATCATCTAAACAATCTTAATAATAGGTTAACAGAAAACTATTTTATCCAAAGCCACGTGATTTATTTTAATATTTTATCCAAAGTTTATTTTAATATTTTTAGTAAAACAAAAAATATTTAAGCATCTTAATTTTTTTCGTAAAAAAAAATAAAGAACTAAAAAAATTCTGTTTTAATACTCATTCAACTTGCTTTTCAATTTTTAAATTCGTCTTTTTTTCATAAACTTTCATATTTTACTGCATTTAATTTATAGCTTTTTTCAATATTTTCTTTCTTTTTTCATCAACACCGTTAAATGTTGATTTCCTTTTATAAAAAATTATTTAAACTTTGTTAATTGATAAAAGTAGTTGACTAAGTTAATAACAAAGGAGATAAAAAAGGTAACTATTAATTATAACTGTATTTTTCATAAAACAATTTTTTAATCCTAAACAAGAGGTTTAGGCTTCAAACAAAGACTAAAACTTTTATTAATCTATTTATTTAAGTTTATAAATCTATTTATTTCATAAACAAACCTCTAACGGAAAGTAACAAAAGCATGAAAGAAAAACAGCAAAAAATAAATTTCTGCACATTGAAAAGAATGAAGCTTGCAAGCTTGTGTGAGCTAGAAATAAAAACATTTATATTAGATACAATTTTACTGTAAATTTTAAAAATTAATAATCATTTATCTTAATCTTTTTTTAATAAAATAATACAATATAAAAATAGTACAAAATGAAAAAATTATAATCAACCAAAACATCTTAACACTACCACCAACTTAATATTACTGCTAAAAAAGTAAAAATAAAACTCATGGTTACCAAAAAAATAAAACTCACAGCTACCACAAAAATAAAACTTACGGCTGCCACAAAAAACAACTTAATACTGTGGAAACAAAAAAACTCACTACTGCCACAGTCATGGACAGGAAAAGAGTGCAATCACACACTATTCCTGACCATGCATTTAATTTATTTTTGCCGCAACTTGACCTCAACTTTTTAGATTTTTGAAAATGTTTTAAAAATGCGTTGAAATAAAGTAATAAAGTGAAAATTTGTTTTTAATGATTGTGTACAATATAAAACATTTACTTAGAATTATCAAAAGAAATTATTTAGTTAAAAAGTGTATTTTTTACGACTAATGTATATGTTGATTTTTTTAAAAACAATTTGCACAACTTATTTTATAAACAACAACAAAAACGAACGTTTCAATAAACTTTTATTTGAATCTTTGTTAACTTTCTAATAAAATCTATTAACACTACGCTAAATGTTTTTAAATAAAATTTTATTACTAAATTTAATTCATAAAGATAATTTAGTCAAAAACATAAAGTTTTTTTTTGTTGTTTTGTAAACTTTCTAATTAAATGTTTTTATACTTATATACTATACCTTAGTAGTTTAAAAATACTTCATTAGAAATTTTGCAAAACATTACAACAACAAAAAAATTTTAAACGCTTTTAAATAAAGTAACAAATTTTAATGATCGTTTTAAATCAAAAACATTAAATATAAATTAATAAAGAATATTTAACAAAATTATAGATAATTTTGAAAATTTGTGCATTTTATGATAGTTTTAATACAATTTTATGAATGATTTTATTTTATAATTAATTTTCTATTTAAACAATTTGTCAAATGTTATTAAAACATAAGAGTTCGCTTAATATTCTAAAAGTATTAGGAAAGATCAAAAGATATTCAACCTTAACATAATTAAAAGCATAATTAAATATTTTTATGCTGGAATTTTAATTTTTCAGTTTTATTTTAGTTGACTTTTTTTTAGAGCTATGGTTTTTAATTGTTTTTTTTTATTAATTTCTCCTTCTTTAAGATTTCTTTCCTTTTTTTAATGTTTTGTTTATAATTTTCATTCTTTTGTCAGGTTGTTTCAGCGCATTTTTAAAGTGATAAAAAGCTATGGCCAGGCTTTTAAAAAAATAATCATGTGCGTGGTCAGGTATCTAGTGCAATCGAACGCCTTTCCTGTCAACAACTGCTAAATTAATAAAACCTACCAATACTACAAAAAAAAATTTAAATAAAACTTACCACTACCACCAAAAACATGCATATCAAGTTGTTCCAAAATGTGCATTATAAAAGTATTAAACTGTGGAAGCAAGCCTAGTAAGAAGACTAATGGAAATGCCAACAGAAAACCTTTAAAACAATAACAACCAATATAATTTTAATTTACATCAGACTCACAGGATTATCTATATGGCAGAAAAGGCATTACCTTTTTTTGAAATTATTTTAATAATATGAATTATATAATTATTTTAATAATATGAATAATATTTTTTTGAAATTATTTTAATAATATAAATCCCGTTAACTCGGACCCTGGATAAGTTGGACTTTTACTTAACTCAGACGCTGGATAAGTCGAACAAATTTTCAATTCCCCTTGAATTCTCTATACATACCAAAAGCTTTGCTTAACTTGGACATTCACTAAGTCAGACAAAATATATATACCCGTTCAGAGTCCGAGTTAACAGGATTTTACTGTATTGTTTTTTTCCATTTATATTTTAAAGTTTGTTTTGAACCACTCTTACAGTAATTTTGCATAAAAACTACTTTTTGTGTTTTTTTATTTTTTTCTTAAAAAAAAAAGCTGTACTTTTAAGTATTTGTACTAATTTAAAATGTTATAGTTAAAATGTTATTATTATGTATAATTTAAAATGTTTATTATTATAGAAAAAAAAACCCAAAATTCTAAAAAGTAGCAGAAAATACAAATAGATTCAAAGTCAAGGAATGAATCTGAAGCAGCTGTAAAAGAAATTGAGGCAAAAGAAAGAAACAGATAGGCTGATAGCTTAGGCTGTAGAGATAGGCTGTAGAGCTTGCCAAGATTAAACAGAATTGGGAATTCTGCAATATCAAAAGATTGAAACTAATCTTTAAAAAAAAAAAAGTAAAATTGCGATTGAGAAGCAATTAGATAACCTAGTATGCACAGGAAATGAAACCCTCCTATATATAATACTGTATTATACTTTTCTAAACTGCAAAACAAAATATGATTTAGGAAACTATTTTGTTATGTGTCAAGTCTTAACTGTATTGACACATAATTTTTTAATGTTGAACATTTAATTTTATTTTTTCTTTTCTACTCTAAGCCTTTTTTGAGATGATGAAATGCCAAACATGCCAATGTTTAAAAAAGCAAGGAATAGACCTCTTCACAGTTCTAATAATTTTGTGCGCGCATATTTAATAGTATGTCATGGTTCCTTATGCGCAGAACCATATGAAAAAAAAAGATATATTATGAAAGCAGTCTTGAAAGAAACAGTTGTTTAAGATTTCTTTTCTTTTTTTCGTAATAAAGACATTTTTAAAAAAAGTTTAATCAAGCTCAAAATTTTTTGTAAGCTTCACAAAAACGCATGATCATACATTGCTTTGCCTTGTTACAAATTGTTATGTGGTCAAGATGACTTATTTTTATAGATTACATAGGGTGTATAGTAAGATTGCATAATGAGTACATTTTTCTCAAGATTGTACATTTTTCACAATCATACTATTACAAATCTAATCACACAACCATAAATTTTTTACGAAAATTGTATAATTTATTTGACTAAGTTCAAGAAGAATCAAATGTTGAATAAAATGATTTAGCCTCCCCAATCAAAGGATCTCTCTCCTATCATATTTAAATGGAATTAATTAAAAGTAATGCCAAAAGCTAATGCCTAATGATGCATAAGATGTGGAAAAAGCTTATTAGTTAGTGGCATAAAATTGACTTCGACAAACTGGATAAATTGTTAAGTAGAATGCCAAGAATATGTATGGCAGTTATTATCTTTTTTATGAAAAAACAAAAAAAATCTTGAGTATACAACTGTTTCTTTCAAGGTTACTATCTTAATTTATATGTTTAGTTACTTGTTTTCATGTGGTTTTGTGCATAAAGAACCATGATGTACTATTAAATACAAATGAAATTATAGGAATTGTGAAGACGTCTATTGTCACCGTGAAAAGTGCAATTAATAGCCCATTCTCATTGAGGTAAAAAAAAAAAATGGAAATGCACAAAAGTAAATAGTATATGTATTTGCTAGGACTTGAATCTAGATTAAATAACTTTAGTCAAATAAGTTAGAATGTAAGCTAATGTAGAGTTATTGATATGGGATGTGTTCCAATTTGAAGGAGATATAAAATGTGTTCCAATTTTTAAGGAGAATTTTGAAGGCTCACAATTTTCAGATAACCTAGCAGAAAAATTAGCGGAATGTGGCGTCATGATTGAAAAAAATTAGTGGAATGTGGCGCCATGATCGAAGAAAATTAAGAAGCAAATGGTTATTGGATATTACTAAGAATGCTTATTATTATAAATGGATATTGTCAGAAAAAAAATACGAAAATCAAAAATATGGATTTTTTTGATATTGTAAAGAAAAACACATGTATTTCATAACTTAAAACTTTAGACAAATTTTCTACACTAATAAAATTACTTAGGTGAAAAATGGATCTGTCATGTAATATTGATGAACCCATGGTCATAAAACAAGAAACAATGATCATGAAATATACACAAACTAATTGAATACTAAAGAAGCTTTTGATAAGCTCAGAACTATTTAAGCAACAACAGTTGTTACTGGATCATATATTTAAACAAGGATTATTGCTATACTTAAATTTCTAGCAGAATGAGGATTGACATTTAGTGTCAAAGCTAATGATAATGCAGGAAGAATGGAACACATCATAGTTCTCCTAAACAGTTCGTGCTTTTTGATATAATTACTGACAAAAAAAGTAAGCATAAAAATTGTATAAAAAGTGAGGTTACTAAAATAGTGACCTCACTTTTTAATTGACAAATTGTATTTGATTGACTGCATTTGATATATTTGACAAATTGTATATTATATATTTGACAAAGTGATACAACTGTTGCTCATTAAATGTTGCTCAATTGCATAATATAAATGTTAATATCAATATGAGTTTTTGTTGAGAGTTTGTCCCCAATTAAATGGAGACAGTGCTGCTGTGAAAACTATTGATTGCTATTTTAACCAAACATTGTAAGCATTGAACACCAAAAAAATTTTTTGCCTTTTAACTATAAAACACGGATACAAAAATCCTTTTTTTTTTTTTTATAAAATATATATATATATATATATATATATATATATATATATATATATATATATATATATATATATATATATATATATATATATATATATTGGTATTAACTATAAAACATACAAAAACCCTTTGTTGTTTTTTTTGAAATAAATAAAAATATATATATATATTAATTGGTATTACTTTTTTACCAACACATTTAAAAAAAAAAATTTAGAGAACAAATTTTTTACAAAAATTTTTAAAAATATTGACATATTTAATAGAAATTGTGCCTACAATATTTACACTTTGCCCCAGACCAATGAAATGGTTAATCTGGCCCTGCGCATTAAAATAATAATACATAATACAAAAATAGTTAAACATTTAAAATTAAACAATTTTATTAAAACCTAATAATAGATCACGAGAAAACTCCAATGTAGCCTTAGAGTACAATGACATATGGTACAAAGTGATAGAGTTTGGACTAATCATTGAAGCTTCATCAGCCACGATAATAAGAATAGCGACAAGACAAAAATAGATTGCACGATTAAAAGCAATGGCAGCGTTGTGACCCTAAAAACAAACATAAATTTATAAATTATGTACTACTATACATGATTAAAAATTTTATTTTACTATAATAAATTATAACAAATTATTTATAATAAATTCTTTACAAACATTAGGGTGATTCATATTTTATTGATTTATGAAATTGAATTTTTATCTTGATTTTAAAATTGAACATATATATAAAAATAAAGTTGAGCCAAAAAAAAAGTATTATTGATAAATTAAAGGGTTTCCAGTGGCCCGATTTTGGGCAAAATATGTTGAGTATTTTAAATATAAAAATAGTATTTTTTAATTTATTATATGAATTTCTTTAATCTTTTAGATGATATACGTTAACTTAAATATTTATATCTTAAAAAATAAGTCTACAATATCTTAAAAAATAAGTCTACAATATCTTAAAAAATGTCTACAATATCTTAAAAAATAAGTCTACAATATCTTAAAAAATTAGTCTACAATATCTTGAAAATAAGTCTACAATATCTTAAAAAATTAGTTAAAAACCAGGACTTCTGCTTAAAAAAAAGTTTTTAATTACTCGATAGAGCATGGAAAATATTTTTTGATTTCTTTAATAACTGTTTCCAAACATGGATGAAACTCTAACCTGGATACTTTTTATAACAACTTCAAATGAGGTCTTATATATGTCATTGATAATTGGGGGTAAGCTGATCCTGACACCTCACTAGTTTAATAACATTTCTTCAATTATTACTTTTTTGTTCTTTTTTAGATAAAAAGACTCTTACTGAATTTACTACAATGTGGTTGAAGATTTTATTGTTAGTTTTGTTGGCTCAAGATCAGTGAAATATTAAAATAATATTTCAGTAAATATATAAAAGATCTTTAAGCTCAGCAAATATGTGAAAAATTTTTAAGATCAGTAAATAAATGGAAGATCTTTAACATCAGAAATTATATGGAAAATCTTTAACATCAGAAATTATATGGAAGATCTTTAACATCAGAAATTATATGGAAGATCTTTAACATTAGAAATTATATGGAAGATCTTTAACATCAGAAATTATATGGAAGATCTTTAACATTAGAAATTATATGGAAGATCTTTAACATCAGAAATTATATGGAAGATCTTTAACATCAGAAATTATATGGAAGATCTTTAACATCAGAAATTATATGGAAGATCTTTAACATCAGAAATTATTTGGAAGATCTTTAACATCAGAAATTATATGGAAGATCTTTAACATCAGAAATTATTTGGAATATTATTAACATCAGAAATTATATGGAAGATCTTTAACATCAGAAATTATATGGTAGAACTTTAACATCAGAAATTATTTGGAAGATCTTTAACATCAGAAATTATATGGAAGAACTTTAACATCAGAAATTATTTGGAAGATCTTTAACATCAGAAATTATATGGAAGATCTTTAACATCAGAAATTATATGGAAGATCTTTAACATCAGAAATTATATGGAAGATCTTTACGAACTTCAACAGAATTATATGGAAGATCTCAAAAATTTCAACAGAGGAAGATTTTTAAAAAGTGGTTCACGTTGTATTATCATCCAAAAATTTTTATTAAAAAGAAAAAAAATGAATGATTAAATATTAGTAAATATTACAAAACTATATTTACAAGTTAATATTTCATTAATAAATAAATAGTGTCATTTAGAGATTAGATTCCTTAATTTGCTTCATATGTTAATTGCAAATCTTTCTTAGTCTTTGCCTCATAATGGTTTTCTCTCCTTTAATTAATACTAAGTAGTAGCTTCTGACAATTAGGTTAATTGTGAACATTGTTGACAAAACTTAATACAACTTTAATAGATCTTTCAGAAATACCATTCACCACTGCAAAGTTAGTGACAAATTTGGAGAAAATCTCAAACTTGTCAACATAACTCCCATAGTAGTAACTGGTTGTTCAACCAAAGTTTATCATTTAGTTTAGTGAGGTTTAATAAACTTAACATGAACCTTGATCTAGAGGAGCATTTGAAACAAATATTTTATCAAGATGCCATAAATGTAATTATTTAAAACTATGTTGGCATCAATTCCCTTTAGGAAAGCTGAGAAGTTTTGAAATGCTGAACATATTGTTTTAACTATTCCCTATATTTTGTAATTTGCTAATAAGTTTTTATATCTCGGAAAGATGCAGCGTAAGAAAGAAGTTTTTAAAAACAAGACAGAATAAAAGATTGAAATAAATTGTGCCATTGCCAGCACTTCATTCTTTTTGTTATGTTATAAAAACTACTTTGTCAACTTATAAGAAAACTGCAAACTCAATATCTGATTCTTGAGATATTAAATATCCTTGGACATAAAACGCGCATCAGACACACACCCAGGAGCTTGAACTTAAAAAACTCTTTAAGAAAATAAGAGTTTATTTCAATATCACTTTGCAATCTCCTCTGGGAAAAATATTTTCCTAAGGAGCCATCCCGCTAAATTTTACAGTATTGAGTATAGGGATTTCTAAGAAAATGTTAGCAATAGAATGGGTGTCACATTCAACAAACTTTGAAGAGTTAATGCAACATTTAATGTTATTCCAGTTTATTTGAACATTAAGTTTTTTGGAGATTAAGTTTTTTTAATGCTATATTTAAAATAGAAGTGTTTGATTATTTCATAATTCATAAATGTCTCTTGCAAGCCAGCTCTAGTAAAATTGAGTTTAGTTTATGACTAAACTAGTCATTTAACTAAAGAATCATATTGAGCTTGTCAAGTACAATGATTGATAGCTAAAAAGCCAAGCCATGCTACAAACTTATACAAAAAAACTAATTTAAAAAAAATGATACTGATAAGCAGTACTCAACACAAAACCATTAACATCTACTATTAGTGCAGGCGCATGTGCAGGCCACTATGTGCCTTCGTGTGCACATATGTGTTACAAGCAAATTTTTTGCTGATATGAGATCCTTGTATGATAAGGATTTGAAAAATGACAGGTGTCATTTTTCAAATCCTTATGATGCAACTGGTCCCCATAGTAACTAATTTTTTTTTTTTTTTGAAATAAATTTTTTTTTATACCAATCGAAAGAGCATAAATCAGGTATTCAAAATAGTATAAAAAAGATATGTTGAAAATTTCTACACAGGGGTAAATATGTTTTTATCAAACCGGGGGTAAACCGCTGCTTTGTGATTTTTAGTAATTTTCAAAATTTTCTTTCTTGAACGCAGATTTTATGTTTTTTGAATTATTTTTTTTATTATAATTTAAGAAATATTAGTTATTATAAAATTTATATTATTTAAAACAAATTTTAGACAAAAATCTTTTTTTTTTTTTGACCTCCGGATTTTTACAACATTATACCTGTTTTGATGAAATAGAATATTTCATGCTTGACGATTGTATTATTTTGAATATTTTGATTATGTTATTTTATTTTTACATAAATCTATCTATAAGAATGCAACAATTTTAATGATTTGCTTTTATTTTTGGCTTTTAAAAACATTTTTATACTGTGTTATTGCTGTTTCACATATTAAATATTATTAACAAATGGAGGAAGAACGAAAAAAAAAGAAAAGAATACTTATTTTTGACTTATTTCTGTTGATTTGATTTAGATATTTATTTAGATATTATTTTCTATATCTACGTAAAAATATAAATCTACATATTTTTACATCTTTTATCCTTTAAAAATACAATTTGGTGCATTTTGGATATGTTCTTTAAGTACTTTTTAAAAGTGTCTTCTAGCAATTACTAAATTAGTTTTCAGATTGTAAAAACCAGTTCGCGTGACGCTTTGGAAAAACTAATGGTTTGTTTAAGAAAAAGGTACTCCTATCATGACCCAGAGGCAACAGATTGATACCAAAAGTTAAGAGAAATACCATGCGAGAAACTAGATGAATAAGGTGTTTATCACACAGAATGTTACAAAATGTTCACCCACTGTAAATGTTTGCAACATTTGCTTGAACAACGCAATATATTTATTGCAAGCAATCCTGAAACTAAACCCATAGTAGACATAGATGAATCAGAAGATTCAAATCAAATGTCAAAAGGTAAAGGAAAATTCAACCATTCAAAATCTCAAGACTACAACAAAGAACTTTGTATAATTTGCCAATGTGAAGGCGGTGAACTTCGAAAAGTTAAGTTTACAGAGACTGGGAAAAAAATGTTAAAAGTTTTCAAGACGCTTATTGATCAAGAATTCTTCCTTAGAATGAACACTATCCCAAATTCTGATGATACTGTTGCAAATGATGTTAAATACCACTTAAAGTATTGGGTAAAAGTGCAGAGATCTGTTAAACTGAGAACAGCTCAAGAAGAAATTCAAGAACTGGATGATATTGGACAGGTTATCGCAGATGTAGAAATCATTGGTTTAGTCCATTTAAACTTAAAAGAAGATGGTTTTGCTATGGATATGAACAACATCAATAAAACTTACAATAACTTAATTGGAAATAATGACCAGACTGAGAATAATTATAAATGTTACTTAAAGAAGCTTCTACAAGTTAACGTGCCAGGAATAGTTTTTTCAAGACCTCCACGCCGTTGGAAGTCCGAATAGCTTTACTCTAGCAAATATCAAGCAAAGGCGATAGATAACTTTAAAAACAATCCGGTTGATTAAACAACAATTTTTGAGGCAGCAAAAATAATTGGGAAAGAAATCCTTGAGCAAAGAAAATGGAAGTTTGACAGAAATTTCACCAGTTTTGATACTCTGACGTCATTATTTTTTTTACTAAGGTGGGTTATACTTGGTTCAAAATAAAATGTAGACTTGTGTTATGTTGAAAAAAAATCCATCGATAGCCGTGTGGATAATATTTTGCAAATTGACTTTAAGAACGATACTACTGACGGAAAATTTGAATTTCATGGAACCAAATGTGTTGCATTTCAAAATAATTCAAATGCTAAAGGAAAGATGCTCAAGATAAAGCATACAAAGTTGCACATGCACATGTCTTTGTAACGCATAGTTGTGTTCTACCAAATCCACCCAAATAAGCCTTTCATGGTTTTGAGTTTCCATGTTCGTTGGACAATCTTTCTTTATTTTGCACCATTGATTGAATTTGGGCTTTTTTTAATGTGATTGACAAGGAATTTAAATTAGCAACAAGGAGTGCTTTTAACTCCTTTCTTTCGGATTCTCATATATCTACGTTAACACAAGGTCTACCGATACATGCAGGTACACCGACTGATTGGAGCAACCTTTTCACTGCATTAAAGCTTTTTCAAGGAATTAACATTGCCGTTACAGGGAGTAAAAAAACAATTGTGACACTTGATCTTCAACTCTATATGTTTGGGAACTAAACAATGGATCTTTTGACCCCATAATGACTGACAACCTGCCTGCACCAATAGCACTTATCAAGTTGAGCGTCTGTCATTGTAAAGGAGACTAGTAATAAAAGCTACACATTTTTAAAAAATAAACTTGTATGTACTGATATGTGCAAGTTTAAAGTATGTAAAAATAAAAATGTAGACGACCAAAAAACTATGCCTATGAATGTAGAGATTTATAAGACGTAACTTATAGCCTGCTTCTACAAGGAAGTGCTGGTACATTGACCAAGAATTTAGCATAGGGCAGCAATCTTTTTTTTTTTATTATTTCAATTAAAATCTCTAATGTTTAAAAACTCTCCACTAATGCGAGCGCAACAAGCAAAAACTTAAATTATTTTAGAGCGCTAAACTGTAGCTTTGCCCAAGATTACATTGTATTTGTTAAGAATTTTGTATTTTTTACCTAGGTATAAAAATAAAAATGTAGACGACCAAAAACTATGCCTATGAATGTAGAGATTTATAAGACGTAATTTAATTATTAAATATTTATAAGATATTTAGTTTATTCGTATTATTAAATATCAGCTTGTAAGCACGTTAATTTTAACATATATTTTCAAAATTTAAAAGGTTTTTGAGTTTAAGAATGAAATCTTAGAATATTTGAAGCTTTTCATTCAATAAATGTCTTTAATTCCATTTATATTACAAGGTTAATTGACCTAATACTGTTAATAAAATATTCTCTGGGGGTCTTTCTATCACTTCATTAAACATTGTGAATTATAAATGCTATTTTGGTTTACATATGATATTGTTTATATGTTTATACAATGCTAATATTAATATATATACCAGCTTAATTGTTTCAGTTTTACTTAATTTATCTTTAATCTAGTAGTAATTTTTGTAAATAACCCCTGGTTTGGTAACTTACAATAATGTCCTATATCTTATGAAGTAAAAATATTCAACATATGTTTTTTATATAACTTTGAAAGCTTATTTAATGCTCATTCTAATAGTAGAAAACATTTTGAAAATAATGATTAAAATTTTTTTTGCTGAGGGGGCCTATTACATCATACCACATGACACAAACCATATATGTTAAGTGACACCTGTCACTTTTCAAATCCTTTTCATACAAGGATCTCATATGAACAAAAAGTTTGCTTGTAACACGTATGTGCACACGAAAAGTATTTTTGAAACATAGTGACCTGCACTATATGCTATAACCATTAACATCTACTAGCTCTTTAGAGAGTTTAAAAATTTATAAAAATTCATAAGATTTATTTTTGAGTAATCCATCTTTGTAACCTCTGTTTAACTATGGTTTAAAAAATCTTGGTTAGACAGAGAAACTCTAAATAGAAAACAGATGTCAGGGCAATTTACAAGATCATTGAATTTAGCAATTTTATTGGATCCAATAGCATAACCAAGTTTTTGGATGGAGTTAACTTGTCTGCTTGAATTAAATGGAATTAATTTTTTATTTGTTGCAAAAGTTGTTAGAATAAAATTTTTTATTAGTTATTCTTCTTCAAAAAAATATACTTTAGTCTTGTAACTTTTAACAACTTATAAAAGTTCTTGAAAACATTTAAAATGTTTTAGAAGGCTACTTATTATTAGCAATTCAAATCTAAAACTTTTAAACGAAATCTTAAATACTTTCTTTTAACTTTAGAAAGTAGTTGTTAACTTTTAACAGGTTATTGGTGTAGTTGTTATTTTGGTATTTAATAAATATTTTTAAATTTGTGAATTTAATGTTTATTGTGCTCCAGGTACTGGGACAGGTTACCCAACCCTCGGAATGCTGACCCTAACTCTGAGGGACAGGTTAGCCCAAACAAAGAATTTATTTAATATTTAATTTGCACCATTATAAAAACTTCGCAGATTATAGTTTTTTCTGTGCCAGGAAACAGTTTATTAGAAAATCAAAAATATTTTTTAATACAACACCAAGTAATAAAATACCTTTTTGTTAGCACAAATCTTATTTTTTCACTAATTTATGAAGATCCTGTAGAGTTATCTATTCACTTTTATAACATCTTCCTTTTCTGTAAATAATATATAAACCAATATATATTATTTAAAAGAATAAAAAAATTTTAAGGTCAAAAAATTTTAAGGTCAAAAAAATTTTTTTTTCTTTTAAAAATAATTTTTATATAAATGGTCAATTTTTAAATCAAGGTGCAAGTTCAATCTATAAAATATGAATCACCCTAACTACCAAGAAAACTAAAACAAATAATTAGTAAAAATTAATAAATAATTATTAATAAAAATAGTTAAATAGTAAAAATATCTAATTAAACTTAAAAAATATCTTGTTTAAAAAATCTTATTGAAAAATATTGCTTGTACAATTTATGCTATATTTCTATCATCTGATGATCTTAATTCTATCATCTTTTATGTTTTGTCTAACTATCCTAGTTCTTATGTCTAATATACTTCATTTTATAATCCTAAAATTTTATAGTTCTATCATGTTAGGTTTCTAATATTATAGACGTTCTACTATCATAACAATCTTGTCTTTCAATTTAATTCTCTATATATAGTTGCAATGTTGCAATGAAAACCTTATAGTAAATAGAATAACTATATAAAAACTCACATGAACAGGTGATGCAGAGTCTGGTTGAACACTCTAAAGAAAAA
>NC_061160.1:46595872-46653372 GCF_022113875.1 Hydra vulgaris | reverse complement strand
AAAGACAAAATAATTTCTGCTTTTAAAAAAAATGCTTTATTTCATCATGTGCATTACTTCTGAAAGATTTATTTGTTGGTCTTTATGGTGGTTGTGAAGTCAGAATTTGAATGCATTGACACAAAAGTGTCTGATGTGATAACAACCAATTTTAACTTTTTTTAACACAATTAGAAAATTTTAACTTTAAAAAAAAGTAAAAAATAAAATAAAAAAAATCCAAAATACAACAATGCATTGATAAATTCAAAAAAAATAAAAAACAATATTATTTTTACTGTATAGGAGATGATGGTCCATCAGTTGGTAAGTCTTCAGTTGAAAAAATTTCTTGTAATCCACCACTCGCAGTGTCATCTCCAAATGTATAGGAATACCAATTACCTAATAATTGAATTTATAAAAGTTCTTTTACTTTTTTAAACCACTATTGATTTTAAATTAAAACTTTTTTTTCAAACATCCCCAAGGCCTAGGGGACCACTAAAGCAAGAAGGCTATTTTTCTAATTATTATTTTATTGTGGTTACAATCTTCTCTCAACTCTATAATTCAGAAACACAAACTTTGAAGAACTACAATGTGGTGGGGATCAAACTTTTTATTTATAAAGCTCTACCACAACACCACTACAACAATATGTAAACAAAAATGTTGACTTTCAATTTTATAAGAAATAGAAAGGAAAAAAAATTATAACTAAAAACATACCAAATTCATCCCTAAAGCAATGAACAGCTCCACTTGAAGTATCTTCATGAGACATTGCAACATATTTTCCTTTCGAATTAGTACCTACTTCTTCTAAAGTATTCTCAGAGTTATCGGGGGTTTGGAAACTTACTTGAGAATGTAATCTAGACAAACTGCGATCAGAAAAAGCATTACTTCTTCGTCTATGAAAAGAATTTGAACTATTGTATGCATAACATACACTCCTTCTCGGTACTCTACAAAAAGGTTTATCAAAAGCTTCTAAATCAATACCAGATTCTGCCTCACATTTTTTATGATCTAAATGTCCAGAACTATTGCTGTCTTCAACTATAGCAGAAAACTTGTCAGATTTCAAGTCTGCTGCTTCACAATTTAATAAACTAATGTTTTCAATTGATGAGTTTTCTATTTCAGGTAATGAAAACCAAATTCCTTGTGCAGTTTTTGAGCGAACACTTTCTGCATATACATTGTAGCCTTTAAATCTACGACTATTACCTATATCTTCTTTAACCTCTAATGCTGGCATAGAGACAGTCTTGTCATTTGATAAATCTGTTTCAATATTTTTTAATAAAGTGGGCAAAGTATTTTCTGATTTTACTTCCAGCTCTTTTTCAGATGTTGGCAATTTTTCCTTTTCAGATTCAAAGTATTTTAAAGATGATTCTCTTACTTCTGCACAAACACTGTCACCCCATGATGAATTGCTACAACAAGCACATACTGCTACATCTCTACTAAATGAGAATGATTTTTTTACTGTCAAATTATCTATCTGAATAGGATTATTTTCTGAACTTATTTTCATTTCACACTCTTTTAATATTTCAACTGTTGTAGATTGGGTTGGTTGATCTTCTGATTCTTTTATGATAGTTAGATAATCTGAACCTAGAAAAAATTAATTATTTGAATTTTTCACATAGAACAACAACAATTTTCAAAATATAGAAGAACAAAGGTTTTTATTGTTTAGTAAAAACAACACAAGCTAAAATCAGAAGATACTTTAATCAATAAAAGCCTATACTGTTAATAAAAACCTAAGCCCTTTTTTGTCTATGATAAAAACTTGGACTGTAACCATATTTTAATTCTTAGAGGGTATTTTGTCTAACAAGAATACATTTTAGGTATTTATCATTAATATATGTACAGCTGCAATCCAAAGTTTGGAATATTTTTAAAATTTGCGGAATTATTTTTTTACATTGAAAATTTTGAGTATTAATACTATATTCATAGGTAATTTATTTTTCAAACTACTAAATTTGTTTTAGTCATAGTTTGATGTTATTTTAGAAAAAAATTAAGTTATTATTTATAGGAATAACTGATGAATTAACAACATAAATACGTTTTTAGATTTTTTTTTTGCATGAAAAAGGATTGACTGCTATTGCTGCACATTTTAATGTAACACATAGATGCATCATTAAAACATTGAAACAATGTATTTGGTGATTTTATAAGCAAAACCCAAACTATGTTATGTAATTGGTGATTTTAAAGCAAAATCCATATTGGACAACTGAATAGATAACTACTAGATATGGACAGATAATTTCTAAAAATATGAATATTCAAAGGACAGATAATTTCAAAGATATAGGTAAATTTCATCAATAAGTACACCCACTAGTTTGCACCACTGGTTTGTGCAAACAACATTTAAAGAGCCATGTTTTCAAAAAAATATTAGAGACTGTATGGCCTTTTGTCAAGATTGTAGTATTTAGCAATAAATATTAACAAAAAATATTTGATTATTACCACCAAATTTTTTCAACCTATCTTTTAGAAATATTTGTATTCTTTGAAGTAACTTTTCATCAGTTGAATCTTACCTTTTGCAAAAATCACCAGACCTACTAGCTCTTCGTGAGATTAAATTTGACTGTTTCATTTTTGAACCTTAGAATTGACGACTATTATCTTTTGTTTCTTAAAGATTCAATTCTCAAATATAATCACATACTTGGCCTGTGTAAATACTTAGTAATCGATTCCTTTATTTGTTACAAAATCAGGTTTGAATTCTTCTTGGATTATCATTCATTCCTGACCTCTCACAAATATGAGAGGTGATCTCATAAATATGAGAGGTCAGGAAAATCATCTCTTTATAGTTAAAAGAACTTGACCCATTGAATTTATAACGAACAAAAATTTTTAAATAAATTAGTAGAAATAATTCTCTTAAACAAAAACACATCTCCCTTTTTATAAGAAAAAAAGTTTTTAATTTGCTTTTGCATATTATAATCTATGACGGAGATACTAATATTTTGCGTAATGAATTAGTTAGCAGATGATAAGAAAAAAATTTCTTCAATTAAATTGCAAAACGATTTAACATTCCTTCAAAACTAAATTTAAATTTTTAAAATAGTATTTAACTTAAAGTCTTTTAATTAAAAAAAATTTTTATAAAATAATTTGTTACTTTAAAAATTTCGCAGTTGCAGTTAAATGCTTTTTTTTTTACAACCTAATATTTTCTGAATAAACACCACATAAACAATATTAAAATATAATTTAAACATTCCTAATTTCGTTTTTGCATTAAACTTAACATTAAAACTATTGATTGTTTTAAACATAAAATGTGAGCTGTGTAATGCTTCTTAAGAAGGTCTTCCAAAATTTATCTGTAAATCCTCAAATAAAATTTGTAAAAAAAAAATGTTTTTTGTGTTTAAACTTTTGAGTTTTTTTTTAGGAAGTATTTTTTTAAATACCCTTAAATGCTTGTAAAATTTTCTTATGTTCTAATTAATAAAAGAGAATGCTTAAAACATATTTTGGCACTGTGACTTTAAATATATAATTTTATTATTATCTTAGATTTCTGTTTATAGAAGTATTGAATTAAAAAAAAAAAAAAACTAGAACTGAGACAAAAATCAATAGTAAAAATTTACAAAATTTGGTCGTCTGGTACTGTTGTTATGATGCATGAGTTAGATACATCAGGTATAGAGTTAGATGATACAATATTTTGTGCTTTTCAAATAATGCAAAAAAATGACTATTAAAATATCTTTTTAAGATATTTCTCTAAAAGACAAGAAAAGAAACTTTAAATCTAGTTAGAATTTGGGATAGGTGAGTGTATTTGACCCTAGTGAAAATAAAAAAAAAGTTTAGACTATAATTGTACTATTCAGTAGTATATCTAATATACTATTAAGTAGTATACTTAAGTAATAAGGTAGTAAATCTTAGTATATCTAAGTAATTTGCAGTAATCTAAAAATCAATATATAGATATGCACACAGTAGCATTTTGAGACTAGAGCAGTTTAAAAAGATAGAGATAAAGAAAAGATTTGATGTTATTTGGATATGGAAAACTATGCAACTAAGCAATCATAGAAATACCAACACTAAAACAGTAATAATGATTTTTCCATAGCTTATCAGGATCTAATAAACTATAAAAACCATGAGTAACAAACAAAATGACCTTAAAGGCTTCAGAAAGTAATTTGGATATTACAAATATTTTCAAATTTATCTTCATAAAACTATGATAATTAAATTTAAAAAATGTTAAATTTCTTGCAGAAACAAATAAATATATATATATATATATATATATATATATATATATATATATATATATATATATACATATATATATATATATATATATATATATATATATATATATATATATATATATATATATATATATATATATATATATATATATATATATATATATATATTACTCAATAGAATTTACTATAAATAAAAAAAGTAAAAAGTAAAAAACAAACAAAATAACTTTTTTATGAAGAGAATCATACAAGGTTGTTGTTATTAACACTCTTTAAGTATAAGATCAAATTTAATAATTTTTTTTTTTTGCTTCCACAAAATACTGTTTAACAAGTTTCAAGCGAGATTTTTTAAACTTTCAAAGATTTTAAAACCAAGAGAATTAAATTATTTTGATTTGAACTCAACTATACTCAAAATATTTTAACATTAATTTTGTTTACCAGTAAACATTGTAATAAAAACAAGGAAATAAAAATATCACCTTTTATATCTTCATATTCAACCTCAGTATTTTTTTCATGTATGTTAGTTTCAACAAATTTTGGGTGATGAAAGTCGACAGTAATTTCATTAGCATGTTGATCATCCAATAAACTATTTGATGCAATATCATGCAACGAAAGTGTCGACAAAGTTTTACAATCTTTATCGTTGCTAATATCTTGTCCTAAAATATCTTCAATTTCTTTTTTTAAAGAAACATTGCTAAACTCAACATCACTGTTAGCATTTTTTTCTCCAGCTGAAAAGACATCGAGCTCAATAATTTCGGCATTACCATCAAGTTTTTTTATTATATTTTTATTATCAAGCAATTCTTCTCCGTCAAAAAGTTTGTGGAGTTTGTAATTTATAACTTTTATGAAAAAAAAGACTAAGCATATTATCAATGAATAAAAAATCATAGGTAATGAGGTAGATTCACAGGTCTAAAAAAAAACATATAAAAAATATTTATCAAATTACATACTTAAATTATATAAGAATTTCATACAGAAAAATATTTTAGATAACAATACTAATTAACCTTTATTAGGCTAAGATAAAAGACTTGACTTACTAAAGACTTGATTTACTTTTCATACAAAAATAAATTTAAATCAGATGTCTAACTGATTGATTAAATATGTGAGAATACACTTTAAAAATTGTAAGATATTGCTAGAGTTTGTTTTTATGTATCATTCTAGAATGATCCACAAGAAGAAACTCTAATAATGTCTTACAACTTTTAAAGCGTATTCGCATATTTAATACACTGGCTTGAAAGCCCACTTTATCACAGTTTATAGTTTAATACAGAGTTGATTATGCCTTCTGGCAGCAAAGTACCATTTTGCCAAAATGGCAGAATGGTACTTTACTGCCAGAAATATTTTTGTCTACCTAATAAAATTTTTTTTGGTAGACAAAAAATTTTTAGGAGCAATATATTCTGACTTGCACTTCTAGTGGCTTCTGCCTCCCAACTGGCAGCTGCTGCAAGAATGTTTTAGAGGCTGACAACAAAAGGGAGGTAGATGTTGACAATGACAACCTCCAGAAGAAATTTTAAAAGCAAAATGATTTGTAGGTCCCCTCCAATGGTTTTGCCACCTCCCAATTGGCTACACCCGCCAAATTGGAGGAAAAGTTTTATCTTCTCACTGCCAGATGTGATAAAAAACACTTTCGTGTTTGTTTTTGAGTTAACGACTAATTTAAATATCACTACAATTGGTTAAAATAGGATGATGTTGAAAAAACTACTTTTTTAATTATAACAGTTTTTGTTTTATTTTTTAGTGATTTTTTTAAATATTTAGTTTTTATTTTAACAAAAAAAATCAAGCCTCAATTTATAACATGCAAGTAATTTAATTTTTTGTAAAGTATCCCTCATCAAATCCACAATTTGATTTTGTACCACTTTTTTTGTAGTGTTAATTCATAACCCTGGATTTTTTTTAACATTTTTTTGCACATTCATAATTCTTCTTCAATATTCCCTTCTCTTTGCCCAAGTCATCAAGACTTGCTGCTTAAGATAGTTTGGTGGATTAGCATCCTTTTGAATGACATTGACTCTTTTTCTTGTACCAACTATTCTAAAACATATTCTGAAAAAATTCATTTCTAACCTTAACCTAACACCAAAAACATTTAAAGAAGGATTTTTAAAGACAATAGTCAATGTTAAAAAATGCTAATAAACAGAAAGAAAACAAATAAACCAATTAAATCACACATAGCCTCTAAACAAAAAAATAATAAAAAAATTACATTTGATAGATGTAAAATAAAAATAGTGCGAGTAATCTTTTCAATTTCTTTAGAATCTTCCAATACATTACTTTTTTAGAATATTGGACCAATAACCTGGTAAAGTAATGATAATCTGGAAACATTGAGTTTTTACAGTAAGTTTCATTGTCTTCTAAAATGCACAAGTTTTTTTTCTAATATTAATTTAAGCAAATTTTTAGCTTGCCAAATTGTCTAAATTTTCATCAAGTGATTTTGTGATAAGCTTTAAGGATTTCCTTTTTCAATAATCTTTGAACGAAAGATCTACTGCATTTAAACTTTGTAGCTATATCTTGCTATATCACCACTTTAATGTTTTCTGTTTATAGTTTTGTTATCCCTATAACATTTTTTGGCAATTCCAACAATTGATTTTGGAAATTTACATGATTTTGAAACTATTGAATATGAGCATGATAGATTTTCTATATAAATTTTCAAAATATATTTTCAGACTTTTTATTCAACATTGCATAAACTAATCAGATGTATACTAATCAGATGTAAACAAAACTACACCTACAAAAAAAACTATGCATCATCAAAATATATCATAAAAATTGATTAAGCAGTTTTTGAGAAAACTCAATTTAAAATTGTCTAAATTTTAACAGATTATCAAGCCTTTCCAAGAAGCACATGCAGTCGCACGCCTTGTTTGTCCACATTTAAAGTAATTTTAGACAACTTGACCATGTTTTTATTTAGTAAGGGTTTTAAGAATTTGTGAAATGAAATGAATACAATGCAAAACAGAAAATCTAAATGAAATAAATTTTTAAAAAATTGAAAATTAAAAAAAGTAATATTTTGTCAAAAAAAAATAATATACCTAAATATTTTACTGTTTTTTTTTTGTTTTTTTTTTTAGAAAGTCTATTACTTTCACTAACAAAATTGATAGAAGTCAAGGAAACAAACAGATAAGAATATAATGAAATAAAAACTAAAATTAGAATCAAAAAAATATATATTTTTCTAGTTTTAATTTTATAAAAAAACCATTCAACTTTGATGTTAAATTTTCAATATTTGCACCTAATTAATATATTTAAATTCCTTGTTAACTTAAAAACAAATGTGAAAATGTTTTTATTTTATTTTTTATTTTTTGCAAGAAGGTTTCAACCGTTTATCTGATTTAAAGTAATAAATGTTCATAGTTTAAACTTTTTCTTTTGTATGAAAGATAAAAAATTAAGGTATTGAATAAAAACACTATAAAATAAACAGCAATTTTAGCGATTCAATTGGCTAGATATATGCTCTAAGGAAATGTATAAATAATAACAAAACAACACTTAATTATAACATAATTATATATATTTTAAAAATATTAGCATTGTAATAAAAAACATCACTGAATATCATCAAATATTGACCATAGAGATTACATCAGTTAATAAAATAATTATATCAAAAAAGTCATTTTTTTGATATAATTATTTTATTGCATCAGTTAATAAAATTTTTATTTTTTACTACATCAATTAATAATATAATTATATCACAAATGAATACAAAAATTATATCACAAATGAATACAAAAATCTATGGATTCTTCCAGACTTTAGTGTGATAAATTGATAAAGGGGACTACGAATGTCAGGATTGTTTTTGATACTGTTACAATGTGTCAAGTCATTTTGCTGAATGACATTATAAATCAAGGACCTATACTGCAACAAGATCTTTGTGTCGGTATGCTGTGTCATTAAAGACAGTTAATTAAAATGAAAATATCTTATGCAGTTGCTTTGTTGGGTAATATCAATGAGTGCTAGAAAATGAACCCAAAAGATTAAAGGTATCACAGATTACTTTGACAGGATGTAGAAGAAAAAAAAATAAAGTAAAATTCTGTTACAGAAGTAAAACTACTGTTACAGAAATAGTGCCTGGTTTATTAAACTGATAAAAATACACTAATGTAAAATACATTGTTTACATTTTAAAAGCAATCTTTCACATATATGCTATTGAAAAACTCAAAATGCAAATGAAAATGACTCAAAACCACCCATATGGTCAGTCAATTTTGTTTTTTTATATCATTAGCTATCATTTCTATACGTCGGACAACAGCTCATCTTGATAAACTTAATTTTTCAAACTCATTTTTCTTTTCAGGACATAAAATACTGCAAACTTCTAACATACACTCTTTGTCTTTTCTCATTTGTCTTGTCAGTGAGTGAAGCGCCGGATGCTTAGTTGAATAATGCCTCTTTATATTAATTCTTTCATCATTGAAATGGACTTATTACACAGCAAGAAGTAAAAAAATCTTCATTCTATTTTTCTTGAAACTGGCAACCCTCTTTATCTACTTTTTATATCTTTTCACCAAACTTCATTTTCATTTACTTTTTGTTCAATAAACTTAACTCTTTCAATACCAGCAGTTTACCAAAAAGGTTCTCGCTGTCACACATTTTTTTGGATAAAATATGGGTGACATAACATTGCAAATCATATGAACTTCCAAGTGTAAATATCTTTGAAAGCATAAAAAACTATATATCAATAGAAATCGAAACAAATGACCTTTTAAATTATGTACCACTCTCCATTTAACAATAAGAAATGCAAAATGCATAAAACGATTGTTTTTATAAATAACAACTAAAACATTAATACTAATTCTGAAGTCAAGATGCACACAATTTTTTAATTGGGTTTTTTAAAAGCGAGCTGGATGTTACCCACATCTAATTTAAAGCCTAAGTTTCTCTTCAATCAACCTCATTATATTTAACAAACTTTTTCATTAATAAAGTGCAAAAAAAATAAATAAAGTAACTATACTCTAATGACTTTTATTAGATAAAAACATTTTTAAAGATTCTAAAACTACAAAATGAAACGCATGGGCTGCATTTATTCAAGCATTTAATTTGTAACTATAGTTATAAAGAATCATTGTACAAAAATCTACAAAAAAAAAATACAATTCTGAGACATAAACAACCCAAAGCGAAATAATTCTTTCTTTAATTTTTTAAAAATCATTTACAAGCAATTATTGCTAGTAAATAATTTTTACCTTAATATCACATTTTAATAAGGAATTGTTACAATAATTTCACATTTCAATCACAAATTATTGTCTTTTTGTATAATATAGGCAGAATTGAGCGAAATTGACTTGAACACTGATCATGTTATTATTTTTTCAAAAGCTCGTCAATCATAGTCAACAGAAAAATAGAAAACAGTAAAAAAATAAATGTTGGTTCATTGAGAAAAATATATATTTTGTGTATAAAAAAAAAGGATAGTTTTTAGAATATATATATATATATATATATATATACATATATATATATATATATATATATATATATATATATATATATATATATATATATATATATATATATATATATATATATATATATATATATATATATATATATATATATATAAAGAACTATCAAAAAGATAGTTCTTTATATCTATCTATCTATCTATCTATCTATCTATATATATATATATATATATATATATATATATATATATATATATATATATATATATATATATATATATATATATATATATAGATAGATAGATATAAAGAACTATCTTTTTGTAAAATACATCAAAATTACTAAAATAATGATATATAATACCAAGTATAATACAAATGGTGTTAGCAGCAATATTAACCACAAATACATATGGAATGTATTACAAAATATGTCTTGATGAGGATCAAAAAACCAACCACCAGTTAGAGAAGCCCAAAATCCTTGGCGCAGAATCTCTAATGTTTGAGACCCCATCCTTTACTAACAATTCAAGTGACTGCACCCATTACTACAATTGATACATAATATATTAAAAGATATTTTGAACCACCAATAAATTTGTATAAAATATTAAGTATCGTTTAATGATCTAATGATAATATTAATAATAATAGCAACAATTATAATAATAATAATAGCAATAATAATAGCAATAATAATAACAATAGTAATAGCAATAATAATAATAATAGTAATAATAATAGCAATAATAATAATAATAATAACAATAAAAATAATAACAATAATAATAATAATAATAAGAATATATAAAAAATAAATATAACTTAAATATAAAAATTTTATAAGTATAATGACTCAATTAAATAATTTGATTAAAAAGAATATAAAGTTGAAAAAATATAAAGTTGAATTACTAATCTTTCAATATGATAATATAATATAAGTCAAAATATCAAATTAAAACACAAATGAAAAATAAAAAAATTATCTATTTAGTGAAAGGATTAATTTTTAAATACTATTTAAAATTGCTATTTAAAATAGCAATATTTAAAAAACTTAAATTTAAATATATACAGATATTCTGCAATTGAATATAATTGAATAATATATCTTTATAAATAAAATGTTATAAAGTGAATAATATATGATAGATATTTAGTATATAGCGACCATTTAAATAATATCGCGGATATTTAACTTTTATTTTGGACCGCGGATCAAGTGCCGAAAGTCTGATAGACAAAGTCATGATGTTATGTATGGACTTTTCAAATCAGTGGCGGACTAAGCCTTCTTGGAGCACGGGGCTGTTTTTGTTTTTGGAGACCTTTATATGGACCAAAGTCTAAAAATGACTAAAAGAAAAAAAAAAAAGTCCTCTAAAATTTTTGGGGGCCCCTAAATTAGCGGGGCCTAGGGCTAAAGTTTCCCTAGCCCCTTGATCCTAGCTAGTGCCTAGCTCCCTTGATCCGGCACTGCTTGGAATACCTTGAAAAGTGACTTTGGACGAATTATAGGAAATAGTTTAAACTTTTAAAAACTACTTTGTTTGCGCCTAGTAACAAGTTTAAATTATTCTGCATATTTATTACAAAGAAAAATTGTAGTTTGCGGAACTACTGATATAAATATTTTTTTGTTTATTAGATGCTATAAAATATTGTAAAATTTTTACAAGATGTATTGAAATATGCTCTGAGACCTTGCAACACTTCCCCAGAATTTTTTTTAAACTGTATACTATCCTCACTTAAAAAACGTACAAAGCAACTTTTTTAGCCTGGAGAAAATGGTTTTCTCAAAGTACTGTTGCGGGAAGTAACTCCTTTTAACTACTCCAGGTCAGGTCAGGATAATCGAGATCAATCTTGCTACTGGTATCACGTAACCCAGTACCACCTGCCACAAGCCCTGCTGCCTTGCAGAGTGTGCTCTTCTTATGTAAAGGCTAGGAGAAATAAACTCCGACTAAAAATTCCCCTGCCTTGGGGCTCTTGGTTGAGTAAAGGCTAGAGATGGTGTCTCGGTAAAAACACTCATCTTGGGCAGATGTTAACTGCATCCAGCTAAACATCCCCTGCCTTGGGGCTCTTGGTTGAGTAAAGGCTAGAGATGGTGTCTTGATAAAAATACTCATCTTGGGCAGATGTTAACTGCATCCAGCTACTGTCTTGTAGAAGGCCTCCTAGGCAAAGACTTTAGGGGTAAGCAGAAAAATTCTGCTAACCAGCCTTTAACCCCTTTTTCATCTATTAGGCTGGCGTAGATGTAACCTGTGTTACATTGTTTCCTGCCTAGGATGATGAATGCTAGATCTCCTTGACTCTACTCATAGAATTTTGCTTATGCCTCCTTGATAATGGCTATGCAACTCTTCCTGTTATCTCCATATGAGGGTACAGCTCTAAAACTCAGTTTAATGGTTCTGAGGCCGGCTGGTAGTAAGGTTTCCCGAACTCTGCGGTAGCTCTCAGAGAGGCTGATTCCATCAACAGCTGCAAAATATCAGAGTATTAACAGTGCCATGTTGCGCATGGATGGTGTCCCTGTTAATGCTTTTGGTGTGCATTGTCAAGGCCACTTAAGGAGCCCTATGTCACGGCTTAGGGTTAATTAACAGGACTGAGACAACTGCATAGCTCATTGATTACGAGGCTGTGCTCTATCTATGAATGAGTCAAGTTCTCATTAAACCCAAATTATGACCAAAGTAACCAAAAATTTAAAACCTAAAAAACCATCCCCACCACCTAAATATTTTAATATATCTTTTACAAATATTCGCGGTCTACAAAACAACTTTCCATCAGTTGAGTCTTACCTCCTGCAAAAATCACCAGACTTGCTTGCACTCAGTGAAACAAATTTAAGTTCTGCAATTCCTTCTTCAGATGTCAGTGTTGATGGGTACTATTCTTTGATTCGTAAAGACTCCAATAGTCACATGCTAGGTTTAGGGGTATACATACGCATTAATTCCCCTATTTGTCGTGAAATCAGGTTCGAATCCTTTGACCATTCTTTTATGTACTTTCGCCTAGCACCTCTTCACTCTATCACCTTTTTCTTTGTTCTTTATCGTTCTCTTTCTTCCCATGATTGCACTCTTTTAGATGTTATCTCTGATCAAATTGACCATGCCCTCTCTCTTTACCCCTCTGCCAATATTGTTGTTGTTGGTGATTTTAATGCCCATCACACTGAATGGCTTGGCTCTAACACCACTGATCCTGCTGGCACTAAAGCCTTTAACTTTTGCGTTTCTCTATCTCTTACTCAGATAGTTAACTTTGTGACTCGTTTTCCTGACAACCCTAATCATTTACCTTCACTCCTTGACTTATGTCTTGTCTCTGACCCTAGCTTATGTTCAGTTTCTCCCTTTTCTCCCTTAGGTGGTTCTGACCACGCAATGATCTCTGTAAATCTTTCTTCTCGTACTTCTTTTTTGGGCTCACCTTATCATCGCACCACCTACTACTACCCTAAAGCTGACTGGGATTCCTTTCGTGATTTTCTTCGTGATGGTCCTTGGGCTAATGTTTTTTCTCTCTCAGCTGACAAATGCGCCTCCTACATAACCTCCTGGATTCAGGCTGGAATGGAAGCTTTTATTCCTTCTCGTCGGTTTCAAGTCAAGCCTCATTCTACTCCATGGTTTTCTCCTTCTTGTGCGGCTGCTATATCCAATCGTAATCATTTTTTTCATCTTTTTCAAAAGAACAACTCTCTTGAGAACAAACGGCTATTTATTATTGCAAGAAATTGATGTAAAAAGGTGCTTTCTGATGCTAAACTCCATTATTCTCAGTTCACTAAATCTCGAATCTTATCGCAGAAGTTAGGCTCTAAAGACTTTTGGAAAATCTTCAACAGCATTGTTAACAAGGGTAGATCTAACATTCCATCTCTCATTCATGGGACTGATCTAGTTACCTCTCCCAGGGATAAAGCAGAACTGTTTGCAAAGAACTTTTCTTCTAATTCCACTCTTGAATCTTATGGACATTCTCTTCCTTCCATTCCAGTCAAACAGGTTGACCCATTGTTAGACATTCAAATCACTCCGGCTTCTGTTGCTAAAGTCATATCTCAATTAAACTCGTCTACAGCTTGTGGTCCAGACAACATTTCTGTCACAGTCTTGCAGAATTGTTCTCCAGAACTTTCTTCAATTCTCTCTAAACTATTTAACAAGTGTTTGACTGAGTCTTGTTTTCCTGCTTGTTGGAAAATGGCATCTGTGGTTCAATATTCAAAAACTCTAGAGAAAATTCTGACCCCTCCAATTATCGTCCGATCAGTCTTCTTTCTGTTATTAGCAAGGTCTTTGAGTCTTTGATCAATAAATTCCTCACATCTCATCTTAAGTCAAATAAACTGCTGTCAGACAATCAATACGGTTTTCGATCCTCTCGCTCTACGGCCGACTCGCTAACTGCTGTAACTGAAAGATTTTATCGTGCATTAGATGGAGGCGGTGAGGCTAGGGCTATTGCTCTCGACATATCTAAAGCTTTCGACAAAGTTTGGCATGCTGGTCTTCTCCATAAGCTTGCTTCATATGGTGTTTCTGGGAAAGTTTTTGAGATTATCAAATCATTTCTTTCTAACCGGTTTATTAAAGTCATCCTTGAAGGCCAACACTCTTCTTTATTTCCAGTAACTTCTGGGGTTCCCCAAGGTTCCATCTTAGGCCCTGTTTTGTTTCTTATCTACATAAACGATCTTCCTGACAACCTTTCATTTAAAGTAGCTCTTTTTGCTGATGACTCAACTTTATACTCCTGTCTTGACAAAAAGTCTTCTCTTTTCGATCGCCTAAAACAAGCAGCTGATCTTGAATCTGATCTCACTTCAGTAATAGATTGGGGTTCACAGTGGCTTGTGAATTTCAACTCTAAAAAAAACCCAATTGCTTACTGCAAACAACTAACGTAATATGATCAACATTCCTATATTAATGAATGGCAATCCTCTTACTGAGTTCTCCTCTTTACGTCTTCTTGGATTATCGCTTACTACTGACCTTTCATGGAAACAATATATACAATCGATTGCTAAATTAGCTTCTGCTAAGGTTGCTTCTCTTTATCGTGCTCGCCATTTCCTTACTTTCTCCAATTCTATTCTCTACCTCTACAAATCTCTTATTCGTCCCTGTATGGAATACTGTTGTCATATTTGGGCTGGTTCTTCTAACGATTCACTTTCTCTTTTTGACAAGGTCCAAAAACGCATTGTAAATGTTGTTGGACCTGGACTATCTGCTAAGCTTGAACCTCTTTCCCATCGTCGTAAAGTTGCATCTCTTTCTCTTTTCTACAGATACTATCATGGTCATTGCTCAAAGGAGTTATCATCTCTAGTTCCATCAACTAAAATTCATTCTCGTTTTACTCGTCATTCAGCTAAGTCTCATTCGTTTACTGTATCTGTCCCTGCATGCTCTAAAAACTTTTATTCGTCTAGTTTTTTTCCCCGCACTTCAATCCTTTGGAACTCTCTCCCATCTTCATGTTTTCCTGACTCATACAACCTTTAACTTTTCAAGTCTTCTGTCAACCGTTTCCTTGCTGTATAACTATGTTCTTTTTTTTCCTAGTAACTCCCAACTTAATAGTGGTTGCTTGCAGCCTTGTTGGGAGTGAATGCAAATTAAAAAAAAAAAAATCGTTTTTTTGCCAAAAAAGAAATTGTCAAATTTGTTTTTTTATTATGCCTTTTATGCGATTTCTCCTAACCTCTTGAAAGGGAATCCGATGCTCAGTTCCAGACATGCATTAGTGTAATGACGGTGCGATTGTTGTTTACCATAAGTTGATCCTAACTTTTTCTGATAATTTAATGTAATTTTTTTCTTGAGTAGCATTCCAGTTATAACTAATATGGATATAAAACCACTTCTTTTGTTGTTTTTGTTGCATAGTATAATGTTTGCGCCTAATTATTACAAAAAGTATTTTATTCGTTGTTACACAACAGTGTTTGTGATTATCCACGGTGTGTTTAGAATTACCCCACGTACGCAGGGTAACCCCGAACATCAATATTTATTTTTGACCCAATGTTTTATTTTGTAATAAGATTTGTAAAAATTGGTTTTGAGGGTTTGTGACTGAATACTTAGATTAGATGATAAGCAATAAATATTATGAAATTTGTATAATTGGTGTCTTTAATTCGCATTCCCACTTTTTGCATTCGCATTCGTATTCGCTAATACCCCACTGTCTCGTAACTAAGGAGAATGCTCCTTACTCGTAACTAAGGAGCATGCTCCACTGTCTCGTAACTAAGAAGCATGATACATTTACTCAAATTTCTAGTATGTTAAATCTAGTGTCAAATGAGGTTGACTTGCAAAAAGTTAAAGTAAATGGAGCAAACACAACACTGTCCCGACCCCTAATTGTCCCCTTCCCAGAACTGCGTTTCCTAAAATCACAACCAACCATTGTTTATTTTGTCAAAAAATATGACCATTTGTTAGTTGCCTTCTAAAGCGGTTCTCAAGGACAGTCTAAGGAGCGCTGATGCCCAATTAAAACAACACAAATAAAAAAAAAATAAATAAACAAAGCTTATTAAAATTTACATTGCAAAAATAAAACGTAACAACAAAAAAAAACATACATGCCGTAGATTTCCCTAATTTCAAACAGCTTTAGTTCTCGTATTGTTTCCTCTTTTAATTTTGTGATATTTTCAAAAGGAAAACTGATTAATAAATTGGTAGACAAGACAAATGAGAACATGAAAAAAATATTTTTTAAATATATATTGATACTATGAAATTTTTTAATTGCAAGGAAAACACTTTTTAAAACCCTAAAAAAAAAAACAATAATTTATAAATTATTGGGTTTTTTTAGGGATTTAAAATTTAAAAAAGAAAACAAAAAAAATTTATTAATATTATTATTAAACTTTTTATTATTATTTTTTTATTATAATTTTTTATTATAATTTTTTTTCATTATTAAAAATAATGAAAAAAATGAGAAAAAGTTGGCGTTTTTACTTGCAAGTAATTATTAATTTTTAAAAATAGCATTTTAACGAACCAACGCTTTTAAGTTTTTAATTGAATTTTACAACAACTTGTTTATATTAACGTTAGCTAATAAATAAAAATGTCTAAAGTTAACCAAAATGAAGATAGCGAAAGGAAAATTAAACTTTGCATTGAGGCTATCAATAATAAGAAAATTTCTTATTCAGAAGTCGCTTTGTGCTATAACATTCCTAGAACAACTATTTTTTGTAGGTTAAAAGAAATAAATGAAGCTGCTGGTGTTTGTAGGTTAAGAGCAGTTAACCAAGTAACGGAGAGGCTTATTCTTGAACTAGTACAGTTTATGAATGACATTAACTTCAGCTTAAAAAGATATTTTAACTGTGGTCAAAAACTATTTAAAAGAATCTAAACAAACTTATTTATTTAAGGCCGGTAAACCAACTCGAAAGTAGTACCATGGTTTTATGAAAAAATATGCAAAAAACATTTACGAAAGAAAGACTACTAGTATGCAAGTTGTAAGAGCGGTATCTTCGTAACCGGAAACTATTGATTCACCCAAGTTGACGCTGTTTTTCGAGAGCATAATTTAAATGAAAAGCCGTTTCATGTGTTCAACTGTGATGAAAGTGGATTGAAATTTAATCAAGATATTGTTGGTCGAAAAGGATTAAAAATTCCAAAACAACGCCCCAACAAATAAAAAACAAATGGCTACAGTTTTAACTTGTTGCAATGCTTTTGGAAATTTTCTACCATATCATTTACAAAGGACAAAAATTAACGAAAGCTTGGATTCAAAGCGGAGCTTTTGATGTTTATTATTTTACCAGCAAATCAGGTTGGATGGAAAGCGAAAATTTCATAGAATAGTTTTGTTTAATTTTTTAGTTAACTCAATCAAAACTTCAAGGATATAAACTTCTAATCTGAATCAAACAACATTTTATTCCGATTGCCAGCACACGCAAGTCATTTTTTGCAACCACTAGATTTTAGAGTTTTTAAGAATGTAAAAGCAGAATGAAAGCGAATTGTAGAAGTTTTACTTGGTTAAAAATTCTTATTTAAGTTTGAGTAACTGACAGTTTCCTGCCAGGTTAAAAGACCTTATTACAAATAAAGGCTTTTAAGCGAAAAATGCACATAGTGGCTCGAAAATACTGGTATATTTTTATTTAATCGTTCAAAAATTACTCCACAAAAACTGCAGCCAGGGCAAATTATAAGATGTAACAAATGGCAAAATGGAAAATTGTTTTTCTGACGCATTCTAGACGCAGCTATTCTCAAAGAGTAAAGGTTTATAAAAAAGAATAAAAAAAAAGCTACTAAAACTTAACAAACCCCGGAAATGGTCTGAAAAATAAAAAGAAACAACAAAGATGTCTACTAGTCATAATATTAAGTATCTTCCTGCCGCTAGCTGTAATCTCAATCAGATCAACCGCCTTTTTTATTCTTGCTGAAACGTTTGGGACGATGCTACAAGCGGCAAATGGGTTGCACGAGGAAAGTTTTCAAACTGGTCGTGTATTCCATGTATTATCAGTTATCACGAAACAATTGAATTTGTGTTCAAGGACTGTGAATAACTTTTATTAGTTTTAATTTTTATATATAAAAATTAAATTGATTTTTGACCAAAAAAATTGGTTTAAAACACCAAGCTATATATAGCTTGGTGTTTTAAATCAATTTTTTTTGGGTATTGCAACTTTTTTATTTAAGTTTTTAAAAATTTATCAAATTTTTACAGTGCAGCAAGGGTTGGCACCCTCCAATCATTGCAACTTTTTGCAAAGCCTCATTATTTAACATAAGTATAAACATACAAATGTTTGGAATTTAGAATCTCAAACACCAAAAAATCCTAAATCCGTTACTTGTTAACTGGCAGAAATAGACAGTGACTGTGAACGTGTATTTTTCAACTGATTACAAAAAAATAATAATGAAAGATTTAATAAATAGATAATGCCCACATTGTACCAACGCAATGTTATACCCTTATATTGAAGTCTTTTTACTTAACTCAAAGTTAGAGGTCTGAGCTAGTTTAAATTATAAATTATTTGCTAATTTAAATTGAATGCTATTTTTAGGTATTTGATAAGCACAATCGGATTTAAGAACACGTGTTCCTTATTCCGAACAAAAACATTACTTATAAAAGTTAAAAAAGAGCAATATTTTCATAATTCATATACTTGTTGCTTAATATGGTTCAATTTAATTTAAGTTTCAGTTTATTTATTAGTGTGGTCCGATTATTTTGTTGATAGAATACCAACTGTTATGAACTCTAATTCTACAATAAATATGGGTTTTGATCAACCTGAATAAAAAAAAAAACTAGAAGAACTTTATTAAAACACCAAATTACTTCTTTACCATGTTCTAGTAAAATGCAACCTGCAGAACCTTTGTTGACTGAAAAAAGTATTTTCACAGAGTTTCCAAGTGTTAGTTTTAATGCAGATGTTTTACCTGCTATATTATCAGACCATATGTATTCATTAAGTTTACCACTACCTCATAGATGTACTTCATGTGAATACAAATCTTCACTTATCACCTATTGTGTAAGTAAAGTTAATAGCTTTACTATTTATTTATAAAAATTGAAAATAAAACAAACTGTCAAGTCCAAACAAATATTTTCATGGAGATTAGTTAGCAATGATAAGAAAATGCACCTTTATACTGGCATGCCTTCCATTGCTATTTTTAACGTTGTTTTTGCGTGTAAATGTAAACTGTTATCCCACAAAGAAGAATTTTTAATAACACTTATAAGGTTGCGTTTAGGTTTATTAAATGAAGATATTACTGATCGTTTTAGTATTTAAAAACCTGTGTGTTTAGAACATACAGATTTAGAACTTTTACTACTTTTATTAAAATTATTGCTAACATTCTCAGACGAGCTATTATTGTTTGGCTGCTAAGTCAAGTCAAAAAAAAAAGAGTCTTTTGTGAAAGCAAAGTATCAGTAAAGTGATTCCTGATTGTTTTTAAATATTTATTGAACATCCAAAGTCTCTTTACAACCAAGCAGTGATTTGGTCTGATCACAACGCTGTAAAAGTATTATTTGGTATAGCACCAAATAGATACATAACTTTTCTATATAAATGTTACGGTGGCATAGCATCAAAATAAATTTATTAAAAGTGACAGTGTTTTTTATGATCTGCTAGAAAGAGATGATGAGGTGATGGGAGACAGAGGATTTCAAATAAGAGGAGAACTACAAACAGAATAAAAACTTTTTGAGTCTTAAAAAATGTATTACCTATTTCAATGCTTCATCATATGGACAATACTATTTTACCACGTGCAGCGTTATGCAATTTAAAGCCTGCTTTTATAAAAAAAAACTCATTCTTAAAATAATATATTTATATTTTAAATTAGTTGTACTCTCGCGTGCTAAATGCAAGTGAGGGTGTGAATTTTAGATCAGGTCTTAATATGAGGGTTGGTAGGAATTTTTAATAAGTCAGTTTTATTCTAGTGTGTATTGTAATTGCAAATGCATTATTATTAAATATGCAAATTGCATATTTGCATTATTATTATATTATTATATTTATTTTTATTATTATTTTATATTATCATATTTGCATATTTGCATATTTGCATATTTTCATATTTGCATATTTGCATATTTGCATATTATCATATTTGCATATTTGCATAATTGCATATTTGCATAAACGCCTTATTATTAAATATGCAAATTGCATATTTTTTTAACGGCTTTTTATCCTAATTAAAATATAATTTAATACGCTTTTATAAGGTGAGGATTAGGTGACTTGGTTTACTTTCACATCCGGGTCTTTAATTTAAAATGATTATAGGATAGTTTCATTATTCAAAAACATTACTTACTACATGTAATCATTCACTAAAAGCTAAAGATTCAGTTTTCAAATAAAAACAAAGGTATACCTTTGTTTTTATTTGAAAACTGAAGCTTTTAAAAATAAATGATCACAATAAGACATATATGTCTTTTTGTCATCATTTATTTCTAGCCTTGCTTTTTTAAAAAGAGTTGTCAATCCAAACTTGCAACAATAAATCTTGAAACTTTTTTAAAAGATAAACAGCTCACCAATTAACTTTCTTATTTGTTATCTGTTTAATCACATTTTTGAGTTATCAAATAAATTAATACACTGTAAAAAAAAGTCTGTAGTATTTATCAGACTTTTTCCGTTGTTTTGTTACGGTTTTCAAAAAATTACGGTCTTTTACCTATATATGAAACAATCACATCTTTTTATGGTATTTTGATCGTATTTATGATACGGAGAAGTTCCGTAACTTTAAATTACGGACTTTAACCGTATATTTTAGTTTACCTGTAATTTACAGAGCGCCATAGTTCTTTTTAACGAAGAGAAGTTATATATGTTTTTAATTTCAAGTTAGAGATTTTAATATATTTATATTTTTTTACTGGAACTAAAGTGCTGTATGTTTTTAAAGAAGCGCATTCACAAATTTTTTTTTGTAATTTAGATGCTGATTAAGGATGCTGCTATAAATAGATATAGATATTTATTAAAAATAGGTACTGAAAATTATAGGTACTGAAAATTATTTTCCTATATTATATAGGGTTTATTTGGTATAAAAATCTTTTTTTATGTATTGAAATTTGAAGTTCATACTATTTAGTGTTACGTTTTTATAGTATATAAAAGAAACACCGTCAACGGGGGTGAATATGAACAGCGGGGTGAAAATGAACTCTAGTACTAACTTTACTTAATGGTGAGACAGTCCATAAAATATAGCTAAAAATTGAAATTTTTTTACTCACTTGCCTTAAATATAATGGGTGGAAGATAACTTCCGGCTGCCCTCAAAATTTTCTTTTCCCGCCTTTTCTCTATTGCATATAAACAGTACAAGCTACGTGGTTCGTGTTATTAACTCACCCATCAAGAAATATCTTAAGAACCGCTCATTTAAACGTCATCAAAGTTACCTCGATTTACGTAAGTTTAATGTATAACCTGTCTGTATCCGATTATAAGCTCATTTGAAATGACATTTTTTTAACACAATTTTTTATTATTTTTTGTTAATTTTTAGAACTATGCCTCGAAATTACAAGAGAAAGGAAAATAGTATAGCTTATAAAACAAGTTATACACAAAAAGACTTAGAAATAGCTTTAATTAAAGTTAAAAATTACGGATTTAGCTTCAGGAAAGCTACAAAAAAGTACAATATTCCATTAGGAACATTCCACAAAAAAGTTAAATTTTTTTTTTTTTTTTTTTTTTCTTTTTATGTTGATTTTAGATGCCCCAAGAAGTCCTTACGGTCTTATCATAGAGCACCGCGGAAGAGCATTTAATAGGAAGTTCACGCCTCCTTCCCAACCGATGTCGCAAAACTTGCCCAGAGGTGGGGTTTAAACCATGGATCTTACTTTTCTGAGGCAAGTGTGCTACCACTGCGCCACGGCTGCTTGGGGATCAAGTTCCAAAAAAAAACGGCGGACTAACCAGACTTGATAGTATAACACAAAATTTATTTGTCCAAACAATTATACATATGACTGAATTGAGGGTACCATTTGATTCTTTGGATATAAGACTTTTAGTCAAATCATATTGTGATAAAAGGAGTATAACTGACGCTCGATTCAAAAATAATATGCCTGGGGTAGATTGGGTTCAGTCTTTCATGAAGAAGCATTGCTTAGCAAAAAGGGTTGCTGATAATGTAAAGCACAGTAGAGCTATGGTCAACAAGATACTCTTAACAAATATTTTGATAATTTGTATAAAGAGTTGAAGGATGTAACTCCAGAAAATATCTGTAACTATGGTGAGACCAATATAACAGACAATTCAGGGTCCAAATCCGTTATTATTCTTCGTGGCCATGGGCACCGTGTCAAAAAAAAAAACAAGAACATTCAAAGCAGTCGCCCAGTTTAATGTTTTCTGGCAATGCTGTCGGAGAGTTTTTGTCTTGGTTCACATTTTTCTCCTGAAGTTATTGAAGCCACGATTCAACATAACATTAAGTTTATAACAATGCCCCCAAATGCAACTCATCTCTGCCAACCATTAGATCTTGCTGTTTTTAGAGGATTAAAGCAGTCATGGAGGAGTATTCTTTTGAAGTGGAGATTAGAAAGTCGTATTAAAGGAGCTATCCCAACGAAACATCTACCTAAACTTTTAAATAAACTAAATAATACTTTGCGGCCAGTAGCTTTGATTAGCGGATTTAGAGCAACGGGAATCTACCCTATTGACAGAACAGAAGTTATAAAACGTCTTCCAGGAAAATATAAATACCCTGGTGGTAAAGACACCGTTATGGTTCTTAACGAATCCGTTTTAGATATTTTAAAAAACAATTTAGGGTTAGGCGCAAATCCACCTACAAAACGCAAACCACGTGGTCCAAAGGTGGCTCCAGGTAAAAGAATTCATTCTAGTCAATTCGAGTCAATTACATCAAGCTAAACAACAACACAGATAATGATTGGTACTGTACTTTCTGTAACAAAAATTGGTAGAGTTAAGCGACGACGTGTGGATTCAATGCAATAAATGCAGTAAACCATATCACCTTCAGTGTTGTGGGTGTAAAGATGATTATTATAAGCTCAATATTGAAAATATCAACTTTGTATGCAGCATGTATGAGTCATTTGAAAAATTTGAGGATAGTGATGTTTGATGTTCTGTTTTTATGCAGAGCAGATTTGTAAATATTGTGATACATGTAAATATATTGAAAAAACTAGGTTTTAAACATAGTAAGCTAATTTTTCACATGAGCTTAATTTAAATAAAAATATGTTCTATGTAAAATAAACTTCCTGTTATCTGTTTTGATCTTTAACAATTTTTTCCCCCATTGTAATAAGGTAATATAGCCATATTCTAGGATATAGAAATAATATGTAGTGTTCAAAGTCACCCCAAATCTGCAGTTCATTTTCACCCCGTTTCGGAAATACGTATATGCTCGTCTAAAACAGAAAACTAAGGTATTTACTGCATAGTGTTGATCAGGCTTACGACTAATACTGGAAGCTGAATAGTATAATGTTCTGACACAAAAAAATGGTAGCATTTAGGCCAACAGTTTTCTTCCATGATGCAAAAATATTTAAAAAGAGTTCATATTCACCCCATGACTGCACTAAACAATATGAATTGTATAAAGTTCAATTCATAAGAAAAGAATTTTATAGCATTGTAAATAAATAAAACATATTTTACTAATAACTTGTTAGTAAATATAATTCATATTGTTTAGTGTTTCTTTTATATACTATAAAAACGTAACACTAAATAGTATGAACTTTAAAAAATTCAATACTATCAATAATATTTAAATAAAATTGTAAATAAAACTTATTTATTTTACTTATTACTTATAAGTAATAAGTCAAGTTTTATTTACAATTTTATTTAGACATCATATTGAATTTGCGATTGACAGTGATATATTTGAGATTAATCAGTTGTTTTGTAATATATATATATATATATATATATATATATATATATATATATATATATATATATATATATATATATATATATATATACATATATATATATATATATATATATATATATATATATATATATATATATGTATATATATATATATATATATATATATATATTAGGGCTGTACCGGATTTAATTTTTTCAAATCCGGCCGGAGCCGGATTTCTACTAACAGATCCGGCCGGAATCGGAGCCGGATTTCGATTTATCAAGCCAGGCTTGTTATATATATATATATATATATATATATATATATATATATATATATATATATATATATATATATATATATATATATATATATATATATATATATATATATATATATATATATATATATATATATATATATATATATATATATATTAGTTTATTGGTTATTTTTAAGTTCTCTGCTACCTGACTAATGACATGACATGCAATTTTAGATATTTACACATATTTAAACAGATTGTATAAGAGATTCATCTTTTTACTTTAATTTGGTTATATTTTAATTAGATTGTCATATATCAGTTCTTGGACCACTCCTTTTTCTAATTTATATTAATGATATAATTAAAGCCTCTTAACTAACAAATATTATGTTTGCCGATGATACTAACTTATTCCTATCTAACAGTGATATCTTTAAACTCTTTAAAACAATGAACAAGAAACTTAAACGTGTATCGACTTGGTTTAAGTGTAATAAGTTAACTCTAAATACTAATAAAACAAAGCGGACCTTATTCCATTCGCATTCCAAAAAGCGGTTTTTGCAATTAAACTTTTTTTATCAATCAAATTGAAATAAAAAGATATTCCGAAATAAAATTTTTAGGTGTTCATCTTGTAAAAACATCACTTGGAATCATGATATAAACTACATAAGCACTAAAATTTCAAAAAGCACAAGAGTTTTATATATACGGTGATTAAAAACCCTAATTTTTTCATTAGATGACATATTATGTTATTATTAATAAATTGAATTAATAACTTCGCCTCTACTTATTTACACCTATAAAAAGTTTATTTTTACTTATTTTGTTGATTTTTATACTTTTTACTTAACATTTTATTATATTTTGGTACGTATACGTTTATGTAAAATATTAGTGTGTAGATCCGCGTAATCTCTCTTTTGATTTGATTTCAAAAAATTTTGAATCATTTAAACAATTTCAAAAAATTTTGAATCATTTAAACAATTTTTATGCGAGATTAAATTCAATTTTAAAATTATTAGTCTATTAGAAAGTTGGTTAAATTATTAGAAAGTTGGTGTACTGATGAATATATTATGTCAAATACAAATTTTCAGCTGCCAAATTTTAAAGTGATTCATCAATTTAGAGAATCTGGGAAGAAAGGAGGGGTTTTGTGTGTATTTATAAGCAATACTTTAGTATACAAACTAAGAAAAGATTTGTGTTAAACCACTAATGATTGTGAATCACTGTGCGTGGAAATAATAAATAAAACCACAAAAAATATTATCATCCACGTTTTATACAAACCACCTTCCGGTTCAATAAAACAATTCGAAAAATATATCAAAAACATAATTAAAAATAAGTTAAGCAAAAATAAAAGCGTTTATTTTGTAGGTGATTTTAACCTGGACATGAACATGCGTCATTCAAATACAAAAATAAATAATTTCTATAACGTCATTTATCAGAAAGGCTATATTCCACTAATTAATAAACCCACAAGAATAACTAGAGAAAGCGCAACTGTTATAGACCAAATAGTAACCAACGAATTTAAATCAAAAATAAAAACGGGTATATTTAAATGCGACATTTCAGACCACTTTCCTATATTTCTTATCTCACAAAAATGCGATAATATCTATGCAAAAAAAATTGAAAAAACTACACGACAAATAGATGAAAAATCCATTGAAAATTTTAATAGTCTTCTAGCAGATTTAAACTGGGATAACCTCCTTGATATTGTACACACAAATAAGGCATACAATAAGTTTCTAGATAAATTACAACAACTTTATAATACAGCGTTTCCATTAATTACAAAATGTGTGAAAAAGAAGACGTTATCAAATCCATGGATAACTCCGGGAATTATTAAGTCGTCAAAAAAAAAGCAACGACTATATAATAAATTTCTCAAAAAAAAAACTTTCAACAATGAAACCAATTACAAAAATTATAAACGTATTTTTGAGTTGTACTATACCGAGCAATTAATTAAACATAAATATGATCGGCACAATACTTGGAACATTATTAAGGAAGTAATTGGTACAAAACAAACTGACAGAAATATTCTTCCTATAAATCTAACAATTGATAATAAAGTTATTACGAATAAATCTTTAATTGCCGAAACACTTAATCAATATTTTGTAAGTGTAGGTTCCACTCTAGCGTCAAAAATAGAAACCACTGAAGTAAACTTTGAGACATATCTTACTCCTAATAAGACCTCTAAAATCGATATTTATGAAATTACTGAAAATGAACTTATAGATGCAGTAAATCTTTTAAAACAAAACAAAAGTGTAGGAGTTGATAATATTAGTAGTAATGTTATAAAAAAATCAATAAAATACTTGACAATCCCTCTCTTACATATTTTTAATCTCTCTTTAAAACAAGGTGTCTATCCTGAGAAACTTAAAATTGCAAGGGTTATACCTATTTTTAAATCAGGAGATATTTCTAATTGTGAAAATTACAGACCAATTTCAATTCTCCCTTGCTTCTCAAAAATCTTAGAGCGAATTATGTATAATCGGACTTTGAATTTTTTAAATACAAATAATATTTTATATAATAAACAATTTGGATTTCAGCCAGGTAATTCAACTGACCATGCCATTATTAATATTGTTCATGATATATTTAAAGCATTTGACAAGAAAAAGTTTACTTTTGGAGTTTTTATAGATCTTAGCAAAGCTTTTGATACAGTAGACCATAATATTCTTATAAAAAAACTCGAAAGTTATGGTATTAAAAGCACATATTTAGATTGGTTCATAAGTTATCTAAACAATAGAAAACAGTACATATTATACGAAGAAGGAAAATCTTCCTATATGACAATAAATTGCGGTGTTCCCCAAGGTTCAATTCTGGGTCCTCTTTTATTTCTTATTTATGTAAACGATTTTCATAAGTTTTCAAACATTTTAAACTCTGTTTTATTTGCAGATGACACGAATTTATTTTACTCTAATGGAGATATTAAACTTTTATTTAAAATAGTAAACAAAGAACTTTTAAATCTAGCGGAATGGTTCAAGGCGAACAAATTGTCCTTAAATTTAAATAAAACTAAGTATACTTTTTTTTATAGAGTTCACGATAAAGAAAACATTCCACTAAAACTTCCTAATCTTTTTATTGGCAACTCTAAAATAATTAGAGAGTCATCAATAAAATTTTTAGGAGTGATACTTGATGAAAACTTAACATGGAGAGAACACATAAGTACAATAGAAAATAAAGTTTCAAAAAAATATTGGTATACTATTCAAAGCCAAGCAGTTTTTAAACCAAAACTGCCTAAAAATTTTATATTTCTCCCTCATACATTGTTATATAAACTATGCAAACATTACCTGGTGCAGCTCTAATATAAGTAAAATTAAAAAACTGCTTATTAAACAAAAACATGCTGTCAGAATTATTTCAAATGCAGGTCGATTCACACATACTAAAGAACTATTTAATAATCTTCACATACTCAATGTTTTTCAGTTAAACCTTTATCAAGTTCTTATTTTTATGTACAAACTTCATAATAAAATATCACCTATAATATTTAGTACTCTTTTCAATAAAATTAATCACATGTACCCTACAAGATTTTCTAAGTACAATTATGAGCAACCTAAAATGCATTATTTAGCTACCAAATTTTCTATTGCTATAAGAGGTCCTAAATTATGGAACGCTTTATTAAGTGACGAGCTGAAAAATTGTTCTTCTTTTTACCTATTCAAAAAAAAGTTGAAACAAAAACTTATTAACGATGTTAATGAATTAAATTCTTTTTAAAAATTTTTTATTTTTATTTTTTCTTTATTTTTAACAATTATCTTATTAACTCTATAAACTATCCTATTAGCTTATCTATAGTTTTGATTTTATTTTTTTTTTAAATTTCTTTTTACTATTTTCTTTTGATTATAGATTAGTAACTAGTCTTAACATACTTGTAAATAATTGTATATAATTTTTTTAAATGGCACAAAGTAATTATATATTTAACTTTTAATGGTTGTACACGCTTGCTTATGAAAGCACGTCGGGGTGTAGTGATAAGGCAAGTATTGTCTTCTTTTAACCCCGGTCATGTTGATCTTATTTATTTTACACGACATTGTATTCTTTTTTTTTTTTACTGACAAAATAAATAAAAAAAAAAAAAAAAAAAAAGATTATATGCGCAAATTTTCAAGTACGTATGCGCCATAGCCGCAAACGTACTTGGAAATTTGTAGAAGTTTAATATTATTGTTGTTACCTTTGTTTGAACTTGCTTGTTTGAACTTATTTAAGGTTCTGACGACAAGATCCTTTGAACTTCTTTCAGATACCTTGTTTTATATTTGGCACAATCATCAACTTTAAAAAAAAGTCTACTATATTTAGAATTTTATTAAAAAAAAAAAAAAGATACTTTAAAAAAAAAGTGGGGCGCACGTGTACCCACCGCCTTCTTCCCCGTTGTCGTCGGCTCTGAAGAATTAAGAATTTTCAGTTCGAAAGAATTTAATGTCATCTTTTCTACATTTAAAAAAATACAACTTAAACTATTATTCATTTTAAAGTTTTTAGATCTTTCCATTTTTAGATCAATTCTATTTTTAGGTCAATTCTTTCCATTTTTTTCAGGTCAACTCTTTCCATTTTTAAGTCTACTCATCTTTTTCTTAAGCTCGCTTTACTCTATTTACTATGAAAGAAAAAACCGTTTTTTAGACTTATAATCTCCTGGTCTGTTTTTTATTTTTTTTATTTGTGAAAGCTTATTTTCTTTTTTTAATATAATTTAGGTTCTTTTTTCCCTTTATTTAGGTTCTTTTTTCCCTTTAATAATTTAGGTTCTTTTTTCCCTTTGATAACTAATTTTTTTTTTCACAAGTTTTTTATTTTTTTATTTTTATTTTAATTTACCTCCCCAAGACTGAGAAAGCAACTACAGGAAAGGAGACTACTTAATTGTGGTTATTACCCGCTCTCAACTCTATAACTCCGAAACACGGACCTTGATTACCGCGCTTAACTTGTTTCTTGGCGCTGACGGACCGCAGCGCCAAGAAACAAGTTGAGCGCGGTACAACCAGGGACGGGTGGGGATCAAACTCGGAACCTCTTACTTATGAAGCAAGCGTTATACCACTTCACCACTACCGCGTTAAGTACTTAAAATGTGAACTTTTCTTTTCATAAAATGTCACACTTTTCTTCATAATTAATCTCGAAACAAAACAGTATTTTACGATTGCTTTATAAACAAGTCATAAATTTTTTCAAGTTTCCATCTATCTTTCATTAATGTGACTGTATTGCCATTACTAACTTTAATAGCCAATAACCATTAGTATTTTATTTTACAGTTAACTCTTGTTTTAGAATTAATAACAGTACATTTTCCAATCAAGTTATTTAGCGGACAAGTTTATTAACTATTGGTTTTGGTTGTATATGACATCTTAATTTTAATTACATAAAAAAAAATTTTTATCGATAGAACTATTTTTTGGTGAAACCAAAAAAATTTTTAGAAATATTTTGATTTTTTTTTATTCCCAGTAAACATTTTATAGCGGAATTTCAGACCTATATAGGCATTTTGAGCGAACCACTGAAGTTTTGCTCATCGGTTACTTAGTAAATCATTAGTGAAAGCCGCCAAAAATGGTTAGTCAATAACTATTCACTATTACCACGTCTATAATCACTAATGGTCCACTAAGTAACCAATAAGCAAAACTCCAATGAGCCGCTAAAAATGTCTATATAGTTCCACTGCAAATCCACTAAAACAATGTTTGCTGAGTTGTATCATTGGATTTAAAGATTTTAAAAATTGTTTATTAAAAATAATTTTAATCTAAATATTAATAAAAAAAAATATTTGATATGTTTTACTAATTATATATATATATATATATATATATATATATATATATATATATATATATATATATATATATATATATATATATATATATATATATATATATATATATATATATATATATATATATATATATATATATATATATATATATAATATATATATATATATATATATATATATATATATATATATATATATATATATATATATATATATATATATATATATATATATATGAATACTTTAAATATTTTTGTTGAGAAATTGAATAACCATGGTTTCGTTGCCATCATTTTTTCTTGGCGGAATTTTCAGAACTTTGCACATAAGTGAATATAAGTCAATTATACGAATTGACTGACTTTTATAGTTTTTCTTAAAAGCGGGTCCAAATGCATAAAAAACTGTGTTCATACTTTTAAATTCCGGCTCGTACCCATGGTCTCCTATTTTCCAGTAATCGTTAGTTTCCTGAAACCATTCTTTTGAGTTTTTACTTTTCAAAATAGTCCATCCAGGGCTACTTATTACTAATATATCTGGAGCTCTATCGCTGTTTTTTAAATGCAACTCTTCGGGTATATTTTTTTTAAGAAAGACTTTAAAATGATCTTGACCAGCTTTCAAACCATTGTATATATGATTTAAGTAGCCGGTCTTAGCAAATATATAAACAAAAGTTGTTCCACTAATACTTAATGCATCATCAAGGTTGATATATTTGTCTAAGTAAATTACCTTCTTATATGATAATGTGGTATGACCATGATCTCCTAAAGAAAAATATTATAGAGATATCTTGAGGTATTTTATGTAAATACAATCTAAATTTATTTTGTTGTTAATAAGTCATAACAATTTAAAAAGCCGTGAAATTTTAAAATTTTTAAAAAAATCTTGTTTGATCTCATTGGTAAAAAAGTCAAGACTTAAATAAGCGTTGTTGTATATTTATAAATATTATCGGAAATTCTTTGAGCTCAAGCTAATGGCCGAGATAAAAGAAGAATTTGTATATTGGTCTTAAAGTCTAAATAGTAACATACCCAGTTTTCAAATCAATACACCAAGTTTTGCTGTTCATATTTATATCAAAACATTATTTCCTAACTTAACTCATTCTTACTTTAGTGAAATTTCTCCTAAATGCCCTAAAAAGTTTTCAAATTACAGCTTTATTGTTCCAAGACTTAAAATAAATGTATAAAATGACTCCTAGTCAAAAAGTCTTATAGGATCCTAAAAGAATCCTATAAATCTTACAGGATTTCTATAGGCTCAATAGGATTGTTCTAGGATTATTATATGTTTCCTATAGGTTTTAAAAGATTTTTATAGATCAATAAAATTTTTATTGTAATCTTATATCAATCTTTAAGGAATCCTATAGGTTCTATAGGATTCTTATAGGGCCAATAGGGATTGCTATACCCTAATCCAAAAGTCTTATAGGATTCTAAAGAAATGTGCCGTATGACTATAGACTTGCAAAAGAATTAATACTGTACTCCCAAAAGAATTATTGAATTTTTATATAATCTATAGGACTTCTAAAGAAATCAACTAATATTAGATTTAAAAATATTTTTATTTTAGTTGTTAAGAAGATCTATTGGTCTTATCATGGAGTAACTTAGAGAAACATTTAACCAGAAATTTCATGCCTACTTTCTTACAAATGTCACTTACTTGGCTAAAGTCGGCGTTGAACCACGAATCTCTTGGTTCTAAGTCAGAACTTTAACAACTGCGTCACGACTGCTTAACAATACTTGACAATATTATATCTATTTCGGAATTTTTATAAGTCATATATAATTTTATTTAATACAATAGAGAAAATAGAATTAGCCTCACCATGTTTTAACCCAATACTTTGAAAACCTGTAAGCAAATTTGTGCAATACATACTTTGTATCCACACATATATAATTATTGTTACAAGCAACAAGTTTTTAGAATTTAATATAGCATAATTAAATTGAGGTTTATTTGAAAAAACCAAAAAATGTATAATACTTGATATTTGCTGTAACAAAAAGAATTTTTATCAATAATTATTTTCTGTTTACTTTTATATTTTGATATGGTGATACGCATTTGTGACTTTTTTTTTATTATTATTTATAAGTTAAACAAAGACTGTGAAATCAATGCTCATAAAATTTTTAACATTTGGTTTTTGATACGTTAATTTGAAATGGGACGTGGTAAGTGTTTAACCAATCTAGAAATAGCTGTAACCAAAGCACACAAAAGTACAGGCTTATCTAACCGGTAAATTGCAAAGAAAATTAAAAGATTTCCTGAAGTGTTTAATAATTACTTCAAGATAGGCTTTAATTATGGAGCTTATAAGGGAAGTGATAGAAAACGTAAAATTATTAATTGTACTAAACGAGCTATTGTACATCCTACTGCTGCTCAGCACATGACTGCATCCCGAATTCCTGCCGATTTACAATTACCTGTAACTGTTCAAAGGGTGAGACAAATCTTACATGAAGATCCAAACACAGTTTGGAAAAAGCGTAAATCATAAGTAAAAATTTACTATTCGTCATAAAGAAGCTAGATTACAAAAGAACACATGTCATGGCAGGAAGAGTAGCATTAAGTTCTCTTAGGTAATGAAAAAAAGTTCAATCTAGACGGTCCTGATAGCTATCAATATTATTGACACGATCTTTAAAACGAGGGAGAAACTCAGATGAGTCGTAACTTTGGTATTAAAAATGTTATGGTTTGGGGGCGTTTTCCTTTGCTGGAAAACTTCCACTTCCACTGGAAAACTTCCAATTTCAACAAAAATGAATTAACAGAACTACATTGATTTATTAGAAAATAGTTTTCTTGAACGTGATGAAGAATTGATGGTGAAAATTTCATTTTTAAACAAGACAATGCTGTTATCAATATTTCAAGTTTTGCAAAAGCTTGTTTTAAAGAAAAAAATATTTACGCAATGGAATGGTCTGCATGCAATCCAGATCTAAATCTAATTGAATATCTATGGGGAATACTATCTAGAAAGGTTTATGAAAATGGAAAGCAATTTGAATCCACATTGGAGCTGAAAACTCGTATTCGAGAAGTTTGGAATAAAATATCTATAGAAACTATCCAAAATCTTGTGACTAGTATGTCAAGTGTAAAAGTATAAAAAATTTCTATATGAAAATGAAACAGCTCGTAGGACAAAAACACTGCATTAGTAAGTCTTTTTCGGACAACAAGATATACATATTTTTTTATTTATTTAATTTTTTTGCTTTATAAGATTCTGATAGGATTTACATAGTATAACAATGATACGGTTCCTCTTGCATTAACAAGATTCCAATACGAATTAGCCAATAGTGCTAATATAACATTTATGTCATTTAAAACCATAAATTCTATTGAATCTTTATAGGTTGTAGGAAAATTTATCAAAAATTCTTTTTAAAGATGAAACTTTATGAGAAGAATAGAGATTTCTACTGGATCTACAGATCTGCAAATCTACTGGTCTACAGGTCTACAGATCTAGCTCGAACACACAATATATTTTTTTGATGGGGATCTTTGCAGTTTAAATATATCTATAACAAAATTAGTTTATGACAAAGTTATGTAAAACTGGCATAAGAGTTTCGAAAATGACTATACAAATCCTGGTGTAAACAGAAAAAAAAATAAATAAATAAATAAAAGGTCCTCGTTTTCGAAAATTTGCCGACTACCATGACGACATTTGCCAACTAACTATGTAAAAACCGACTAACCTATATTGAAAGGGTCGACATTTGCCAACTTACTAGTCAAAAAGGGTCAAATTTGCCGACTAAAAATCACTGATGGAGGAGGAGGAGGGGGAGGAGTGTCACCCCCCTCCCCCGCACCCCCATATCGCGCCGACCTTGCCACTAAGTATCCTGCATATTTTAGTACCACAATTTTATTGATTAGAACATAATTAAAATAAATACAGCACAAAAAGTAAGGTAAAGATTTATGTATCAATCTGTCCCATGCTGGGGCAAATTGATACACACAATGGGACAAGTTGATACATTTAAAAACATAAAAGATTAAGTAAACAGGTAAACAATAACAAAAGATCAAGTAAACAAATACAAAAGACAAAAAACATATGTTTTATTAGCCTATTTACCTATTTACTATCTCTACGAGAAAAAAAAACATTAGTCTACACCAAACAATTTAATTGCATTAATGCAAACACATAAACAAAAATATTTTTGACCATATTCAAATGCTTTACGAAAGGGGTAAGATAATACAGTGTATCAATTTGCCCTAAGTGTATCAACGTGCCCCTTTAGACCGCGTTGCATTAAATTCGAGTTAAATTTTAACAGAAGTAACGAACAAACAAATGATATATGAAAAATCATTTAGCAATGTTTTTTTAAACTTATGGAAGGTTTGCTCCCTGCCCCCCCCCCCAGTGTCCTCGGCCCTTTTTAACACTTTCTCGTTTAACTATTAATTTAATTTAAGTTAATTTAGTTAATTTTAAATTATCTTTTTGATTATAATTTTGTTGTATTATCTATTTTTAAAACTTTTAGAAGAAATACTGTATTTCTTTCAAGACAAGATTTAAAAAAGTCTAAAAGATGATTACAGAACTATTTGATATAAAAATATTTGAACAATGTGATGAACGATTAAACATTATATAGCGTTTAATTATTCATTTGAAATCTCAACTTTGTAGCAAATATCACTGACGCTGAAACCAAGGCCGGCACGATAGGGGTGTGTGTGTGTGTGTGTGGGGGGGGGTGTAACACCCCCAACCCCCCCCCCCCCATCAATAACTTTTAGTCGGCAAATTTGATCCTAAGTCGGCAAATGTGAATCTTTTTGACTAGTTAGTCGGCAAATGTAGACCCTGTCGATAGGTTAGTCGGCAAATGTCGTTATGGCAGTCGGTAAATTTTAAAAAACGAGGACCTTTTTTTTTTTTTTTTTTTAAACGGCAAAAGTTTTAATGGCACCCCCCCCCCCCCCCACGTGACCCCTAATTGCGCCGGCCCTGGCTGAAACTCATTTATTTTTAATTCTAATTTTAAAAAATTATTTTATGGTAAAGATGTGCAAAAAATTGTTACAAAATAAACTCAAAATTGATATTGTTATAAGTATTATCGAACATTGTTATAAATATTGAATATATTATTAATGTACTCTTATAATACTATTAACTACTATATTATTATTTGATTAATTAGAAAAGTTTATACAATTATATCTGTATAAATCTAACAAATGAAATAATAATAATTATTCTTAATTCTTAATAAATAATAATAATTATTCTTAATTCTTAATAAATAATAATAATTATTCTTAATTCTTAATTCTTAATAAATAATAATAATTATTCTTAATTCTTAATAAATAATAATAATTATTCTTAATTCTTAATTCCTAATAAATAATAATAATTTTTCTTAATTCTTAATTCTTAATAAATAATAATAATTATTCTTTATTCTTAATTCTTAATAAATAATAATTATTCTTAATTCTTAATTCTTAATAAATAATAATAATTATTCTTTATTCTTAATAAATGTATAAAACAAAAAATGTGACATACCTACTATAATTAAATTAACGTTGATGTTTTCCTTATTAATTTCCTTTATCAATTCACCAATCATTTTGTCTGTTTTGAATATTATATTGCCAAGCTCCTTTTTAGTTTCAACGTCTACACCAATTCTATGAACTGTCTCATCAGGTTCCTCGTAATAAAAACCAACAAATGTTACATTAGGTTTTTTGAGCCAATCAATAACAAGAGAGATTCTCTTTTCCAAAGGCATAATTTTATTTTTTTGGGGAGAAGTATAAGGATCAGCATATTTATCATCTGCAGTATAATTAGCCTTCATACCGTTGAACAATACGTTATGACCTGGCCAATAGCATAATCCGCTTTCAAAGCCATTCAGCTGATTCTCTATCCATATTGGAGTTGACTGATTCCATGTTTCTTCGCCAAGCATGTCAAATGATTTTCCCGTTTTCTTATTAAACATAGCATTTCCAATAATCCCATGATGCTCTGGGTAGAGTCCTGTAACTATTGTTTGATGGTTCGGATACGTTATTGTCGGAAATACGTTAACTACATAATCAACTGTGACCCCGTGTTTTACTATCCAATCAAGGTTTGGCGTGTATCCTTTTTTCTGAAAATCCCAACGAAAACCGTCGAGAGAAACAAGAAGTAGTTTTTGACGTTCACTTTTTATCAGCGAAACGTTGATGAAAATGTTAAAGTATAAAAAAAAGACAAAACAAATCATATTTTTTCATATAGGTTGGTTACATATAACATATATACCACATTTAATCTGGTTCTTTTGCTACAATTCTTTGCACTTTTATATAAGTTAAAAAACATTTTTCAAATTTTAAAATTGGAAATTTCTCATATTTTAAATTTAAATTTCCTTTATGCAGATCAAGCATGAAGAAAATTTTAATTTTAATTTAGAGCATTTATTTTTACAGCCTTGTTCAACTTGGTTCGTTCACAAAAATAAACAAACAATATAATCTTGTTTGCTGTATAACTCGCATGGCCAGACATTAGTTTTAAGACAATTTTTGGTTTGAGATAAAAAAAATCTAAGTACAAATATCATGCCGAAAAACATTTTCACTAAACATGTTTGCGCAAGGAGTGCTAAATTTTTAAGTGAGTTCTGCGTTAAATTCTTCTTGTAAATCGAAACATTTTTAACTCTATAACCTTGACCTGTTACATGAGTTATACAAGAGGGATTGTACCAAAATCTTTTTAACGTTAAGCAAAATAGACAAACTTTATTAGCACAAAATCATTGATCTTTTTTTCATTATTGAAACTAAGCATGGATATCTCAGGTCGTAATTTTTTGAAGCAAAAAGAAACAAAATGTGAAATCTTGAGTAATTTTTTTAGTAGGGAGGACCTGGGCTAGTTGCTAGTTGCGCCAATTTATTTTTTTTTTTTTAATTTTTAAGGCGCCCCAAGAAGTCCTTGCGGTCTTATCACAAAGCACCGCGGAAGAGCATTTAATAGGTAGTTCACGCCTCCTTCCCAACCGATGTCGCAAAACTTACCCAGAGGTGGGGTTGGAACAACGGATCTTACGTTTCTGAGGAAAGTGCGCTATCACTGCGCCACGGCTGCTCTACTTGAACTGCGCCATCTACTACAATTGTTGTAGGTTGTTGTAAGTTGTTGTAAGTTACAATTTACAACAACTTAAAACAACCTACAACAACTTACAACTTACAATAACTTACAACTTACCCTGGGGTAAGTTGGCGCAAACTATAAAAATGATTACAATTGTACCATAAAGTACAAAATTTATAGAATTTTTTTTACTATTTTTACAACAATTTTAAGCCAAAAATTGAAATGTCACTTTTACCTGGTTGGTATCAACTAAAAGTAATATTTACACAAAATTATATTAGTTCGTATAACAGCCAAAACAGTGGCCTACTTTTTATCATTAAAAAAATACCTTTTTTTAATCAGATAAACATTTTTTTTTTGTAAAAAATAAAATTTGCTATGAGCCAACTTACTCCGCGAAAATTTTGCCAACTTACCCCCAAAAGCCTTTTTGTTTTTTATAAATAGTCTATAGATCCTGAAATACGGCAACTATTAAAAAAAAATCTGAGTAGAATTAGTAAACAAATTGTGACTGGAATTTTTACAATAATTTTTTATTTCGTACCATGTAATTTTTGTCACTTTCTGATGAAAGCCGCTGGAGATAAACGCAGTACGTCAACTTACCCCTGCTGCCAACTAGCCCCGGTTTCTTATGTTTTGTAATTTTTTTGTAGTACTTTATTGAAATTTTTAAAAACCTGTCAATTTCTTTTTTACTTTTTTAAAGAATTCTGATTTTTACGTAATTTTTGTAAAACTTTTTAATTTTAAATTTGAACTTTAATTTAAGGGGAAAGTTTCTCAAAATTGAGGAAATTTTTTATTTTTTTTTATTATTACCTAATTTAAAAGTAAGTTTATAAAGAATACAAATGGTATAAACTTTATTTAAAAATCACTTTGCTTTTGTAAAATAAATCAATTTTTTTTACGACCACTCAGTTTAATTTTCAACAACACCCCGGGTTACAAAAAAACACTTTTATTCTACCTCTACCTCTAAACCGATGTTCAAAAACTTTTTGAATAAGTGTGCTTATGCTCTTTATTATGATTCTTCCTTATCATCTTTTTAAGCTTCTAATTTCAACACAAGTGAAGAAAAAAGTTAAAACAAAATAAAACGTGGTTAAATTTCCTTCTAAACATCATGAAAAAAGTAAATGTTATTTTTATGGTTTGAGAAAGCAAGAAAAAACTAACAAAGTTTTCAAAACAAACAAACTCAAAACAAACTCAAAAATGTGAACAAAAAAAAAACACACACACACAACAATAAAGTTCAATAATTCTACTTTTTTTAAAAAATCTATGTTTATAAAAAGCTCTCAAAAATAAGACTACACCTACGAACACTAAGCAAATTTGCCACGGAATCCGATTGAAGAAATTGATTCCGTAAAACGCACTTTTACACATATCTAAATAATACACTTAAATTTTATTTCAGTTTCTAAAAAACTTTAAAAATTACAAAATATATTTTGTAATGTAAGAATATATCAAATCTAGGGATGGTATTTTCACTTATTTTGATGTAAAAACACGAATTACTTTTAAGCGTAAATTCCTTTACAAAACTCATATAAAAATACATTAATTTACTAACATTTAAAAGTAATTTGTTTTTTTTTACAGAAATTGTTTTTTCATCATATAGATGAATTAACATCAAGTCCCTTTTTTTTTGTTAAATTTTTGTCACTTTTTTACTTGAAATTTTCAAAAATTTAAAGTATAAAAGTTAAAATATCACAATATATAAACAACCAGATTCCAATCACATATTTAAAATCAGGCCCGTAGCAAGCTTTTTGTTTTTAATTGAGAATTTAACTTAATGTAACGACACGGAGCAAACTCCAATGAGGTCTTTTAATGCGTTGTTAAAAAAAAATATTTAACTCATTTAAAGACTTTATTGTAACTAATAATATAATGATGATTACTTGCGTAAATTTTGAGATGTAATGTTAATATAATTATGAAAAACCAATGATTTTGGTTAATATATATACTTTTGGTAAATAAAACTTTTTTAACTGCCAATCTTAAGTATGTTCGTATTTATATCACATTTGAATGTTTAGAAAAATGTAGAAACAACCACATTATTTGGTTTGGGTGTAAACTATATATAATCATAACCTTTGAATTTTGAATTTTAAAACTTGCCGACTTAAGTTTAGTGAAAGAAAATATAAAATAAAAGTTACCAGTTTGTTGCCCTCACATTTATGGTAGGGATGCTAAATGCTTTAGGGTTGTTTTTTTTCCAGGTTCCCGTAACTACAAGGTTTATTTCTTAATCTACGCATAAATCATTGCTTAGCTACTGCTCGGTTATACTTCTATTACACAGTGGCGTAGAAAAATTTTTTGGCCTGTAGGCATACTGGTCCAGGTGCCTACTTTCTGTTTCTCTAGAACAATAACTTTTACTAAAAAAAAAACAACCACAAAAAACTCTTTAAATACATATTGAGGCTCCTAAACCTCGCGACCCTGGGTCTAGTTGCTTGAGGGACAGCAAAAATTTTTCAATAATAAAAGCTTTTATGCAAAAAACCTGTAAAAAGAAATTAACAATTATGCCAATTATGCCATTCAAGTAGTCTACCCTTTCTGAGTCTCCCATGGGAGACTCAGAAAGGGTCTCACTGCCATAGATTAGCCACTAGACTTTTTGAATTACTGTTGTAAAAGATCATGTCAAAGTTATTGTAGAACATAAGTAAGTTTACTTACTATATTTATTACTTTTAGTTTACTTTACAAATCGTAAAAGTAAGTACCCTGAAAAAGTTTTAAAGACTTTTTTTTTTTTTTAAGTCATTTTTTCAGTCAATTTCTTCAAAATTATTTATTTGAAAAATTATTGGGGGGGGGGGATGCTTCTGCTGCCCACTCGGTTGCTACGGGCCTGTATCTCCTTAATCCCGTTTATATATATATATATATATATATATATATATATATATATATATATATATATATATATATATATATATATATATATATATATATATATATATATATATACAATATATATATATACAATATATATATATATATATATATATATATATATATATATATATATATATATATATATATATATATATATATATATATATGTATAATATATATATATATATATATATATATATATATATATATATATACATATATATACTTCCCAAGTAATTTTTCTCTGATTTCTGTTTTGTCTAATTCATTCGACCTTATCTCGATCCACATGCATTAGTGTAAGTGCTTTTAACCGCTCGTCCTTCATGGATGCTATGATATAACTTGACAATCTATGAAGCGCAGATGCACATCTCTCACATTCACAAGACGTTACTGGAAATGTACATCCAATGCAATAAGAGTGTATGTACATTTGGAAGAGCTAGTTTAAGAGCAATTCTGGCAGAGGTAGATCATTACTATAGATTTTGATAACATCTTTAAAGACTTTAAATTATGTCACATATTGAAGCTTGATATTTTTCACACACGACATACAATAGTTTAATAGCTTGACAAGATTGTTCACTAAATATTAATTGTAGGTCCAATATAATGTAATCCAAATAAGGAATCAGGATGTTACGCTTCCAAAACTCATTTAGATTATCAGTTGGAGTGTTCTGATCTGCAGAATATTTTTTGAGTGAAAAAATATTCTGCAGATTTATTAAAAAAAAAAATTAAATTTACAAAATAATAATATTAATAATAAAAATAATAATAAAAGCACACAAAAAAATCATAATATAATTAGAAAATGCTAAACAAATTTTTAACTCCATAATATTTAAATATTTGTGCATATAAATCACAATGTTTATGTGTATTTTGCGTATCGTCCCAAGGTTCTCGATGATCAGACTTTTATCAGTTTCTTGAAGCAACATAATCTATCTTAACAAGTCTTTTCACAATATATTCAATTATTGATTTCTAAATTTATTTTTTTTCTTTACATTGTGTTATTTTTTTGTTTTTGTTTTTGTTTTATATATGAAGCGGGGGGGGGGGGGGGGGGGTTGGCGAGGGCTTCAGTTTTTTTGTGACGACTCATGCGGGACTTGTTATTAAAGTGTTACAAAGATGTGAATTTTTAAAAATAAATAAACTTATAAGAATAAGTCATTATTGATAATAGGCTGTGTTAAATCATCAATATACACCTAAAAATACACCTCTCACATTAGGTGGTGGTCTGGGAGCAAATTGTAAAAGTTTCTTGGGTATAAAAATTACGAATACTATTAAAAAAATACTTTTGGTTTAAAAAAATGAATTTTTAATGGTGGTTGGTGTCCCCTCTAACCCTCTAAACACGCTGGGTTATTAAAAACAAACATTCATTTGTAAGTCAGTCTAACACTTATTTTTTAATATCAAGCTAAAAACTTACGCCAAAAAAATAAATTTGACCACTTTTTCTTAAACGAATCCATATATTTAAAATTCGTAATTTAAAACTTTATTATTTTTGTTAGAATTATTGTTAAACTTTGATAACTTTAAAATAGTTCATTAAAGCTCTTTTTTTTTCTATTTCTCTTTTAAAAAAAAATTCAGGTTTTTGTTTGAAAATACAATGGTGATGTATAAAAATTTTTAACTTTATTATTTTATTTTTAGTATATTGTATATTGACGTGTTTTATTTGTCATTACTGACTTTTCACAAATAAATCCTTCAAAAATTAGTTAAACTATGATATTTAGTTACTTTTTAGCATGTAACATTTAGCAAAGATATTTCCATATATTTGGCCTCACATGTTAAATAAATCTACAGAAACTTATTTCTTAGATGTTCATACTGCAATCGGTCAAGACCAAAACAATAGCCAGAAATACTTCTTCGATCATCACAAGAAACTTCCCAACCAGCATTTCTAAATGCATTCTAAATAATACTTCTCTTCTTTTTTCTAAATTTTAAAAAATAGTCTAGTGTACTTTTTAGAAAAATATTTAAAAATTATCAAATCTCTCTTTAAAAATGGCATCAATGGAGTTCAATGGAGTTCAAGGTTCGGGGTGGTCAAAAAATATTTCAAAAACTAATAGTCCGTCTATTCAGCACCTGAAAGTGACTTTTGAATCATTGTAATACCTGAGACTGACTTACCTTAAATTACCTTTAAGAATTAAGGTACTTTGTAATTTAGTTACAAAGTTAGTTAGTTGTGCGGCCGTGGCGCAATGGTTAGAGCGCTTGCTTTAGAAGCAGGAGATCCATGTTAGAAACAAGCTCTGGATATATTTTCGCGTCACGGTAAGAAAGAAGGCGTGAACTTCCTGGTTAAATGCATTTCCGCGGTTCTCTGTGACAAGACTGTTTTCTTGTGACACCTAAATAACAACAACAACAACAACAACAACAACAACAACAACAACAACAACAACAACAACAACAACAACGACAACAACAACAACAACAACAACAACAAAAAGTTACCAAATACCTTAGTTCTTAATCAAATATAATTAAAAATTTTCCCTAAAATTATGTCAACCAGTAGTTGAAATTAAAAAAAACTATAATTTGTTTTTAAAAACAATAAACTCTTTAGATTAAAATGAATAATTAAAATTAATTAAAGAAAACTATGTTAAATAATTATTTTTTTGTAGCGAATCGTTGTGTGAAATTAGAAAAATTTATAAAATTTTATTCTCCATATTTAAAATTTATATTTTTTTTTTTACTGAAATGTAAAAAAATATTACAAAATGTAAAAAAAAAAAAAAAAAAGAAACATCTAAAAAATATATTATTAGATATACTTAGCAATAAAATGAAATTTAAATAATTTAACACAAAAATATCTGGAAGAATAAAAAATAAAAACTATACATCCTCTTAAAGTATTCATAATATACATGCTCTTAAAGTATTCTATATATGACACCATGATAATTCAGATTATATAGAACACCATGATCATTCAGGTTATATAGAACACCATGATCATTCAGATTATATAGAACACCATGATCATTCAGATTATATAGAACACCATGATCATTCAGATTATATAGAACACCATGATCATTCAGATTAGGATAAAAACAACATTTTTTTCCGATGAATTATTACCAGTTAAAAGTTGCATTAAAAAGTTTTTATTACAATGATAAAAATATTTGTTACTAAGTACAATGAAAAATATTATTTGTTACAATGCACAATGAAAATAATATTTGTTACTAAGCGCAATGAAAAATATTATTTGTTACTATGCACAATGAAAAATGATATTTGTTACTAAGCACAATGAAAAATATTATTTGTTACTAAGCACAATGAAAAATATTATTTGTTACTATGCACAATGAAAATAATATTTGTTACTAAGCACAATGAAAAATATTATTTGTTACTATGCACAATGAAAAAAATATTTGTTACTAAGCACAATGAAAATAATATTTGTTACTAAGCGTAATGAAAAATAATATTTGTTATTAGTCTTCTCTAAATATGAATACTGTAAAAATTCAATGTTCAATGTCGCGTTACGTCATCGTTTATTGTTTTTTCAAGTAGATTCTAGGCTTTTTTTAGAGCGCGTTTTTTAAGTACATGCGGTCCACTCAAAAGGTCTACCGAGCCAGACCTGACGAACTTCTCTTAACTTTTTAGGGAAATCATTTTTATATAGTTTCAATTTACATGTTTACTTAAGTTGAATTTTGCAATTTTTTATTTTAGAACGTTGTTATAAAATGATGAAGAGTTGTAAAGTAAAAATCTTATTTTTACTTTATAGGTTATATTTAATTTTATTAATTTAATTATTATAGATTAGCAAAAAAGAAAAATGAACGGTAAAGTTTTTATTTTAATCTTTTTCAAAACATTTTATTTGTTTAACATCAAAGGAGTCTTATTGTAAGGAAAAATTTAAACTATGTGAAAACTATTTGAACGATTTAAAAGATAAATAAGACTTATTAATAATCATAATAATAATTTTAGTTACATTTTAAGTACATTATCAAGTATATAGTATATATATTTTTTCTGTTTATTTAATGTGTAACTTTGATTTTTTGTTTTTTTTGGTTTACTATAATTTATTATTTTTTCATTTATATTTTGATTTATATTATTATTGTAAATAATATTTATTTCTATTTAGTTAACCACGGAGATGAAACTGAAGGTAAGTGTTGATTTTTTAAATATTTAAGTATAATTTATTATTTTTTCATTTATATTTTGATTTATATTATTATTATTGTAAATTCTATTTAGTTAACCACGGAGATGAAACTGAAGGTAAGTGTTGATTTTTTAAATATTTAAGTAGAATTTAAAATATTAGTAGTATATAGTAGAGTATTTTTGGAGTTGAATTTTCATTTAGTTGACAATGATGGGGAAGATGAAAGTAAGTTTTAAATTTTGTAACTATTTTAGTAGAACTAAATTTATATGTTAATGATAACTTCTGTCTAAAACAAGATGTTAATTGTATATATAATTTGTTTAGTTTATCATAAGCGACCTGATAAAGGTATAATCGTTAGTTAGCCAATTAGCAATTAATTTTGTTTTTAAAATTATTGAATTTTTATAATATATGTCTTTAAAAGATTTTAATAAAAGTGTATTTAAATTTATTGTTTAGACAAAGCACTAAAGAAATACAGTCAGTATTTTTGTCATTAAATATTTGTTATTAGGATTTAATAATTTGTACTGTTTACTTTTAACTTGCTTTTTACTTTATAGGAAAATTGAAACTTAGACTAGGTATAAATTATTTTATAATTTTACCAATTGATAATTTATATATATATATATATAAATATACACACACACACACACACACACACACACACACACACACAGAGTAGTGATAGAGCCTTAAATTTAACTCAACATTGTTAATTTATCCTAATTTAAAGATATTTTTTCAAATTACTGATTTGATTGATTTTTTTTTATGTCTTTTTTATAAAATTTTCAAGTTTTTTTTTGTTTTAGATGATTTTATGGCAGAAATGAGGAAAACAGGTAAAAATTATATTTAGATACATACATACTTTTTATTATTAACTATTATATGTTTTATAATTTTTAACATTAATTTTTTTTTAAGTCTCATTATTAGTGTCAAACTCTGTGACAACTGGTAGGGTTATGCTTTTTATATTTTTGCAATTATATTGTAGATTATTAAAATACAAATATTACATTTGTTTTTTTTTTGTTTGTTTTTTTTTCTATTCTACTCTTCTTCTTTTTTCCCTCTTTTTTTCAGCATCGTTCTCTGGTACTACTTCAACATGTAGGGTTATACTTTATATTTAAATAAAATACAAGTATCAACATGTTTAGTTTATATTTTTTTCATTTTTTAGCATCATCATCTGATATGACTGCAACTGGTAGGGTTATGCTTGATAATTTTATTTAAGTACAAAGATTAACATGTTCAGTTTTTATTTTACCCTACTTTTATTTTATTTTCTATTTTTTAGCAGTGACATCTGGTACTACTACAATTGGTAAGGGTATGCTTTATATTTAGATTAAAATACAAATATCAACCTGTTTGGTTTTTATTTTATTCTACTTTTTTTTTTTCTCTTTTTCTTTAGCCTCACCATCTGATACTACTACAACTGGTTGGGTTATGCTTTATATTTTTATAAAAATGCAAATATTAAGATGTTCAGTTTTTACTTTATCTAACTTTTATTTTATTTTCCCTTTCTTTAGCATTGACATCTGGTAGTACTACTACAATTGGTAGGGTTATGCTTGATATTTTTATTAAAGTACAAAAATTAACATGCTCAGTTTTTATTTATCCTACTCTTATTTTACCCTACTTTCATTTTAATTTTTATTTCTTTAGCGCTGATATCTGGTACTACTACAATTGGTAAGGTTATGCTTTATTTTTTAATTGAAATACAAATATCGACATGTTCAGTTTTTATTTTATTTTTTCCATTTTTTTAGCATCGTCATCTGGTACTACTACAACTGGTAGGATTATGTTTTATATTTTTATGCATTTTTTTTCAAATTGCAATTTTATTCAAAATACAAATATGAACATGTTTGGTTTTTATTTTATTTTTTCCATTTCTTTAGCATCGTCATCTGGTACTACTACAGTTGGTAGGATTATGTTTTATATTTTTATGCGTTTTTTTTTCAAATCGCAATTTTATTCAAAACACAAATACCAACATGTTCAGTTTTTACTTTATTCTACTTTTTTTTTCCTTCTATTTCTTTAGCATTGTCTGGCACTGCTGCAACCGGTAGAGTTATGCTTTTATCTTATTATTATTTTAAATGCAAATATCTATTTTTTTTATTATATTATTTTTTATTTCTTTAGATCTAAATTGGAGCAGCTACAGGCTTTATCGCTCCCAGCACCCAGGACCTCTTTCTGAGAGGTCCTTTAACAAATGGTGCTTTAATAATGGTATGGATGAGCCCTCATTTAAATGGAGAGCTCATCCATACAGGGGTGCTGGGAGGCACCAAGGAAAAAACAGCAACAAAAAAATTTTAAATATCTTTAATCAGTGAAGATATTTACAATTTTTTTGTTGCTGTTTTTTCCTTGGTGTTTTATTCTCAATGAAATAAATTTATAATTTTAATTTTGTTTGTTTTTATTTTTTTAGTATTTGTTTAGACTATTAATTTTTGACTAGATATTTAATTTTTGGTTCACAATATAACATGACTGTAATTGTCCCCAATATATATCATATCAGTTAAATCAGAAAAATGTACTATAGTAGATAATTAACTGTAAAAAAAAACCACATGTAAATATCTAATATTTTAAAGTTTATAATTTGTTGATTTTTACCAGATTTTATTTCTTTTCATTGTTTCGAATTCAATAGTTTAGTGTTTATAACTGCTTTTAACTTATGTTAAGCTTTAATAAATTTAATCTTCTAATTTTTATCTAATATAGATATTTTAATATGTAAAATAGATAGTCTTAATAATAAAGAAAAAAAAAAAAGTAAGTAATAAGAAAAAAGAAAAACAGATAAATGATCTTTTATATATTGAATTTGAATTTTGTCATGTTGCTTATTATATTATTAACATTTCAATGATGCTGTTAGATTTTTGTTTATTTCTTTAGAATTTAGAAAATTAAATTAAACTACAACTTTTGAACAGTCATTTCATTGTTTGTGAAGGTTAAATTATTTTAATATTTTTTAAACAATTTTTCTATAGAAATAATTTGAAGTTTACAAAAAGGGTTTACAAATACTTTATTTTTTAATTTTTTTTTCTATTTTTTGTTTAAGCAGCACTTTTATTATTCAAATTTATTATTCAAATTTTATTATTCATTATTTTTTAATCCTATTCGTTATTTTTTTATTTAGATTATTATTATGAGTTAATTTTTTGTTTAAACATCTCTTACCAGATATATTTATGAAATTTTTTTTATAAAAAATGCACAAGATTGTTGTATAATTTAGTTTATTTTAAATAAAAATTTCCTGTCATTTTTTAAAAATAATTTGTATGTGCAATTTAGAGTAGTAAAAAAAAAAAAGATCACAATCTTCTGGATTAATTCAAGTTTTTTTGTTACTATTATCAATTAAAAGTAAAATTTAAATGGATGAAAATGATGAAAATGTTAATAGGCAAGTTGAAAATAATCGTCGCAGAAATGCCAGAAATAGGCTGAGGCGAGATGAAATTAATAATCAACAGAATGCTAGATATGCTGCTCGGCAAGCCGCAAATAATTTGAATCAAAATGAGGACAATGTCATTAGGCAAGTTGAAAATAATCGTCGCAGAAATGCCAGAAATAGGCTGAGGCGAGATGAAATTAATCATCTTCAAAATATTAGATATGCTGCTCGGCAAGCTGCTAATAATTTGAATCAAAATGAGGACAATGTCATTAGGCAAGTTGATAATAATCGTCGCAGAAATGCAAGAAATAGGCTGAGGCGAGATGAAATTAATAATCAACAGAATGCTAGATATGCTGGTAGACATGAAAGAATGCATTGTATAGCAAGAAGTAATACTATTCCAGATTATAATTATTTAGGAGAAATGAATCATATTTGTCAGCATTGTGGTGCTAAGAAATTTCCTGATGAAACACATTTTTTATGTTGCCATAATGGAAAGGTAGTTTTGTCTCAACTTTCACCATTTCCGCAAGATTTACAAGATTTATTTACAGGAAGTTATGTAGATCGAAATGCCAATGTGAATTTTCTAAAATATATTCGAAATTATAATGCCTGTCTTTCTTTTGCTTCATTTACTGCTAATGTAGTTCAACCCATGAATCATGGGCCGCCATGTTTTAGAATATGTGGTCAGGTTTTTCATCGTGTTGGTAATCTTAGGCCAGATCAAGATATTCCTCCAACATATTGTCAACTATACATTTATGATCCACTTGCAGCAATAAATTTTAGAATGCGACAACCTGGTAATGATCTTTGCTTAAATGATTTAATGTTTCGGTTGCAAACTATTATTAGTGAGGAGAACCCATTTGCTCTCGCATTTAAAAACATGGCTGAAGTGGAAGATGAAGAAATTCGCCAAGCAGCTATAGAAGGTCGCTCAGTCTCAGTTGTAAAAATGTCTTTACTTGAAGGGCAAGATAGATGTCGCTATAATCTCCCTTCACATAATGAAGTTGCAGTTGTATTTGTTGGTGAAGATGGTGCTCCTCCTGCTTCCAGAGAAGTTGTTATTTACCCGAGAGGTCATCCTCTTAAAACTATATCAAGTATGTCTGCCAACTTAGATCCTATGGTTTATCCTCTATTTTTCCCAAGGGGTGATGCTGGTTGGCATAATCAATTGGTTCACAACCCTGAACGTGCTACATTGGTTAGAAATCATGTTACATTATCTCAGTATTACAATTATAGACTTTCGGTTAGACAAATTTTTTCTTCAATCTTTTATGGCAAGAAACTATTTCAGCAATATGCTGTTGATGCATATGTCAAAATTGAAGGCCAGCGCCTTGCTTTTATCAGAAATAACCAAAACAAACTTAGAAGCGAGCAGTATGATGCCTTACATGAACATGTAGACAACCTTGGAAACGATCATAATGTTAGAGTAGGGCGCGTTGTAGTTTTGCCATCTACTTATGTAGGAAGTCCTAGAGCTTTAAAAGAAAACTTTGAAGATGCTATGGCTATAATTAAAAAGTATGGTAAACCAGATCTTTTTATTACTTTTACCTGCAACCCAAAATGGCACGAGATAACTGAAAATTTATATCCAGGTCAAACTGCAAATGATAGACCTGATTTAGTTACACGAGTATTTAAACTCAAATTAAATAATCTCCTAAATGATATTTTTAAGCATGGTGTATTAGGGAAAGTCGTAACCCATGTTCATGTTATCGAATTTCAAAAGCGTGGTTTACCACATGTTCATATTTTACTTCACTTTGCCACTGATGACAAGCTGGAGACAGCACAGGATATCAATAGTTTAATATGTGCTGAAATTCCAGATCCAATTATAAATCGTGAACTTTATGATGTTATTAAAACTTGCATGATTCATGGCCCATGTGGCATACTGAATCCAAATTCTACCTGCATGAAAGATGGGGTGTGCAGCAAAAATTATCCTAAAGAATTTAATGCCAACACAGTAGTAGTTCATAATGGTTATCCTCGCTATAGGCGTCGTGATAATGGTTTGGTTATCAATATTAAAGGCAACAATGTAGATAACCGCTGGGTGGTACCTTACAATCCATGGTTATCAAAGAAATATCAAGCCCACATTAATGTTGAAGCTTGCATGTCTGTTAAGGCTGTTAAATATTTGTACAAATACATATACAAGGGTCACGACTGTGCCAATATTTTGATAAATGAACAAATTAATCATGATGAAGTAAACACTTTTTTAGACTGTCGTTATGTTAGTGCACCTGAAGCATTGTGGCGAATTTTTGAGTATCCCATAAGTCATATGTCACACACTATTATCCGTCTTAAAGTTCATCTTCCTGAGAATCAATTAGTGTATTTTAGAGAAGGAGCAGAACAAATGGCTTTAGATCGTGCAGCTCAACGTGATACACACCTTACAGCATGGTTCAAGTTAAATTCTGAAAATGAAAGAGCACATTGCTATTCATATGTAGACATTCCTTATCATTTTATATTTGATGATAAGCTTTGTAAATGGAAGGTTAGACAAAGAGGTGGTAATAAGGTGATAGTAAGAATGTATAAAGTTAATCCAAGTGGAGAATTATTTTTTCTTAGGCTGTTACTTTTGCATGCAAAAGGAGCCAAGTCTTGGGTGGATGTGCGTACTGTTAATGGTATTGTTGTTGAAACATTTCGTGAAGCATGCGTTTTAAATGGTTTGTTACAAGATGACACTGAATGGCAAAATGCACTTTCTGAGGCAGTTTTAACACGTATGCCAAAGCAAATTAGACAGTTATTTGCAATTATTTTGACTTTTTGTGAACCAGACAATCCTTTGCATCTTTGGATTACATACAAAGCATTTATGATTGAGGACTTTATTCACCGCTCAGTCCCGCTTATAATAGCTGAACAAGCTGCTCTTTGTCAAGTTGAAAAGATTATTAATCAGTGTGGTAAAACGCTGGCAGATTATAATCTTCCTGTTATTGAGTTAGATTTTAATCTAGATAATCTAGAAAATTTCAATCAAAATGTTCAACAATCAATTGATGAAGCCAATAGAATGAGACCACTGCTCAATGTCAATCAATTAAATGTATGTAATGCTATTCTTGCTGCATTGAATGAACAACCAAGTGTAGAAAATCAGCATTCTCGATTGTTTTTCATGGATGGACCGGCTGGTAGTGGAAAAACGTTTACATATAATTATTTGATTGCTGAAACCAGCAGTAGAGGTATCAAATCTGCTACAGCTGCATGGACTGGCATAGCAGCAACTCTTCTTACAAATGGATCTACATTGCATGGCTTATTCAAACTTCCTGTTCCAATATTAGATAACAGCACATGTAATGTTACTCCAAACTCTATACATGGACACTTTTTAAGTCAGGTTAGTTTGTTTTTGCTTGATGAAACATCCATGATACCCAAACATGCATTGAATGCAATTGATAGGTTATTAAAAGATGTTTGCAACAACAACTTTCCATTTGGAGGAAAAGTCATTCTTTTTGGAGGCGACTTTAGACAAATACTGCCTGTTGTGAAAAGAGGACAACCAGCTGAAGTTGTAGAAGCATGTATAAAATGTTCTTTACATTGGCAATGGGTGCAGAAGTTTAAGTTAACAGAAAATATGAGAGTACATGATGGGGAAAGGGAATTTTCAAATTGGCTGTTGAGACTTGGTAGTGGAACAGTATTTGTCAAAGAGGAAGATCCTTTTAAAGGGTGCGTTGAAATACCGCATCAATGCCTTATTAGGGAAAATGACTCCATTGTTGAAAAGATATTTGGGGATGCCGAACAAGACGATTATGCTAAACGTGTCATTTTGACACCAACTAATGTGGATTCACTATCAATCAATGAGGAAGTGCTTCAACGTCTACCGGGTGAGGTCAAAACTTATTTAAGTGCTGATCAAGTTGAGACAGACAATCTTAATGAAAGAAATAACTTTCCTGTTGAGTTTTTAAATAGCTTAACTCCCTCAGGTATGCCTCCTCATTCTTTAAAGTTTAAAATTGGTTGTATAATTATGTTACTTAGAAATTTAGATCTCAAAGCTGGGTTATGCAATGGCACTCGAATGAAAGTTTGTGCTCTTCAAAATAATTATATTGATGCAGAGGTTTTGACAGGTATTTCTGCTGGTAAACGGGTATTTGTACCTCGAATTCAGTTGGCTCCGTCAGATTCTAATTTACCTTTTGTTCTAAAACGTCGCCAGTTTCCTGTCAGATTGGCATATTCAATGACAATTAATAAAAGTCAAGGTCAAACATTTGATAGAGTTGGTGTATATCTAAAGAAACCGTGTTTCACTCATGGTCAACTTTATGTTGCATGTTCAAGAACTAGAGCATTTAATAGTTTATTTTTTAAAATTGATAAACATCCCATTCAAGGTATGATAGGTGAAAAGTGTTATACAAATAATGTTGTATTTTCTAATGTTCTTAATTTATAATTATGAGATTTTTGTTATAATTTCACTTTTTTTCATAGTTTTATTTTATATTGTTTTAGTAATTATATTTGTCTTTATACATGTTTATAATTGTTATAGGTGTTATGTAAGTGTTATATTTATGTTATGTGTTAGTTGTTATTTAAATTGTTCATGTAATACTTGGGCTATATGTGTTATCAAGGTATATGTGTTTAGGGTTTGTGTGTATGTGTTTATAGTTTGTGTATATATGTTTATATTACGTTGTTTCCATGTTTTCAAAGTGGTGTGACTTGGCAAACGTGTCGAGCAAGATAGTTAACCTTGCCAGCCAAGCGGTGTACTTAAAGCAGAGGTGTGACTTGGCAGCGTTTAGTGCCAAGTGGTGTTACTGCTTTGTTGTGGCTAGGTTGTGTTGTCTAGCCTTTTTTAATTATTCTGGAAACACGTAATGTCTATTAATATTAAGCATCATATGTACATACAAATATGTAATGTGTTAAATGTGTTAATATGTTTTATAATGTTATATCGTCACGATCATAGCACAATTGCCTAAGTCATTTTTTGGGGGTTTTTTGGAAGTTAAGAGTTGAAATATATATAGCTTAAACAGTCTAATAATGTGGCAAATCGCCTTAAACCAATCAGAAAGGAGTTGATTTTTAGTTTTTTCACTTCTGCTTAAATCCGCTTTTTTACTTATATCTTATTGCTTTTGACCTATATTCTATTGTGTCTCAACGGTAATACACATATCATTTCTAAAGCAATATATGAAAGCATCTAAGTAAAAAGATGCCAAAAATAAGCCAAAGTGACGTAGCAAAAGAAATACCGAAGTTATTCATTTTTTTTTTTTTAGTTTTCTCAAAACAAGAAAAAAATTACTTAGACGATTGTGCTATGATCGTGACGATATGTTTATAGTTTGTTTCTTTGTCTATTTTATGCAGTGGTTTCAAAGTGGTTTGACTTTGCCATTGTAAAGAGCAAGTGTAATGTGTACTTATAAATATCTTATGTGCTTTTGTTGTGCGTTATCGTTGTAATATTGTTGTGATGATTTGTGTTGATAGACAGTTGGCTTACCTTCCCGTTGGTGTCTATCGTTAAAAATGATTAATTGGTAGTTCTATTCATGGAGCTTACTGTTTCTAATCATTCACTAAAAGCCAAGACAAAACATATTGTTATAAACACAATTTGTTTATATTTCAATTTGTTTTTTTTTTTTTATCTTTAGTGTTGTGCATAGTTCTATTCTTTAAAACATTTTTAATTTGTTTTTTAATAAATGTTAATTTTTTCGTCTTTAATAAAAGCCAGCATGAAATAATGTCATTGAACAACACCATTAAATATTGCTTCATCAAAACAGCAACTGCAGTTTGCCAAAAACAGGTTAATTGTTTTCCTGTTTTAAAAATGTTTTTCTTTTCTATTATATTTACTTATCTATTACATTTTTCTTTTAGACACCATGTGACGTATTTATGCGATACAGGAGAACACAAATAATAATTATGTTTTGTTATTAAATAATAAAGTTTTGTTAAAAAAAATATTATTAAATAAATTTGTGATTTTGTAATAAACGGAAGGGTCGGATTTTAGAAGCATGAAATATTTGAAAATTTCTGTTTAAAATGCATTTTTCATCTATGATGGAGAGACCTTTATGTAATTAACTAAAATTTAATTATGCGCACATTAAACGCTTTTAAGTTAAATAGAATTCCTTAATAAAGGAGAGGGGGTTACCAAAAAAATTAATAAGTGTCCCGTTAGACATTAGAAGTTAACATTTATATAAGTATTATAAAATTTTTTAACTTCTCCAAAAAATTTAAAGATGTTAAGGAAAATTTCAACTAAATGATAATAAAAACGCCTTCACTCTAAAAAAAATATATATCTAAAAAAAAAAAGTTTTTGTCATATTTAACAGTAACTCCCTTAAGTTAATTATTATGTCTTTTTCTAACACGGTGCCTTGGAAACACTGTCTTAGTCTCACTTAAATAAGAATTAATAAAGCGAGATAAAACCTGAATAAGTACGGAGCTCTTGCGTACTTCTTAACACTATTGATAATGACCGTCTATAAACATACTTTACGCGTTGTTTGCTGTTTTATAAAATAATTATAACTATAAGCAATGACAGCTAATAGGGAGCCGAACTTTAAATACAAATTTATCTGTAAAATTATTTACAAATAAATTTGTATTTAGATATATATTTTTAGATAACGTAGTAAGTTTTGTTGTTACTAATGGTTTAGTTATTTTTAACCCGTATTACGGGTTGCTTACTGCTATACTAATAATAAGCACTGTTACTATAGTATCAGTGCGGGAATTAAACAAATTTTATAAACTATACTAATACTTACCTTGAAATCGAATGAAAACAATTACCAATAATAACAACAACAACAAAAAAAAGATGTTTCAAACGCTGTCAAATTGAAAAGCGAACTCTGGGGCAAATTTATCGCAGCTAGCCGAAGAAACAAGCCAACTCTACGCGAACAGCATAAAAAAGCAAAGTAGTTAAAAAACTAGTTAAATCAGCAGTTCTTGCTTACGAAATGGAACAGGTAAACAATAGCAGACATAATTCAAAAATCATCCACTCGTACGTCAAAAGCAAACAAGAAACACACAACCGCATCCGTCAACTTAAAACAACTAATAATAAACAAACTACAACAGATCATAAAGTAATCTGCAACATACTAAACAAACATTTTCAATCAGTTTTCGAAATCAAGCCGCTAGGGTCTATTCCAACATTCAACCCTCGTTCCACTAGCGTAAACCAACCGACCACGCTCGCATTATATAAATCCGTCAAAAAAAAATTTTTGGACCTGAACAAAACCAAATCAATGGGCTTCGACGGCATTCACCCACTCGTCCTGAAATACTGTGCTGCAGGCTTTACTATCCCACAAAATATTATATTTTCTGAATCGCTTAAAGCTGACGAAGTACCGTCTCAATGAAAGTAAGCCGAAATTAAAATTTAATTGGCTTCACTTGTTTTATGTCAAGTTTTAAATTATGGTTAATTACAAGCTAAAAAATAATAACTTTACTTTATAAAAAATGATTTTACAGCAACTGCGGCGCAGTGGTTAGAGTGCTTGCTTTAGAAACAATAGACCTAGCACAGTGTTCAGAAAGGCTTGAAAATGCGAAATAATTCAAAAATACTAATTTAAAAAAAACGAACTAAACTTTAACTAAACATTACTCTCTTTCAAGTCATGAAAGAGAGTAATGTTGCCATTACGGACAGAAATGGTCAATTTAAAGTTATTCAAGAATATATTTTTTCTGTACTCAGAACTTCCAACATCTGCAGAATTGATTTCCATGAGAATTAGGCATTATTGTTGATAAAAGACGGGATGGCGGTGCCGGAACAACTACTGGCAATGTTGCCTGTATTGCCTTTGACAACCCTGCAATTACATCAGAGATTTGTAAAATTCCAGTTAAACTTGTTGAGAACATTGCCACAATCTGGGGAGCACTATCAAGTGAATTTGCCTTCAATTCAACAAAGTTAGCTGAACTTTGCAAGAAACTGAAGAAATTTATTTTGATGAAGAGTATGGCTGTGATTGGTATTTTCTACCTCCAACACTTCACAAAATTTTCAAACATGGCAAGGATCTTATTGACAATTGCTCTCTTCCAATTGGACTTACAAGTGAAGAAGGATCTGAAGCCAACAATAGGTTTTTGAGAAACTTCAGAATGCATCATACAAGAAAGTCTTCATGGGCACATGGCATGGCTGATATGTTCCACAGGCTCACAGATTTGAGTGATCTAAAAGTTCAAGGATCATGTGTTGAAAAATGCCAAAGATTCAAAAAGAAGAGAAAACTGCCAGCAAGGATTGTTTCTTTACTTGAGTGTTCTGAACCAACCACACTAGTCACCAGGCTTTCGTGATGATAGTGATTCAGATTAAGTTGTTGGACATTTGAAATTATTTTTAATTTAAAAATAGTATAAAATTTTTGTGAAAATGAAAACAACTTATTAAAATTCATTATTTTTCTAAATTTTTTATTATATTATTAAAACTATTACATTTTAAGTTAACAAAAGTGTTAAAAACCAAATAAATTTTATTTATTTAAAATGTTTCATGCTTGATTTTTTATATTATTACCAATATCAACTATTTTGGAAAGGAAACACAATTAATTCGCAATTTCAAGCATTTCTGACCACTGTGCCTGGGGTTAAAAGCAAGCTCTGGGCATATTTTGTACCATCGGTAAGGTAAAAAGTTTGATTTTTCTAGTTTAATACTTTTCTGATGTACTCCGTGGCAAAACCGTTAGTTTTTCTCAAAACATTTAAAGCAAAAAATAAAAAAAAAATAACCAAAAATATATGGGATAAACTCGTTTTTCAGTTAAATTCGGTATACGCATATAACCTAAATTCGTCTTTTATATAAATTCGATTTATAAAAAGTCGACTTCGCTACAGTCTTAACAAATCCTTACTACAGTCTTAACAAATCCGTTATGTATT
>NC_061160.1:46298372-46588372 GCF_022113875.1 Hydra vulgaris | reverse complement strand
TTTTTTAAAGTAAATGTCAAATTAATAATTTGATAAATGGGTATTCCAGAAAAAGAACATGGTCTTTTAACTTAATATGCAATACTTTTTAATTTTATGTATATTAAATTTGCTTTCTTTTTAGAGCAAAATACTTATATCAAAAGAACATGGTTTTTAATGGTTGTGTCACTGGATGCAGAGGTTACTACAATATTACAAAGTCTATGAAAGTTTTTTGCTTTCCAAATAAAAAAAATGTGGATGAATAAAAAAAATGGATAAGTGCTATACCTTGAAATAATATTCCAAATATCCTAAATAATTTTATTTGTAAAGAGAATTAGACTAAAGGCTATAAAAAAGTTTTACTCTACAAATTTAAGACCAAAATATCCACCATCTCTATTTTCTTGTGTAAATCCAAATCAAATTTGAACTTCACTGGCACAAAGACCAACTACTAAATTATTGCCATCTTTAAGAAGTACTGTGCCTGATGAAATGGAGGCTTTTGTGAAAGCTGATATTTCATCCTTTGAAGATTTGTGCAATAAAATAATGTCTAAAAACTATATCTTTTTCCTCCTCAATAATGTCAAATATCTATTAAAACTGTTTACATCTTCAATCTGCTGATATATTGGACAATTTGGGTTTTCTAAAGTTTGTTTTTTAAATAAAAAATGATTTATCTTTTAATAGCTATCACTGTGGTGTTAAATGCACCATAAAACCTTTTTTCTTATAACCATATGAATATTATTGATTGTATTAGTCATCTCCATGCTGCATTACACTAAATTCTTTACCAATTGGTCACAAGAAAAGTATTATTTTTGAACAGATGTTAAGTACGAACTCCTTAATGTTTATTGGTGAAAAAAAGTATTCTCTTGATATGGCTGCCTGGGAATTTGAGTACTTTTTATTGTCAAGAACTCTTTACTTTCGATTATGGGATGACTACGAACTACCAAATATATCTCTGATGACAAAGTTGTCATCTAAAGCTAGAAATGTTGGAGATTTGAGTAATAGAAGATTTGAAATGTTGAAGATTTGAGAAATATAAGATTTGAAAAATCTTCTATTTCTCAAAGACAGGTTATTCTACTGATATATGAATTTTATTGTAGCTGTTTTAAAAACCCATCCATCCATAAAAAATATTAACAACACCACTGTTTTATTAATCAGTTTTTATAAAATTTTTAAAATTGTTAAAAAAGGACTAGGACTTTATCAAGATATTTGCATATATTAAATATATATATTAACTAGGACTTTATCAAGATATTTGCATATATTAGCATATATTAAAAATCTGTTGCTGATGTTCGTGCTGTTTTTTAATTAAACAATAAACGATTGAACTTTCTTTTTAAACTTGAATATGGTTGAAAAAATGGCTCCTGAAAAACAAGGTCATAGATTAAAAAATTTAACCAAATATACTTCTTGTTAGAATTATTTTTTGTTAGAATATTGACATGACTGCTAATGACTGCTGACTATGTCAGTTGTATGTTTACTCGACCTGTCAATATAGTAGGCTTTGGTGCATCAAAAAGAAAAACTTAAGTTAAAAAAAAATAAATTATCCATTAAATGTTTTTTTTCTAAATTTGTTGTTGCAATTTGGGTTCAAAATCTGAAAAATTTTCTTAAGCAAAAACATCTTGATTAAGGTATTTATTATTTTAACTAATGATTATTAAAATATTTTAACAAACAACAAAAACAATAATTGGTTACATACAAGCTCATCTTTGATTGGATGATTCTTTGGGTCCATCCCCTGTGTTACTAAATAAGCTAAAAAAATTAAGTTATTAAAAACAAAACAATAAAATGATTTGGTTTTTACATTTATAAACTAAAGAGCTGAATACATTATTTTTTGTAAACTTTAGTCAGTTCTAATACATTTAATCAAGACAGTTTATTCAGAAAAGCAAAAATCAAAACAAAGAATGAAACTTTTTTTTTGGTGTTATGAAAGTCCTTTATATCAATAAAGAACCTGCCCAAACTCTCAATTGTGCATGTTTTGCAGATAACTATTTCAGTAAAATGTCATCAATGACATTTTCTGGCTAAGTACACACACAATAATTTATTAGGCATGGCGGAAAACATTTTTAAAACATAAAGATGCTACTCTGAAAAGTCTGACAGATTTAAAAATATTCAGATTTTAATGAAAGTAAAATTACTGTCAAACATAATATCACATTTGCAACCCATTAAGTTAGTCCTTGAAACAATATGTAGTCATTAAAACCTATACTAGATGAATTGAGTAATGATAATATACTTTTAAGCATTACACTAAAAAAAGAATTAATATGTTATGTTAACGTAGGAAAAACGAAATTTTTAAAATAAATAACAATTAAGACAGTTTCAATACCACAAGTTGCAACTATTAAAAGTATTGTTGTAATAGTAGTATGAATCTTGCACAATAATGCAGAACCTAGCAATAGAAGTCAAAGAAACTGAAGGAAAAAAAATACTAATAATAAAAGAATTAGATTACTTTCAATGAAGCAAATAGTTTTTTTATTATTTTTATTTATTTAATGACTATTTATCCAACATTTATTTGTCCAACAAGTCTTGAAACAGAAAGAGTATTTTCAGGAGCTGGAGACTAATTTACACTAAAATTAGATCTTGATTTAACGGGTAGTAGCAACAGCATCAAAATCGCAAAAAGGAACAAGCAGGAAAATGAAAAAGAATAACTGTATCAAATAATGGAATAATATCAAAATTCTTTATTATAGAATTATATTGAAATGCTAATTATAATTAAGCTTGAAATTAATGAAAAGGAATAAGTAGAAATAATCCAATATAAAATTTTGAACTCTCTAAAAATTTATTTAAAATTGGATATTTTGAACTCTCTAAAAATTTATTTAAAATTGGATATTTTGAACTCTCTAAAAATTTATTTAAAATTGGATATTTTGAACTCTCTAAAAATTTATTTAAAATTGGATATTTTGAACTCTCTAAAAATTTATTTAAAATTGGATATTTTGAACTCTCTAAAAATTTATTTAAAATTGGATATTTTGAACTCTCTAAAAATTTATTTAAAATTGGATATTTTGAACTCTCTAAAAATTTATTTTAAATTGGATATTTTGAACTCTCTAAAAATTTATTTTAAATTGGATATTTTGAACTCTCTAAAAATTTATTTAAAATTGGATATTTTGAACTCTCTAAAAATTTATTTAAAATTGGATATTTTGAACTCTCTAAAAATTTATTTTAAATTGGATATTTTGAACTCTCTAAAAATTTATTTAAAATTGGATATTTTGAACTCTCTAAAAATTTATTTAAAATTGGATATTTTGAACTCTCTAAAAATTTATTTTAAATTGGATATTTTGAACTCTCTAAAAATTTATTTTAAATTGGATATTTTGAACTCTCTAAAAATTTATTTTAAATTGGATATTTTGAACTCTCTAAAAATTTATTTAAAATTGGATATTTTGAACTCTCTAAAAATTTATTTTAAATTGGATATTTTGAACTCTCTAAAAATTTATTTTAAAATGGATATTTTGAACTCTCTAAAAATTTATTTAAAATTGGATATTTTGAACTCTCTAAAAATTTATTTAAAACAAAAAATGCTATTTAATAGAAATGGTATTAAATGGTTATATCTGTATTATTTTATTGTTAAAATTTACAGATAATTTACTGATAAACTAGTATTATAATTTTTATTTAGGGGTAAAAGTGCATACGCAGTAATACCAATGATTAATGACCCCTCCCCCCTTGTACAGACCTATATACTTTTAACAACCTTCCCCCCCCCCCCCCTCTGCATACATATGCATTATTTATTACAAAATCAACCCTTCTCTATCCACAACATAAAATTAAAAACAAAAAATAAATAAAGTTTTAAGGAAAAATAGAGAACGAAAGATAGTTAAATCGCATACATACTTGCTTTCTTTGACACCCCATACTTCTTGTACTCATTTGTACGCTTTAAATTTCTTGTACTCATTTGTATGTTTTAAACACTCCCTCACCCCATACCTGTGTATACACTTTATGAAGACCCTTACCAAATTACCGGTAAATCAAAAAGTCAGTAAATTTACAAACCCTAAATCAGAACAATAAACTCAATTTGCCTGTATGACAAAAGGTATTTAGAGAAATGTTATGAGAGCTCTTTTTATTAATACAAAAGTAATACACGAATGCAAAGCTTAAATCTAAACTCCAAAACACAAATCTTGTTAAACAAGGTCATTTGAGAAAAAAAACTAATAATGCAAGACTATTTCTAACTTATAAATTTATAGATATATTTAAAAATTTACTTATAGATTTCTTTTTAAAAAAAACCGAATAGTAATACTGATACTAATGATAAAATAAAAATGAAAAAAAAACTAGTCAAGTTTCACTTTCATTTGCTCTGTTGATTAATGAATTTTAAATTGAATTGAATTTTGTTTGACAAAAATAAATTAAAAGAGCAAAGAATAAAAGATTGGCCCTTTGCGTATTATATGTTTCTTGTTCTAAATTGACGTTGTTTTAGATAGATAATCCATTTTTACTGTGTTAACTGTATAAAAAAAAGACTTGTACTGAAATTTTTACTAGAGTTACCATATTGAGACGAGAGTAGGGGTCAAAAACATTTAAAACATTGCATGACAAAAATTATGGCCTCTCAAATTTTTCTCCCAAAACCATTCATATTTATTGTTATAAAAAACAAAATAATATGATAAATAAACATGCTTTAATGTTAGAGTTGTAAACTGAGTTTTAACTAAAAAACTCAGTTTACAACTCTTTATTACCATTAAACTATATAACTATATCTGGAAAAGAAGAAAAAAATTTATTAAAAATTTGCTCCTCAAAGTGTTCTTGAAATTCAAAAAACAACATTTCTTATTAAAATTTTTGTTTTTGTTTTGTTTTCTTTTTGTCCTATAGGAGTTGGGTTAAAAGAAAAAAATTTATGCATTTTTTGAATAATTATAAGGAAAAGTAATTTTTGGACAGTGGCTCACTGGTATCGGGAACCACTGTGTAAAAATTATAATTATGAAAAATTATAAATTATAATGAAATATAAAAAAAATTTATTAATGGCCAAAAAATTGAATTAATTAAAAAATATATATAATATTTTTTGAAATTTTCTTTTTACTTTTTTTTATTTATTAATTATCTTAATAAAAAAAACTTTTTAATTTTTATACATTTTTGGAAGAAATACAAGAAAAAGTAATTATTTGGTAAGGTTTGCCTTGTGGCTTATTAGGGACCACTCGGAATATCCAAAAAATTTTAAAACAGGTTTAAAATGAGGGTAATGGTGCCAGTAACATAGATATGAAGCAATTTTTTAATAAAATAATATAGTTTTGGCTAAAAAACTGTAAAACATGATTCCTATTTTAAAATTTAATAAAATTTAAATTAAATAACTACGAGTTTCAAAAAAATAAGGCTTTATCTATAATTAATTCCCTATTTAACTTTAATTGATTTATTAGATATATTAATATTCAGGCCTGACAAAATACATGCTAAAAACTAATGACTTTTAACAAAGCTCCTCTAAGTACGCGTAATCAACACCTTAATGAAATGAAAATAAAATGCCTTACTCATATTACAGTTCAGAAGATAGGGTCAATATCTAAAGAAATGCTTAAAAAAAGTAATAGAAAAGTTTTTGATTTGGAGAAAGAAGAACTTAATATTGAAGATTTGAGCAAATTTTATCTCAATATGGTTACAAATGCTATGCAAGAAAGAAACCGGGGATTTAAAATGGAACGATTATTTAGTCATTTTTATGGGATTTATGGCTACTAAAGTACTTAAAATTAAAGTACTTAAAATTAACTAAAGTACTTAAAATTAACTAAAGTACTTAAAATTAAAGTAAACTACTACTAAAGTTCCAACGAATCTAAAGAAGCAGAATTATGTAGAGTTAAGGAGCATTAACTTATACAACTGCACAGAAAAAAATTTTTAAATTGATTAATGGAAAAGAGATTCTATTTTCTGACAATCAAGTTAAAAACCATCGCCATTCAATGTTTGAAGATTTTAAATTTAAATTTAAAAGAACATATTTACGCTTTGATCATTGATAAAGTTTCTCAGAAAAATAGTTGATTAAGCATTGATATTATCCGAAAAGAAGTTGGTGCTTTTTTAGAAGGGTCAAAATCAAAAGATTCTCTGGCGGTTATAATTGAACCAAAAGAAGGCAAAAGATCACAATATAGTGAAAGCTTACTTACTCTTTAGTTAGAGATTTTTTTGGTCAAATAACAAAGCTCATCAGTTTGTTAATCGGCATGAAAGAGAAGACACTGTAGCTTGTAAAAATCATTGGTTATGTTGTCATCAAAATTATTTTGCTGACAACATATAGAACTATTAAATGTTTTTGAAAAATTTTCTGTTACTGTTCCTAAGTGCTCTAAAAACTCTTATTCGTCTAGTTTTTTTCCTCAAACATCAGTTCTTTGGAATTCACTTCCTTCATCTTGCTTTCCTGATTCTTATAATTTGCAATCTTTTAAGTCGTCTGTCAATTGTTATCTTGCTCTAGAATCTTCATCTTTTCTCTTCCAGTAACTTCCAACACTAATTAGTGGTTGCTTGCAGCCTTGTTGGAAGCGAAGATGTTAAAAAAAAAAAAAAAAAAAAAAAAAAAATCAACAACTTCTAAATGCCTTTGGAGCATTCCAGACATTCAAACTGCGAGAATAGTTATGGCTCATGATGAGAGTAGGTTGCACTCAGGTGATACTCAATCACCTAACCGCTCCATGTATTCTATAGTCTAATGTTTAATAAAGCAAGAGAAGCCAGTAGAATATTGAGTGACTTTATAGTGTACCATCCAAAATTAACAACTTTTTCTTTAAATAAATGCGAATAAAAAAAGCTGTAGGAGAGGAAATGCAACTAAAAAATAAAACTGAGTTAAACTTTTTTTCTCAAACAGCAACAAGCATTATCACACCAGAAAAAGACTGCTATTTTGAAAATGAAGCAATTCTAACTCAATACACTCGACTTCTAATTGTACTGAGATATAGCGTAATAATGAAGTCTGTAAATTTTCGAATTGATATTCTTGTTGACAATGCAACCACACATTCAAAAGCATTATTAGATGTAAGTATGTTTGATAAATCACCTGGTACAACTTGTCCAGTAAAGCAACTAAAATGGCTCAAGGAAGGTGTCAAAAAGACAGTTAACTGTTTTGATACTAATGGTTTTACTAAAGACTTGTTCTTGTTATGAAAAGATTAGAAATTATTGGCTTACACATGAAAACCTCAAACATTCTTCTTGCTGACTAAGAATAAAAGCATTATCTCATTTATAAAAGCATTATCTCATTTATAAAAGCATTATCTCATTTAGCTTTTACAAAAAGATCAAAGTTAGATGAGATAGTTAAAGAGCTTAATAAAAAATACAGAATTTTTTATTGTGCTCTTTAAGCCTATTTTAAGCCTATTTTGGAATTTTTCATAAAATATCTAGTGGTTCCTGATAGACACTAAGTGAGCCGCTGCACAAAAATTACTTTTCCTTATAATTATTCGAAAAATGCATGAATTTTTTTTTTTTTTCTCAACGCAAATCTTAAAGAATAAAAAAGAAAACTAAACAAAAACAAAAATTTTTTAATAAGACGTTTTTTCTGTTTTTTTAAACATTTTTTATGTTTTTTTAAACATTTTTTTTTTAAAACTCAATCTAAATATCAAATTCATTAAAAAATATATTTTTTCTAATAATAAAGTTAACTAGCATTTAATTATATTCTTAATTTAAAAATTTTATTTTATCTTTTATCCCTACTAAAATCAACATGCTATGCAAAAAAACTCAAAACTTACTCCAAAACAGCGAGTTTGCAGTATATGCAATTATCAAGTCTAACTTTGCTTTACCCAAATGATCTGTTATCTAAAGATTAATTTATATTGTTTTTAACAAAAATTATAATAAAAATCATGAAATTGTTCAAAAAATTATACTTTCTTACAATATATATGTTACGCACAGATCGTGAAATTGTGCATTTCACGAACTGAACAATTTTTTGCTCATTTTGTGAAATGGATAGCGCTGTTGCACAGATTGTGAAATGTTGAATTTTTACAGGTATTTTTTTAAATATTTAATTATACTATGTATAATAAATATTAATATTGACTTAAATAAGAAATTGCAACTTAAACGGAGTGCTGCTTTATCAACTATCTTATAGCCTGACTCGCAACGGAGTGCTGCTACATCAACTGATAAATAGCCTGACTCGCAACGGAGTGCTGCTACATTGACTGAGGGTTAGGGTAAAAATGAAGATTGTAGAGCAAGATAATGATTGACAGACGACTTAAAAGATTGCAAATTATATGAAATTAGGAAAGCAAGATGAAGGAAGCGAATTCCAAAGAACTGATGTTCGAGGGAAAAAACTAGATGAATAAGAATTTTTGGAGCACTTAGGAACAGTAACAGAAAAAGGATGAGACTTAATTGAATGACGAGTAACACGAGAATGAATTTTAGTAGATGGCACAAGAGACTCTAGCTCTTTAGAGCAGTGCCCATTATAGTATTTGTAGAAAAGAGAAAGAGAAGCAACATTACGATGATGTGACAAAGGTTGAAGGTTGGCTGCAAGAGCAGGTCCAACTATGTTTACAATGCGTTTTTGCACCTTGTCTAAAAGAGAAAGAGCATCATTAGAAGATCCGCCCCAGATATGGCAACAGTATTCCATACAAGGACGAATTTGAGATTTATAGAGATAGAGAATAGAATCCAGAGTTAGAAAGTGTTGAGCTCAATAAAGAGATACAACTTTAGCAGATGCTAATTTTGCAACAAATTTGATATAAGGTTTCCAAGAAAGGTCAGAAGTAAGAGTTAATTCTAGAAGATGAAGGGTAGATGACTCATCGAGTACATTACCGTTCATAAATACAGGAAGGTCTAAATTATTGCGATAATAATTGGCTGAAAAGAATTGAGTTTAATCTGAATTAAAGTTCACCAGCCACTGTGAACCCATGCTGAAGCAGAAGTGAAATCTTTATTAAGCTTAAATGCCCCCTCCAAGCAATCAGAGAGAGAGAGTTGGCTTCTTATCATGACAAGAACAAATGGTAGTATCATCAGCGAACAATGCCACCTTAGATGTGAGAATGTCTGGAAGATCGTTAATGTAAATTAAAAAAGGTATAGGCCCAAGGATTGAACCTTGAGGAAACCTTGAGGTTACAGAATAAGAAGAAGAGTGCTGTCCATCAAGGACAACTTTTATATTATGATTGGAAAGGAAGGATTCAATCATCTTAAAGATGTTTCCAGATACACCGTAAGAAGAAAGCTTATGGAGAAGACTAGCATGCCAAACTTTATCAAACGCTTTAGAAATGTCAAGAGGGAGGGCCTTAACCTCTCCACCTTTATCTAATGCACAATAAAACCTATCGGTTATTACTGTTAGCAAATCAGCCATAGAAGGAGAAGATCGAAATCCATATTGATGATCAGAAAGTAAGTAATTAGATTCAAGATGAGAGATTAAATGTTTGCTAATTAAAGATTCAAAAACCTTGCTTATGATAGGAAGAAACCTGAATATATATATATATATATACTATATATATATATATATATATATATATATATATATATATATATATATATATATATATATATATATATATATATATATATATATATATATATATATATATATATACAGGGCTCAAATAAAGCTTATCTTGATTGCGAATTAGGATTGCTATTCACACCTTCACAATTAGTTTTTTCTTAAAAAATATATTTTTGAGATTTTTTTGTTTTGTTTGTTTGTATACTAATTTTTATTCTTTTCTAATTAAGCATTTTTCAGGCCATTCTTAAAAGTAAAGTTTTTGTCTGAGTTTTTTATTAGGGGTCATAAAGTATGTCACGCTAAATTTATCTTTTGAATAGAAGTACGATTTTTGCTCTCTTGTGCGGATGTTTTCATTCAACATAAAGCACTTTTAAATATAAATTAATTTAAATCTCCAAGTAAGCCAATAATATTTTAAAGTTATAAGTTGATTTACTGAATAGATAAAGCTCATTGCAGTAAATTTACTTTTGAATCACCTATTTAATATACTTGCAATATATAAGACTCGCAAAAGTTAGCCATACAAATGTTTCTGTTTTATCTTTTATGTTGTGCACATAAAAAAATCTTTTAACTAAGAATTATTTTAACAAAAAATCTTGAATAGAATATGAAAAACGCGATACCATTTTTTTATATTTTATTTTATTTTAAAAGGAAATCTATTTGAACAAAAAAAATTTTGTTTTAAAATTCTTATTGAAATTTAGTCTTAAAATTTTCTTATTAAAATAATTTTGCAATTGAAATATTAAAATAATTTTGCAATTGAAATAAAAAAAAAATTAAAAAAATTAAAAAGAATTTTAATGCTCAATATTATAAATTTAATTGCAGCAGCCTCTGTCGTACCAAGCGAGGATCACTCCTGAAAGTTAAATGCATATTTAACTATGTATTTAACTTTCAGGAGTGATTTTCACTATAAAACTATTGAACCAAATTTTTTTTCTTTCAAAATTTATTCAAAAAAAATTGAATAATAAAATTTAATAAAAACATCAACTTGAAAACTATTTGAATGAAAAAATAGTTATACTTAATAATACTTTTTAATAGTCCACTAGATCAAGAAACAATAAATTACAAAAAAGCATATCTAATATAAATGGTATTTAATGTTTTTTTTTTCATTGTTTGTTCTATAAATTATAGACTCGTATAGACTATAGGCATGTTTTTGCGCAAATATGAAGTTTTATGTTGATGTTTTAATTTAGTAGTTTTATAATTAGGGATCCTTCATAAATTACATAATGCAAACTTTCACAATAAACAAAACAAAAAAGATCCAAAGTTGTTCCTCGCAGAGTCTTAATTTAAATAAAAAATTAAAATAGCTCATTTAAGTTTAATGAAAACCACTGCATAAAAGAGCTTAATACCTTCTCTTCTGCTTTTAAAATATATTTTGCATTGCATAATTTATGGACAATCCCTTAGACATGTTTTATGTTATTAATTTAAACATGTTTTATGTTATTAATGTTACAAACTGTATAAAACAGCAATAAAACAGCGTTGCAAAGTTGTTTTACATTAACACAAGCTCTTTATATTGTTAAAACACCATTGCAATTTGTTTTATTGTTGTTTTATAGCTTTTTATGTGTTTTATTAACAGCAAGAATATATTAAATAGTTTTCTATAACTAACTAAAGTGGTTTAAATATTTAATAAATTTGCATTTTTACTTTTACTTTTTCAAGTATCATGTTAACTAAAAAGAATTATTAAAAATAATATTGTAATACTATTACAATAAGTTAATTAATTTATAATTTAAAGTTATTAAAATTTGTAAGTTAAGTTAATTAAGATATAACTTAAAGTTTAAGTTGCAGTTATAGTGTATGAGTAAGCTATAATGTAATTAGCAACACATTTAATACTATTAAATAGTCTTTTGATGGTAGTTTTTTCAGGTCAAATAGGAATCCTCACTTTGACTCTTACTTGGAGAACTTGTTCATTCTGTCTTCTAAAGATGATTCAATTGTGTCAATTAGGGGCAAGAAGAAAGTGGTCAATGCTTGATTGATGCAGAAAAAGTTATACAGATTCTTTGAAAAACTCTCAACAGCAATATAGGCTTAACCAAATGATTTAGCCCCATCTGATATAAATTCATTCAAGTTTAGGCAACAACAGGTTGTAAATGAGTCATGTGGGTATTCTGATGAAACTCAATCTTGAACACCTTTTTGAATTGTAACCATATTAGACTCTTTGTCATAGCCTTAACCTCTACAGTTAATTAGGTCTAGCATACAAGACTTTATTTATTCAATTAGAAGGTTAGAATGAGACAGTTATTATTAAGGTCTGCAGTGCAATCCATAATAACTAAAAATACTTTCAACTTTTTACCTCGTTCACAATAGCTTTTTTTATATGCAAAGCTAAGAGGTTAGTGACTTTGTTTTAAATATTGACATTTAGCATTTGTGAACGTCTTTCTCCATCTTCAATTCGCCGTAAATGCTCCATCAAAATTGGATCTTAACTGATTATGTAATTAATAATGACAAAGCAATAAGACCAAGGAAGTTTCCATTATTTCTGGTGCACAGCTTTTAATTGTTTAAATGATTTTCAGTTTGGATTTCGATCAAAACACTCTACTTGCCATGCTTTGATAAGTTCAACCGAAAAATTAAAAAAGGCACTGGATACGTTTGTGATGTTTTTATTGATAAAAAGTTAAAAAGTTAAAAAACTTAATCAAGCCAATGGCCCACTTTCAATAATTCGCCATTATGTTGATAAAACTACCTTTAAGAATCTGTATTTTGCAAATTTTCAGTCTCATCTTAACTACTGTTGTCAGGTTTGGGGATAAATTGGCAACTGTAATATTAATAAACTATTATTAGCTCAGTGCCAACCAATCTAAATAATAAATTTTCAACTCCATAATACAGAAACTTCAAGCTTCTTCAAACAAGTTAAAATTTCTACCTTGTCAGCACTAGCTAGACTTGCTAATCTTCTTTTTGTTTTTAACTCTCTTATTAAAAATTTACCTTCCCCTATTACAACCTTCTTCACTGAAACTCGATTTATACATTCACATTTAACTAGAAACATCAATAATGGAAAACTAAATGTACCTCCCTATAAAACTTTGAGATATGGTAAGTATTCAATTATGCATCACTGCATCAGTGAATGTAATCGAAGTATTGTGTGCTTTGAGAATGAGTTTGAAAAATTAAAACTTAAAAATAATTTATCTTTATTTCTTTATTTTAAACAAAATTAATTTAAACAAAATCTAAAAAAATTTATTTTAATATTTTTATCATTATTAACTTCTTTTAGTTTTCTTATTTTACTTTTTCTTCTTACAATTTTTATAGAAACTTTATTGTTTTTTTCATTACTATATTTTTTTTTCTTACCTGCTATTTTTATTATTACTATTATTACTATAATTGTAATAAATACTATTATTTTTGCTGTTACTTTTGCTCTATTAACGAATATTATTGTTTTATTATTATTTTTTATAATTAATACTATTAATATAATTAATTGGTGTCACTCCTTTAATCAGGTTTCTGCATGAGTGACTCCTTCCTTGTCAATCATTTATTTACATTTATTCTTAATAATGATTTTAGTTTTATTATTTAATATAATATAGATATTCTTATTCTTTTTCTTCTTATTATTATTGTTATTATTATTAATGTTATTGTAGTTAAATGATTGTAAATTTTGAGGAAAATAAATATTTTGTTGTTGTTGTTGTTATTGTTGATGAACTTCCACAGAATGCAATATTATGTCAACCAATTATATAATAAATGACACTATTTTCTTAAGAATGCTTCTCCACCGTTCTATTTCATTGCTAATCTGTTGGATAAGACCTTGATCGACAACTTGTTTATTTTATATCCTGATTGTTGCCTCCATTCGTTTCTCAGAACAACTGAAATGAGATGTCTCTTTTAGGCTTACTCTGTGAAAGTTTGTTGAAACCTTCTTTTTCCCAAAATATGATTTTGGAGTTTGGGTCAAAAGCCGAATCAGTTTCTGTAGAGTGTATAACCCATCTCCTCTTACTTGCTTATCATTTCTTGCTACCCTGAATCGACATTTGAGAAAACATGTTTTTCGGTTTAGGATATTCTTTATTGCTCTTCAGAAAAGGTATTGGATTTATTTTGATGATGCAATCTCTCTCTCTGAAAGGCAGCCGTTTTGGCCAAGTTGATGGATCATTAGTTAAGAATCTGCAAGTGTCACTTCTGTGCGAAAAATATGTTGTAGTTGTAAAATTATCATCTGCTTTAACTATTACAGGATTTAAATTACAATTAGATTCTTTATTTTTCTTTAATGTTTGCTGAGATTTTTGGCTACAAATGTCCAATGAATGAAGTTGATGAACATGTAGAAAAACTAGCTGAAGAAGTTGAACTACACAACAGAGGGTTACTCACATTATCTTCCTCTTGGTTAGATTAGAGACAGAGCGGAGGTCTCACTATATGTTTTTAAGGAGTTTTCATCACACAAAAATTTTGATTATCTATGTTGTGAAGAAGTTGGAGAATGAAAAGAATGAGTTAGCTTTGACACTCTATTTAAAAAAGCTTCATAGGCTGCTTCAGAGCCCTAGGGTAGTTTTTTTCTCTGAAAAACTGACCGTTTTTTTTAACATTTTCAATAAAAAAAATATTCAAATTCAAATTAACAGTATAAAACTTTATTTTTGCTTCTGGAAACATAAACTCCACATAATGTAAGTTTTTTTATTTTAACTTAGTATTAATGTCTCTACTGATTACAGTTTGCATTTCTTTTTATTAAAACATTTTTATTAAAATTACTTTCTTGTTGGTTTATTTATTTTATCGTTTGCACAAAAAAAACATGAGCTCCGCGTTAATAACCGAAATCATTTAAAAAAAGTAATTAAAAGAAACTTCTCAAAACAAACTTTAGTTTAGTTAAAATAAAGGAAACCATTAAAAAATACATTAAAAAAACTTTTTAAAAAGCAACATTTTTGAAATGAACTAAAAAGTAAAAAATAAACTTTTTCTTGGGACCTAAGGTCTTTGTGTACATGCACAACCTGAAATATCCATTAAGATCAATGACTAAAAATGTTCGACACCCAAGATTATAAATGGTAAAGATATTTTATGAAGTTATGAAGACTGCTAAAAAAATACTTCCTGCGGGGCCCGGGGCAGCCTGTCCTGGTTGTCTTCCCTAGGGACAGCCCTATATAGTATATATATATATATATATATATATATATATATATATATATATATATATATATATATATATATATATATATATATATATATATACATATATATTATATATATAATGTTGTTTTATTGTACCAAGTTATGATACAAAGTCTCTTGTTTGTTTGAGAGTGATCAATATTAAGCAAATTATTTACTAAATAGATCAGTATTATTATATAAAGAGTTTGATTATTTGAAAAAATACAACTTTGTGATGGAACTTAAAGTTTCATGCCCTTCGGCAATCATCAGCCATATTTTATTCTTTAAATTAAGAAAAAACCGTTAAAAAATACAAAATATAGAAATTAATAGAAAAAAACCATAACAAAGCAATGGAATGAGTTCTGACGTCAAAACAAACAATTTTTTAATTAATTAGAAAATTGCTCAATTACCCGTGTCGAATAGGGCAAGAAGGAACTTGTTTCGATGCCTGCACTTGGATACCATAGTTTGCAGGACTTCTAGATATATTATATAAATTGGATGTTTTATCGGAAAAAGTATATGTAAGTTTACTATTGCATATGGTAGAATGTCATCATTTAATTTGTCTCGGAAATTATTGTATACTTTACAAAATTTAATGTTTTTTATAAGATCTATCAGATCGTTTTCAAATGTAGACATCAGAAATTTGTTAGGGATAACTTGATGTTTTTATGCCGCAATTGTTATAAAAAATATTTTCCTTACTTTTTTGATCTTTATTAAGAAAAATTTATACTTTCTAATATAAACTCTGAACTTGTAAAGAAACTTCATCTAAATCAGTGAAAAAAACCCAAGATACCACAAACTGTTTTAATTGCATCAGTGATAAACGCCTTTATAAATTCCTTATTTTTGATATTGTTGATTTTTACCCTTCGATATCTGAAAAACTTCTTAACAACGCTATTCATTTTGCTGAGCAGCATCTAAACATTGAACCTAACCAGAAAACATTAATCTATCATGCAAAAAAATCATTATTATTTAACGATGATCAAATTTGGATTAAAAAATCAAGCAGTTAATTTGATGTTTCAATGGGAGCATTTGATGGTGCTGAAGTTTGTAATCTTGTGTGAATTTATATTTTGTTTCGAATTGCACAGTTTTATGGTAAAAATGATTTTGGATTGTACCGCGATGATGGTTTAGCAGTTTTTAAAAAAATGAGTGGTCCCCAAATGGAAAAAATCAAAAAACATTTTGTTGAAATATTTAAAAAAAACGAACTCACTATACCAATACAGTGCAACATGAAAATTATAAATTATCTTGACGTCACATTAAATCTCAATGACAATACTTTTCAACCATATTCTAAGCCCGGGAATTCTATAAACTATATTCATGTTGATTCAAACCACCCGTCTAATATTTTAAAACAGCTTCTGCATTCAATTGAGTTAAGATTGTCTACAAATTCGTCAAATGAAGAAATCTTCCGAAAATCTACTCCTATGTACAATAACGCGCTATTAAGATCCGGTTTTAATCACAAACTTTCATGTCACCCTAATTTAAATTTACCATATACCAAAAACCGTAAACGAAATACCATATGGTTCAACCCTCCTTTCAGCAAAAATGTTAGCACTAATATAGGAAAAAGCTTTTTAACCTTAATCAACAAACACTTCCCAATAAATCACAGACTCCACAAAATTTTTAACAGAAACACGATAAAAATAAGTTATAGCTGTATGCCGAATATGAAATCTTTTTTAAATGCACACAATCAACAAATTATTAACAACAACAAAATTCCACCTAAAACCAACTGCAATTGCCTTAATAAAAATACCTGCCCTTTATCAAACCAATGCTAAACAAAAAACATTGTATACCAAGCCAATATAAGTTCCAATAATCCTACTAACACTCCTATCAACAAATTCTACATCGGTATAAGTGAAACACCATTCAAAATTAGATATGCCAACCATATAAAATCATTTAACATTCTAAAATACAAAAATGACACCGAATTATCAAAAGAATTTTGGAAATTAAAAGATGCCAACTTAAACCTAGTTGTCAAATGGAAATAATGCTTACAACCAAGCAACGAAGCCCTGCAAACTATGCACATACGAAAAATATGAAATTCTATTTTCCAAAAATAAAAATCTGCTAAACAAAAAAAGTAAAATGGTATCCAAGTGCAGGCATCGAAACAAGTTCCTTCTCGCCCTATTCGACATGAGTGATTGAGCAATTTTCTAATTAATTAAAAAATTGTTTGTTTTGACGTCAGAACTCATTCCATTGTTTTGTTACGGTTTTTTTCTGTTAATTTCTATATTTTGTATTTTTTAACGGTTTTTTCTTAATTTAAAGAATAAAATATGACTGATGATTGCCAAAGGGCATGAAACTTTAAGTTCCATCACAAAGTTGTATTTTTTCAAATAATCAAACTCTTAATATAATATAATATATTTATATATATATATATATATATATATATATATATATATATATATATATATATATATATATATGTATATATATGTATATAGATATATATATATATATATATATATATATATATATATATATAGATATATATATATATATATATCTATATATATATATATATATATATATATATATATATATATATATATATATATATATATATATATATATATATATATATATATATATATATCTATATCTATATCTATATCTATATCTATATATATATATATATATATATATATATATATATATATATATATATATATATATATATATATATATATATATATATATATATATATATATATATATATATGTATGTATGTATGTATGTATGTATTAGGGTTATGACTTTTTAACTTTTTGCAAAAGAATTAATTTCCTGTGTCATAAATTGATGAACTTTTGCTCAAAAGTAATGAAAACAGGTTGTTTTTTTATTAATTTTCAAAAAAAAGTCATCCCCAACACAAAATTTATAAAATGGTATATAAGTAGTATTTGCAGTCAGTAGCATTATGACTTTCTGAAGCCTAGAATATCCTTGAATCTTATGAAACCTTTTAGAATTTTCTGGACTGTTCTGGATGCTTTTAGAAATTTCTAAAATTTTCAAGAATTCTCTAGAGTCTTCTAAAAGTTTATGGAAATTAGCAAGGTATAGACTATATAAGCTGCCTGATTGAGCAATGCTAATAACAATATATGAATCTGTATTCGCCAGATGGCGAAATATATTCAAGTATTATCTTCAATCATAATGTCCTAATAAAAAAGTGCATCCACTACTTAAAGAAACAAGACAATCTGGATAAAGAACCTCATACAATTTTATGAATCACATAGGAAAACTCAGTTAAACTCAGTGAAAAAGTTTTAGAGTCAGGAACTATCTCAAGACTGGAAATTCCAGAACAAGTCAGTGTGAAAAATGAGCAATGTGTCACAAGATCTTTTTGACATCTATAAAAAGAAAGAGAACCACCAGCTTGTATTTATTTTGTCTAACAAAACATAAGAATTGTATATTATGCATCAATTAAGCTTAACATTGCACAGCATTTTTTCGATATATACAGTAGCTTTTCATACTTGTAGAATTGTTATTTAAGTTTGTAACTTTGTATTTATTTGTAATTTAAAGTGCATGATGTAACAATATATGTTTTAATATGTTTAGAATGCTATGATGTAACAATACACTGCTAAATGCTTAAAAACTATGTAATAACTCTCCAATTAAAGAATAAAGATCCTAAAATTCTTTGAAATTTTATGCTAACACATATATGTTTAATTCTTATTTTTGGTTTGTGTTTGACCTTTTTTAACAAGAAAATCAAAGTAGTGTTTTTTTGATTAAACATTAAGTGATATACAATTAGGGATGGCAATCCCGGGATCCCGAAATCCCGGGATTTTGTACAAATTGTTCATCCTAAAATCTCGGGATTAGTCTTCGAAATTTTCAGGGATTTCGGGATTGTCAAAAAAAAAGTAAACGTTAATATAGTTTAAGCTTATAATTGTAATTAAGTTATTTGTGTATATATATATATATATATATATATATATATATATATATATATATATATATATATATATATATATATATATATATATATATATATATGTATATATATGTATATATATATATATATATATATATATATACACACACATATATAGTATAATATTAAAACTAGTATATTATAAAAAAGAAATTAAATTTTAGCGTTTGCTGGTGGAAAGAGCAAGTGTTTTTAATAAAAAATTTTAATAGAAGGTTTTTTTCTATTAAACTAACTTTAATAGAAAAAAACTTTAACAGTAGGTATACCTCAGGCCTATAGCAACCAGGTGGGCAGCAGGGGCACTTGCCCCCTCCCCTCAATAATTTTTCAAATAAATAACTTTGAAGAAATTGATTAAAAAAAAGACTTTTATTAAAGTCATTTTAATTTTAATTTTATTTTTATTTCCATTAATTTTAATTATGTATGTGATTTACAAAAGTTTTTTTTCTAAGTCAGTTTAACTAATAAAGTTTAAATTAACAAAAAACAGGTTTATCAAAATACAAAATTTTCTTAGCGTCTGTTTAAGTAATGCATATTTATATATTTTTCTAATTATTGTTTTGACTTATACTGTGTTACAATTTTAAGGTATTGTTTTATAATTTAAAGCACTTAGGTTCATTAATTTTTAAAAGTCTTAGATAAGTTTTAATATAACAAAATTAAGATAAAACATGTTTGTAACTTAATTTTAGGTTCGTTAATGTATTAAATGTTTTAGTTATATTATCACTAAACTAATCATTTTTAAATGTTTAATGAGTTCTTAAAAAGTAATTGTAGCGTTTTTAGTAGTGTATTTTTCTATTCAATCCCGGGGACAAATTTCTCAATCCCGAAATCCCGGGATTGAAAATTTCTGGGATTTTTGCCATCCCTATATATAATACTGCAGATTTGCATTTTGCCATCCCTATATATAATATTGTAGATTTATCAAATGAAAAATTTCTTAATCACTTGTAGCCCTAGTCTTAAGCTTAAATACTTCTTTCTTAATTTTTTAATCTCTTGTAGCTTCAATACAACATAACATAAAGACATAATATATATATATATATATATATATATATATATATATATATATATATATATATATATATATATATATATATATATATATATATATATATATAATTATAAAAATATAGTAAAATATATAAAAATTTTATGAAAATAATATTAAACTCATAAAAAGTTATGAAATCTTATATATTTTGTAATACGAAATGTATTAAAAAGTTGTGAAAATATTATAAGATATATAAAAATATTATAGAATACATAAAAAATTATAAAAATAATGTTTTGACTATCATTACCTTTTCATGCAAATCTGCAATAGGAATCTTTAAAAATGGCTTTAAAACATCTTCAACTTCTGTTAATGACTCCTCAAATGCATCCATTTTTTTATGTAAGGTTGGAGGAAAATCAGACATTTTTATTAATTGCTAAAAAAGTTATTTACATTTCAACAAATTAAGATTCTAACTTTCAATACCAGCAATTTTGCGATATTTTTTGCACACAAATTCTGACGTAAATATTGATGAAAATGATGTAAAAAATCAGCTTTGTCTCATTAGTGTTTTTTTTATTTTTTTACTGTAGTAAATCTAATGTTAAAAAACTTTGCTTTTAAAAATACTAAAATTAAACCAAAGGACTTTTGCATAATAATGATCTAAAATAACTAGTAACAAAAAAGGGAGGGAGGTGTAAAAGCCAGATAAATTTTGAAAGACATCAATAAGAACGATAATAATAAACTTCAGCTTCTCTAAAACCTTTTCACTCCATTTGCATCATTTTTTATTTAAAAAAATACAATATTGCTCAACTTGGCACAAAGTATTTTTATTGAATATTGAAAATCTTTTAATAAACTTTATTATACAGTATGAAAATATAATTTTTTATTTATATTAATTATTAGTAATCTCCTATATTAAATATAAATGTAATTACTTCCTCTTCCTATAATACAACTACTAATAAAAATAATAATAAAAATAATTACTAGTAGTACTATCAACATATTTATCAGATATCAGTAGATATGTACATGCAAAGATTTATAAATTTGTTGCTAATATAACTTTTTATTATAAAACTTTTATAACTGTTAAAATTATAAAAGTTTTTTTAATATTTATAATTATTGTAATTTTAATATTTATATTGTAATTATATTTAACAAAATTTAATTAAACTTAACTATATAATTACAAAAATGGTTTAACTCTATCAAAGGATTTTGATTTCTTTATTTTTTATTTCTTTACCTCTATAAGGTTGTGGGGGCCAACACAGTAAAGAAGGCTGATTAATCTAGCTAAAGTGCTTACAAATTGGGTTGATCAATAGCTGTATATTTAGGAAATGACATTGAAGTGTGAAATATTGGTTGTTCAAAACTTTAAAACAACCATGTACATGGCAATATATAGTTTATACTAATGCAATATTTTCCAATAAAATAATTAAATATTTTATTAGGTTTACACATTCATAATTTTTACATACTACTATTGCTATTAAAATGGAGAATTGCTGTTACAAGGGAGAAAGGGAGAACTGTATTATCAAACTTAATAATCCTTAGTAATACATTAAAAAACTTGATTGTAAATTGAAACTAAAATCTAGTTGAGCAACTGACTTATTTCTAAGAACCCTTTATTTATTTAAAAGATAACTTTTAAAAAAAAGAAAAACAAGTTATACAATCTATATATAGTATTTATGAATATATATAAAAAATATGGATTAATTACAATTTCTGTTAAAATGTAATTTATACTATCATAAATATGCTATCAATAGACATATGGTTAATGGTAGGTCATATGTTGGGAAAGTATACAAGAGTTATAATAAACTGCTATTTTACTATTTGGATCACCACCACCAACAACAACAACAAAAAACTAATAAACAAGAATCAAATATTACTGAAATCAATTTTTATATTTAATTTATTCATATAAGTTTTTATAAATATTTCTAGTGGTAGATAAAAAGTCCACATAACTATAAATTTGTAGAAAATAAAAAACTATCAACACATTTTACAATATCTAAAGGCATACAAAAAAACTTCATGAAAGTGAATGTGTATGAATACTTGTTGAAGACATCATTTTGAATATTTTTTAATTAACATAACACACAAAACACCTAACGTTAAGCCAATTAAAAAACCAGATAATGACAGTGAAGATCCTGCTTGATCATTTTCTTGGTTAGAACTTTTTTCACTAAACGTTAAAGATTCAACGCTTGAGGAGAGTGTATGAATATCAGCCTAAAATTACAATCAAATAATAAATTCAGCTAAATAATAAATGATAAAAATGGTTAAAACAATTTATGTGAAACTTTAACAAAATGTTTTATCAATCTTTTTTTTATTATAAAAATGTTTGAAAAAAAATATATTACTATCCAAATATAAAATTATTACTAACTAGGTATGCAGAGCCCTATAAGAAAATCATTTAGTCCATAAAAAATTTAACAAATACTAGGTGTTACACATGTTATGCTATTTATAGTATTATTTATTGTGGCATATTAATTATATTATTCATTTAGTATTTAATTTTAATATTAAGCCACAATACAATCTAAAATAATTTATGTATAAAAACATTAATTAAATAATGATTATCTAATTATAATTAAAGAAAGGGTCCCCAAATATGTATTGTACACATAATATATGATTGCAATAAATAACTTCATTCAATTTTTGTCATCACTCAGTCCAATGATATTAAATGTAATGAACAAAAGATATTGCAGAAAAAATCATGAATGCAAAAAAAGTTGTGAATAGAAGTTTGAATGCAAAAAATATTTCAGAAAGAATCACTAGCAATATTGGTTATGTAAACCAATTACAGAGATCAATTACACATTTAATAAACAACTGTCTGATGGTAATAGTAAATTAACATCAAAAGCAGGCTACAAAAAGCAATATAGAAAAAATCAAACACAAGCTTATCATACTGCTAAAAGTATCAGCTATGCTTGATAAAAAATGCAAGAATACAAAAAACATGATTCATATACTGATACTTGCTTCTGTAGTTAACAGGTCCACGTTTAACAACAATTGTCATAATCACAGTTCATTACACATTTTTTGTTTACTGCATCTTAAAGAAAAGTTTTTGATCAGCTCAGTCTGAAATCACTGCCTAACAGTTTGATAAAAGTAACCGTATTTTAAGTGAATATATATCAAGTAAAAGTATGTTATGTAATGAATATGATATATATACATACAGGCACTTGAAAATTTATCAGTAGATATAGCTTTTTTAGACTTTGCCAAAGCCTTCGACTCAGTTGCACATAAGAGACTATTATTAAAACTACAATCCAATGGGATCCAAGAACAACTATTATGTTGGTTTAAAAGTTTTCTAAGCAAACGAACACCAAGAGTGGTTCTCGGTGAGATAACATCTGAGTGGAAAAAAGTAATAAGTGGAGTACCACAAGGATCAGTTATTGGACCCCTTTTATTTGTCATATATATAAATGATTTAACAAGTAACTAATCATTGCAAATTATATGCAGATGACACAAAAATTATTTCAGTCATCAATACAGTTGAAGACAGTCGAACGTTACAGCAAGGCTTATGTAAGCTGGGTGAATGGAGTGAAAAATGGCAAATCAACTTCAATAAAGAAAAATGCAAAATTAAATATCAGCAAAAGAAATTTAAAATATAATTACTTAATGTGTAGCACATTCGATATAATTCAGCAAAATGCTTTAGTTATGGAAGAAACCAGGTTAGAGAGCGATCTTGGTGTAATAATATCAAACAACATCAAATGGGAAAAGCATATCAACACAATTGCGGCAAGGGCTAATAGAAAGCTTGGTCAGATAAAGAAATCTTTTTTTCGATTAGATGAAATTTCAATGAAACATTTATACACATCATTGGTTTGTCCACACCTGGAGTTTGCAGTGCCGGTATGGAACCCTTACTACCAGAAGGATATTGATAAAATTGAAAAAATACAACGTAGGGCTACACGAATAAATAGTTTAAGAAACTTTTGCTATGAAGATAGACTGAAAAAATTTAACTTGACTACTTTAAAAACAAGAAGAGAAAGAGGCGATTTGATTCAATTTTATAAAATAAGTAAAAATATGGATAAAGTTAAAGGAATTATCCTCCTAAAATAATTAAATATGCAATAACAAGAGGTCATACTCAGAAAATACAAAAACAATTCACACATTCTACCACAAGATTTAACTTCCTTAAAAACAGAATAGTTAACAATTGGAATAATTTAACAGAGGAGATAATTAATTCTAAAAATGTGAACATCTTCAAAAACAAGTTTGATCGTTTCGAAAAAAATATATATATATATAAAACAAATAAAACAAAAAAATATATATAACATTTAAAAAGGAAAAAAAAACCTTTGCAACGGCTGTCAAAGTTTTAGCATCTACAGATGTTAGACTCACACATTGTATGTGTACAGCAAAAATTTATTATTATTATTATTATTATTATCATTATTATATATATATATATATATATATATATATATATATATATATATATATATATATATATATATATATATATATATATATATATATATATATATATATATATTCATACATATATATACACAGTGGTGTACAATTGGATTTTGGTCTGTCACCGATTGGGCAACTGGGAGCAAAAATTTAGGTAACATCATTTGCCTGCTAATATTTCGAGTCATCCATCACCATTTTTTTTATTTTTTTATTTCGCATGAGGCATATTTCTTGTGCTGTTAAGTCATTTTTTGATACAGTGCTGTAGGTTAGAAAATATTTTTACAAACCAAAATAATTATTAAAAACTATTGGTAATATGAAAGCACACATCTGCATGAATGATTTTAGTTTTCCTACTTGCTTTAAGTGCTTTTTTTATAAATATATATTTTTTAACACAATGAAGCCTTTAAAAAATGAATAAAGTTTACAAGAATACTTATGAGTTTAAGGCAATAAAACAATATTCAAAAATGGTTTTTATCATTATTATTATTATAGTCCTCAGTCTTCTCCGTTTAAAATTTACTGCCAGCGCATTAAAAAGCGCTGGCCGCATAGTAATTATTTGTCTGGCGTGCGCTATTTTAGAAAATATTTGTTATTTAATTAGAATTTGATTAAGAAAAATGATTTGCTGCAATTTAAAAACAAAATTTTTTGGCAAACGCTTAAAAAAGCGCCAGCTGTAGTATTGGCGGGCCCACAATAATGCTGAAAAAACTCAGTGAGAGAGCAACAAAACAAGTTAATGAAAATCAAATTAATTTGTTCTTTTTTTAGTAAATTTTAGCTAAAGTTGCTAATTTTTAACAACTTTTAATTAAACAGCTCAAAGTGAACAAAAATTTTAACTAACAACTTAAACTTTTTACTTTAATGGTAATCATTAAAGTTGTTAATTCAAAGTTTAATAAAATAAAAACTAGGAAAATTGCATGTTCATTTTGACACTACCCATTTAAATTACATGACATCAATTATGTTGCTATGCAAATTTTAAGGATTTCTTTATAAATTAGCTTATATCTCTGCAACACAGAATAATAATAAGCTGATAATTTATATAAAATCACTTTATTGTCTTTATAGGAAAAAAAAAGAGTCTATTAGTACTATTAGACACCAGCTTCTTTAGTCTTATGATTCTTTAAGTCTACTAACAGTCATCAGTTTATGGATTTTGCCATTACATTTTTTATCTTCTTCATTTAATATCATCTAATAGTTATTGGCTGATTAAAATAGATTAAAAATGATAACAATTTAAGTAACTAAATAAATAGCAAATTTAAAATTAACAGTTTTAGTAAATCCATGGGAAAGCTTTGTTTGCCTTATATTGATTGAAGGAGTTCAAAGTAGTTTATTCTTTTTTGGGGGAATGGAGGATTTTGGGGGAATGATTGCATGCTCCAATCTTATTTCAGCTATACAGTCAATAGCCATTGGGCCATCTTCAATTCAACATTGTATTGTCAGACTGTTAAAAAGAAAGTCTATTTATTTAGTGTATTTTTTTTTATAAGTATTTTTTATGGTAGACTATATTTTATAAGTATAGTAGAGTTTATTTTAAATGCTAATTTAAAAATGTTATAAAAAATATAGAAAAAATATATTGATGAAGAGCAACACTATTACTTTTAACGTAAAAATATTTTTGTGGTGAAAAATTATTAGATAATAAAACGTGTTGAATTCAGATGGGAAAATTACTTTTAACTAAACTTAAACAATATGTGACCCATCTGACCGAAATCATCATAATGTCAAAAATGACATAATTTTAATTTTGTACATCAATTCCAAAATGGCACTTAGAGCTTCAAAATGATACCAAAACGAGTACTCTGTCTTGATTCTACCATTTCAAAAAAAATGAGGCTTAAGTTATACAAAATATAATATATAAAAATGTAAAAAATAAAAAAGTTATATAAAAATGTAAAAGCATATAAAAAGGTTATATAAAAAAAAGTTAAATAAAAAGTAAATCTCTATAGTAACTCTCTATAATAACCGGAGGAACCAAGTGCCTTGAAGAACCAAATAGTTTTACTTATTAAAACAAAATTTTTTTAAAGTTAACTGATTTATTAAATTGAGTGAATAAATTTATCAAACATATGATTCAGATTCTTCACCTTAAAAAAATGGTATAGCTAACTGATTTTGAAAAGCAACTACCTCCAGCTTGACAATTATTAGAAGCAAAAGCTGAGCTACAGATACTCTTGCTTAACCTCTGCTTGGTTTTTGTTGTTTTGTGTGTTAGCTCAACAGTCTAATAGTCATATTCATCTCTGTCATGTGATCAGTGTCACGCAGCAACCATTTAAGAAGGAGAAGAGCAAACCACATCTTGCAGAGATTCCTTAATGTATTCACGGATTTTGTTAAACAAATATCTTTGTCACTGTTGTGTAAGTCATGTGAATTAATTTCTTATTTGATTGTTGTGGAAGATCTACTACGCTGCATTTCAAAAGAGTAATTTCTATTTCTTTGCTCTCGAATATTTTGCCCGGGTGTCGAACATCAAAATTAAAAACTTTTTTATACTTGAGAATAGTCGAAAAAATGGACTGAGATGTTTTTTACATTCACCAACTTTGACAGGAACCATTTCCACTTTGTATCTGACTCACAAAAACGCTTTCATTCACCAGTCTCAAACTCGTTCTGTGACAACACAGCATGGTGCCTGATTGCAATCTTGAACATACCAAAACATATTATTGCAGTGAAGTTGTGCATTAGTCTCTCCTTGTCTCTACTTTAAAAAAAAATCTCTACTTTAAAAAAAAATCTCTACTTTAAAAAAAAAAAGATGTAAATAAGACACAACACCATTTGATCCTTTTGATATAAGATAGGTTTCAATGTAGTTTATCTGCTTTTGGATTTTGCTTTTGGGACAAAGTAAAAACTGTAGTGCAATGATATTGGGCAACTATAGGAATCACTTGCATAAAACTTGTTCAGCTGATTGTTTCTTTCAGCTGCTCTTAGCAATAATTAACAATCATGAGATGGTATTCTTATTTCTGCAAATTTCTTCTTCCAGGGTGTTCGCACCCTGGTAAATCAAAATGTTGTTTTATTGGCGTGTCCATTATAAATCCATCATTGGTCAAGCCATTAAGATAAATGGTGTAAATTTAACCCCTAAACAGTTTTTAAATTAAACACTTTAATTTAAAAACTTTTGTCTTAGTAGATAGCATTAACTTTTCATAGTTACATTTAGGACTAAGCACTCATCCAGGAAGCACTAATGCATGATGTTTTGTATAACTTGTGATGAATGTAATAGTGCACTGAAATTTTTTTTTGGACTGCATGTCATTGCAAAAAGATTTATGGTATAAAATATTTTTCCAAGGAAAATGAGAATTTGATCCCTTGGCCCCATGACTACAATGTCTTGTCTCTGCCTTATTTTATCCTCAATTGATAAAACCTGATGACATGGCTATCCATTATAGTACTGAGCACCTGAAAAGAAGTTATTTAAAAAATTTTAAAAGACTTTTATGATAAAATATCTGATTTTCTGGCATTTTACGCATTTGATGTCTTCATCAAGAACAACCTTTGGCTTTATCACAGCATAGTCCAGCATGTGGTCATAATCATTTATTAGCATGTTCTTCTTCATCAGATCCTGACTCTGACTGGAATAGGTGATCAACAACTTCTTTCTCATTTGGGATATTGAAAACTTTTTTTACTTGTTTTTAAAAAAAAGGTGTAAAAAACCATTAAGAAAAAGATATATAAAAGTCAAATTTTATCAAATACTTTACTTCCTCATATTTATTATGCATTTTTTTATATCTATTTTGGACAAAACTCAAATTTTTTAAACATATCCTTTAATATATTAATATATTTTCTGCTTTTTAGAAGTTATAAATAAAGAATATACTTGTTAAATGGTTTTATTATTCTGTTAAAAAAAATAGCCCTGTTTTTTGGCGGGAGGTGTATCCTATTTATTAATTTTTTTAATTAAAAAAAATATATATATAATGAAAATATGACTACCATTTACCTTTTACCAAGTCTTGCTTCTGACAAGACATGGTGAAAAATAATTACATTTTATCAGTTTTTTTCATTTTACACTGTTTGATAAGTTCTGACATGATAACAATTTTGGTTAGAAGATTCATATAAAATGAAATTTTTTGTGTTGAAGGTTAACTAACTTTTTTATTAGAAGTCAAATGCTTTATAATAACACAACTATTTTATACACTTGATGATTCTTTTTGCTTCCTGATGACATTATTTGCTGATATCAATTTATTGATTATGCAGATTCACATATTATATATTATATTGATGATATAGATTTGCTGATATAAATTCAGGCCTTGTTTGAAATAAAAAAAGTGTTTAATGTATTAGCTTAACGCGGTATTTGACGTCATAAAATTATCTTTATTTTTTTTAATAGACGTTAAGTATTTCAACTACCGCAATAAATAAATAACCGCTAACTAGTTCAATTTAACAATTAACTCAAATAACTATAAACATTTTAAATGTAAATTTATTATGAAAAGTTTGTTATGTTATCAATTGTTATTTTAATATTAATTTTAGTTTATTATTATTTAGTAAAAATATATATATATATACATATATTTTAATTATTTCTGAAATATATTTTTGAATAATTATTGTTTATAAATCCTTATTGAATAAAAAATAATGATGATTTTTACTTTTAAAATTTCTGGAGTAAAAAAAAAAATATTAACATTGATAAACAAAAACCCTTGTTAATTATTTAAACAATAATGATGATTTTTTTTTTTTTTAAATTTCTGGAGTAATCAAAAAATAAACATTGATACTCAAAAAAATACTCAACTAAAATAATATAAGTATATTTAATAATTTGAATTGTATTTGTTTATAATAAACGTTTGTAAAAATTTGTTCATTAAAAATTAAGTTCCTTAACTTATAAACAAACTCAAAAGTATTTTCATTCTATGTATAATTCCAAAACTCTTTTTTTTTTTCCCGTTTGTAAGCAATTTAACTTGGAATAATAAAATAAAAAAAGAATAAATATGAGGTAATCTTTGTTAAGAACAAAATTAATTTATTTAATGAACTATATTTTTATTTTTATTTATACACCAACTTAAATAAAATATAGTAACATGTTAAAATATTTTAACATGACTTGTGTCATTTATAAACCGTAGGGCAGCTGCCCTTACGGTGCCATTAGTTTTGAATAATATTTTATTTTGATGAAGATCACATAACTTATATTTGATTTTAATAACATAAATCTCTTTTTCAGTGATAGTTTTAATTAGAAAAGGCAAAGATAAAATTCTGTGCAAAAGTAACTTTAGAATTTATTTTGATTCAATACATTAACAAAGTAGAGAGCCTAAATAATAGATAAAACGCTTTTAAACTAGAAAAGTTTACTTATTTATATGCAAACTCATTTTGTTAAAGAAAAACATGACAAACTCACCCCACATTACCCTATATTTAGTTTGATTTACTGAATGGATAAAGTACATCGCAGTAAATTTATCTATAAACTAAATCAAAACAACCAGTTAAGTTACTACAGTAACTTACAGCTACTCAACTATTAAATTTACTTAATATATGCAAAGACTCACAAAAGTTAGCCATACAAATGTTTCTATTTATATCTTATATGTTGTTAACACATAATATAAGCTTTTAACTAAAAATTATTTTAACAAGAAATCTTGCATAGAATATAAAAAAAAAAATTAAATCCAGTTGCTTGTTAAATGTTCAAGGGTCTTGAAGGGCCCTTGAACATTTAATGAGTTCCTAATATTATTATTAAAAAAAAGTTCTTTAAAATTGTATTATGTTGGTTCTCAATGTTGGGTCAAATTAGATGAAATTATTTATTTATAATTAGATGAAATTATTTATTTTTAATTTGATGAAAATTTTAAAAATGATAATTATATAATAAAAAAAATATTTTAAATCTAGTGTTTTTTAAAAAAAAGATAATGGCATAATATTTCGTCGATGTAAGCTTTTAATTATTTTTATAGATTTTTCTATGAGTAATTTTATATTTTCTTATTATTTATTTACAAATATAAATTTATTATTATTATATCAGATGAAATGGGATTGTCAAAAAAAACAAATGTAAAAAAACAAAAAATCTAAATGAACAATAAATGTAAAATTGCATTTTTAGAAATCATTCTTCAATTGACTAATTTTGTTTCGCTGAAATTTTGTATTTTGGTAAGTTTTGGTATTGAAATAGTATACCCGAAATTCCAGTTTAAAATGGTTTTGACGTATTTCCTGCTGATCACTAGTACATACATACAGTTGCAGTGGTTGTGTGACCAGAGGTGCAAATGAATACAATAATTTAAAACATTATTAATATGGAACAAAGAGATATTGACAAATGTTTAAAATTTAAAATGTGAACTAGTATACACAACTATATATTGATAATGAAAAAATTTACAAGTAAAATCTTACATTTAACATCTGACCAGCTTTCTTTTTTAACTGAAGGGTAACTTGATTTCGATTTGAAATGAAATATTTAACAGCTTCATCATGGGTAACATTGGCGACACAATAACCATTGACCTTGATATAAAATAAAATAAAAAAATGTTTTTAAATAACATTTCTTTTTAGGATATAGGCATAAAAATGGGTTTTTATTATATTATGTTAGTGGATAACATTATTCAACTGCTGAAAATAGTTCTATTTCATTAAACAATCACTTTTAATTTTAATTGCTGTATTTTCTGTTTATTAACAATCTCGAATCATTTCTTGGTTGACATTTTAATGTTGGCATCATGTTTTATTGTTGACATATTCAATTCAGTGAAAATATAAAACTTCTTTTTTTTTTTTACAGAACTTACAATACTTTTTAGAATACTCTTTTAATGTTAAATTTTAAATCTTTTAATTTTTTTTTAAATCTATTTATAACTACCTATTTTGAAATAGACTTGTTTTTCTTGGAAATTAATGAATTTTAAATTTGAAAACATTAGAGACCATTAGGAACTTTTCTTGCTTAAAATATATTTAAAATGTTTAAAATACTTGTGAAATTACAAACAATTACCACATAAAAATGTATAACCTAATTACTTAGATGTTTGTTAATAAAAACATTATTAAAGTGTTTATATAAACATAATTAACAAACTTTTTTTATTGATTTTTTTAGGCCTAAACAAAAAGAACACTGCCGAATAAATGCTTAAAGATACTTCGACCAAGAGAAACACTTTCAAAGGGAAACTCTGATATGTTTTTTTCAGAGTTTCCTTTTAAAAATTTGCCTTGTTCTATACACCACCATTTACTTACAGCTAAGACTGCAATTTTCTGATTAAGATAAATCAGAATTTTACCAACAAACAAAAAGCAAAAAATATTATAAAAAATTCAACTCCAATTCATATTTCAATATGCTAGTATAAAATCTACAAGTTCCCAAAATAACAAGTATAGGTCAGTTAAGTTTTGATGATATCACTGCAAAAATAAAAACATAGTAGACAACCTCAAATGTAAAGAAACTTGGTAGTAAAAACTGCAAAGATGCTTAAAAAATTATAAAAATGAAGTATATAGAGTATATAGACAGCTATTAGGTTAATCACAATGTGTAATAAATTTGTAATTGTATTGATTTTTATGTTTTTAATTTGAACTGAAAACAAGAAAGAAATCTAACCTTGCTTGAAAATATAACTTTTTAATTTATTGTAAAAATTGAAATAGTAATCAAAAAATCTTTTAAAACCAGTTTTTCCGAATTTGGCAGCTAAAACTGGCCACACTGAATTCATAATTATTATTTTGAAATAGGGTGGTTTTTAGTTCATTTACAAAATAAGATAAATAATACAAAGAAATACCAAAAAAAATTTGTATTGATTTTAAAAACACAACTTCTATTTTCTTGGTAAAAAACTTTATAAAGCAAAAACAAAAGTTAATATAAAAATAAGTTTTAAGTCAAATAAAAAAATTTAAACAAATTAAAATTAGTTACAAAACATACTTTAAGTATTTGATCACCAACTTCTATTTTGCCAGACTTTTCAGCAAGACCTTGAGTTTTTAAATTACTAACAAATATTCCTGTGCTTCCCCTGTAAGGTCTATTTGTTCCGCCTGAGATATCTAAGCCAAATCCTTGAAGCTCTAAAAAATGGATTTAAATTGTACAATTTCAAAGCAATTATAAAGCAATTTTACAGTTAATTATAAGTATTTGAACAACTCTGTTTTCTATCAAGATTTCTTTAATCTAAAGAAAAAAGAAAAATCCAAAAAAACAATTTATGTATATTTGTTTAAAAATATTTCTATTAATATTCAATTAACTTTTCTTCTGAACTTAAAAAAACTAGTAAATCCGTCTGCAAAATCAAAATATTGATATCAGTGATTTGATTAGTGAAATTTGACTAGTGTTTTGAGAAATGCTGCAAATCAAAATTGAACTACTGATAACTAAAATTTTGTTTTAGGAAGTCAAATGACTAAATGAATATATTTCATAATAAGCACATATAAGTATATAACATAAGTATATAAACATTGGGAATGCAATTCTAATATCTAAACAATTAGATGTGGTAAACTATATTAAGTAAACACTTTCCCAAGGACAAAGAAAACTATGGTCAAGGAGGCTAATTGTAATTCTTAATATATAATTGTTGTTACAGTTCCCTTTCAATCCGACAACTCTGAAACAAAAATCTTTACAAACGAGGCTGAGAAGCAACTTGACATATGACTGTATATTAGAAAGCAATGCAAAACTTTAATATAAAATGTTGATATATCTTAATTACTAAAAGCTTTCCAATACAAATTATCTCTACCTAACAATTATCTAATCTCTCTCTCTCTCTCTCTCTCTCTCTCTCTCTCTCTCTCTCTCTCTCTCTCTCTCTCTCTCTCTCTCTCTCTCTGAAAAAAGCTATAAAATACTTATTATCTATATCTAACTCCCCTCTCTCTCTCTGAAAAAAGCTTTACAATACATATTATCTCTACCTAACTCTCTCTCTCTCTCTCTCTCTGAAAAATCTTAGATATTGTTTAAAAAAAGCAACACACTAGATTACTTTACATACATTCTTTTTATCTAAACCAAAAACAAAGTTAAAAGTTTGTTCAGGTCTGGCCTAAGAGACTAATAGGAACCTCTTTCTTTTAATATCTATCTGAGACACCAAAATATTACAGAAACTTTATAAATAATTATAGTAATATATAACCTGGATATTTGTTTAAAAGAGTCACTTCAACGATTTCATCTTCGTCGTCACTTTCAATTGTAAAATGAACTCTGTCACTCTAGTAGTTTACAAAAAAATTAAGCTAAAACCATAAAAGAAATAAACAACAGCAACATACATAAATAAATCAACTAAGTAAATAATGCTTCTAATAACTTTTTTTTTAAAACAAAATCAAATAAAATACATTTTGTAAAAAAAAACTTATGACAAAATCATTTCAATCAATTATTAAAAAATTTATTTCAGAAAATTTAGTTGCTTTATTTGCTTTATTTAAAAAATAAAATCAATTTATTTTAGAAAAATAGTTGCTTATTTAAAAAATAAAAACAATTTATTTTAGAAAAATAGTTGCTTTATTTAAAAAATAAAAATATTACTTCTTAGTAAACATTTGTTTACCAATACCAATCAAGCAGCATGAAAATGGCACTTGTGATTAAAACAATGATTGAAAAAAGTTTAAGGTATGATTTATAATAACAATAAAAATCTTTGTTTAGAAAACTCTTTTTAAAATGAGTAAAGAGTAAATGAACTAATATAAAGTAAATGATAATGTTAACAACGTAAAATAAGAATAATTTTAATGTTCAGATTATATAACCAAAATGTAATGACAAAGCTAACAATATATGAATCGGAAATTGAAAAAGGGGACATGTCCTGCAAAAATTCACATAACATGTCCCCTTTTTCAAGTTAGCGATTCATATAACAATATCAATATTAATAAAAATAAAATTACTATTATAATTATAATAATAACAATAATAATAATAACAATAATAATAATAATAGCAATAATAATAATAATTGTTACAATAATATGTAATAACAGTAAAAATTGTAAAATTGTATTACTAAAAGTAATCATTTATGAAATTCCTCTAGACTGAAAAATTCACTCCTAAATTAAAATCTTTATTTAACTCATAAACTTACCAACATGAAGGTCTATTTTAAAATATGGACCTTCATGTTGTGCCAAAGTACCTAGCAACCAGATACACAACAGATGTAATACTCAAGGTGTCTCTCACCCACCTTAAAAAAAACTTAACAGTGGTATGTGATATAAATCTAATTTCATTTGCTCCTGTGCACTTACCTTAGTCATTGTTCAAAATTGAAAATATTTTAAATTCAACATGATTAATTCATAAATTTGAATATATTATAAGCAACAAATTGAATGTTTTTTTGGTTTCTAAACCAAAATCTACAATTGCAAAGGAAAAACAAGTGATGTCAAAAGGGACACTAATTTCAGGATTTAATGCAGCATGTATATTTTACATTCTTAAAAAATACTTTTATGCTAATTTATCATGAATCGTACTTTTTACTAACTTAAAATAAATATATAAAACTTGACTGCCAACCTAAAAGTGTTTGAGGTCAGCAAAAAATTGCTGACCTCGTTTCAATGTTTAATGGTAACCTCTTTGTGTCAAATTTTTTTGCTGACCTAATGCCAACCCCTAACAGTTTGAGGGCAGCATTATTGCCGACCTTGTTTTTCCAAATTCCAAGGGTTGTTTTATATATATATATATATATATATATATATATATATATATTTATATATATATATATATATATATACATATACATATATATACACACACACACATATCTATACATATATCAGGCCTTGTTTTAAAGCGTTGAGCTGCCGGCAATTTATGCACGAATTACGTTCATCTAGAGCGATTTTCATAAAGCAACTTTTGATATTTTATTAACTTTTAAATTGCTCTATTAAGTGGTAAGATAAAAGAAGTAATTAATTTCATAAAAAACCACTTTGAAGATTATGTTAGATGTAAGTGCTATTTACTAATAAAAAAACTCAAATAAAATTAAAACTACAAAAACTTAATCTCTATTAAGCTAATTATTTTATCGAACAGAAAATAAAATTATTTATAGTTAAAGATAATTTTTATTTTTTTAATTCAAAGTTATTAACTAGAACATAAAAGAAAAAATATATATATATAATAAAAACTTTTATTTATCATCTTGAGAGGAAAAGAATATTTATGCAACTTTTGATTGCATTAAAAAAATTTATTTAAATTTCTATATAGTAATAAATAATTTATACTTAATTTTTTTTTTATTGTATAGATCAATTTTTTCGCTTGAAAACCCTAATACGCTAGTTTATAGTGAAACATGAACGCTAATTTAAGCTTGAAGCAAAGATCATTGTAATTTAATTCTGATAAAAAAAAAATATGATTTAATTCAAAAATAATTTAATAAAAATATAATTTTATTCTGATAAAAAAATATACAAGGGTTGAATTAAGCAATCGCGAAATGAAAAATCCTGAAAAATATCTGGTCTTTAAAATTTTAGTTAAAACAAAACCGTGTTCTTTGTTTTAAATGGGCGAATCAACTTAAATTTGTTAGCAAAAGTAGGAAAGCATCTAGAAAAATAGAATGGGGATATTCAAATAATATTTAAAACTTATTAAGGAACTTAAACAACTTTATAAAAATGTACTGTATAAAAAGTTTAGCATTATGAAAAACGTTACTAATGGTCCAGAAAAATGCGCGTCAATTTTAAAATCACCTACTAAAAATGTTGTATTGGTTGATTTCAAAATTAATGCACATTTTTCCGGGCCGTTAGTAATACTTAAAAATGCTAAACTGTTTATAAAAGTATGTATACAAAAAGTTTTTGAAGTTTTAAAATTACTTAAATATGCATTCTATTTTTTTTAGATGCATTTCTACCTCAATTAAATCTTGGTTTTACTTATTTAAATCACTTTTATTTATGATACCTTGATTAAGTGTTGCATAAGCAAACAATAAATTATAAATGTAAGATAAAAGTTAAAAAAGTAATAACACTATTATAGTGTTTATATTTTTATAACACAGTTAGTGATTATAGTGTTATTACTTTGGTAGTTGTAAAATTATTGTTTTCTTTTTGTTTTATATAACTTTTTCGCTAAGTTAATTCGTCCATAAATACAAAGTTTACAGTCTTGCATGTACTTTGACTTTACAGACCAGATTTTTTTACAGATATTGGGTTTTGCAATCGCTTAATTCAACCCTTGATATATAATTTAATTTTGATTTAAAATATATATATATATATATATATATATATATATATATATATATATATATATATATATAAATCGAAATTTTATATATAAATTAAAGTTAAAATTGAAGTTAATGCTTGGGTTTAACTTAACTGTCAAATTTATTTTTAAATGTTACTAAATATTGTTCAAAATTTAAATTTTATTTATTCTTAAAAAAAAATTAGCTCATTTTTATCGCATTTGTTATTTCAGTTTTCTTTCCTGAACATTTTTTTTTTTTTTTACTTAAAATTAAATATTAAATAAATGTGTTCCAAGGCTGAATTAAGAATTAGCACAAAACATAAGTTAAACTTATTTTTATAATGCAAGAAGAGCGCAGCAATTATTTTTTGATAAATGATATATACAGCAATATAATTTTAACAAATGGTGTTCAGAAAATAATTTTGCTTTCAAAACAAAATCGCTAATAAAATAATAAACTTTTATTAAATAAAGTAGATAAAATAACATAATTTTTTTTTTTGTTACTCGCTAATTTTTTTCAAATAAAAAATCTTTTTTAGCTGCAAATTTTTTAAAATGATTATTTAAGAAACAATTGTTTTAAAAAAATTAAACATATTTTATTTCATTTATACAAATGTCAAGAAAAACAACTTTTTATATGAAATTTTTTTTTAAATGTAGTATTAAATTTAATTATTTAATATTAAAAAATTAAAGAAATGAACATTTTGTTATAGCATTAATAAAAAACGAGTTAAACAATATTTAACTCATTTTGTGGTAATTAACATTATTGCAGTAATTTAAAAAAGTTATCAATATATATATATATATATATATATATATATATATATATATATATATATATATATATATATATATATATATATATATATATAATGATGATAATAATATATCTAATGTATATATGATGATATTAAGCAGAGTCAAAAGTAAACTTTGATTTAAAAAATACCCATACGAAGTAGGGCATCCAATACTGGTATACCGAAAACCGGTATACCAGCTGTTTTTCCAATACCAATACAAAGCTTGTAATACTGGTATGTACCAATATTTCAGTTATTTTTATTATCGAACAGATATTGTTTGATAAGACCATAGTTACAAGAAATATATTCTTGTGGCTATGATGAGACTTTGTGCGTGTTTAGACAGTGATTTTTAGAGATTTATAAGCGCGAAAATATCACCAAAGAAAACTTAGATTATAAAAATGGATAAAAAAAGTTTTCTTAGATGTATAAAGTCTTTTTTAATATTTAGTTAGCAAAGTATTAAATAAGTTACATTTATATTTTGAAATATTAAACTCTTTTAATATTTAGTTAATATCTAAGCAAGAAAAAATCAACAAACATTTTCGACATGCCAAAATCATCCTAATCCATTTGCCAAAGAATTAAGAAATATGCTACTAAAATTCAAAACTCTATAATAAAAGAATTATCTGAACTTCACCGGCAATCCAATTTAGTCTTAGGTTTGACGAGTGGACTGTAAAAAATAGTTGTCATTTGAACATTAATGTTCATTCTAGAAACAGATTTTAGAATTTGGGTGATAGTATTTGTAGAAAAGAAAACTTTACGACGATGGAAAAGCTTAGCAGATAGACCGGGTCCAACTACGTTTACAATGCGCTTTTGAACCTTGTCGGGAAGAGAAAGAGCATCATTTGAAGAACCAGCCCAAATATGACAACAGTATTCCATACAGGGACGAATAAGAGATTAGTAGAGGTAGAGAATGGAATATAGGGGAGAGAAGGTGTAAAGAATGGAGAATAGGGGAGAGAAAATGGCAAGCACAATAAAGAGGAGACGGATTAGATTTAGACGGATTAAGGATTTTTCAGAGCTCACTAAATTCAAATAACTTGCAAACAATTTCGCCCCATTGATAAGCAAAAGTTGTAAAGCTGTTTAAATGATCACCAACAAAAAATGAAATTTTTCAAGTTTATCTAAAAACTAAACATGGTAAAGAACTGTATTAATGTTAAATAATAAGACCAGATGGAACAGCGTAATTTTTATGCTAGAGCGTTTTTATAAATTAAAAAAATTCTATTCAAAAAGACCTGAATGACTTAAATTCAGCTATTAACATTACGGAATCTGAATTAGAATTGATATTAGCAACAGTATCTATGTTGATACCAGAGAAATTGGGTGTAGAAGCTCTATGTCAGAAAGATCTATTCTTCTATCAGCTGATACTACCTTGGCATTTATGCTGCAAAATTTGGACGTAGTACCATTAAGCAACAATATGAAGACATTCTTAATTAAAAGAAAAGAAAGATACACAATTTTATTTTATTTAATATCTTCATAAATGAGATCAAGTGCAAAATAATTTTGGTTCAGATATCATATTTGATTGGCTAACTAAAACTGCTTTGAAAAATTTAATTGTGCATCTTACCTAGCAGCTCTCATCGGTCATAGCTGAAACTACGGCATTGCCATCCAAAACAGATGATGACGAAGATACCATAATGTCGAAGATGAACCTTTTACTTTGGCATTATAAGAGTAGCTGGACATGGCCAAAAATAATAAGACAAAAATGAAAACAGTACCAAAAACAAATTGAAATAATAACAATTTAACAAAATGTGTTAGGTTTTCCTCATATATACACATGTTAGGTCTTTCTCAAATATAGATGTGTACCATCTTCCTCAAAATTTTTTTATGTTTTTCGTTTTTTGAATTAATTAATTTTATATATTATTTTAACTTAAACATTAAAGTTTTTGAACCGTTTATTTGTAAATCTGGTGTTAATACCAATATATCGGTTTTCACTAAATTTCATACCGAAAAACCAGTATTTAATTTTTGGTCTGGTATTGAAAGCCCTAATACAAAGTGTCAGAAGTGGAAAATGTGGAAAACCATTCATCGCAATTGCGAGAGATGAACAGGCAATTTGAAACATTTGTGTTGAAAACTGAAGAAAAAGTACAAAAGCAATTACTAAAATCATACAAGAAGCTAGTATCATGATTTATAACAGAACTACGAGGAGTTGAATAGGAGATCTGGAGATTAAATGCTGCAAACCCACAAAGAAACCTAAACTTCGTCCAGCAATCAAATCAAAACCTCTTATTTGGGTTACATAAACAACACCTACATGTCTGCTGAAGATTGGCAAAATGTAAGTAAATACTTATTTAACTTTTTATTGCAACAGCATTACTGATTAATAGGAGTTTTCATATTATTTTTAATTTTTTCAGGTGTGTTTCTCAGATTTTCATAATTTGAAACATTAATGGATGAGTCTTTTTTTCTTAGAATCTGGAAAGAAAAAATATATAACTTAGAATGTGTTATGAAGACAGTAAAACACTCTCTAAAGTTGATGGTGTGGTCAGTTATAAGTGGTAAGGGCAGTGGCCTTCTTTGTATAGTTGAAGGGATGATAAACCAGGATAATTAAAAGAAAGTGTTAGCTCCAAACTAATCAAACTTGTTCTCTTTTGAGCTATTTTGACCTTATTCTGCTTTTTATATTGTAGATACAATTCCTTTTTTTACAACTTCTGTTTTATTCTGTTATATTTTGATATTATTCTGGAAAGTCCCTTTTTGAGCTGAATCAGTTGGGCTGTTTTTCGATACTTTTAATTCTACAAAAATATTGCATAAACGCTTGCAAAAATTGTATAAAATGAGATACAACTAGAGTCCAGATAAACTTTGGAGTCTTGCATATGAGTTTGTGGTGAAATTGAAAAAATGGCTGCCTCATTTAAGACAGGGTTGTCTAAATCTGTGATTAGAAAAAAAAAAGCTGGTAAAGACTGGTTGACTGCATTATGAAACGAGTTTATCAATTCAGAATGTAGGACATTGATCGGTAGAACGTTGGCTTTTAATTCACACAAGAGACATATTTAAATCACATGAGAGACATTTTACAACAATATTAATGTTTTATTGCAAAAGTTTTTTTACCTCATCAGATCTGGAATGTTGACAAAATGGAGATTGCAACAGTTTAAGTGCCCAAACATTATCTTTATTGCTAAACATGGAACACTGGTGACTATATGCAATGTAGTAAATGTCTGTATTTTTATATATTTTTATCGGTACATTTGAAGAATTCTTTTCTGAAGAATGGACCTTTATTCTGAGCCAATATAACCTAGGGAGCTGTATAGATGATAGATAAAACATTCAAGGTGTGGTTCACCCACTTTTTGTCAATTTGTCTATAGCACAATTGTCAAAGGAGAAAGTGATTCTTTTAGTTGATAAGAAATTTTTAAAAAGTGCATTTGACAATCAACTTTATTGATGCAGCAAAAGAAAAAAAAGATTTAAATTTAATTTAATTGTACATACCCCCATGGGTACAAGAAATGATTAGGTTTGTCTACCTTTTTTAGACATCACATCTTGGGCCCATTGGGACATCACTAAAACTCCAACCTCTAGATGTTGGTGCTTGTGGACCTTTTAAACCCTCACAAATGTAAATCAGATTCTTAGCTTGCAAACAACCCAGTAAAAACAATTCCTATTTTTAAACCGGTAAAAGACATGTCATCAAATAACTTGATGAAAAAATGAGTATTTATTTTTCCACAATAGTTATTTCAAATGGTAGATATATATTTTCATTAGGTAGATAAAACTGTTATAAGAAACTTAAAGTTAATAATACTAATTATGCTAATTATATATTTATTTTTTTATGCAACTTAATTACTTAATTTTATTTCAAATGTCATCATAATAAAAAAATAGGAAAAATAAATCAAAAAGCCAAGTATAATGAATAAAATACTTTTTGAAGTTTACCTGAATCTAAATTTTAGTAAATAAAAAGTAATTACCATATCTCTTGTCTCATAAATTTCTGAAATTCGTCAGCTAAAAAATAATTTTGAATTAAAATTAAACTTCAAAAAAAAATTATTTTATGAGTTTTGTGAGTGGTTATTTTTTTTTCAAATAATTTGTCCTAGTCATTACATTTAATTAATCTTATATTAGGGCATATAAATTTTATTTGCCTTGGTGAAAGCCACTTACTTAGAAAAAGGAAAACCCTGGTATAAAACCTTCTATTAATTCTACAGACGAGGAGGAGCCCATAAACTTGAATGGTAATTTTATTTTCTATTTTATATAATTCTATTTTGTTTTTAGCTTTCGATGTTTATATCTGATAGTTTAAATTCTTTAAAAAACTTCTAGAATTGCATACAATATACCACAACACATAGTCCAAATTTTGAGATTTTCAAGAAATTAAAAAATCAAAGCACAAAAAAACTTAAAATGTTGTTAGAGTTCAAATAATAGGTTCCTGATTTGCAAAACATACTTGAAACCAATTGTAAAATGCAAAAACAATTTATGAAGAGCAAAAAAAAGTTTATGATATTACTTAATTTATAAACAATTTTTAGGATTTTATGTAAAAAAAAAAAAAAAAAAAAATTATAAAAGGCAACAAAAATAGTTAGAGCAAAATAATAATAGAAACAATAATAGTAATTTGCAAAACACAATAATTGCTTGATAAGAATAATATTCAAAACTTTTTAAGAACACATGCCTTACCAATGCCTTCATTGGATTTGACATAAGATAAGAAGAATTTAGCTTTTAAACTTTAATAAATTTGCTTTAAGTTCCAAAACACAATTAATGTGTCACACCATTCAAAACAACAGTCAATATAACACACTTTCATTACAAAATAACAGTAAAACAGACTTACAGCTTCAATTAATTATCATTGTAACAGACTTCTATTACTGAAAATTATTTTTCTGTGACGCAAAGCAAAGTAATGATTACTGTAACGTAAATTGAAAAAATAGTAGTTATTCTTATTAAATTAATAGTATGTTTGTTATAACAACCTCGTTATATAAAAAGATTTGACAATTTCAAAATTTAAAATGGTAGTGGTAATTGTTAGTATAATACCTATTAAATTTAAATCTACTGAAAATATTATTAATTGTAAATTATCTTATTTTATTAATTATTGTATATCAAAACTTTTATTTCTGTTCTGATTATTTCAACTGTAAAACTTTTATACTTAAAAAACAAACCTTTTACATGAAATTTAACAATAAAATTATTTTTATGATATTGAAGGCTTCTCTAAATAGTCATGAAAAACTTTCATGATCACATCAAAAAGCTGTTGCACTGTGTTTGGATAAAAATATTGTTACAAAAATATTTTGGATATGCGGGGATTCATAAGGGTAGGTCTGAATATAAGGGGTTCACATTATCAATGTGAACCCTTATATTTAGACTTATATTTAAATAATTTTATTTAGACCTACACTTATCCCAATAAGAAGTAAAACACAATAACCAATGTCATTGATAACCATGCTTTAGTTCTTATTAAGAAGTAAAACAGTTATAAATTTCATTCATAACTTGAATTGTTTTTGGGGGACCAAAAAACAGTACAAGAGCTAATAATTGTAGTAGCTTTACTAAGTAAAGCTACAATAATTATCAGCTCTTGCATTGTATTTTGATTAGTTGCATTGTTTTTTACTTAGTAAAGCTACTATAATTATCACCTCTTGCATTGTTTTTTGGTCCCCCAAAAACAATGCAAGTTATCAATGATATTGATAACTGTTTTACTTCCCCAATAAGAACTTCCCCAATAAGAACACGGTTATCAATGGTTATATCACGGTTATCAATCACCAGTAAATTACTGGTAAATTGAATTTAATAACTTGATGCTATAATTATTTGAACTTAGAGTAATACTTAAATAGTACAAAGTGGCAACAACACTACCCTTAGGCTAATTTTAAATTGACCTAAGGTGGCCTTTGAGGAGGAACTTATTTAAAATCTTAATTAAAACAAACTCAAATCAAATAATAGAACAAAGTTTGACCCAAATTAAATAGACTTAAACATAGATCCACCAAACTTGAAAACAAATAAAATTATAAATTTAAACAATAATATGGCAAATTGCTAATAACAACTCATTAGGAAAGGCTATTATTGTAGCTATAAATTGCTGAAAATTTGTTAGCGTTACATTTACTCCTATTACTTCATGTGCGTAATTAGCATTCAAATAATTTAAATGAAAACAAGTTAAAAGCATGGGGAGGTTGCTTTCTTTTTCTAAAAATTGGCTTTAAAATGACCTTAATGAACAAAACTGCTGATTAAAATATATAAAAAAATATAATAAAAAATATATAGGTATATATTTTTTTATGTATAAAACCATTTGTAATTGCAATTCTTTATTTTTAAATATTGGAATAATTTATGTTGTGTGTGCCCGAGGCGGGTTTTGTCACACGCCAAGGAGGGGGCTAAAAAGGTCATAAAAAAAAAAGGTCTGCAAATTTTTATTTTTAAATAACTTTTTTTAATTTTTTGTACTTTAGTGTAATAATCAAGTTTATATACGTATAATTACGTATAATAGTCAATTTCATTTGTCAGTATAATAGTCCAATTCTGTGTAATAGTCAATTTACATAAGAATATTTTTAAAAAAAAGTCCCAAGAGGGTGGGGGCTACTACAACATGCTCTCCACCTCTAAAATCTGCCACTGGTGTGTGCAAGGCCATCGAAATGGAAGGGGGCGAATACGTTCCCGGTTGCAAAGATATTTGGGGCGCCAGAGAAAATAAAAATGTATTTATCTGAAGATACGAATTTTTTGTAATGTGTATCATAACTTGCGACAAGCTATGATACACATTTTTTATAACATATAGTTGGTTTTTAATCTCGGATCCTGGGATTTTGAAATCCCGGGATCCCCCTAAATTTTAAAAACCCGAAATTTCGTGGTTATTTCAGAAATATCCATTGAATTGAAGATTTTAAGAATTCCAACAAAGTCTTTTTAGATTATGTCAATAAAACAAACGTATCAACAAAGCAGTAGGAAATTTAGTTGTAATTCATAAATAAAAAGTATTTATTGATTTATATGTTTAATCAATCAACCTTATACTTTTGTGAAAACCACTGGTGCGTTTATTCGGAAATAGTAAGAAAGTAACTTTAATCATTTAAACTAAATTATATTGACAAGGTAATAATAATAATAATAATTGTAACAATAATAATTATTATTGTTATTACTTTTATTATAGTAATATTAATAACAATAGTTATTATAATAGTTAATATAATGTTATTATAGTAATAATAATTATAGCAATAAAATTAATACAAACAATAATTGATTTTGAATATAAATTTACATGGTAGACATTATTTGGAATTTAGATTGTAGGAACATTGCCAGCAGAAAGATGAGTAATTTTACTTAAAAAACTCTCCACATTTGCCCAGCTAGCACACATGTTAATAAAACGTTAGAACAATGTTGCGCATTGTATTAGCCCATCGAGCGCCAATGTTATTTTTAAATCATTTTGGTTACAAATGCGAAGTCGCCAACAACCAAAAATATTTTATGTTGGTTTAACGTTGTATTTTACGACAACGTAACATACAAAGTTGTATATTACGACAATATACAATATTACCTTAAATAATTGTTACCTTAAATAAGGTAATTGGAAAGTGAGAACGTAATTTTATTGTCTTTGGAAATTCACAAAAGAGAATGGAGATTAATACTAAAATCCATAAAGAGTACTGGACTCCAAATTGATTAATGATCTATTTAGAGAAATAATCACAAATAAAAATATAATCAAAAGAGTTTATCATTTCATAACCAGAAGCGTTGCATTAAGCAGCCCTGTTTTAGTAAAATTAACCAACAATGCAAATAAAGTAGAAGATATGAAAGCTGCTATAAAGCTAAAAACATTGAATAATTTTCGAAAAATAATTAATCTGGATCAAACTTAGGTTGAAAAGAAACAAAAGAAACAACTAGTTATTGACGAAAACAAATGCCATAGAAAACTTGCTATAGAATGAATTATCAACAATCTGCGAAATCTGCATCAAGTAAATTGACCAGAAAATACTGTCATCTGTCTTGCTGGTATAATAATCAGTATTGCTAAACAACAAGTTTGATGAATTATTTATTGATATTCAAGTTAAGCAACCACATATGTAATGATATGTGAAACATACCCAGCTAGCACACATACGTTGATAAAACGTTAGAACAATGTTGTGCGTTGCGTTGGGTCAACATTGACCGCCAACGTTGTTTTTATATCATTTTGGTTACAAATGCGATGTCGCTAACAACCAAAAAACAATGTAGGTTCAACGTTGTTTTCCAAGTCGGCATTGTGTAATGTACCTTTTATCGGAATTGAATTAATTTGTTTTATATTAAGTATACATATAAACATAAAATACTATAAATTTACACGCATATATATTTAAACAATCATTTTTTCGTCATTTTGATGACGATTTAACTATTATTATGAGTTATGGTTATACTCGTTCATCGTATCTCATTAAAGACCCATTATTCATATTTGTTTTGCTTGTGGCTTGATATTTCGTTACATAAAAAAAAGAAAAATATATTGGCAAAATATATTTCCATAATCAACTGAAATGTTTAAATGAGAAACAATTCTCCTAAATTATACAAATGTTTATTTGTATATCTGCCTTTTCTCGATGCAAACGCAACGTTGATCCACTGTATAAAATCCAACGTTGTTCCAATGTATGTATATACATTCAATCAACTTTGGTTTATACGCATTTAATCAACGACGGGTTAATAACATTGGATTAACGTTGGGAATAGATCGTAAAAAACTTTTGAGATGTTTTTGCATACAATGGATCAACGTTGATTGTATATATTGAATCAACGTTGGGTTATATACAATGGATCAACGTTGGGTTTAGATCGTAAAAACAATCAACTTTTTGCGATTTTATATATATGCATAAATTCAGCGTTGGTTTATACACGTAAAATCAACGTGAAAACAATCAATTTCTTGCGATGTTTTACATACGTTGGACTAATGTAAATGTGCCAGCTTTTTTTAGTTCCGTCGGTATTAACTTTATCATTAAACAAATGACATTGGACCAATGTTAGTTTTGCATTAAAAAAAAATAGCCGATGTTCGCAATGGTTTCACATACGTTGGCCTAACGTAAGTGTGCTAGCTGGGAAGCAAAGTGAACCATCGACAACAAATATTCAGAGTTATTCCTTTTCCAGACAAAACAGAGTGATTAATAACATGGAGTATGTTTTTATAGTCATGAAAACATCAGTTTTTAATTTGACTAATAGTTGTTTACATAATGACAATATTCAGTAAATATGGTGCTTTTCATACAGTTTCAGAAATAATTTTTTGTGAGCCTATCTATAAAAACAGTGGCGTAGGAAGGTTTTTAAACGTTTGAAATAACCAACTTTTAAACAAAAAGAACATTCCAAATTTTTCTACGTTCATACGTATGACGAAAAGATTCTTCACAAAAAAAAATTACTGTGAAAGGAGAGTAGGAACAAGAAACACCAAAATCATAGCCCTTTCCCCCCTGCCCCAAACGTGAGAGCAATAAGTTGATGAAATATTTTTTGAACTATTTTCAATTAGACTTATATTCATCGATAAACTTTAAACTTTATAGTTAAATATTTTAGCGTTCAAAAAATATGACCATATAAAGTTTAAACCTCCTCAATTTTAGATGTTGCAAATTTTATATGGTCATAATTTTTGAACGCTAAAATATTTTATTATGAAATTTAAAATTTCTTGATGAATATAAGTCTAATTGAAAATAATATAAAAAACAACTTGTTGCTCTCACGTATGGGGCAGGGGGGGTTTAAGATTTTAAATTTAATGTGTTATCAGCAATTAATAAACCAACGCGAGTGTCAAAAACTGTGGCAACAGCAATAGAAAATATTCTTATTAATAATCACCTGAAATTGGATACTGAAACCGGGATTTTTATGACTGATATTACCGATCACTTTCCAATATTTACTAAAGTAAGAAATTTAAAAACCACGTCTGATTGTGAACTAAATGTTATAATTTTGAAAAATATCAAAACAAGTAATACTAATTTATTTATTTTATTTATTTTCTTCATTAAAATTTAAATTTACATGTTTAAATGAAGTTTAACTACAAAACTGAATAGGAATAATACCCAAGGTGTATTATTCCTATTTAAAGGTGTCTTCGTTATTCCCTATAAACCCAAAAATAAATAAAAAGAAACTTTTAAGAACAACATTCTGCGCAACCTTTATTAAGGCACTTTGCAGCTACGTTAAGAACAGAATTTTTTTTTTGTTGTTAGGTCCTTAAATGTTTTAGCGCTTAAAATCAGATCCGAATTTTTCAATTGATTGATTTCAATAGCAATTTTATTTTTTGCTTGTTTTGCCAACGCCGAACTCTTTATGTTCAAAAGAGTAATTCTTCTGTTGGTTCTTAGCAATTATGGATTTTCAATCCATTTATAATCATTAATCAATGATACTGGGGCGAGACCGGTACATAACTTTCATGCTTGAGCTATTATGACCATTTGATATTCTTGATTAAACAAAAGCAACTTTGCTTTTTTTAGGATAGGTCTTGTGTGAGTTTTATTGGGAACAATAATCCGTAAAGCTCTCTTTTGTTGACAAATAAGTTTCGTAACATTTTTAGAGTCACTGTTCCCCCAGATTTCAACACCGTAAATCACATGGCTTCTAATCAACGCATTATACAAAAGAACTTTAGATTTGCACGGCAACAGTTTATTAAACCTTATTAACAGGTAAATCCTTTTGCTTATTTTCTTTTACACATTAATTAAATGATGATGCCACTTCAATTTGTTGTCCCACAGGATACCCAAAATGCTAACACTTTTATTTTTATAATTGTCACCACATTGGGTGACCTTGAGACCTTGCAACTTTACTTCTACTTTTTTTTTTGCTACCAAAAATCATTATTTTTGTTTTTTCAGGATGAAGTGTATGCCCATTGGCTACAAAGCAATTACTGATTTTCTCCAATTCTTTGCAACATAATTCTTGATACTCTTCAATCGAGTCAGCCTTTGCAACTATTGTTGTATCATTAGCAAAAAAATAGCTGTCAAGCTCTGTTGCACTAGAGAGATCATAGACATAAATTTTAAAAAGCAAAGAACCTATACATGTTCCTTGACCAACTCCTAACTTTACAAGTCTTTCTTTAGATTTGTAATTTCCAATAACAACTGCCTGCCTCCTGTCAGCTAAATATGAAGAAATTCATTTTAAAGTTTTTTCACCAGCACCAATGTTTTTGAGTTTGTTATAAATAATGGCATGCACGCAACTGTCAAAAGTTTTTTTTGCATAAATTAATGACTGTTACAATTTTTTTTTGGTTTCTATAACTTGTTATTTTATTGAGAAGTTTCAAGTTTGCATGGATTGAATTACATCCCATTTTGAAGCCAAATTGATTTATCGGAATATTTCCGTTATCCTCAAGATTCATCTCAATTTGATGTAGTACAATTTTTCAAATAATTTCGATAATGCTGGTAATACACTTATCGGTCTGTAATTATCCATAACGGTTTTATTTCCTTTTTTATAAAAAGGTTTTATCATTGCTAGTTTCATATCTTTGGGGAAATAACCATTACTAATTGATTCGTTGATCATTTTCGTTAAAAAAAGTTGTGCATCCTTATATTGCTTATATTTAATAAAATTGTTACAATTAGGTCAAAACTACAACTACTTCTAAGAACTAATTCATTAAGACTTTGCATAATTGACTCATTAGATACTGACTTTAAGTAGTAAGATTGTGGGGCAGAAGATATTTGTTATGGTTCATGGGAGTAAAGTTGCTTGGTCTTAGCTCAAGTGAAGTATCTGTAAAGTGGTCTATGAATAAGTTAGCTATTTCAAGTTCTGATTCAATTAATAAACTGTTTTTTTCAAGTTTTATCAAATCATCATTACAAGATCTTTGAAGAACTTTGTTAAGAACAATCCACGTTTTCTTACTGTCGCCTTTATTAACGCCTTTATTAATGAATTATCAATTAGACTAAAACAAGAAACGTGGTCCAATGTGTATAAAATTCAGAACAATAACGAAGCTTTCAATAACTTTTTTGATAAATTTCTAGAGTGCTTAAATGAAACCTGTCCTCAAGAGGACATACAAGATAAGGGAAAAGCAGTTGCTAATCCGTGGATGGATAAATTGGTGAAAATGAAAAAAATTACAAAAAATATAAATGTTTTTACCAAAATCTTATTAAAAATGCAAAAAAAATTACTACAGTAATCAAATCATTAAATGCAAGTTTGATAGTGGTCCTTCATTAATGATATATTGTGTAGAAAAAAAAAACTCAACTTCTTTACCAAAAATAATTAATGTATATATATATATATATATATATATATATATATATATATATATATATATATATATATATATATATATATATATATATACTCTATTGAAAGTATATATAGTGGCTCTATGAAAAGACTGCGACGACGTATTGTCATCTTCATCTTCTTTGAGCCCCTGTCTGTTTAATTTTTTATTTTATAAAGATCATTGTAATAAGAAAAGTTTATATTATATATTGTATATACAAAAACGGTGCTTGTCCGTAAAACGAAGGAGGTTTTACAATCTTCTTTTTTTTTTTTTTTTTTTTTTTTTGCCGTTTCATGTTTCATATATTTACAATATAGACATATTACATTTATAAAAATTGGCCGGAGCAAGAAGAAGACAATGACTGTCTTATCGCCGAGCCCCATTTACAATTGCCCGTGTTTATAAACAAATATAAATAAAATATACAAAAAAACGTTAAAGAGTACATAACTTTTGTCAAATAATAAAATGACATTTATATTAAAATTTAAAAGTAAAGAAAGTTTTGTATACTAATACAAATATATTTGATACATATAACAAAATATATTTAATAATAATGGGAGCGTTTGTTTCTATTTTAAAATTTCCTTTAAAAAAAAATACTTAAAGTCTATTGAATTAAAATCTAATTGAAGTAAGATTCTTTTAGAAACTGTTTTAAATTTTTCTAAAGAGTAGTGCTCTTTATTAAAGTTTTTAATAAAATCTTCTTCGTTTTACGGCATATTTTTTCTTTCTTGTATATATGTATGCTGATTATTACAACAACAACAAAAAAAGAATTTTATTGAAAAACACTTTGAAAAAAGTAAAGTATAAAAAATAAATTTTCAAATTTCTTTAACTTTTTTTAATATATGATGTTAACGGACTAATATAAACCATTGAGAAATTAAAATTGACTTGCTGGTAAGGATGAACCGAAGCTAAAATTTTGCCGAAGCCGAAGCTTCGGCCGAAGCTACTTTGCCGAAGCCGAAGCTTCGGCACTATATATGCTTAAAATTTAATCAGCATTCAGATCAGCAGGGGTGTAAAACAAAAAAAGTTCTAAAACTAAGATCTTTGACTAATAATATAGAAAAAATTATAAAAATGAGGACACAAGTCAGGGTTGCTGCCCCAGACAGGGCAAAAGCTCTCAGCGCCCCTGTTAGAAAGTTTCTCATTATGTCGTTTCTGATACTTCAGCGCACCTAGTGTTTTTTTTTAAGACTTAAGCTTTTTTGAAACTTTCTCCCCAAATTTTCCTACTTCTAGTTCTACTTTTTCTGTGTGCAAACCATATTACTGTTATATAGTGCACAATATCAGTAACTCACATATATTTCCAACTATTCCCAATATTTTTCTAAGATTATTGCTATTTTTTTGGTCTTTTATAGCCATACTGTTCTTCTATGTAAACATCGTTTCTCTTTAATCTTCTATCTAATCATCTAATTTTTAATTCTCTATTTAATCATCTTGTTTGCTCTATCTAATTATCGTGTGCTAGCTGAACATCCTCAAATTTTATTCCCCATAAATTACTGTTCCGCATCTTTCATGTGCTGTATATTTTATTTTCATTTTTAATGCACCTTTTATTAAGAGTGGATAAAAATTTCTGAATATTCCTCAAGTAAATTTATCTTTTACACTTGAACACTCTTTCTCTAAATAAACACTCTTAGCTGATCTAGTTGTATCTACAACATAAAAAATCTTACAAACACACTCTATCTTTTTATTGCTATTTATTTCAATATCTTTTTTTTACTTCTCTGAATTTATTAAACGAACAATTTCTAAACTAAAAAAAAACCCAAGTTAAGACCATTTTGTATTCCACTACAACTGTTGTGAACCTGCTGCTAAAAAAAAGTACAATTTATAGATTTCTCTCTAACTTCTTTTTTACACACTTTTAAGTTGTTGTTGTTGTTTTTTTATTATTTTTAATTTTACACTACATAACATTTCTTAAGCTTCTATTAACCTTTTACACTCTGAAGTTATAGTATTCATTCTTCTTCTGTCTCTGTAATGGATAAATCTGCATCAGTGTCTGAAATCAAATATTAACTATCTGTGACAAAAACTTCTATAGTAATCTAACAACTCAGTAGAGTGAGCTTTAAATAAAATAATAAATAGAATACTTTATAAATTTTTTATTTATAATTATATTATTATTTACTTTATATTTATAAATAAACAGGGACTGAGCAGGCTGATATTTATTTGATTTAAACTGTTTATTTAATTTAAATAAATTTTGATGATAAATATAAGAATTCAAAGTAATCAAGCTTTTAACCTTTAATTTATTTTAAATAAAATTTAAGTCTTCATATCATAAGAAAAACCAAAATATAAGTTTATATGTTTAATATATAAATTCAACTTAGAAGTATTCATAATATTAATAAACCAGCAAAGATAATTATTATCATTGTTTTTCTTTTTCTTTTAATTTATATAGTTTTGGTTGACTTTTTTTTTCTTTTTTTATTCAGTTCATTTATATTTCATTTGCTTTTCTTCCTTTTTTGTTGTTGAAAACTTTATGTTTTTTATGTGTCACTCCATTGACTAATTTGTAACTATATAAGTGACACCTAACCAATTTCTGTAATCTTACGATGAAAATTTGTAAATTTTTATTATTATGGTTAAATAAAAATTAAACATACACAGAATTTAAAATAGTAGCAACGTATCTTTAATCTTCTTTAAAGTGAGATTACTAAGATTTATAGGTCAAATGTTAAAACCAATTTTTGTTCTATTTGCGGTAATCCCACACAAAAATTAATATAAATTCGTTACATAAAACAAATTAAGGTTTTTTTTCCATTTTATTTTTAAAAAATTTTAATTTGTTTTAAATTATAAGGTTTTTATTCTGCATAAAAATGCTGATTCAGTTCATCTAAAGTCACACTTGGAAGCCTTCAAAGTGTATGAGGACCTTCCTTAATTTTACTATTATATTCAAAATATTTCTACTTATTTATTATTATCCCCTCCATAACAAGACATTTGGGAGTAAATAATACTAAGTATATGGTATAGACTCCAACTTTAACTCTGTAGTCCTAAATTTACAACTTAATTAGACACTGGTAATTAGCATATTTTTATAACTTGTACAACAGTAGCTTATAACTTTAATTACTTAAAATTTTTTGCCTAGGCCAAAGATTCGGCAAAAAATTGACCTGGCTTCGGCCGAACCGAAGCTTCGGCAAAATTGCCGAAGCTTCGGTACATCCCTACTTGCTGGCCCCATATTTCATTATTATATGATTTTTTACATTTTCACCAATATTTGAAAGGTAAAATATTACCATTTTTGTGGTAAAATTGATATACTGAGCTCAAAAATCACATTAGAGAAAAAAATATATTATTTTTAGAGCGCTTTGGGTCTCTTGCAAGAGACCCAAAACGCTCTAAAAATAATATATTTTTATCAAGCTTGATTACATTTACAAAAAAAAATTACTCTAATATAAAAGTTGGTTTTAAAGGGTTTTGCTTACCTGTGGCCCAATGTAAAATAATGCGAAATATGCCCAGAGCTCCCTTCGAACGGGATTTCTAGCTTCTGGTGCAGTGGCCACTGAACCCACTAACCACGCTCCAGAACCCATTAACCACGCTCTAACCACTGCGCCACGGCCGCTAAAAAGTCATTAAAGATAAAAGTATTATAAAAATATAATAAAAGATAAAAGTTTTATAAAATCATCTTGAACTTTAAACTTCGATTTAAAGTTGCTAATTTTAAATTCCCTAACTTTCATCTTTTATTTTTATTTATTTATTTTGAGTTTTCATGCTAAATTTTTCTATACAATTTTCTTATATCCGAAGATATTGTTGGCTTAGCATAGGAACAGCCACAAATAGTCATTAAGACTAATCCAAAGTAGCGTCCGTTATTGACCAACATTCATCCATAAGATATTTTGTCATGCAAGTTTTTGAGATATTTTAATTGCCCAGTTTGCCCTTGAAAAGATGCTTAACATTATAGAAAATTATTTACCAAAAGTCTGTTTAATAATTAAGTACAAAAGAATAAACATTGTGAATACTTATTCATTGTATTCTCCATTTCATTCTGTTTAACTCTATAGTTTCAAATTATGCTTTTTTCATACTAACAACAAAACACGTTTTATTTTAAAATTAAAAGCTATATAACAAAAACAATAAGGCGAGGTTGTCTTATGTTAACACAAACTTTTTATATTAACAAAACAAACTCTAAATATTGCTTTATTATTCTTTATTAACTCTTTATAACTTTTCAGATTTTCCAGCAATATATTCTTTGAACCTTTAAAAATATAAATAAAATGTTGGAGAAATGTGAAAATATCAAACTTTACAATAACATGAAAATATCAAACTTTACAATACTATTTTGTGAAATATGCTCTTTATAACTTTTATAGTTCAAGTATGCCGTTGATTCCCAAAGCGGGTGTAAGCGCGCCCTAGGTATTGACCTTGTGTGCATTTGGGAGGTGGCAATTAAAAATAAAGGGGCGATGGAAATATAAAAAAGTGAGAAAAAATTAGGTGATTTAAAAATTTGTTCTGTTCTTAACATATTTTATTTATTGTGTTAAATAAATTTAAGATTAGAACCATATCTTTTATAAACGATTTCCCGTTACCGCTGGTTACGAACTCCTGCAAAGAGTTTGATGATATTTATCACGCCGCAGTGAGGCATGACTGCCTCACGCAGTGAAGGGTTCAGCAAATACATTTTGATTTAAGAACTTTTTTTAATATTTCTGTTTGTAAATACTACTATTTTATTTATGAGTGAATTAATACAACATGAATTAATAAACAACAATTTAAATTAATATAAAAAATGTTTTTTATTTTGTGCTATTTCTATTTGATATTTATAAAATGCTTATATTTGTCGTACAATATAAGTTTGAAAGCCTTCGATGTAGGCCCTGCGATATTATTTCTATTTGAAAGCACAATAATAAGTATTGCGCAAGCATCAAACATTATTATACCGTACGCATTTAGTAAAGGATTTGTAAAAATTGGCACAGCGATTGCCACTATTCAGATAAAATAACGCTACAGTACTTTAATAACTTTTAAATTAAATAATGCATAATTTAAATGATCAAAACGGCGCAAAATATTTGACTAATAATTTAAATAATATTTACAAAAACAAATTCTGTTTTTAACTAAAATAAGTAACGGCACATTCACACACATATAAAATATAAAAAAAAACACAAAAATAATCAGTTTGTAAATATGGATTATGTATTTTTAAGTACCTAGTAAGTGCGTTATCAAAAGTTTCGGTAAATCAAAATTTATTTATAATGAATATGATTTTACACGGTTGATACATTCTATAAACCAAAGCACTTGTACAATCTTTTCTGATTTGCTAACACGGAAACCAATCTTTAAAACTCCAAATTTATTTTGCGTATTTTTTATACAAATACTAGTTTAAAATATTTCTCCGTTTATTCTATAAGCATTTAAATTCATCAAGCAGTCGTTTTTTAAAGCATTAGCTAAAGATAAGTGCAACGTACATTTTTTAAAAGGGTCAGGAGAATTTCTGTTGTGCCTCTTTGTCGATGCTATTTTAGGTTTGTGCCACCTGCGGTGCGAAGCTAAATTAGCTTGACAGCTAAACGCTTTATTACACTCTGGACACCGATGTTCAATATGTTTAATGCTAGAACATTTATGATAAGCAAGCGATAGCGCATTGGAATGGTACTCTCCACATAATTGACATTTGAAACCTGCTTGTAATAATAAGCTTTTACCGCTAGTTCCCTCGACAACATTTTCTTTCGATGGACTATATTTGTTATCTTTTGTAAAGATTTCCTCTGTTTTATCTGAAGGTAATTTTTTTACAAATACAGTTTTCATACTTAAAGCAACAACGGATTCCAAGTCAGTTTTGTCTTTTCTGAACGGTTTCGATTTATTATTTAATACCATGTAAGGCTGAAATAGACGAGACTTTTTGTAGTGCCTAACTAAAAATGATTTAGGCATTTTTAGTTTTGTGTTACTGCATTGCTGAGGCTGTCAGTTCGATAGCAACTGACATTTAACAATTTGATTTTTCTTGTTGTTTTGTTTTAGAACTAAAGATAAGCTCGCACCTGTTACAAAGTGCAAAAACAGTTTAAACTTTTAACAATGAATATGTGCTCTTATTATATTTTCATTATATTATGTCTTTTATTAAAAAAACAAACAAATATGATACACCTACCGCCAAGAAACAGGGGGTAATTTTTAGGATATATTTATAGATCTTTTAGCGAGAAAATTCGTAATTCATAACCGTTAAAAAAGCAGAAAATATAAAAGTATGTTAAAAAAAATTGTATGTCTGAAACTAAACCACTTAAAAAAAAAATTTTAAACTGCCATGTATGGAAACGATCCCCCTTCCTGCATCTATAACCTTTTTTAAGATAAGGCATTTTTGCTTGGTTTATTAAACAAAGCTATTTCAAGCGCTTACATTTTTAACAAATTTTTTTTTAATCTTCTTTTTAACATAAGTTTGTTGTTTATTTAAGTATTGGATATATGATTTTTATTATTTGCGCAGATGGTTGATACATAGGCAATAAAAAGTGTAAAAGCATTTGTTTGCTTGTTTTGCAAGCTGTTATTAACGATGTCTAATTAAGAGAAACAACAATCTTCAAGTTACAAAAATAGAAGTTGCCAGATAAAACTGCACAATTAAAAAAAAACGTTTAACAAACATACACAAACGTATTTAAACGTTTTAAAAACGTTCCGTGCTTACTAGGTAGTCCAATAAGAAGGATCAAATATATTAAAACCTTTGCAACAATCAGAAAAATTATGTGCTATATTATTGGAAAAACTTAAAAAATATCTATTTAAAGCATGCGCTTTTAAAGCAAGTTCTTTTACTTGTAAACAAAGTACTAATTTCTTTTATAAAATGCGGATACCTGCAGCAATAATATATAATATGTATAATATATATATATATATATATATATATCTACTATAGCATATATCTATCTATATATATATGCTATATATACTGTATATATATATATATATATATATATATATATATATATATATATATATATATATATATATATATATGCATATATATACTATAGCATATATATATATAATATATATATATATATATATATATATATATATATATATATATCTACTATAGCATATATCTATATATATATATATATGCTATATACACTATATATATCTATATATATATGCATATATATACTATAGCATATATATATATCTACTATAGCATATATATATATATATATATATATATATATATATATATATATATATATATATATATATATATATATATATATATATATATATACTATAAATCGGTAAAATCTGGCTAAGATATATATATATATATATATATATATATATATATATATATATATATATATATATATATATATATATATATATATATATATATATACATATCATTATAATTAATAGCTTAGCAATCAAAGTTTCATTTAAATATTATATTCAGTTATCACTATTATACATTATACCAGGTTTCGTTGAGACTGAAAACACAATATCTTCAATAAAAAACAAAAACAAAGACATTATTACTTTTTTTATTCCCATTTGTTTAAATCGAAAACAATAGAAAATGAGAAATTCCAATGTAAAAAAAAATTAACGCAAAACAAATGAATTGAAAAAGTAAATATATTGTTTGCTTGCAGATTTTCAATCCTAATATAAATCGGTAAAATCTGGCTACCCTAGAGTCTAAACTACATATGTAAGAGACTCAAAGTAACTGAAACAAAATTCAAGGCCATAAATAACACTTTTTGTAAAAAAAAATCATAGCGTCACGCGCATCATTGAAGAATAGAAATGGAGCCATCCCATGCCCCAACAACTAATGTAGAAGGAAGAACTGGATGAGACGCAACTTCAACACATGGAGAGTTAAAGCATTTTATTTTTTTCAATAGTTTTGATGTGTAGTTGTCATAACAAAAAAGAAAACCGTCTGTGTCACCAGAATAAATGATTCTACCATCGCGACTGATGTCAAACCCTACGCGATAGCCGGAGCACTGAAATATTATTTAAAAAGAATAAGAAATTATTAATACTTAGGAATAAATATTAAAAACAATAAAATAAAAACTTATTATCTCACCTTTATGTTATGAAAATAACAAAATATTTGTTATTTATAATTATTACAAGAAAAAAGATAAAGTTGAAATATAATTTATTCTAAATATTTTATAGTTCACATAATAAAGAATCCTTAAGAAGGTTAAAAATTTAGTTTCCTGAATACTAACTTTGTGGTCACCATATCTTTTGCACTTATTCATTTTGTATGGAAATTGGGTATCAAAAATGACAATATAATTAGCAGCAGATTGAGCAAGAAAATGTTCACCACTTGGATGATGTTTGAGATAAGAACATGAAAAAGGTTCCTAAAAAGATATTTTAGTGGAAACTGCAAAGTTTGTAAAAATTAAAATAAAGTTTTAAATAAAATATATTATACTTAATTATGATTACGCTATAAGATAAAAATTTGTTGTTGTGCCGGTCCACCGAATCAGTGGTGATAATGTTTAAAGGTACCGCCTACTTATTTTTTATGCACAATACCCTAATAAAACACATAAACATCATATTGATGAGAAAAAAATTATAAATAAAATTTAAATTAAAAGTTTAAAGAACAAATAAATTCATTTTAATCATTAAAATTTCTCAACTTAATAGTAAAACGACTGCGAGCCATAAAGGACACATTGTTGCTGGTCTGCACATTTTTTTTTGCGCTAGCACGCTTGGATTTCAGAAAATTCTATTCATAAACTTAAAAATATTAATTTTGAAACTTAACTCTATCAAATAAAATAAAAATATCCTTTAAATCGTCACAAAAAAAAAAAAATTAAATGGAAATATTTTTATTAATATTTTTTGTTAACTACGAAAACATTTTCATGTGATTTTTTTTTTTTTTTTGTAAATTACAAGAAAATAAAGTTCAAAAAAATTATAATGATGTTTAACAAACATAAATAATAACTTATAGATAATTTTAAAGATAACAAACGAATTCTATCGAAAGGAAATGTTTTAAATATAATACTGCGTTACTAATAAAAACTTTTAATTTTAAATATATAAAAAGCATGAAAGTTCTTAAGTAAGCTATTTCACTGACGGAAAAATAATACCATTAAGTCATTTAATAATTTTTCAATATCAATAATATCATATAAAAACCAAATAAATATTTTACCAAAATAAATATTTTTCTATTTTAATACTAAATATAAGTCGATTACTATATGAGAAATTTTTTATGAAACTTTCAAAATTGTCTTAATAATTTAAGACTCAAAATTGTCATAATAATTTCACAAAAACATCTTCATATCATGCTTTCTATTTAAACATTTTCCTGCGAAGATGGGCTTTAATTTAATGTCACACAAGAGTAGAGATCGCCGGTTACAGTATACGGTATACTAACTTTACGGTATACTTTACCGTATAGTTGGTATACTAAAAACTACTATACCAATTAGTATACCTGTTATTTATGAAATATTTTTTAAATGATTTTATAATTCAATAATGATATTATCTTAATTGATTAAATAATTGTATTATATGTATTACGCGATTACTTTTTTAGATAAATAATACAATAATTATTAATAATAAATATAGTATTATTTATAGTAGTATTAAAAGAATTATCATTTATTAAAGTGTTGTTTTTTTGTAATTTAACTTTTGAAAGGTTTTTGAATTTATTTATTTAAATTTTAATTGTTTTTTGTTCTTTTTTATTTGTTTATTGTATGTATAAAAGTAACATGTTTACTCTTACCTTGAAGTAAAATATTTAATGTCAGAACAAATTTACCAACATATCTCTTTTTTTGGAAAAGGTTCAACAAGAAAAATTTATTGCAAATATTGTGATAAACAAATTACAGCAAAATCAACATTAAGATGGTAGCAGCATTTGAGAGGATGTAGAAAAACGTCTGATGAGGTTAAGTTGTGCTTTAAAAAAATAAAAAAAGAAGTTCAGAGTGTTATAGTTGAAACAAAAGGATATGATAATATGGCTTCACAAACCTCTGAAAATTTAGTTTTCAAAGAATCTGGGCAGCCTGCTAAAAGAACTATGCTAAATTCATACTTTGACACTATAAGCAAAGATGACATTGATAAGATAGATAAATCATATGCAAGGACATTTTTCCATACAGGAGTACCTTTTGCATTAGCTGATTCTTCTGCATGGAAGCAACATCATGCTAATCTTAGACCTGCATATAAACCTCCATCTAGTAAATGTATAAGTGGGCGTCTTTATAAAGATGCATTAAATGATGAAAAACATGCAATAAAAAAATATGTTGATAGTTCTGAATACGTTAGTATAGTGACTGATGGATTTTCAAACATTAATGTGAATCATCTTGTTAGTTATTCAATTCATGTTGAAAATAGGACTATGAAACCTATTGCTTACAAAATTGAGCCTACTGGTCAAGAACAGCAAACTGGCATTAATATTGCAAAACGCATAGAAAATGTAATTCTTGAAATAGGTGTTGATAAAGTTACAAGCATTGTTACTGATAACGCATCAAACATGAGAGCTGCATGGGATATTATTGAAAAAAAATATCCAAAAATATTTTGTAATGGTTGTGCTGCCCATACAATAAATCTTTTAGTAAAAGATATTTGCCTTCTTCCTGAGTTTGTGGATATTTTACAAAAGTCTGGAAAACTGACAGCCTTTGTTAAACAAAGAACATCACTTATCGATCAATTTCGTATAATTCAAAATCGTGTTAAACAAGAAAATAATTTGAAGAAAATGCGAGCATTATCACATGTAGTTTTAACACGGTGGTATAGCCATTATACATCTGTTGCCCGTAATCTTGAAAACAAACTAGTTCATTTGAATTTAATTAACTCTGGTGCCTTCTCACGTGTATCTATATCAAAAAAAAAATCAGATTATGTAAACATTGTACAAGACAATTTTTTTTGGGAAGAATGTCAACGTTTTATTAATGTTATGAAACCATTATCAAAATTAGTAGGTAAACTGGAATCCGATAGTTGTCTACTTTCTGAAGTTTATATAGGGTTTGTTAACTTAATGGAAATATGGAAGGAAGACGCAGTATTAAAAACTCTTGTTTTAAGCAGATGGGAATTTATTCACACGCCATCTATGGGATTTGCATACTTTCTTGATCCACGAAATCATGGTGGCAGAAATATGTATACTGAGTCTCCTCCATCTAGCAAAAGTGATCTTGTTATAGTACTTGAGTTGCTTCCAAAGTACATAGTTGAAACAAGAGGACTTTGCAATTATGAAATTTCAAAAAAAGAAATAAAATCATTTCAGAGGCTATGTGCAAATCCGACTCCAGATTTTGCAACTCAGATTAAATTAATGGATCCTGATATCTGGTGGGGAGTTGAGGGTGCAAGTAAATTTCCAAATTTAGCAAAGGTTGCACAAATAGTCTTTACTATTCCAACTTCTCAAGCTGCAAGTGAGCGAATATGGAGTTTGTATGATTTTATTCATTCAAAGCGAAGAAACCGACTTGCAAAAGATAAAGCAATTGGATTGGTTCTTATGTATGCAAATGCAACACTCCACGAAAAAGAAGCAAATATTGCTGATATAATGCTTGGCAATACTAGTGATCACGATGAGAGTGATGAGAGTGATGAGGATGGTGTTAATGTTGATTTCACTTTAGAGACTTAAGTTGATACAAGTGATTTATTGTCACAGTTGGCTAATTAAATGCTTTATTTAATTACTAAGAAGTTTTAAAAATCTTTATATTACATCGACAAATCTTTAGATCATCGAAAAATATTAGTCAAATTTTGTTTAAATGAAAATAAAAATGTTTTTGTTTACTTTAGTATTTATTTATTCTTCCACCTGATTATGTTTATTTTGCTGTCTCAAAGGCATTCTAAAAAAGTAGAGAGCAGACAAAGTCCAGATGGCCAACAAATCTATAACAAGGTTAGGGCCCCAGAGTGCAAAAACTGCAAAAAATTGAACAAGGGAGGAGTTTTGTGTCATGTGATAAGTTTCTGCTGTTTCTATTCTTCTAAAATTATTTGAAAACACCAGAACTTATTTTTAAATACTTGTTCTAGTAAGTGGTGGATTTTGATCAACGCTTTTTATTTAATTACTTAAGTTATTAGTTTTAAAAATCTTTAAATATATTTTTGTTCTTACTTTAAATCAGTTAAATATCAAATCCAATAAAAACATTCAACCTAATGCTAATTTGAATATTTATCTAAGGACGGGGTTGGGAAATTAAAAAAAGTTGTCTGGTCCCCTCGCGACTGAACAAATAACATTTTTTAACTTCTCTTATAGTTTCGCTAACAAATTTATTAAGTAAAAAAAGTTGTTTATTGCAATGACGTCATTGGTATACTTAACAGTATACTTTACGGTATACTATACAGTAAACGGTATACTAAAATTTTAGTATACCGTAAACTAGCGATCCCTACACAAGAGTGACTTTTCATAGATTTAGATAAATATTCCTTGAAAATGTTAATGTCTCTTAAAGAATAAGTTTTTTTTAAAAAATTATTAAATGGCTATGTGATAGTAAACACAATTTAAAACATAAATCAATAGCTCATAGACCAATAGATCTTCTTATTGAATGTCACTACATATTTTATCAATTTTTGGATTATTTTCAGAATTAGTGTTTAATATATATCAGAATTTGTATCATTCAATCCAATTAAAGTGCAACTAAATATCATTGTAACAAAAAGATTGATGAAACTCAGAAAACTTACTACTTTTGTTTACTACAAACTTTTACAAATCTTTCTATCAAATAAGTAGTAACGCTTAAGTAGAAATTTGTGACATTTTGTAACAAATCTTGGGGTAAATGGGATTAAATTAAATTAATATATTCACAATGCAGTACGTTAAAGAAGACTTTGCAACAGTACTTATGCAGAATAGTTACTGAACTTTCAGGGTGTCATTTATCTTAAGTCCTTCTTACAAAACAATATGACAGGTATTGAAAATAATTAAATTGAAGAGCACTGTTTTGTAAATGATGATGGATACCTTTAGATAAACTAACCTTTAAGATTAAAGCTTATGACTGTTTTGACATAAGAGATTTTGCTGATGAATCTTTACTGTATATTTTTGTAAAAACCTTTTCTAACTTAAACTTTTAATCCCTTTTTAAGCTTTTTGATAGCTGCATTTAAAATTGTTTTTATCCGAAAGCTTGTAAACTATGCGATTTTTTGTTCACACAGATACATCTTTAAACAAAAGTAAAGGGCACCTCTTATAAAAACAATAATTTAACTTAATAGTACTAATTATAACAATAATAATTGTAACAATAATAATAATAGTGATAATAAAAAAAAAAATTATATTGCATAATAATAAACTTTAAACACAGTTAAGGTAAACATACCAAAGAAATTCATTTTGAGTTTTTGTCCAGTCAAATATAATTTTGTCTAATCAAATTTTATTACTTGTTTTAAAAACTGCATCTGTTCTTTTTCATTTTTTGTTGGCACTTTTTTTTTGATTGGCAAATGAATTTTAAAATAATTTACAAACTATTAATGAATTTTCAAGGTTGCGTTTGGACACAAAATAATTTTCTTCATGTGTAAATCATTCTTTTCCAGTAAATTATTTTCTATTACATACTCCATAAAACATCTTTTATCCATTTTAAAATGACTAGATATTGAAAAGATAATTTATAAATTAAACTTTGGTCATCAAAAAAAACACACAAAAAAAAACACAAAACAACCAAAAACTTGTTTTCTGTAAAATTAATTTAAGCTTTTTTTATGGTTTTTTATAAGTCGTAACTATAAAATTTACTGTTGTTCTTATTGTTTGTTATCGTGTTTTTTTATAGATCAAGTATAGTTTTGTTTCTTTTGGAAGTTATAAAATAAATTATAAACAATATTTTGGTAATACATGGTGGTATTCATGGTGGTAATACATGGTGGTATTCATGGTGGTAATACATGGTGGTATTCATGGTGGTAATACATGGTGGTATTCATGGTGGTAATACATGGTGGTATTCTTTTTTCTGAGTTTTCTATGAGTTAGTACAAGTTCATAATTCTATTTTTCTTTAAAAGTTTAAAAGTTGTTATTAATTTATATTGGTAACATCTAAAAAATGACAAATAATTGTTTCAATGTAATCTAAATGTTTTTAGTGAGCAAATACTTTTGAGTAACGATAAAACAATAAAATAAAATAAAATCAATTTTAAATCACAAATATTAAAAAAAAAGTTAAAACAAGAAATTACAAAGTTCTAAATCTTTTTCCTAACAGATTTGCTATTGACTTCTGTTAGAATCAGAGATTGCATTTTTAAAATAAATAGTGGTCTTCTACATCTGCTAATTATGTTAATGTAATTAACTAATAAGTAAATGAAGCTTTACACCCACAAATATACTCTTAGAATATGGGTTGGCATTCTTGAAAAATAATTTGCAAATGCAACCAGGTATAAAGGAGACATAACTTTTTTGGAAGTTAAAACTCACTTTATATTACATGCCACTTAACAAATAGCATTAATAAAATTTTCAAAAATGTTGGATTAGTCCAACCTTTGATTAATAGATAAATATTTCTAAAAATAAAAATAAAATAAAATATTCTAGAAATAAAAGTATTTATAAATCTTTATTTTCAGATGCTTCTATTTAACTTTAGAAGTTAAAAAAATCTTTAGTAAAATAATAAAAAGGTATAACAAAACACCTTTTCATATTGCCTGGTGATGATTGTAATCTATTATTTTACAACTTTATCATTAAGTAAAACTAAATAAAAACATAGCAAGATTCAGTAATTCAACATTACATAAAAACTGTTAAAAAATAAATATAAAAAAGTTAGTAAAATGAGATATACCTGATAAATTTGAACTGGCATAAGAGCAGTACTAGCAAAATCCCAAGCCATAATGGCTTTATCAAATGTATTTTGTTTTAAAACTTCAGAGCTGGTTATTAGAGTTGTGTTATCAGATATGAAAGTCATATCCTGGATTTGTCCAAACGTTGCTTTAAAGTGCTTAATGCTCTAAAGTTCAAGATTGTATATAAAGTAAAAACACATGTATATTTAATGTTTTTTAAATAACAACTAATTATTGCATAACAAATTTATAAAGTCCCTATAAAATTTGTGTTAAACCTAATTAATTATCTCTTCGTTTAATTATGTCTACAATTTGTAAAAAGTTTACCATTTAAGTTATTTTAGTGTAAACTTTTGTTTTGTAAATGTAAATGTTTTGTTTTCTACAAAAAAAATCTATGCAGTGCTCAAAACACAGCATAATAGAGAAAATGTTTAAAACAAATCATAGTAAGTTAATATTTCACAGATTTACTTATTTTTACAAGAATGCTCATAATTAAAAACACAGCCCTATTTAAAACCTGATTCCTTAAATAAATACCGTATTTTCTTAATTTTTCACGCCAAATAACAGAATTTAAGTACAAATACTGTAAATTAAAAATTTTTTTTTTAAAATACATAAAATAATAATAGATGGGCTGTAATAAATGATATAATAGTATACATTTTATTACCTCTTTTTGTCTTGCATCCCAAGCAAATACACCGATCTTTGAAGTTCCTGTTAAAAACACATTACTCTGTGTAGGATGCATCATGACTTTCGTTACTACATCTTTGTGCGTATAAGTTTTTAAAACACTCCCTAAAACATTTAAAATGAAAAAATAAATAAATAATTACTTTGACATATAGTTATAAAAAATTTAAAATTAGGCCTTTTAATTTAACCTGATTCAGCATCTATAAGCTTGGCTGTTTTGTCAAAACTAGCAGTAATTATGTTTTCCATTCCATGAGTCCATATTGCATCTTTTATACCTTCATCGTGTATAGCAAATCTAGCTTTTTCTAACACCTGGGAATCTGATTTGTCTAAAAGTACAATAAATTTATCTAAGGCAGAAGATAAAACAATATTGACGCTTTTATAATTCCATTTTAATGAAGTAATTGGTTTTTCATATACTTTCTTCGTTGTGAAGTATTTCTCTGGAAGTAAATTTTTTATCCTCACACTACCACTGAAATGTGTAACTGGTAGGTATATCTCTTTTTCATCTTTACTTTCTGAAGTCTTTAATGATTCTTTGGAGCGCTTAGATACATAGGGTTTAACATCAACCAACTCTACATTTACACTACGTTTCATAGTATTTTACCATCTAAATAGAAAACAACTTTAAACAAAAGGGGTGTCCCATACCAAGTAAACCAAGATGTGACTTTGACCGCTTAAGATTTTAATGAAATTTGGTTGGTTGGTTTAAAGAATTCAGAATAACAAATCCAGAAAATTTTAAAATCTTTTATAATTCAAAAGATACAGTAAATTAAAATTTCAGAATTTGCTTATACATTGAAGCTCTACATTTTTTAAAATAAAAAAATCAGAAAACTATCTTCTTATTTTAATTATATACAACTCTAGATTTACTTTTGTAAAACATTGATACTGAATTTTTTAGTGTCACATTTTATCCAAAATAGAAGTAAAAATTTGGTTCTTGATGGATCAATATACAAAATTAGATGGATTACTTAGTTTCTATATGTGGTAGGTTTCCTGGTTTCTATATGTGGTAGGATTCCTGGTTTTTAAAAACCGTTGATAAGATACAATTCAGTATAAATTTATAAATTTTATGGCTTGAATTGAGACTTGAATCTCTATTTCTGTCTTTTTTTATTTAAGATTTGACTTTTAAAATTAGTTTTACCAACTGGTTATTGAACATTTGATCTGATTTTATGCATGATACATGAACTTTTTGTCAGTATTGTACATATGCTATTGAGCTAATAAAATCATATAGCAAAAAGAAGGGATCAAATACAATTGATCAAATACAAATAAAAATTCAAATACGTTAATTCTAGGTTACCAAAAACAAATTCAAATACAAATATATTTATTCTGCATTTTCCAAATACAAATACAAATATTTGTACTTTAAGTTAAGGAAAAGTATAAAGATTTTTTCAAGACAAGTCCGATAAAATAATCTACTAAATAGAAGAATGAAAACAAGTCTTATAACAAAAATCCCTTAAAAACAAGATTATTTTTTGTTTTAGTGTTTAAAATAAAAAACAAAACAACAAACCTTGTGGTATTTCCCCCAAAAAAAACCTGGTTAACCTCATTCAAGGAATTCCAAATACATTTCAATGAAATACAAATATTTAAGAAATTTTTAAATCAAACACAATATGAATACAAATTTATCAAATTAGCCTATTTTTACCAAATACAAATACAAATTCGAATACCTATTTGACCCACACCCTGCAAAAAGCTATTTGTAGACTTGAGTTATAACTTTATAATTTTATTTAAAGTGTAAATTTATATCTGGTCTCCACTCAGTAATTGTTGTAAGTATATAAAAACATGAAATATACCAGAAAAAGCTTTTAGCACTAAAAATACCAGATATCAGACTATAAAAATTTCTTCAAACAAATTGAGACTACAAGCTGCATTGTTAGGATAACTGTCAAAATATCAACTTTTGAAATTGATAATTAATTGATAGACCGATTCCTAAATGAGCTAAAGAACGTTTCTAAAGACTATAAGTTTATAGTAGATAGCATAGAGTAGAACAAATCTAAAATGATTCCTGATATATATATATATATATATATATATATATATATATATATATATATATATATATATATATATATATATATATATATATATATATATATATATATATATAGTATACTCTATATATAAATTTTTAAAAATACTTTGTAATCCTAGATTTACTCTCCATTGCATTCAGTCAAGAAACCTACCTTAATCAGTGGAAGATGGCAAATATTCAAAGATTGTAAAACATGTAACTAAATAAAGCCGAAGTTAAAGATAATTCAAATCCTATGTAGCAAATGGAATAGTCCATTTGCTACATAGGATCTTGTAGATCTTCATGAATTTTTAAAGCACTTGAAAGACTTGATTTTATTGATAAACTTATTTGATTAATTTAAGGGGAAGGTGAATGACATGTTGCTATATATATATATATATATATATATATATATATATATATATATATATATATATATATATATATATATATATATATATATATATATAAATAAGTAGATATTCACTTAACAAAATTTTTTTTCATTTTACACTGTGTTTCATCAACAAAGACTCATCAGAAATGCATTTCTGATGAGTCTTTGTTGATGAAACACAGTGTAAAATGAAAAAAATTTTTGTTAAGTGATTTTCTACTAATTTATAATTGCTCTGTTCTTATAAGAACATTGAGCACTCTATTTTGTAGAATACATTTTTTTAAAAATTGTATATATATATATATATATATATATATATATATATATATATATATATATATATATATATATATATATATATATATATATATATCATAACAACATTTATGTCATTCACTCATGCATACTTTACATACTATAAGCTTTCAAATATGTTTATAAATCAAGTCTTTCAGGTGCTTTAAATATTTGTAACTGCAGAATTCCATTTTTTTGCATGGAAAGACTGCTTGTGATGGTGTGGAGTATGTCAAGCAATTTCTAGCATGAGCAAGTCTACATTCACTAATAGAAAATGTATGGTTAATGTAAACAAAATCTCAAAGGATTACATTTTCTATATATTTCAATTGGCACAATTAAATTGCATAAATTTTAAAGTAGAAGAAAGTTAGGCTACTTGTTTAACAATTTCAGGAACAAAAACCATTATCATTTCAAAATTGTGACTTATGCAAAACTTTCACTATAAATTCAGTCAACAGCTAGATGCTATGAAAAATCAACTCATGGAACAATCAAAATAATACATTTGTACTATGACATACATAATAATTTAACTACAACAATATAGTAAAATTATTACAAATTTAATACATTTATTTTAAATTTATTTAAAAAAATAATATATATTATAAGCATATATTATTATTATAAACATATTTACTTTAATGATAATGATAAAGTACAAGTTTACTTGTATGTACACAACATAACTACATAAACATAAATTAGTGAACATGTGCACTGTGATGACAAACCAAATAACTTGTTTCTTAATATTAAATGTTATTTAAACATAATAAACCAGTTAATTTAGTTCCTGCTAGCAATTATTTAATAAAAAAGCAGGGCCATAATAATAAAATTACAAAAATGTTACAAAATTTATAAAATAAAAAGTTTGAAATAGTAGGAAAATAAGTGAAATAGAATAGCTAGTGCTTATAATAAGATGGAAATTATAAAAAGTTTTTTTTTAAAAAAAAAAGCTACTTATACATTTTATATTCAGTAATTTTACTGATTTGAAAATCTTAATGGGATAACTTTTATGTGTTCAATACTTTGTTTGTGCATAAAGACACTTTATGCATTATGCATAGAATCAGACACATTGTGTAAGATGAAATAACCTGTTAGTAAAAGAGAGAAATATAAATTCTGCTTAGGCAAGAATAATTTGTGAAAAAATTTGCATGTTTAAAGGTAAACCGTCAAAGGGTGGGTAGGGGTGGGTGCAGGATTAGGAGAGACAATAAATATATAAAACTTGAGTTTAATTCAGGCTTAGATAAAGTTCTAATACTCATTAGGAAATACTTTTATTTTAAATGGTAACTTTTTGAATTACAATATGTAATATAAACTAAAGGGCATCATTTACTTTATTTTTATAGTTTTAAATGCATTTTGTTATAATTTCAATGTTTTTGCAACTTCTACCACTATTTTTTTTTCTAAAATCACTGGAATATGTAAGTTTAAGTTTTAATTTTTTAGAAAAATCCAAAATTTTAAATAAAAGCTAAAATCTTGTGAACCTTAAAAAATTTTATCTTGAAATTTTTTTAGGATTTTTTTTTAATTCATAAAACAAGCCTAACCAATTTCATCAAAATCAGAAGTGGTTCACACTAAAACCCTAACAATTTTAATCATTTGGTCAGAAATAAATCAAAAATTTTTTTCTTTAACATTATATTTAACAAAATCAACATAGTCATGTAATTATAAATAAGGTTCTTATAAAATATTACACTAAAACTATTAATTATGCTAATAAAAAATGATTAAGCTGAACTCATGTGTGCTTTGATAAAATTTTAGGCAGCCAGACTGATACCACTGACCTGATCTGCCCTTGAGTAAATGTCAAGCATTAAAAAAGTTTAAAAAAGACATAAAACTACTTTGCCTAAAATTCTTTTTAAATCAGAATTTATAACAAAAAAATTTATTGAATGCCAGATATAAATACATTAAATATATAAATAATACACTATTCTCCATAACTTTCAGCATCAAATGCTTTTCTAGCTTTCTTTAACTCTTCGTTCATGGTTAACAACTCTTTAACACGAGCATACTTTTTTGGATCTTTTCTTATTAAGTAAACAATATCTTCTACATGAACTCTTCCTTTTTTTCCAACATTCATTGCTTGCATAGTCATGTCTGTAATATACTGTACTAATAAATCTTCCATTAAATCAACAGTTTCTGTGTAAGAGCTCTGATCATCACCAAAACCATATAACATGCATCGTATTTCTTTTGTAAACAAACGTTTTTTTTTTCCATCAGAACTAATTGTTGATAAGTCTTGATCTTGGTCAATGTCATCTTCGATGTCATCCATAACTTATATTTGTTACTTTAATAAAAGTATAATAACAATAATAAATAATAATAATAATAATAATAATAATAATAATAATAATAATAATAATAATAGCAATAATTTAAACTACTGTATGTTAATCATTAGTTAAGAAAAAAAAAATAACTTTTACAAGTTAAAATTGCATTTCTAACTAACTGCTTTTAATTTTATCTAATTGTATTTTAACTAACTTTTTAAATTGAAGAGCCAATATCAAGGAAAATGATAAGGATAAATATCAATTATTAATTGAAATTCATCATGATTAAGAAAAACTTAAGAAAAGTACTATTATTTGCTGTTAAAGATTAAAAAATCACACTAAAGAAGCTATAGATATATTTTTAAAATCTCCTTTAACGCTATTTATAAAAATTTAGGTCTGAAAACCTTATAAATTTACACTAATTTGATATTAGAGGTAAGAAATTACACTAAAGTGCTGTTAGCCATCTTTTTAAAATGTACTTACATTTGTAAAAATCTATTTTAAAAACAAAACCTGGTTCTTATCGTCACTTCATTACGATTTTTTTTAAAGCTGAACCGGTTCAACTTTGTGAAAAAATCATAAACTAGTGACAAAAAGAACTAGGTTTTGTTTTTAATATTATTTAATTGTAAAGGGGCATTTCCATTTCTGTGCGTGATTTTTTTATTTTTCTTTGTTGTAGCAATTAAAAGCTGGGACTTAGAACAATATTTATACAACTATGATTTTCTTAAAAGACATTTTTTGCAACAATATTTTTATCATATTTCAGGCTACCTGAATAAGTTATATATATTTTGATCATTTTATTTTTTTGCATAATAATATTGCTACCGTTTGAAAATAAAACAAAAATTTTCAAAATGCTATACTTTAGCTAGAAATAATTGATGACTGCCATTTCTCATCGAAAATATATTTGTAAAACTTTTACGAATATATTGTATTTTTACTAAAAGTATAATATTTCAGTTAAAATACTCACAAGCAATTTATTTTCTTAAAAATATCTACATGAAATTAACAAATTCGCAACTTCCGTGCGTGATCATTCATGAGCTGCATTTAAACTATTGCTGTGACTCTATGATACATAGTGCAATCCTGTAACTTTCTGGAAAGCTATGCTAATATTAAATATATATATATATATATATATATATATATATATATATATATATATATATATATATATATATATATATATATATATATATATATATATATATATATATATATATATATATATAACGCTGAAACTTATATTTTCGAGGAATTAAAGATATTTTATTTAGTAAATAAAATTTGAGTTTTTCTGTTCTGTGCGTGATTCCGCTTCGAACTTAATTTATTCTTTGTGAACATTACTAATGTTTACCATTTTTTTGTTTACAAAATATTTATATAGGTTAGAATTAAATAAGAGCAAATTGGAGATCGCCAGTTTTATCATTATGTAAATAATAGACAAAACATATACGAGTTTCCGTGCGTGATTTTTTGGAAATGCCCAATGTATAAAATGGTAGTCTATAACTAAACCTGATTTTGAAATTTCGTAAATGGTAGATTATGAAGTTTTTGATTTTCAACCAAAAGTTTCTGATTTTTATATTTACACCTACTTAAAACATGTACTACTAATTTTCCAACCGACTAAGCCGTTGACCTACTGTATTTTTGACCTACTGAATTTTCAACCTACTGAATATTTAACCTATTGTATTTTCAGTTATATGACTAGTTCGTTCAGGTATGTATTTTGTATATTTTGTTGTTGAATTGAATACGAGCCAAATTTGATCAGCCTTGGCGCAATGGTATTTATCTTGATGAGAATGTTACATGAAAACCGCATATTGACTACATTTGCACAAAAGTTTCTAAAAATATAGGAGTCCTCTATAAGTCAAGAAATTATTTAAACAAAACCATTTTAATCCAACTCTATTACTCATTTACACATAGTTATATTAACATGCAAATATTGCTTGGGGAAATACAAGCAAAAGTAAGTTGCGTACTCTTTATCATCGTCAGATAAAACCAATATGCATAGTCTGTTTTGAAAATCAACTTATGCATTCAAAGTTTTTATTTAAAAATATTAAAGTACTTAATATTTATGAAGTGAATATATATAAAATATTTTGTTTTATGTTTCAATGTAAAATCAATCCGTCATTACACATTTTTAAAGATTTTATTACCTTAAAAACAAAAAATAAGTATACACTACGAAATGATAATTTACTCTATGAACCCTTTTGTCGAACAAAATTCAAGCAGCTCTGTATAGCTTATCTTGCACCTAATCACTGGAACAAAATCGTTTTACCTAATTTTGATTGATCAGTTAGCTTCTCAGTCTTTAAAAATATATTAAAAGAATTCATTTTTTTTAATGACAATATTTTTAAATATTTTTTAAAAATAAGAAATTTATATAAACACATTCATTATTTTTGTATTTTGTAATTTTCATTTGTTTATATTTATTAATTGCTTAAGTTATATTTTATTATAACGTTTTATGATTCTGTATGTATGTATGTATGTATGTATGTATGTATGTATGTATGTATGTATGTATGTATGTATGTATGTATGTATGTATGTATGTATGTATGTATGTATGTATGTATGTATGTATGTATGTATGTATGTATGTATGTATGTATGTATGTATGTATGTATGTATGTATGTATGTATGTATGTATGTATGTATGTATGTATGTATGTATGTATGTATGTATGTATGTATGTATGTATGTATGTATGTATGTATGTATGTATGTATGTATGTATGTATGTATGTATGTATGTATGTATGTATGTATGTATGTATGTATGTATGTATGTATGTATGTGTGTATATATATGTATGTGTGTAAGTGATTGTATTTATATATGTATGTGTATACATATAAATAAGAAATAAAAAAAGATAAAGTTATCAGACGACATTTTGAACACATTGGTCAAAACAGCAATTTTTTATTATTGATTGTCAAGAATTTGAAACAATTTAAAAGAAGAAAAAAAAGTGTTAATTTATAAAAACTAAAGAACGAACAATGAGATGATTTAAAAGGAGATGATTTGAAAGGAGAAAAAATGCATATTTTTTAAAAAACTGAAGATTTAACAGCTGAAGGTTTAACAACTAAAATTAACTGAGAATTTGAAAAAATTTATAACCGGATATAAAAACTCGAAATACAGTTACACACAATACTCGAAAAAAACAATAGAAAGTTGATTAAATGGATCCTCTTACCGATATAAACAATTACCGATAAGACAATTTTTATTTACGGATAAGACAATTTAAGCAAGTAAAAATTTTATAAATGCAACAAATTTTAGAGATCGAAAGAATCAACATTCACCACAAACAAGTTATAAAGATAAAAATGTAAACTGTATTATGGAAATATATCAAATAAAAACTGAAAAAAAAAAAAAAAAAAGGTTAAAGCGCTGTCTTCAGAATCGGGAGTAGGGTGGAGTGATTTTCATAACAAAAAAAAAAAAGGTTTAACTTCAAATTGCCTAAGATGCGAATCGTCTTAAAATGAAATAAGTTTGATTTTGTTGATTATTAAGAAATTGTGGGTTAAATCGGATGTAATAATACAAAAATTGTGAGTAGAATCGAATGTTCTGCATTGACGACAGAAAAATATAACTTTGGTCAAATTTAAAAATGTTTGTTTTTAAATCTTTTTTTATAATCAATTTTTTTTGTTGTTGATATTTTTACCAATAAAAACTAAAATAAAATATTTTGTCCGATCACTAACAAAATTCCAAACAGCGATAAAGTACTGACAAGCTCTAAGTTTTATTCAGAACTTTTTTATTTAAAAAACAAACAAAACTGAGGTTGCCATATAGTAATTAAATTCTTTTACTTTGTTATAGTAATTAAGTAACTAGGCCATAGATTCTATAGCGATGGCAAAGACTCAAGTGTTGAGTAAAACATTTCTTTTAAAAATCATTTAGATAGAACTTATATTTATTTTAATGAATTTATGAAATGTTTTTTAGTTTCAAACTTTGGTAATTCACACTGAGGTGTAAGCTTAGCTCGGATGAATCCATCTCTTTTTTTACAAACTGATCTAGAAGTATTTGATACAAGTTTTATACATCGTTCAACTGATTGAGTGTGGCAAGGTATTTTTTCATATCAATTGTATCAGAACTGGATGAAATCATTTTTTTTTTAATTATCAATTGAGATGTGTCTTGTTAAACGAGGCTCAGTAATACTAACATATTGCCAACTAACCATATCTATGTAATCTTCAGTATTAAAATTTAGATTTGTCGAATAGTCCTCTGATTATCATATGATTCTCTACATATGATAATTCGCATTGAAGCTTATTCTCTACTATGTATTCTTTTATCCACTAGCATAGGCAACAAGATATTTTCTCGATGACGGAAATAGGCATTTCTTTGTAATACTGGATCAACAATACTCTTAAGTTCATTAGGTTAGTGACAAGATTTTTTAATCATTCCAAACGAATGATTGAATCCATACAAATAGGTTGGTTTCCTTTTTATTTTAAACCAGCTAGCATAGTATACTTTAATCACATAGTAAGTTAAAATTTTCTGATCTATTGATGGATCTAATGTGGAAACATATAACCTTAAAATCCTGTTGGCTATTGTTAACCAACGTGAATGTAAAATTTTTCCAGGATCTCATAGTGACAAAAACATTAATATATTACCTCTTGAAATTCCATTACAAATGTCAAAAAGATATTTATAATCAGCACTTAACTCTTTTGCATCAATTGTTGATGCAAAAGAGTTGAACTTTCAGTTTCATGTTGAACTTTCAGTTGTTTCTTTTGAACAACTTTCAGTTGTTCAAAAGAAACAACTGAAAGTTTCCGCCTTGTTTTGTAACTTATGAAGATTTTTTTTTAATAGACTTAGGGGAAAGCGGGGAAACATGGCGAACGTTTTGAAAGCCCTGAGTTGTTGCAAAACTATAAGTCGTGAAGCCATAATACTTTCTCAGTATGTTTATGTTGTTAAATTTTTTCATTGCCTGCATGAATTTTCAGTTTGTAAATATAACAATTTAAAATAAATATTAAAATGAAAAGTTCATAAATTTGTCATCTGGTCACGTGACCGGGGCAAGATAACTTATTATGCAATTTTTACCTCCAATTTTATAAAATTTTTAAAACTACTAACAACTCTAACTAAAGTAACAAAAAATAAACACAGTTTGAAAACAACTACTTCTAAAGAAGTTAAACTTGAAGGGCACCATCCATTATGAGAAACCGAAAATGAGGAATTTTTTTTAGGCGCTAAAAGTAAACTTATGTGTATAAAATTGCGTTAATAATATTTCAAAAAGCCAATTAGTGTTTTAAAATATAAGATGAAAATACAGTTTCGTTTTCACCCAATTTTAAGATTTTTTGTTGAGTTGTTATATGAAAACCCATCTTGCCCCATTCGCCATGTTGCCCCGCTTTCCCCTAAACTCTTTGTTTATGTTTGATATCAAGCTCAAAATTCGTTGATTGGATATTATCGGAATAGATGTTTTTTGCCATATACTTTTCAAATCTCGCAGTACAATATTTGAAATATTCATCACAGAAGGATCCTTTCCGTTCATTCTTTTTTCTTTCTTTTTTAGTACCAGTCTGAAAAAAAGATAATGTTTTATAAGATCTGCTTGCGTAGGAAGAATATTTTTATTGAGTTTCTTCCCACCAAACAAAAAACGTTCAAAGAACGTTGCGAACGTTCGAGCATGTTCTATGAACGTTCATAGAATGTTCTTCAACATTCGCAACGTTCGTTGAACGTTTTGTGTTTACTGGGTTGGCTAAGGCAAACACTTTGCAAAACGATTCCTTACGAGTTTTATGGATCTCTTCCTGATATTGATATTTTAAAATCTGTTAAAAAGCAAATTTAAAATTTTTGAACTTACTCTACACTATTCAGGAGGTATAAGGTTTGATGAATGCATGAAAAACTTATTGATTGTTAATTTTTTTAAAAAAAATCGTACTTTAAAAAAATACGTTTTTTAAAACACAGACCAGATAATAGGTTGAAAATTAATTTATACATATTATCTAGCCTGCGTTTCATTTTCATTTTCAACCAATTTGAAATTAATTTGAAATATTGATCTCAAATCGGTTGAAAATGAGAATCTATAAAATAGGTCGAAAAGTAAATTGGTCGAAAACGAAACCGTCATAAATCGGTTGAAAATGAAAAAAGACTATATTCGGTTGAAAACAATTTAGGCCTCAGTTGGTTATATGAAAATTAGTTCAGTAAGTTATCTGAAAATTAGTTAAAAAAAAACATGAAAAATTAACAAAAAGATCAAAAACGTATTTAAAAAATATATACAAAAAACTATTTACATCTAGTGTTGAATACTGCAAATGCTTGCTAGCTGTGTTCATTCTCTTAAGAGTTGTATAGCATAGCGCAGTTAAAATTCCAGTTTCTAGAATATTAAACTGATTTAATAAATTAACAGCTTCCTGTCTTGTTACTGCTTTCTCTTCATACGTGTACGCGTATTGGAAAGTTACTCTCGTACCGTACGTATTTACTCAAATTAATCTCGCGTAATATATTAATCTTGTATAAAATTATTAGTTTTCTTAAAAAAAATTCGAAAATATGAATAATAAAGTAATTATTCACTTGCTTGCTATTTTTATAAATTTTCTAACTATAAGTTTATCATATTTTATTAAAGAATAATTAGCATTTTTCTATGCATCTTTTTTTTTTCCAGGAGTTTTTTTCTTTATTGTTGTTTTTCAAACAAGAAGTCTTCGTAAGTATGTTCCTGTTCCTTAAAGCCGATTAGAAGAATGTAAAACTTTAATTTTGTGTTTATAATGTAATATTTTAACAATATTTGTTCAAGGTTTATTATCTTTTTATTTCCGATTCAATGAGCCCTTTCGATATCAATATTTTTAAAACTTAGTTTTCAAATAGAATTATTATTATTTTTTTTTTGTTTTATTGAACTTTGTTTCAAGTTTTTTGATCGTTTTCGGTAAGCTCGTTTATGCAAAGATTATCTATCAAAGATTATCGAGTCTACTTTCCAGTTATCGTAATTTATTTTTTCCTTTTTCATCTACACTGATTTTATTTTTAATTTTCTTTTCTAACTTGCCTACTTTTTTCCTTGTAGGTCTTAATTATCTCAATTTGTCTATTCTTTCTTTCGTTTTCGTTTTCTTTTTTTAATGAGTCGCAAGTTTCTTTTGATTAAAGTATTTTATTTAGTAGCTCGTTGATTTTATCTTAAGTTATTTTTGAATTACCGCTGATAAACCTAATAATGCATTTTTTCTGTTTTAAAAACATTTCATGAAAAGTATCGCGAACAACATTTCGCGACGTTAGAATTATCTTGTGCTATCTCCAATTTTTGAAAAATTGAGATTTTATTATTTTCGAATATTTTAGCATTGTGTTGTTCTACTTTAATTATATTGAAAAAAAATGAAACTTTTAACACGGTATTGCATGCAATATTGCATTGTTCTATCTCCTTAATGAGCAAATTTTGAAAATATTATCTTGTTCTATCTCCAATCAACCAATCATATTACAATTACAAAGTTGTTCGGAATAATTTTATCAGTTTTGTTGTTTTCAAAATGGCAACTGCAAATATTGACCAAGAAATGGAACCTGCCCTAAATCAAAACGAAGGTAGTTTTTCAACTTAATTTGTATTATAATTTTGGAAAAGTAGAATTCGACTTTCGCTTGTGCCATTTTAAATTAAATTTAAAAGTTATTATTTATACATCCTGGATAATAAAAAATTCATATTTTAATCGTTAGAGCTGCTTGGCATTACACCTTCTCGTCGGTCGCCCCATGGTGGGGTTTCTAGGAAACGTAAAGCTGATAGGAGTAGTTGGAAACAAAGTGTAAGAAAAATCCAACGTCAGTCGGGTAAAGCTTATAAAAATACGAATGGAGAACTAATGCCAAAAAGATCTATTGCACGGCTGTTTCAGAGTGGACATACGGCTTCTTGTTATTTTTTGAAAATAATTACTTAGGGGGTGTTACTAAAACTTTCATAACTTTTGAAATATTAAAGATAAATACGTTCTGTAAAAGGAATATGAACACTGACTAAATGTTTTATATTTTATTATTCAATATAATAATCCAAGGCTGCTCTGATTTTTAAATAAACGCGCAAAATGACGAACTTGGCAGAATTTCGAAATTTTTAAGGTACTTTTTAGCAAAAATAATCAGAAAAATTATATTTCTGTTGACTAATGTGTAATATAAACATAGTTAGACCATTTATAAAACATATTAACATTATTTACACTGAATGCAAACTGATACAGGCACTACAATAGACGAAATAAAAAAATCGCAAAATTTTTTTTTTTTTTAAAGATTTAAAACAAACAAAAAGAGTTTCGAATTATTTTTGCTTTCGGTTGTAGAATAATTTCCTGACACTTAGATCGATATTACAATATTAACACTTTTCTGTGGAAAAATAACACATTTTTTATAAATATACATAACATTATAAGCAATTTAAATAATTTGATAAATATCGTTTTGGTGGATTGACATAAATAATTTTTTTTTCAGTTAATATATTTATATATGTTCTATAAGTAGTAAACGATCTTTGTATGCAATTGATACTAGTTTTATTTCCAATCCATATGGAAAATACTCTCCATAATCTTACTGACTTCTTATGTTAAATGTTGGCGCTTCATGCTTCTTCTGGAGTAAGGTTTAACTAATGATGCCCAATCCAACAAATTATGATGGTTCGTATTAGTTGTCGTTTATTCATGATTGAAAATTTTCTTTATGATCTGACTGAAACAAACTGTTATGTAACTGCTAAGACTTATTAGAATCATTTATTTTGTGGATTCTCATAAGCAAGAAATTTTTTTAGTTATCAGTTGGTCCAATGATTTGTTCTTAAGGTAGTATTAACACTCTTTGTACACGCAGTTAGAACTATGTTGTATCCCATTCTTTCACCAGAAAGACAAAATTCTTTATGATGACTGAAACTGTATTGCTTACGTAACTTTTGAAGCACATTCGAACTAATTTCTAAAGATAAGAATGGAAGTTAATTAAATACAATTAGTTTTTTAATATTATAATTGAACTTGATGGCCACAAATAAGACAAAGACCTTTTCTATAAAACGATTTTTCGCCATTCTCTGAACACACAACACACTTTCTTACTTTAGCAGCTTGAAGCTTTCTATCAGCTTTGCTGTGCAATTCAAAGCGTTTTAAAACAAGACGCAGCTTCTGTTCCTGATTCCTTACTGAATGCAACTGTCTTAATTCCTGATTAACGCCGCCATGCAAACTCTCTCCTTCTTCTTCATTCAGCAATCCAATAGTTTTATGCGATTTAACAAATAGTGGCACATTAAAAGTGAGTTCATGCATTTTTCGCGTAATACTTTCATTGGGAAAGCAAGCATTAAACTCACAAGCAAATAAATCTGTATATTGACATAGCTCAATAACTTCGGCATTGGAAAGAAATTTTCTCTTAAAAAGAATCGGCTGCAACTTATTGAAAACGCTAAACACACGCAAAAACTTATTTCTAATTGCCGCATCATCAATAACACTACAAAGTTTTAAGTGGTTTCTTAAAACTATTTTGCAATGATTACCAACAAATACATTACCTAAAGCTCTCAGGTTTCCACCTTGTCTATTTTTACACAAATTCTCATTGTAAGCAATTTCTAGAGATTTTATTGTTCTCCTTATGATGCTACAATTAGCAGGTGTGACTCACGACAGTCTAAACCCTGGTACATACAAAACAAATGAACATCATACATAGACCCAGATGATTTAGAATTGACAACTTCAAAATGGAATTTCATATATGTCATTATCACCTGCAAAAAGCAGCCATATTTCATTATCAAAACCGACATCAACGTTAAGGTGGTCGCGAATTTGAAGATTGTTGTAAACCTCTTCAATATAAGTTGTCAAACTCTAAACCATTAATACAGATACTAAACAAGGGGCTTCATTCGCAGATGGATAAAGCAACATGGACTTTACAGTGACATGATCTTTATCGACATGCATTGTCCGCCCTTCTTGTTCTTGTCTAATCTTGGGCTCAGATGGGAGAATCCTTGCACCAAGATTACACAGAATACGCCTAAGCTTACGAAATTCAGCCGTGGGCATCCTTAATTGGCTCTGAAGCTCTACAGCATCTGAAACGCTTAACTGTGAAACAAAACCTAATTTATTTCCAACACAATGCAATACTGACATTTCACGAGACAGGACATCACATAGCAACATACACAAATCACTTTTCACATCTGAACCAGCTAATAATTGAAGGAATATAACGGCAACCTTAGATCGCCTTGCTGCACTACGCCTACTCAACTTCGAATATTGTTTAGCACAGCTTAACTTAATATAAATATGTTTTTGAACAACTATTGGGTCATTAACTGATGGATTTTGTGGCTTAATCCACTTAAACCCAGAAAACAATTCAGAAGAACCAATATTATCATAGTCTAAATATGAATCCACAACAATTAAATTCTTACCGCTAACCAAACATTTGCAAATTTGGCAACTGTTCTGGTTTATGTTAACTTTTACGCTTTCTTTTGCAATTTTAATTTTTTTAAGCAATTTTGAATTACAGCTACGAGCAGATGCAAATTTACGATGTGCTGTTTTAAGTTGTCTTTTTAAAATAAGTTGGAACTGCTCCTCCTCTCCTAGTCTAATACTCATAGTCTCTACTTGAGAACTTAATGAGTTACAATGTGTGTCAAGAGTCTTGTTTATTAGAATTTAAATCTGTAATTTCAGTTTCCAACTTTATTACCTGCATTTTTAATTTATTTATTTGCTCCACATATGTTACTTCTTTAGAAGTTAATTGGTCAACTTGACTACTTAGTTCCTTATTCTTTTTTAAAATTGAAAAATATTCTGCATCTGCTGATTTTCTTTTTTTGGTTTGTGAAGCTATAGACAGTTGCATATTAAAAAATGCTTCGTTTTTTAAAGCTTCATTAATATTTTTAAAACGTTTTTTTTTCTTTTTAATTTTATGTACATTTTTTCAAAGTCTTCAATAACTGGCAAATTAAACTCAATTGGCAAAATAAAATTTATAAAACTAAACAATGTATTAGATTGAAAGACTGTAAGTAAAATTGAAATCACGTTGTTGGTGATTTTATCAGTGTTCATTATTCGCTTAATAAAAGGAAAGTTACATTCATTTTCCCAGCTATTTTCCCATCCAATGTATTGTATTAATATGTCTCTTTCAGTAGAATGCATAGTGACAAAATAACTTCTCAATAAAAATATAAAACAAACAAATAAAATCAAATAATAATTATTGACAAATAACAAGTATGCAATTGATATCAGAAGATTAAACAACTTATCTGATGTTTGTAGATTAGCCACGAGAGAAAAAAACCGCCAAAGTTTGTTTTATTTATACACTAAAATTTGTCTCGCTAAAAAAGCTGTTTTTAATAATTTTTATTTAATAGTGAATTGGGAAGTAACGCATTTAAAGTTACGTCATTACTTTAAAACGTAAACAAAAATTTTTCGCATGTAACTACAAATTTTGTTGCTAAAAGCAACAAGCTTTGTCAAGGTTGAAAACGTTTTAGTAAGAAGTACAGAAAGTAAATTTTTTGATTTTCATATGCATAAAGGGTTGTAATTTCAATATTTTGGTGAACTTGGGAAAAATATAACGTTTTTCATATAAAACAAGTAATAACAAAAATATAAAAGCTAAAAAATCTAACTTAAATTTTTTTTTTTATCCATGTTCACCAAAAATCTGATAAAATAGACATTCGTTTATAAGTATGAAAAATTTCAATCATAAAGCATGTAGCTTAAAATATCTAATCTTGATTGGCCCAAGACAGGTTTTCATTAAAATACGCAAAAAACAGAAAAGTGATCCCAAATCATTAGCAAAATTTTTACAACTTTTATTTTTATTCCGTTTAATCAGAATACTTATTAACAAGGAAAGATAGATGTCTCATTTTTTTTTTATTAGAACACAAAAGCGTTTATAGAAAAAAAAAACACTACTTTAAAGTTATTGAATTTTTATACGAAATTTTTAAAAAACTCTTTATGCGGAAATTGTTTTTGCTAAACTCGTGACGTAATGCCCAATTTTACATTGCGTGAAACAGCCGTGATTGTTGCACTAAAAAGTTGCAGAAATTGTAAATTTAAATGTTCTACCAATATATCTGAGATTGAGCGTCAAATAATATTTGATAACTTTTGGACCTTAGATGATGACGGAAAAAAACATTTCTATTCTAAAACTACTGAAAATCTGGAAAAAAAACGCTGTCGGACAGCTGCTGGTGACAATTCGAGAAGAAAAACATCTTATTATTATAGCTTTTTTGTTTCTAATACACAATATAGAGATTGTAAATCATATTATCTTTCAACATTGAATATTAGCAGCCATAGAGTGTTTTACTTTCATAAGTTTAATAAATCTTTAACTACTGGAACACCATTGCAATCAAAATCAGGGAAACATGTTAAAAAAAGGTTACTAGAAGATTCTAAACAAGTTGTACGAGACCATATTAACCTTTTCCCAAGAATTGATGCTCATTATAGCAGGAAAAAGACACATAAAGAATACATGGAAGGATCACTAAATATAGGTAGAATGTATGATCTTTATAAAATATATTGTGATGAAAATGTCTCTCCTCCAGCAAAAGAACATATGTATCGTTATATCTTTAATCACGAGTTCAATATAGAATTTCAAAAACCGAAGAATTTTCATGTGACACATGCTATGAGTGTCACATGAAAATCGCAACATTGTTAATGCAAGCAATGAACAAACAGATAGTTATAATAAGCACATAAAATCAAGAAATGATACCAAAACTGAACGTGAAAATGATCGCCAAAATGTTGATTCTAAAACTGCAATTGTTTGTATTGACCTTGAAAATGTTTTAAATTTGCCTAGAGCTAATGTGGGAAACTTTTATTACAAACAAAAACTTTCAAATTATAACTTAACTGGTCATTGCTCGCTTAACAGGAAGGGTTATTGCATCCTTTGGCACGAAGCCATGACTGGTCATGGAGGAAATGATCTAGCCAGTGCTGTAACATGTTTGCTTTTGAAAATCATGGCTGAAATTGACATAAATAAGTTCATACTTTGGTTCGATTCATGTGTACCACAAAACCGCAATAGTTTCATGTCAGCAGCTTTGTGTGAATTTATAATACGATACCCACAAATAAAAGTAATTGAACAGAAGTTCTGCGAGCCAGGTCATTCCAGCATTCAAGAATGTGACAACATTCATAGTCAGATTGAAAAATCCCTCTCTGCTGCAGAAATATTTAGTCCACTTGGGCTAGAAAGAGCTATTAAAAATGTAAACCGTAAAAAACCTTTCTGTGTTTACCAAATGCAATTAGGAGATGTAAAGAATTTTTCAGTTGTCGCTGGTTTGTCAAGTTATAAGTTAGTGCCTTATTCAAAGGTTAAAAATCTTGTTGATCGAAACGGACTGCCATACCATGTTTTTTTTTAAAAACCTCGTTTTCAGATAATTATTCACAAGCTCGTATAAATAAGTCTGTCAAGAAAGCAGCATCAACCATTGTTGCAAAACCATTAAATACCAATATACCAATGGCAGCTTGCTTTCGTGCTTCTTATCAGTCTATATCTGTTGCAAAAGCCAATGATATCATTTCCATGTATTCATACATGCCTGCTGTTGATATTGCATTTTATAAAACAATAATAAATTGAACATTTACAAAACATTAATAAAGTCAAAATATTTTTAGGGTTGTTATATGTTTAGTATAAATACAAATAACATATTTATATATATTTAATAATATAGATAATATACATATAAATAACATATTTAAATAAAATATTTATTTAGTATAAATATAAATATAAAACACATTGAAATAATATTATTTTGAAATCTTGATAAAAATTTTTGTTTAGCTTGTGTTTTTTTTGTTTGTTTTTTTGTACTTTTATATTCATTTTCCCCCACTTGTTTGGTTTGGATGGTTTTCCATAGTGACATAAAGGCCACTATGAAAGAGTTAAAGCAATGTTTCACAACCTGATGCCCTTCCTGACGTTAACTTGAGTAACAATTTTTTATTTGTAAATATTTGCAATAACTTTTAATAAAAAGTTAAACTCTATTAATGGATACACAGGCATAAGAAAAATAAAATCAAGTTCATCTTGCATGGAGTTTGTGATTAGATTAGTTGAATTGTTGTGAATTATCAGATAGTTACATAATGTTATTTCTTTTATTATTACATTTTTTTAAACATAACTCTTTCCTATATACCTTTCATAATTTATTTTATACGTTTATATTATATTAATACGTTTATATTATTATTACGCAGCCAAATTTTCCGTTTTAAATTAGACGTCTTAGTCTTGTCCAGGGCCGGAGTTACTCTCCAAAAAATCTCATTAAGTTCGAATAAAGTTGTGTTAAAAGTCAAAATTTGGTTGTTAATAAAATGCACTTATGCAAAGACAAAATTTTTGAATAAATATTAAAAAACTGTGAAATTTTTGATAATTTTGAAAAATATGCGCGAAAATAACAGCTTACTCTAATTTCGTTGCAATGATGATTGATTGTCTCAAAACTTTACTATTATCATTTTTTTTCCTCAATTTACAATGTTAGTCGTGATGCATAATAATATAATTTGTGATACATAATAACATAAAAGACTTTTACAAAAATATACAATTCAGCGTACTGAAGCTAGGTTTCCGAAAAAAAGTCATAAGACTTTTATCATCGGAACCTTAAAAAGTAAAAATATTTGTTTATAAAATATAGATGTATTAAGATTTAACATAATGCAAAGATACAACATACTAACATTTTAATATATGATATTTAACAAATACATTTTACATACTTTTTTAGTAGAATTTTAAGACGTTGTCCAAAAGAAAATGGACTTTTTTAATTTAGTTTTAAAAACAGGAAGAGTAATAGAAAAATCAAAATTTGTTAATACTTTATTCCAAAGGTGGGGTGCACGATATGGAATTCAAAATTGATTGAACTTTGTACTTCAAAAAGCTTCTTTTAATTTTTTTTTCTCTTAATGTGTATTTATTTATTGGTTATTAAAAGAAAAAGATCGTTAAAAACAAATAGATTTACTATTTAAAAGTAGAACGTAAAACATAAAATATGTTAAATTTATAAACATCTATTGTCTTTGTATAATCAAAAAAATATTTTGAATGTGAAAAGCGATTCGCATAATTAACTACACGGATTATATGTTACTGGTTGTTTATTGTATCACTTTGTAATTATATGCTATGTAATAATATGCTTTTTTTTGTGTGTATGGGTATTTTGACTTGTATTATTAAATGAGTCTGCATCTCTCATAGAAAGGTTAAACCAAATTTTTAAACAAAATGCGGATACGTTTCGCCCTAGAGTACCATATGATTTAACTTTTTTTTAATATTACTGTACCTCCTTAGTCAAGGAGGCTAATTTAATTGTGATTACAACCTTCTATCAACTCTATATTTCCGAAACACAAACAAGTTGAGCGCGGTACTAAAAGGGACGTGGCCGGGATCGAATTAGAAACCTTTTGTTCATGAAGTGAACGCTCTACCACAACACCACTACCGCATTTGAATAAATAAGTTGTGGTGTTCAAAACTAGGACCTTTGTTTTTTTGTTTTGCTTTTTTTGCTCTACCACAACACCACTACCGCATTTGAATAAAGAATTTGTCGTGTTCAAAACTAGGACCTTTGTTTTTTTGTTTTGTTTTTTTTGCTGACAAAATAAATGTTTTTCTCTTAGACTCAAATTTTAAAATCATCTTATGTAAACACGGTTCTAATAAATTTTAACGAATGATTTACATCTAATAAACTTTCATTCATTTTTGGTAAATCTTAGAAACCGGCGTTTGGATACGAGAAAAAGTTGTTCTAAAACAATGTGCAAAATTATTTTTATTCTGATTTTCAAAGAACAAATTTCATTCCAACATTTACAAAATTTTTTCAAACCTTTCAGGTAACAGTTCAATTCAAGAATATTAACAATAGTTTAATAATTTTTAGCCTTTTTTCGTGAAACCTTTATTTTGTATAATATTTCGAAAGTTCGTTTTATTGCAATATGTAGCTCTCATTCGTAATAAATTGTACCTGTTTAAAATCTACAATATTTTGGTTGTAACGGTTGTGGAATCTATATTGATTAGATGCCACAATGCCTAAGAAGCTGTCACTCTGAGAAAACAACTTTTAATTAAACAATATTTTTCTTAAAACAAGTAATATTTTTCTTGTTTTAAGAAATAAATTTTCTACCCCGCAATTTATTTCTCAAAACAAGAAATATATTTTATGTTCTAATAAATAAATTTTTTAACCTGTGGACTTACGATTTTGCTGTGTGCTGCCTAATCCAGCTGGAAATACACTTTGTGCTTATAATGACATTTGGGAATTTCAAAAATCTAGTTCTCATTCAAAGATTGGTTTTTGATGGCGAAAAATTAAAAAAAAAATACTATAATTTTTTGGGAAAGTATAAGGTAGTTGACGCTTTATTGTATTTCTGCCCAAAGGCCTTCACAACTTCGAGCTCCCGAGAACATTTGGTAGCTCTTTTTTTTTTGTTTTGATAACATAAAAGCTACTGTACTTAAGTGTTTTCTAATCAGTTTTTGGATAACATCATCGTAAACTCCCAGTTCCCTAAGAGACAGGTGTTAGTAGTCTGTTTGGTATAAATTCCCCAATTCAAAGAAATGATATACTTGCATATATCATCTAATCTTGTTGAATCATTCATTTGTATCAGAAACTTTTACAAAACTGCTTGAACTTATCAGTTTCTGAACTTTGAGATACTTGTCTCCGTTTTGTGAGATATCTGTCAAGATTAAAGATAGTTTAAACAAAAATGAATGACCACATCAGTGTCTGTTAAAAGCCTGTCATTTGTAATATTGAAAAACTTTTACACTGAGGTCAGTTTCTCTATCATCACATGCTGCTGAATAGTTGTAACCTCATCATTTTTCAAAACATTGCTTTTTTTTTAAATCTTAATGACACTTCTTTTCATTGCAAAAGTTTACTCCAAAGTCATGCAATTACAGTTCCATCTAGTTGAGACGAGTATAATCACCTTGACATTTTTTTGACTTTCGGAACTCTCTTAATGCTATAGTGCATGCTGATATTTAGTAGGTGGTCTGCGAAAAGCATTTAAAAAAACACGACACAATTCCCTTGCTCACTAAGTAATGAGCAAGGGAATCAAAGCCTTTATTGCAGTTGCAGCATCATGCACAAGCCATATCTTAGACACATCTCTGTGCAATCGCATTGATCAATGTATCCAAACCCTGAAGAATAAAGAAACTTAATGAAATTCAAGTTTTGAAATTTCTTAATATTAACCAAAAAATTTAAAAAATTATTTAACCCTATTTTATCAAACAAAATTTTATTTTATTATCATAGCAAATTTACATTAATTAATCAATATTGTTTGATCTTTATTAAAAAGTTTAATAACTCTCAAAAATAAAAACAAAAGCATTTTAAAATCTAATAAAACTATTAGTCTTGGTAAAATTTTATTATAAAAATTATTGCATAACTACCTATGCAATCCTGTAAGCAGCGTGCCTCCCAGTAAGGTTTTGAAAATTTAAAATCAACTTATTCAGTTAGAATTGGTTCAAAATACAATGAAGAGTCAAAGATATAATAGGATCTTCAGTCAAAGAAGTCTAGAATTCACTAGTCATAGCCACATCCCTTGGATAAAAGCTGTTAATGACGAGCTGTCCATTAAAATTAAACTGAGCCAATATCATTGGGGCATAACACATAACTCATAACACCCAAAATTAACACGGTCTTCTACCACATCAAAGCTTTATCTGTCGCCAAGGATAACCCTTTGGGCTCTATAGTGAACAAACTGTTAAAACCGCTATTCAAGACTTTTATAAACATTAGTCAAGGTGTAAACGAAACAATAATCATCTAAATTACAAAGAAAGGTTGTTATACTAACTAATTTAAATAAAAATTTTAATACATTTAAATATACATAGCTAATTTAAAAAGTAAGCACCTTTAAAAAACTGCTACCATAATTCAGTTTATGAGATTAGACAGCAGAGACTCATAGGTTACAGTTTATTTAAGCATTTTAATCTTTAAAATGTTGAAAATGTTTATTATAAACTTAAAATTTTAATGCTGTGAGTAATTTTGAATTTTAAAATTGCATGTAAAAATATTGAAGAGTATTTGACTAAAAAATTACGTTAGGCTATTTTGAATAAATTTCTCGTGAATAAAATCAAAGACCATGTCTAACAATTTAATCAGGTGCTATTTGATGGTTATATAATGTAAAAAATAGGGTTTATATATATTGTTATTCCACTTCATTCTGTAAGTTAATGTGTTTAAGAAGGTTTCAAAGGCCAATAAAAATTCTTTTAACAGAAACGTTTTTTTTACTAACTGATAGTCCTATTGCCAAGTTTTGCACTTTTTTTTGCATTTTGGCAGTAGTTACTTAAGGAAATTTTGAGATATTTACGCTATGGATAAGCTAATTTAAACCACGCTTCAAATAGCAAATCAATATTTTTGTCTATAGAAGGAAAATGGTACATGCAGCAATAAAACAATTATAATAAAAATTATTGATACTACACAGTAGAACACTCATGTAACCTTTATTTTCAAAATAGGGATTGAATATCACAGCAATCGGTAACGTTTTGAGGTCTTAGTTTTATATCACAGCAATCGGTAACGTTTTGAGGTCTAACAAAATATAAACTAAAACTGTCATAAATCTTTAACCAGTGAACCAATCCAACTAAAATTTTATCCAGTGTTTGGTGTGGCCATATTCTACATTTGTACTATTTAAAAAAAATTAAAAGATTTTATCAAATTATATGTAATGGTTCTCATTTTACAGGTGTTATTATTGTCGTACTATAAAGTAAAAGTTTCACTTAATTTGAAAATTTAAATGAAATTATTTTTCGCGGACAAATTTAAAAGATTTCAAAATTTGCATAACAGGGTACCTTGATGTGTACGCTATCACCCCATATAAGTGCCGTTTATGGATTAGCAAGGTTGGCATAATCAGGATCCGTGCTATTCGTGGAGATTGAACTATCTAAGGTATCAGAAATATGCGTAGCTTGAATGAAAATGTCATATAAGTTTGTTTCTCTGCTTTTTTTCCTTGCCTGGTGTTTACAATCAAATTTATAAATTCTTTCTCGGATCAACGTTGGGTTTAGATCATAAAAACAATTAAGTTTTGCGATGGTATTGCACACGTTGGGCAAATGTATGTGGGCAAGCTGTTTTTAAGTTGCGTCAGTATTAAGCCTTTTACCTATACTATTGTTAAAAACATGACATTGGATCAACGTTGGATTTGCATCGGAAAAAACAGCCAACTTTTCCTATGGTTTTATATACGGTGGTCTTATGTATGTGTGCAAGCTGGATTGCAACGTGCTGAGTGTAAAGCAATAACAATTCGTGTTGGTTCTTTGTCATGTCACTAACTAACTTAATTAAATTAAATTTGCTTTTATTAAACGCTGTTCTTTGTGCCACTAACAATATTTTTTTGACAAATTTTTGTTTTAATCAAATTGTATGTTTGTTATCGATCGCCTTTTGGTGCAAGAATTCGAATTATCAAACTCTTTTTTTCGTCAACCGCTTTTTGCTGATTCATTCATTAAACTCTCTTGGTTACTGGTGATTCATATATATATATATATATATATATATATATATATATATATATATATATATATATATATATATATATATATATATATATATATATATATATATATATATATATATATATATATACATATATATATATATATATATATATATATATATATATATATATATATATATATATATATATATATTTATATATATATATATATATGTACATATATATATATATATATATATATATATATATATATATATATATATATATATATATATATATATATATATATATATATATATATATATATATATATATATATATATATATATATATATATATATATATATATATATATATATATATATATATATATATATATATGTATGTATATACGTATAGGGAAAAGATTACTACATCTGCCCAACAACATCCGTGGAGTAGTGAAATAACATCCGCACATTTTTGTGTAAGATCATCCGCTTTTTTTCTTTACTGAATTAACATCTGTGCAACAACATCCGAAATTTCATTGATGTCTAATAACATCTTTAGAAAGATGTAACTACATCTGAGAGTTTTTCTCGATGTGTAACTACATTCACCTAAAATAGTGCATTATTAAAAATAAAATAAAAAATAAAATAAAATAAATTTCAAGAGGTAGTTACATCCGAAAAAAATCAGATGGGTAACTACATCAGGTTAAAATAATGCATTTTTAAATTACTTTTTTTCTGGATGTAGTTACATAAAAAAAAAATCATCTGGTTAAAATTATACATTATTAAAAAAAAAAATTCCATATGTAGTTACATATATAATTATTATATTATAAAAGTGCTGCTACATCGACTGACAAATAGCCAGACTCGCAACGGAGTGCTGCTACATCGACTAAGGGTTTGGTTTGGGCAGGCAGTCTATCAAATAATCATTTTTTTCTTTCAAGAGCAACACTAAAACAAATTTACTATAGTCTTTCATGCCTTAAAGCAATTTTTTTATTTTTAACAATGAATGAAATAAAAATTTTTATAAGAAAAAGTTCTCTATTTGTTAAAAAAAATATCAACTTTTCAAAATTATTTAGCGCTCAAGTTCGCCTTTGATCTCAGCCACACTTCTCAGGGTAGTTAATAGACTCTTTAGAGTAAAAATATCAAAATATGAAAAACGTGCAAATTGGAACAATTTTTTAATTCTTTATTAACGTTGAAACTTGGTACTTTTGTGTAAAGCTTTTTACTTTCAATGCATGAAAATTATAGAACCAACTTTTACCGGAAACTTTTTATTTTAATTTTTAACAGTCTGTATTATAACCTTTCCAATAATGTATATATTAGGCCGGGTGAATAAAAAAAAGCAATTGCTTTTATTCGTTTTCGGAGTAATTGTTCAGCTTTACGTGAATAAAAATTTGTGGAAAATTGGGCAAGTTTTTATTCACATAAAGCTGACCAATTACTGAGTAAAAGCAATTACTTTTTTATATTCACCCCACAGATTGTTAATTTTTGAATGGTCTATATATAAAAAAAAAATATTGTTTACGAATGCTCTGCATCTTAAGAATTTTTTTCAATAATACATAAAAAAACTAACTTCAAAAAGCCATTACCATTGAGCCTATCACATTTAGAGTTTTATAAATTGGAAAATTCTTAGTGAGGGTGTTAGTAATGAAACCCTCTACCAGACATAGTGTTTGAAGTAAGTCACTTTCTTGATTTTTGGTCATGTGATTTTCCACTGTGCATTGTGTTAAGTTGGTTTACAAAGCCGTTTGGGATAAGAGTATGCAAAAAAGATTAGAATATATAATAATTATAACAATAATAATGTAAAAGAATATGTAATAATAACTATGGTATTATTATAATAACAATATAAAATTATAATTATAATAATATAAAATAATATATAAAAATAGTTATGGTATAGTACATGACATAGATATGAATAAGTAATATAAAGAAAATATTTTACTATATATCTAGCAATCCTCCTGGGAAAATCGTTGTCTTCATCCTTATGAGTTGTTGCTAAGTAGTTCCTTCCGAGTTGTTGCTAAGTAGTTGCTTATTTAACTAGCAATCGTCGTTGTCAGATCGCTGTATTTATATTTACAAATTCGCTAACTAGTCGCTAGCCAATTTCCAGAGGTTTGCAACTTTATACTTTGACTATATTTTTTGTAAACTACCAGGGGGTAACTAAACTCGGAGATAACCTTTTTGTCAAAGTTATTACAGAAGACATTATTAGATAGCCCATAAATAAACACCCCATAAAACAGGCTAAAAATTTTTTTTTTAAAATTTTAATTTTAACAATTTTTATTAATTTATCATGTATCATATAATTCATTATGTCTACTTTTATAATAATAATAATATAAAATTCAACAAAAAAAAAAAAAAAGAATTAAAAGGCCTAAATTATCCTTAATTGATTTGGTACAGGAAAATTAATCGCAAATCAAGATATTCTTGCAATATCTTGAAAAATACAAGTATAATTAATACACTTTTTTTGTGTGCTTATGACTAAATAGTTCCTTAAGAACTCTTGTTTGTTTTTGATTTAATATCCATAAATTAAAACCTAATATTCTTTTCTCTAAGATATAGATAATATTATCTATTTATATTTGTTGTAAAGCATTTAAAGTATTTAGAGAATCTTTTTCTAATTTATAAAACTTTCTTTTCTTTGCTCTTGTTAAAAAGATTCTCTAAATAATTTAAATGCTTTACAACAAACTGTTTTTTCTCCACATTCACCAAGCAATGTATGTGGATCGGCATATGGAAAAAAATAAACTTGTCTCTTATAGATGTAGAAAACTTTGACGATATAGAAAAAGAGTGTAATATATTTATGAACTCAAATTTGTTTTCAAGTTTGTTGAAAACAATTGAAAGATGCCCAGAATGTTTTTCGTCAATCAATATTGTACATATTAATAAAAAAAATGTTTTTTTTACACTTTCCTAATAATTTTTTTTTTTTTACACGTTTATTTTACAACTACAAAGTATTTACAAGTAACCAATCACAGATTGGCGGTAAAGATATAAAAACATAAATATCATAAACATAAGGTTCGAAATATACAAAGTAAACAAAAATATAGTTGCATTCAACACGATTAAGGTGGCTCATATAGAAAAAAATCTTTTTTAATAGGAGCAATTTTAGTGGTTCATATGTCTTTTAGTTTGCTTTCAATGGTATATAAAACTAAAAATTTAATAAAAAAACTATCAGTAAATTATATTTAAGAAAATTTCTACCAAAATAAGTGTCAAATGGGGTAAAATCTGAAAAAATTCAAAACATTGTTTCTCGATCAATTTTTTTCGAAACTCAATAATTTTTTGTATATAGATTCCTTATATTATTATCATTCATTTCTACTAAAAGAATGAAAAAATGTTTTAAATATTTCAAACTGGACACAATATTAAAAAAAAAAAAAAACATTAAAAAAACAGGTGTTAGAGTTTAAAAGTTATAAAATTATTCTCAGTTAATTATTTTAGTACATCTGAAATATTTATGAATAAGGAACATGTACTGAAAATTTCAGCCAAAAAGCTTTACTAGATAACGAGATATCTTGCTTTAAAGTTGCAAAAAATAGAAAAAGCGAAAAGCTTGTAAAAACAAAAAAACAAAATTAAAATAAAATATTTGAAACAATTACATCAACTTAAAAACCACCAGAAACATAAACTTCAGCAACATCTTTGTTGTTTTCATTGTTTGGAAGTCCTTTTTTCTTGGATCTTAATTGTTTGCGTCTTTTTTTATTTATTTTTTTACTCTTATTTATAGACCATCTAATTAATCCATTAATTGCAAATTCCTTCATTACATTGTTTACACCATTTGCTCCATCATTAAAATAAATTATGGCAGAATTGACACCAATCTCTAATACATCTTTTGTTACAAAAATGTTTTTTGGACAGCGTGACCATACAGCATTGTTGAAACCTTCATTGGTATTTTGGGTTTGTCCATGAATGCATTTTGATAATAACTTATCACTTCTGAGTTCTAAAAATGTAGGCAACAAAATTTGAAAAGTCCATGATGGTAAATTTATGCTCTTTTTATAATTTTTAGTTCCATTAAGTAAATCTTTTTTAAATTTGCACCAGCTGGATGATCCAGGTGGACAAAACTGATGTCAAACTTCGTCCCTCTTTATCAGTTTCACAGCAATGCCAAACAATTGCTAAGACAGCTTTTTTCATAGCGTACAAGTTATTTAAATTCTGTCAGATGGCAAGGCCATAAAAGTTTTGCATTGAGTTAATTGTTTTATCTGTTAACTTACCCCAACCAGACAAAGAGTTTTGTGTTCCTTTGAACTTTTTCAGAAGATTTCGAAGTCTGTTTCCACATTTCTTTTGTACGTGTCCAACACATTCTAATTTAATTGGGTTAATACCACAATCTTTATAAAAATTAGCAGCAAAAACTTCTTTGTATGATGATGTGTCTCCATCACCAAGGTACTTATTGTAAATAAGGTTGTTTTTTAAAACTGATCGCTGAAAAATCTCCACAGCACCAGTCAACTCCATTGCACCAGATGAACTTTGATGATTTATTGGACAGTTATGCTTAAAAAACCAATTTTGGTGCTCTACAGACCCTTTTTTTCTATCCCAAATTTGACACTGCCTGCAATACTTTGTCATTACATAAACATTAATATACTTGCCATGGTTTATAGTAGCAACATAACCATTAAGGGATGAAAATCCCCTCTTCTGCCAAGAACCATACACTGAAACACGACATGTTGTAATGCCTAAATGAGCTTTGTTTTCAGGGTTCAGCTTAATCTTTTCAACTGCTTTTATTATACTATTACTTGCTGCATTATTGTAAGCTTTGTACAAATGACTAATTATGTTTCGATAACTGGGTTCAGATAACGACTCCATATTTTGGCATCTAGCAAAAGTTTTTATTGCTGCAAGACCTTTTCCAGTTTCTCGAAAAGCAATTACATTTCGAACATTAGTTTCAAATAGATTGCGCCCCTGTGTGTTATTTTCATTACAGACATCAACATTTATTGATGCATTTTGAGGACAGAAACAAGTTGGAGATGTATAAAAATCATTATTCCAATCACAAGAATAGCATTTTTTTTGCAAAACCCATTCTTAGATCAAGTTTATTGGATAAATTCAGTTTTTGTACACACAGAGCTTGTTAAACTACTTATAAGATCTTTAAGAATTTTAAAATTTACGAACAAAAAATAATTATCATCATCTTCTTTAGAAGCTTCATTTAAAGTTCCTGATACTTTTCGATAACGAAGACTTCGTTTTTTAAGTCAAACCAAGCTCTATACAATGGCATCAAATATATATTAATATTTAAATTATAAAATTTAAATTAAAAATCGTGTGGACGTGCTAACGAAGTGAAGAAGATTTTAAAGTTTCTGTTTATTTGCTTGACTTGGTAAACCGATTTCCTTTAAACTTGGATTTTCTCTTTCTTCCAATATTCTGTTTACTAGACATTATCAATAGTCTGATAAAAAAACACAAGCAAAATCTTTAGATATATTATTAGCTACAAAAACATGAATCAAACTCTACAAGACAATCGACAAAACACTTGACCGAAAGATGTGGTAAATTAACTTATATGACTATAAGTTAATTTACCACATTTCAAACTAATGTTTGTGTATAAATATGATAAAAACGAAATTTGTGTAAGATTGATAAGAAGAATTACTTGTTAGTAGTTATGGGAAGCTCGCAGAAGACTTAAGTCAGTCTTGTCATCGAGTACCTTTTTCTAGACGTGTAATACACATAAAAATCAGTTGCATACGTATTCTTGTCAAGATTGCACCTGGACAAATTTTTCAACTTCGAAATCAATAAAGAATAAAAAATGAAGTAATCAAGCGCAAAAAAATGAAATTAACCTACGTACTGTGTGAGCTAATTAACCTACGTACTGTGTGAGCTAATTAACCTACGTACTGTCTTAGCTTTTCGAGAAATGGGGCAAGGATACACAGTAATTAATACTTTTTGTCATTTAATGAATATGTCTCCTGGTATGACTATAACAAACTTCACGTTTTTTACATTGAAAACTTCAGAGAAAGTACAAAAAAAGCCTCAGAGGACATACGTAGGGAAAAACTTGGTGAAAATTATGACGTCTCATCAATTGTTGATGTTGCTATTAGTTTAGATGGTTCATGGCAGCGCAGAGGATACTCCTCAATGAATGGTATAGTCACAGCAATATCTCATGAAAAGTGTATTGATGCTGATATCCAGATAAAAATTTGTTACCCCGGCCAAAAAGAAAAGGTACTCCGGCTTACGAGAACTGGAAGATCATACATGACTGGAAGATTAATCATAGGGGTAGCTAAGGAAGTATGGAATCTATCGGTGCGCTTATACCGATTCGCACTTATGCTACTTTTTCTAACTGCTTCATACTTATGCTAGTTCGTATTTGTGCCAGTTTTATTGAATTGGCATAAGTGCGCCAAAATTCTTATGGCGCACTTATGCCAATTCGCACTTATGTCAGTTCGAGTTTTTATAAATGCATCGCACTTTTTCCAGTTTGCACTCATGAAATTCGCACTGATTCAGTTGTTTCTATAACAATTAAACTTACTTAAAGAAATTAATTTTTATATAAATATATATTTATTATTTTTATGATATACTTTTTTGCTGTTTGTTTTATTGTAATGCGTGTTAGTTTGCTTCAATTCTGCATTAAAAAAAGTTTAAACTATAATAATAACAATAATAATAATAGCAATAATAATAGCAATAATACCAATAATAACAATAATAGCAATAATAACAAAAATGACAATAATAATAATCAAATTAATGAATAAAAATAAGTCAATATAAACTATATATAACTGAGCAATTGAAATATAGATATACTGAATAAAATCAAAAGAACTAAAAACAAGAAAAAATAGTTTCTGTTGAAAAGATAACTTCTTTTATTTTTTTTTTGAAGGTTAAAGTCCATTTCTAAGATATATTAAAGTTCAGCAAAACTATTTTATTCCATATGTAAGGACCGAGAGAAGAAATAAGTAGTTGTTTAAATTTTGTTTCGCAGAAAGGTTCTTGGAGATTTTTTCCATTACGAAGATTGTTAATGGGTTTTACATTATAAAGGTTTATAAATACTTTTGGAGATAAATGATTTTTAAATTTAAACTTGAAACATAAAATATTATACACATTTAGTTCGTATACATTTAAGGCTTTCATTTCTCTCAGAAGTGATTTTGAATTTGAAGAACGGTTTACAAAATTAGTTAAGCGAGATGCGTGTTTCTGATGCTGATATAGAGATTTAAGTTTAGTTTTGCACGCCCTTACCCATTCAATATTTGCATAATTTAAATGGCAATGGGTAAACGAATAATATAAGGGGCTGTCCATTAAATACGTCAACAAATTTTTTGAAGTTTTTACCTCCCCCTCCCCTTTGTCAACAACTTGTCAAATTTCTAGAGACACCCCCTATAAAATTACGTCAACTTTTGATTACCCCCCCCCCCCCCTCCTTTTACAAAGAAACTTCGCTACAAACTCAGCCTAATTTTCCGTTAATTAGGCAAAAAAAAATTGTTGACATCAACTTTAATTGACTCCCCCCTCCCCCATGTTAACAATTGTCAAAAAAGTTCAGACCCCCCTCCCCCCTATTTTGTTGACGTAATTAATGGACAACCCCTAATTGTTGTAGTTGTTGTTTATTTAACACATGTCGAAGTTTATTTATAATTTTAGCAACTTTCGTGAAGATATTATTAATTTGTTGTTTCCAGGATAAGTTTTTGTCAACAAGAACTACAATAAATTTTTATTATATATATATATATATATATATATATATATATATATATATATATATATATATATATATATATATATATATATATATATATATATATATATATATATATATATATATATATATATATATATATATATATATATATATATATATATATATATATATATATATGTATATATATATATATCGCGACGTTAGAATCATCTTGTTCTATCTCCACTTTTTGAAAAAATTGAGTTAATGATAGTGTTGTGTTCCTCAAAATAATGTCTGTCTACTGAACTGAAATCTAATTGTAAGTAAAAAAGTTGCGGAAAAAACATGTTTTAAAAAAAAGTTTATACGCCGTCTCCTAAGGTTTTTGTTTTTTAAATCGTTTTATCTCAAAACTAAAAAATGTGGGGATAGAACAAGATAATTCTAACGTCGCGGTATGTGGAATAACATGGAATATGAATACTGGAATTAACATAAATTTTAATGATAATGCTAACAATATCTATGAGTCTTTTTTCAAAACATTTTTTTCTGTATACGATGCTGATTTCCCAATCATTGAAAATAAAATAACTACAAAGAGCTGCAATACACCCTGGATCACTAAGGGCTGTAAAAAATCGTCCAAAATTAAACAAAAACTATATATAAATTTTTTGAAAACAAAAACACCTAAAAACGAAAAAATTTACAAGGACTACAAAAATCTATTTGAAAAAATTCGCAAAAATCTAAAAAATAGTTATTACTCCCAATTACTCAATACATTTAAAAATGACACAAAACGCACATGGCAAATAATGAATGAAATTATTGGAAAACAAAAATCATGCTCTAGTTTTCTGCCATAAATGGTTAGAGTCGATAACAAAAGTTCATACGAACCAAGAACTATAGCTCAAGAATTTAACAAATTTTTCATCGATATAGGTCCAACACTTTCTAAAAAAATCCCAAAGACCAAATCTTTATTTACTGATTTTCTAGTACCCATTGATAATTGCATTGGTTCAGTTGAGTTGTCTTCTGAATTATTGTTTGAAGAGTTTGAAAGAGCCTTCAAATCTTTAAAAACAAAATAAAGCAAATGGGGCAGATCAAATAAATGGAAACGTTATTATAGATTGTTTTGAACAGCTAAAAGTTGTTCTTTTTAAAGTTTTTAAAGCTTCTATCCATCAAGGTGTTTTCCCCGAACTATTAAAAATTGCCAAAATTATTCCTACTTTTAAAGAAGGGGACAAATCAATTATTAGTAACTATCGCCCTATTTCTGTTCTTTCCACATTTTCAAAAATTTTAGAAAGAATTATATATAACAGAGTCTACAAATATTTTCATGTTAATAAATTACTTAACATTAATCAATTCGGTTTTAAAAAGGATAGCTCAACTGAACATGCAATTATCCAATTTGTACGTGAAATCTTAAAATCATTTGAAAAATCACAATATACTCTAGGACTTTTTATTGGTCTATCAAAAGCTTTTGATACGGTTGATCACCAAATTAAAATCTATAAACTTAAACATTAAAAATAAAGTTTTAAAATGGTTTGAAAGCTATTTGTCAAATCGTAAACAATTTTTTCCGAGTAATGACGGTTATCATACCAATTGTCTTTCTATAACATGTGGAGTCCCACAAGGCTCAATTCTTGGTCCACTTCTTTTCCTAATTTATATCAATAATTTAAATAAAGCCTCTAAACTAACAAGTACTATGTTTGCAGATGATACTAACTTATTTCTTTCTAACAGTGATATCTTTGAACTTTTTAAAACAATGAAAAAAGACCTTATACATGTATCGAGTTGGTTTAAATGTAATAAGTTAACTCTAAATTCTAATAAAACAAAATGACCTTATTCCATTCGCTTTCCAAAAAGCAGTATTTGCCATTAAACTTACCTAAAATTTTTATTGATCAAAATGAAATAAAAAGGGATTCCGTAACAAAATTTTTAGGTGTTTATCTTGATGAAAACATCACTTGGAATCATCACATCGACTACATAAGCACTAAAATTTCAAAAAACATAGGAGTTTTATATAAAGCACGAATCTACCTCAATAAGAAAATTTAATAAAACTTTATTATTCATTTATACACAGTTATTTAAATTATGCTAATATCGCCTGGGTTAATACAGAAAAAAGTAAGTTGCAACGTCTTTATCGCCGTCAGAAACATGCTATCCGTTTAATCTGCTTTGCAAATCGCGAATAAAATAATGTTTTTCTCACGCAAAACATTATTTTATTGAAATGAGAATTTTAAATATATACGAGCTAAATATATATAATGTTTTATGCTTTGTAAACATGTGGAAAAATGACTTGTCTCAATCTGTCTTCAAAGATATTTTTACTCCAAAACCCATCAACAAATAAAATTTGAGAAATACTGATTTTTTAAATGAACCTTTCTGTCAAACGAACTTTATTCAATTTTGTATTGCCTATCGTGCACCACACTTTTGGAATAAAATTGTTTTTCCCAATTTTGACTTCGAACTACCCGTTACTTTACGTTTTTTTAAAAGTAAATTAGAAACCCTAACTTTTTCATTAGAAGACGTATTATGTTATTATTAATAATATAAATTAATAACTTTGTCTTTTCTTATTTATATTTGTAAAAAGTTTGTTCTTACCTATTTTGTTGATTTTATATTCTTTACTTAAAGTATACGTTTATATAAAATATTGGTGAGTAGATCCGCGTGATCTCTCTTTGGATTATATAATATATATTTGGATTATATATATATGAAATTTGTAAAAATTTGATACTGTTAATTCTTGTTTGAACTTATTTAAGGTTCTGACAACAAGATCCTTTGATCTTCTTTCAGATACCTTATTTTATATTTGTGAAAGTTTATTATTATTATCTATATATTTTTTTTTTTGGCAATGTATAGTTGTAATACGACCAACAAATGTAAAAAAAAAAAAAAAAAAAAAAAAATGTATTTATATATATATATATATATATATATATATATATATATATATATATATATATATATATATATATATATATATATATATATATATATATAGGAATATTTTCAAAAGTATTCTACTAAATGGAATGCTCTATGCTTTTAAAGAAAACAGAGCTATATATAATATGGAATTTCACAAATTTGTGAAATACGTTCACACTATTATAAAAAAAATCTTTAGAAATGTTTATTTCTGTTGTTTTTTTTATTTTTAGTAAGGATTAGTATTATTATTTTATTAGCCCACTTTTTTATATTATAGCTCAGCTGTTTTTGTAGCTTTTTACGACTGCAGACATAAAAATAAGTTTTCTCAACATATAACACCCCAGTAAGCACAAGACGCATTTTAGACACTTATAGACGTCTAAAACTAGTCTAGGTAAAGACGCACTTTTATAGACGTTTTGAAGACATATTTTAGACGTCTTTTATGAATGCGTTTTTAAAATGACGTTTAAAATGCGTCTTTTTAAAGTTTAAAAAGACGTTTAAAAGACGCATAATAAATAGTCTAAAAGCATTAAAAGACGTCTAGATCTTAAGGCTAAAAGACGTCTTTTCTGAGACCTGTTTATAAATATGTCATTATGACTTCTTTTTGACGGCTTTGTCATTACGCGTTAAGTAGATGTCGTATATTCAAAGTAAAAACATAGTTTTTATTATTTTCAATAACTTGTTTAAGTTTTAAGTGTAAATTACTTTAAATTAAATTACTTTTTTACACAATTGCTAAAATTGTTGTCACAGGAATCACTAAAATAATTGCTATAATATTAATATATCTTTTTTTTACTAATAATTATTTTGCTTTTTTAATAGATAGTTGACTGATCATGATAATAAGTGAAAATGGCAAGAATAATATATAAGTTAAATATCAGTATTTTTAGTTTTTATATACCCACAAGCCATATAATAATTCAAGTATGCGGTCAAAAATTAGCTACCAATTTCTATGTTAAATTTAATTACAACCAAAAATAAGTTATAATAATGTTAGTGTTTTAAATACTGGAATGATATATGTGTTATTGTTATATATTATTTTCATCCTTGATGCATCAACCGTTTGTGGTGATTACAGCAATATTATTTTGATTGCTGGTTCCTATGCATATCTTGTATATACGAAATTATAACAATATATGATTTTATAAATACAATGAATATATACCACATACTACGCGAAAATGTTACGTCATGTACTTAAATTCATCTTAAAAAAAAACGTCTAAAATACGTCTAAAACGCGTTTTTATAAAGACGTCTTCATTTAGACGTCTTTTAGCCTTATGATCTAGACGTCTACAAGTGCGCCTTTTATACCTCCTTAAAGACATCTTTAAAACGTCTTTTAAACGTCTTTGTGCTTACTGGGACGAATGTGTGAAATATTACAGAAGTAAAGATTTTAAATAAAGCTCCAAAATTAACTTCTTGTATATTCTATGCTATTGGAACACTATACTAGTTATAATATTAAAAAAATACTTCTTTCAATATTACTTTTTACAATTATATTTATTAGCTTTCTTATCAATAAATAGTTTGAATATATATTTTATATCTTATATACAATAATTGTATATAAGATATTATTCAAACTATTTATTGAATAGAATGTTAATTTATTTACCTTTGCATACCTATACTATTTAAATACAATTATTGTATTTAAATGGTATAGGTATGCGAAGGTAAATAAATCCAAACTATTTTTTAAATAGTAAGCAAAATTGCAATTAACTCTAATAGGTACTGCTTATATATTATACTATTGAAAAATTACAGACATTAAACGAAAATGAGTGCATGATTTATCTTTATTTTTGTTGGTAAAATTTAAAGTAATTTCAATTGAGCTTGGTTGGCTATATAGTTATATTACCTAAAAAATTTGAAAAAAACTGTTTTTATAAACCATATTTTTTATTTCAACTGTTTATTTTTCTTTAAAATATTAGATTAATGTTTTTAACTAGTATGTATCTAAATTAATTTATATTGTGCCATTTAAACTTTTAATCTTTTTTTTTTGGCAGAATTAGAAAATTATCTGACTATTTTTGCCCTTTGATTTGATTCTAACAAAAATAAATTTACTGATAACAAAAACTAATTTACTGATTTTTGGTCTCACTTTTTGGCACTGATTTCGGTCCAAAAAATTGGGTATTTACTGTTTAGATATCTCAAACATGCTTTATACTACTTTTTAATTTTATATAAAGTTCTGTTAAAATAAAAACAAGAGTTTGCCCAAGATTCTCACTACAAACGGAGTTCCGAGTTATAAACAATAATAAAAAAATGCAATAATAGATCTTTTTAGTGAATACTCTAGTGATTATGTAATTACTACAAACTTATCTTCTTTTTTTTTAATGCTTATCTAATTTTTTTTTAACTTCACGCATTTCATGCAAGCAACAAAAATTGTTGGAACCTTTGATAAAAAAAATTGTAATATTGCTCTTAATGTTCTGAATAATATTTTTAAATACTAGTTGTGGTTAACTCAGTTAACTAAAACTGTCTGAATCTGTCTTTTTCATTTATTAGTATTTTATCAAAATGATATTTGCTTGTATTCAAAATGCACAGATAAATTCGTCAACAACATAGACAACAAACGTTTGTATGCAGCAGCTCTTACTAAAACCTTTTTTTGCGCAATCAGATCATGTATGTTTTTGTGTTTTGTAACAGTTTAGATTAACGTCAAGATTTGGTTCACAGTACCTTGCAAGCAGTTGATTATTCAACCAACGAGAGCATATTGTTTTAATAGATCACTCATATTAGCATAAATATTGAAGAAAAATAGGAACCCCATTGGGATCTCACTCGGAGTTGTTCAAGAAACCTGTATGAAATCCATAACGATTGCCTGTAATTATGGAATCACAATTAATTCTTTTCTCACTTTAATTATTCTTACGGCGCCCATAAGTTCATATTATTTTATAGACATATTGTTATACTATTATAAACTCACAATGTTCCTTATTACTAATATGTTACTTATCAACTGACCGTATGAGCAAAGCTAACTGCATTCACCATATGAGTATATACTCATATAAACTTTATGTTTTTAAAAATAATCAAAGTTTTTCTACATAAATAATTAAAGATTAAGCACAGCCTTTTTTAAATAAAAACTACGGAAAGTTTTTATATTGTTGTTTTGTTTTATCTGTTGTTTCAACATCAAAAAGTTTAGGTTTATAGCATTGTTAATGCTTAATTTAAATGATTTGTAAAGATGAGATTTATTTAAGCATGTTAATGTGTTAAAAACAGACTAAGAAGTTACCTAGCAGTACGAAAACATAATTATCACCCGAGTCTCGATTTACGTTTGTATTGCGAGGTAACATAGCAATATCTTTATCTATTTTTAGATAATAAATCTGTTAAGAGATATTAAGTTTATCATCTGCACGAATCTATACTTCTTTTATATTGTACTGAATGAAAAAAATTCTTCGCCTATCTAGGATTTGTTGCATTCATACAGCTCAAGTTAAATCGCATTTAAAAAGATTTAAATGCAAAGTTTTAAATTGAGTTTACCAATAAAATAATGGTTACTACGGTTGTTTTAATTATTGCTTTTTGATCTTGTTAAGAAAACATATAAAAAAAAAAATAGTTCATAACCTAAATATAAAAGACGTGATAATTTAAAAAAAAATGACTCTTCTTCATAAAAAACAGTCGAAGCTAAAGTTGCAATCTCGTTTACTTATCGAATACATTGATAAAAATGATCTAAAGAGTGCAGAGAGCATACTGATTAAAAAAATAGACATTAATGCTGATGTATTAACTAGCTACGGAGTTTTATTAAATCCCTTATGTCATGCAGTAACTAGTGGTAGCATGGAAATGGTACAACTATTGTTAAAATATGGTGCAAACGTAAGCCCATTACTAGATGATAAAAAAAATCCTCTTCAATTAGCTATCATTCAAGATAATGCCCAACTCTTTGAAACATTACTAAAAGCAGATATTAAACAACAAATTGATTTCAACTTGTTATTACTGTATGCAAGTGAACTTGGAAAAACAAACATTATTAATATTCTTGTTAAAAAGTGTTCCAACATTAATTTTTGCGATGCTAAAGGCGAAACAGCACTTTATAAAGTTTTGAAAAAGGGATATTCAGATTGTGTTAAAATACTACTTGAAAATGGTGCAACGACAAAAAATAATAAACAAAAAACTCTTGACAGAAGCACACCTCACTTTCTTAACTATGATACAAGCAACAACCTGATCACAAAAAATGAAATGGTTACAAGAGCATCGTTTGAAAATGCTGTTAATAAACACTTCAATCTGGTATTCGGCTCAAACAAAGAACTAAACGTTAATAAAGGAAAACAGTTGTTAACAAAACCCCTTTACATAAAACTTCAAGACGGTGTTTCACTTCAAGAAAGCGAAAAAGCTATTAAAGTAAAAACACTATTCTGCAAAGCACGTTCTGGTTCTATTGGATCTTCATTCACACATTTGTAAAAAAATTCAATACAGTGGCGTGTCTATATATTGAAATAAGGAAAAGTAAAAACCTCGCCTTTAACGCCTTGACTATCCTTTGCGTTATAAACTTGACATTTTCTTGTGAAATTATATATATATACAGTTTTATAAACTACAGTAAAGTTATCTGTCAAAAAAAACTTTAGAGCACATTTTCCAAAAGCAAATAAACACAAAGAAAATTAAAAAAGTTGTTTTCAAATAATCGCAATCTCATTTTCTGGGCACACCAATGTCTAAATATCGTTATATATTTTTTATTTATTTATTTTTGACACGATAACTTTTTATCAAAAAAATTACCAAATATTTTTAAAATGGTTTATTTAACTAAAGAGATAGCAAACAAATTTACTTAAACTTTTACATGTTTAAATTTTGACGAAACATGTTGTTGAACAATTATAAATAATAAAAATATAAATATAACTTGAGATTATGTTGTAAAAAGCAGTTGTAAATATAACTTGAGATTATGCTGTAAAAAGCAGTTGTAAATATAACTTTAGATTATATTTAAAAAAACACTATGTAAAAGAATATAGTTTTTGTAATCAGTTATAAAAGTAAATAAATTCCTGCCGAGTTTCTATACTTTTTTCCTTTTATTTTGTTTAAAACAATCTCTGACGGATTGAATGACAGCACTGATGAGCTACAAAATATGTAAAGTGGTTTCATTTAGCCGGTTGTATGGTGTGACTTCTGTAGAAAATCACAACACCACTTTTGTTTTATCATTTTAAAGGCAATTTGTTTGTTTATTTGGCCATCGTCCTTAATATTATTATTCTTTATTTAATCTTACCTAAATGGCCATAACCTACATCGAATCTCCGACTTTTTGAAGTCAGCACATAAGCATATCAAATCTCCGACTTTTAAAGTCAGCACAAAACTACATTGCCACGGCTGCTCTGTATAGGTATACTCTGTACATAATTATGCGTAAATAGATGGATGGGCTAAAAACCTATAGTCTTCTCTTTTCTTGCAATTGTAAATTTACTAATTTAGAAATGTAAGAACGTATTAATGTACACCTGCTAAATCAATTTACTTTTTGACTCATAATGTAAAAACATAATCTTAAAGGCAATTTTTTGAATTCAAATTTCGAAAATTCTTTCAAGTTGATTTTAACATTACCAATAAAAAAAAATTGTTTAAAAATAAAATTGTTAAAAAATTAAATACTTTTTTTAGCAATTATATTTAACGAGCAGCTAAACTCAAATTTAAAATAACTCATTAAAGTTGTTTTTTGATTTATCTTGAAAAAATTTAATTAAAAAAAAAATTCAAATTCTTTCAAGAATCAAACTTTTTTTTATATTTTATTTTTATTTTTTTAGTTTGTTTTTTTAATTTGTTCTATAAATAGTAAATAAAATTAATTTCACAAACACAAGTTTTCTGAAAAAAAGATCGTACTGAACTTTGTGTTTGCAGAAACATAGAATTGGGAAATTTCTCATTATACTTTGCGAAAATATGCGCTATGTGTCTATGAAAAAAAATGCTTTGAATAGATATTTTTTTTTCTTATAAAAGGAGCATTTAAAAAGGAACACCTTCAAAATAAAGCCAATAATTGTGTAACTAGGATATATATTTAATTAAAAATAACAATTTTGTTATCAGGTTTTTTCATAGTACTTTGTATAAATTGTAAACATAAAATGCGTTGTTTATGTTTTTTATTTGGCAAGTCTGTTACCTGAGAATGTTAAAAAAGTAATGCGGTAACGTTAACTCTGACTAAATTTTTAATGAGTTACCTTTTACTTTTATTTGAGTAAACCTTTCGACCGGTAACGTTTACTTGTACTTGAGTAAAATTTTACTCAAGTAACAGTACTTTTACTTAAGTACAAATTTTTTTTACTTTTTTCATCTCTGATCAACACATAATCAACAAAAAAAAACAATCGTCTTTTTCAACAAAAGTTCTTAACAAAGTTTACAATTTAAATAGTTACAATTAAAAATACCTGATTTAACCATCCATTGAAAGAAATAAATTTTTGAGTTTATATTTGTGAATAAAACATATTGGACAAAATAATTTTATTAAAAAAAAAAAATTATTATGTCTTGGCGTATATTTATTTATTTGTTTCAAACAATAGAGATCTTTAAAAATAGTTAAAGTCATTTTTCGACAAATGCATAAAACATAAAACATTAAAAACATTAAGTTCATAAATATTAAGAACTTTCATTTAAACAAAAAATGGTTTGGAATGAGTAGGGGAGAGTGGTACTAAATGGACCTTGTACTGAATGGACCATTAGAAAAATAAAAACTTAACAAGCTGTTAATTGATTTTTTTTAATTGCATATAATTATTGTATACTCAAAGTTTCTTTAATATTATTGGTTTAACTTTATTCGTAATAATGGATTAATATTTGTATTTTTGTTTTTTTTCGAGAAAAAAGTAGATTTTTATCTTTTTAATTTGTTTCAATTTACACTAATTTTTTAAAGTAAAGTTAACTATGTTTAATTTTAAATTAAATTTTTAAAGGTAAAATTTTTAAGGTAAAGTTAACTATGTTTAATTTTAAAAAAACTAAGGTAAAGTTAACTATGATTAATAATAATATCATAAAAACATATTTTATACTTTGTATAACATTAGAATGAATGTTATATTATTTACTGATTGCTGTGATTATATGGGTAACATGTACATTTTGGTTAGTGTACTAGATGAACCACCATTGATTGTACTGAATGGACGGGTACATTTTTCTGCCAAGTATTTATCGCGCTTCGGTATGGGTTCTAGGAAAAATCCCCCGGGAAAAAATCCCCCTGGAAAAAATATCCCCCCAAAAAAATTTTTTTTTTTACATAAAAATTATCAATATGCAGTTATGTTTCATTCTTTCTTTATTTTGAACATTTATATAAAATACTTCATTTATATAAAAAACATTTTTCATCAAAATGTCAAGTTATGGGCTGTTCCTCGAAGGAAGCGAATGTGAAACCCTAACTCTGACAAGTTGCGAACTGGTAAAATGTGAAGTTTTTGCAAACCATCGTAGTTAATTTAGCGGTATATTTTAAGGACTTTTAAGCGAAAAAATTATTTAAAAAAAAGTAAAAGGAAATTAAGTGAAACTAGACGAAAACAATATGAAAATGTATATGTTTTTTTTAATTATTTGATAGACTGCCTGCCCAACCCAAACCCTCAGTGGATGTTGCAGCACTGCGTTGCGAGTCAGGCTATTGTCAGTTGATGTAGCAGCATTCCGTTGCGAGTCAGGCTATAAGATAGTCTATGTAGCAACACTTCGCGCATGTTTTACATTTAAAAAATAAACTTTTTATTTTAAATGAAACTTTAAAATAGAATATTAGGAATTAGAGAGTTTTTTTTATTATTATTTTTACCGACAACCAAGGAATAGCTTTACTTTAAATTTTGATGAAAAATAAAGTATTTTATAAAACTATTTAAAATAAATAAGTATAACTATTTTATTGATAATTTTTTCTCGTGGGGGATTTTTTCAAACTCTTACTCTAGGTTTCATAAATTTTGTTTATAGTAAAATAGTTTGCTGCAACTCTGTCTGTCATTGTGTTTGATATATTTGAGATAATTGGCTTACAACATTCGTCAAAAAGGAACAAGTGATAATGTGAATAAATTAAAGCCGTATGATCCACAGCGTTTCGTATGCGTTTTTGAAAGTCATCTGATGTACCTCCAGGTAATTGGTCCAAAGCAATGACTTGACTATTATCTTTTAATGTCAAGTGAATGCTGCTGATATGGACACCTTCTTGTGTTGTTGCATCAAACCCATTAGTCAGATTTTTGTAACCGAAGACCCATTCTGCAGCTTGTAGGTTAGATATACTGCCAAGCTTACGAGCCATTTGCTCAACAGTAATGCGCTGGGGAATATACAAAATATCAACACCAAAATATTGTTTAACTTTTTCCAATAAGAATAGAACATTACCTGTTGGCACATTAGACAACAACATGCAACAAATTAATTAATGATATTAATTATTAAAAAAACATTCCATTAAAATCAGGAACAGGAACTTTTCTAAGATCTTTTCTTTGTCAAATCTTTCTCCTGTTTAATGGTAATATCTAAAGCTGTAAGTAGTATTTTTAGTTTTATAGTATATTTCTTTTTTAGTATTTACCTAGTAATTTTAGTGCTTCTTATTTTCTTTTTCTTATTTCTTTTTACCTCTTCTTCTTTAAATTTTTTCAGTACTTCATCAGTTGTAAGAACTTTTCCACAACTCCTTTGTAACCTTTGTCTCTTTTTTCAAAGTTTTTGAATTTTTCAAAGCTGTACGCATATCTTCAGGTTGATCAGGTGATAGTGTGGTTATAATTGCATCCCTTAGCTTTCTTATCCTAGTTGATGGACCTGGTGAATTTAAACAATCTGAATTGCTAGATGTTTTCATGACGTTTCCAATATTATTCGATTGATTAGTTTCCAGAGCTTGAAAAATTCCAAGTTCAGGATCTGTTTGGATTGAAATGTTGGGTTGAATTGAAACAATTTTGCTATTCAGAATAGTTGGGCTCACTGGGTAAATACCAGATCCTTTAAAACCGCCTATTATGTGATTAGATTTGAATGAAACTTCTTCAAGTTTTTTTAAAAGGTCTGAAAAAACAGCTTTATTTACATTTTTAAGACGTAACTCACAGTACCATGTCTTTAATATATTTTTTCAGTCGCTTTTCATAGGAGCAAATACACAATCTCCAATAGTTGAAAAGCATGCAACGTATGAGGCGGTAAACATAAAAGTATGATGCCATTATTCCTCGCTATACGGGTTACGTTATAAGTCAAGTGACTTCCATGTCCATCAAATAATACTAAAACTGGCTTTTCAAGGTGTTTTATTTTCTTGACAAATGCATTTAACCATTTTTCAAAAATATAATCCTGCATCCAACCAGATTATGTAACCCCATACAGCGCACCTGGTGGTCATTCTTTTAACCAAGTAGATTGTAACTCTCCTTTTCTTTTATAAATAGCACAAGGTGGGTACCGTTTACCATCAGCACTAGCTACAAAAATAATACTATTCCTGAACGTGAATACGTTATCACGGCGTTAATTTTTGGCCAAAAACATGGCGCTCCATACTGAAGGCCTATTCATCGCGCAAAACGTAAGCCGTGACTATTTTAATATTCTAAAAATTATAATATATAATATCTAAAAACTATAATAAAATAAACCGTAAGCCGGGCTTATTTAAATATTCTAACAATTACGAAGATGAAAAACTCATTTTGAAAAACTTGCCAGAGTATTTTTAATTTTTTAATCTTGTTTATTCTTTTATATTTCCAATAACTTTGTATTAATAATGTTTTTTAAATTATAAATTTTTGTAAATAATTTTAAAACACTGTATTTTTACTGACTTGTTAACTCCTCAGAGTGTTAGGAGTTATATGTAGTATATACATAACTCCTAACATTGTTATATATAACTCCTAAGATTGTATATAATATACAATGTCAAGAGTTATGAATGATATGGTTAGTGATCTATTATATTTGACAAAAAAGTGTTTGAAAATCTTATGCTATAGTTTGCATATTTTTATATTCTTTTAAATAATTATACTCTTCATTATCCATCATCTCTGTTTTCTCGGTTAAACATGGAAAACACTGATGTGGCTCCACGTCAGTGTTTTCCATGTTTAACCGAGAAATGCAATCAGATCATTTTATAAGTTTAAGTTTCTTTATTCAGTAATTAATTTCGTAAAATTTTAAAAATGTCAAAATCTTTCAATTTTAATTATAAATTACAGATTATATTCATTTTTACTTTTTTTAACGTATAAATGTTGTATTTTGAAGAATAAAATTGTTTTTTTAAGAAATTAATGAAGAAATACGGCACCAGGCACTTCTATGCTGAGGACACGCGGTGTATCCAGGCTGTTGGATGGTAAGTTGGTTGAGTTAATTTTTGAATGCTTTGGTCGAAGTCGCATGAACTGTTTCGGGTGGAAGCTTGTTCCAGTCGTTGACGACTCTGTTCGTGAAGAAGTGAAACCTTTCGGAGCAGTTCGTCACTAGCTGTTTATCTAGGCGAAGGTTGTGGCTGCGTAGATTGTAGTGGGAGATTGAGGGCAAAGAAACTTGTGAGGTAAAAAAGACAACTTTTTCCATTCCGTTTGTGATTTTATATTGTTGAATTAAGTCCCCATGTTTCCTTCTTGCTTCTAGAGTCGTTAAGCCGAGTGTACGGAGCCTTTCTGCGTAAGGAAGATATTTAGTTAGGTTATTTTTTTATTTTTTTTTATTTAATTTTTATTTTTCGTCATTTGACACATTTTACAATGTTAACCTCACATTCAAATAAATTTATACAAATGCAAGCTGACTGGGGCAAGTAGAAGACAAAATGTCTTATCATCAAGCCTCTTCGTGAAAATAAAAAAAATTAAAAAAATTTTACAATTTTCAATAATATATAAAAAAGTGAAATTAAAAAAAGTTTAAAAAAAAACAAATTAAAAAGTTTGATAAAATCAAAAAGTTGAAAAAATAATTTTTAAGTTTGACAAAACTAAAAAGTTTGAAAATAATAAAAAATAAAAAAGTTTGAAAAAATAATTTACAAATCCGTACATATGCGTATACATATCCAATAAACTTCATAATTTATATTTAAATATACAAAAGATATTTTGAATTAAAAAAGATACCGAACATTTTATAGATTTAAGTTCATCTACTCATATATTTTTTTTTTAAACAAAATTAAAACAGACAAACAAAAAGAAACAAGAAGAATATATATAAGAAGGATATATGTATATATATACACATACACACATACATATACACATACACATATACACATACACACATATACATATACACATATACATATATACATACACACACATATACATACATGTATATATATATATATATGCATATACATATACACATATATACATATACATACACACATATACATATACACATATACATACACACACATAAACACACACATACATATATACACACACACATACATATACACATATACACATATACATATATACACATACATATATACATACATATATACATGTATATATACTAATACTGTAATTATTTATTGAGTGACTTGTTTTATATTTATGATTAATAAGTGAGATGTTTTTATAAAAATATTTTGGAATTAATTCGTTTTGAAGTTTAAACATAAATAACAAGTTATGGTAGATGTTTAATTTGTATACATTTAGTGCATTTATTTCCTTGATTAACGGCTCGGCACTTTCGTATCTATCCATGCCCGAAACTAATCGACTTGCTTGCTTTTGTTTTGTGTAAGTAGTTTTTAGGAAAGATGAGTGATTGTTTGCCCAGGCAATATTACAATAGTTAATATGACTATGTATAAACGAAAAATATAAATTTTTTAAACATATTTTGTTCAAAAGAGGTTTAGTCTTATACATTATCCCAAAAGTCTTTGAGACTTTGTTCTCGACTAGCTTTATTTGGCTTTTCCAAATTGCATTTGTTATTTGTTATTGCTTTGGTCTCTCTGTGTTGGATTTTCTCGAGTTATTTTATGTCGCTATGAAGGTGAGGAGACCACGCCTGGACTACAAACTCAAGATGTGGACGCACGTAAGTGATGTACAAGACTTTCCAGAGCTGTTTCCTTTGGCTTCTGAATGACTTTTTGAGTTTTCCCAGCATCATATTGGTTCTAGTTGCTGCGTATTCAACATTTTGACTTTGAGGTAATCTAATACTAGCACTCCGAGGTCTCTTTCTGTAGTGGTGACTTCGAGTTGGTGTGGAGAGCCGTCTGCTTTAGCCATGGTGTAGTTGTGCATTGATTTGTTGCAATTTTTTTCTGCGTGTATTACTTTGCATTTGTTGATGTCGAAAAGCATAAGCCACTTCTCGGACCATTTAACCGCCTTGTCGACGTTGTTTTGTAGGGAAGTAGCGTCTTCGTTTGTTTTGATAAGGCCCATGATTTTGCTGTCGTCTCCGTGTATTTTGGTGTGGTGAGCAATGTTGTCAGGAAGGTCGTTGGTGAAGAGGAGAAATAGTGGAGGACCAAGTACAGAGCCTTGTAGTACACTGCTTGTGACGCTTTTCCAGTCGGTTTTGTGGACTCCAATTACTACACGTTATTGTCTGTTGGCTAGTCATACTTTGATACAATCGACTAGAGAGCGACTTATGCCGTAAGCCTTGGGCTTGTGGATTAGACGAAAATGAGGTGCTTTGTCAAAGGCTTCGGCAAAGTCTGTGTAGATGACGTCGATGGCGCTGTTTTGGTGTGCGGCTTTGGTCAAGATATCTCTTACTTCCAGTAGGTTTGTGACGCATCCTTTTTTGCTTATAAAACCATGAAGTGATTTATGAAGTAAGTTTATGTTTAATCTACATAATTGTGTTGTTAGGATATTTAAACATACTATAGTATGTTTAAATATTTATAAATATTACTTTTTATTTTATTTGTCTGAGGTAAGCAGGCTTTGTGAGAAAAAAAATGCTTGAAAGTGTTTGAAGCTCCAAGTTTTATCTTTTTATTATTAGATCTTCAAAAGTGTTTATGTTAATTATTATTTTTACTTTCATATTTTTGTTTTGCGTTTTTTTCTATGTTTTATTTTGTATTCATGAATTTCGTATTCAAAAGTTATGTTCATTAAATTTTAAAATTGTCTGGATTTTACTCTGCATTTTTTTTTTGCATACTTGTATTGTAACTTCATGAAATATTTTTATGATAGATAAATTTTTTACTTGGTTACATATTATTAACTTATTATTAAGTTATTATTAAATTGATAAACATTTTTTTCTATTGAAGTACTTTTAGGAAAAAAGTATTTTAGGAAATATAGTTAGTATATTCAAACAAATATTTGAATATAATGTTACATTATATTCAAACAAATATTTGAATATAATGTTACATTATATAAGTAATGAGCTGAAGTGTTCACAAATTTTCTATTTTTACAGATTTAAATGTTTTACATTAATTTTTCATACAAATGTTGATAAAACTGTGTTTCTCTAATTTATATTCATTAATACCCATTTATTTGTTGCATGTTCAAAAGATGAAAATAATTTATTTCTATTAGCTTTTATTTAACTGTTATAAAAATGTCAATAAGATGACATCCTTCTTAATGTTATGCTTGTTATTTTTGTTGTTGAATAAATTAAGGTGTAGATGTATATAGTAGTTCTAATGGTTTAAAATTAAGTTATTATATTGGTGTAAGATTAAATTATTCTATTGGTTTAATATTAAGTTAAGGTTACCTATTTAATTCACATATCTAAAGCTAGGCGGTTCAACAAGGTATGCAAATTACAGTGTGTGTAGATCTATGAAATAGAATTTATCAATTAAATGAAAATAGAACGTATATGATAAATTGATAGGAAAGTAGTACTTTTTTAATTTGTGTTTTTTAGGTATTGGCAGGCTGTACATGGCAACTTAGTACTTTTTTTAATTTTTGTACTTTAGGTATTGGCAGGCTGTACATGGCAACTTACCTTCCTCCAACTAAATCAAAAGAACCTTAAATTACAAGCCAATTTAAAATAATTTTCATTTCTAAGAATTTTCTCTTTGTTTACTAATTAAATTACTTATATTTCATAATTTTTTAAAATTATTTTTGAAGTTTAGTTTGGTGTTTTACAAAATTTTAAGTTCAAAAAATTATTTTACATATACATTTTTAGTTTTTTTATAAATTAAATTTTATTCAGAAGTATAATTATAATTAGAGTGTTTTTTATACAGAAAATATAAATTATACCCAAATTACCTCACTATACCCAAATTTTCCCGACAGACCCTATAGAAAATTAAAGAACTTTTTTGCATTTTGCTAGTACACATGTTCAGTAAAAGGTTATGAATATTTATTTTTATTTTTGAAATTTTTATTATACAGCATGACAATTATATAACATGCTTCTCACATTCTTCTTACAATAGAGAGATTACACTTTGTTTTTGTAGAAACAACCCTATTCTATATTGCATTATTTATATATATTTTGAGCGAAGCTATAGAAGATTTGTTTAAGTAGTATTTTTTAAACAAATGACTTGACTGATATATTATTTTAATACTTTTGGATATTTTACTACTTAAATAAACGATATGTTTATTCTCATTTAGATTTTTTTCAATAAAAACACCCAAAAATCTAATAACATTTTCCCTACTTTTTTCTCTAAACAGTAAACAATTTCAAAAAAAAAAGATTGAACTTTTTTTTTCTAAGTAAAGATGAAACAAAAAAGATTAGGAACTACTGGTATTTTATATATCAGTGGTTCTCAATCTTTTTTGTGGTTTCTTATCTTAATTGATCAACATATCGGTCTGATCTGTAAAAATAATTAATTTATTTTGCTTAAAATAATATCTCCACCTTTTATACATCGATGCCTATACTATTTGCAAGGCCGACGACACGGGTTTCCAAGTGAGGGGGGGGGGGGACACAATAATCAATATCTATTATATATATCCTAAATTTTCTTAACAAAAAAAAAAGAGCCTTTAGAAAAAAAATGCCCCCCCCCCCCCCGCGTCGTTGGCGCTGATTTAAATATGGGATATATTCAAATTATTTTTGAATAGTATGCAAATATATATATATATATATATATATATATATATATATATATATATATATATATATATATATATATATATATATATATAGTAGAGTTAAATATCAATATATATATATATATATATATATATATATATATATATATACATATATATATATATATATATATATATATATATATATATATATATATATATATATATATATATATATATGTATATATATATATATATATATATTTATATATGCATATATATATATATGTGTATATATATATAAATATATATATATATATATATATATATACATATATATATATATATATATACATATATATATATATATATATATATATATATATATATAATATATATATATATATATATATATATATATATATATATATATACATATATATATATATATATATATATATATATAATATATATATATATATATATATATATACGTATATATATATATATAAATATATATATATATATATATATATATATATATATATATATACATATATATATATATACATATATATATATATATATATATATATATATATATATATATATACATATATATATATATATATATACATATATATATATATATATATATATATATATATATATACATATATAATATATATATATATATATATATATATTATATATATATATATATATATATATATATATATACATATATATATATATATATATATATATATATATATATATATATATATATATATATATATATATATATATATATATATATATATATATATATATATTGATATTTAACTCTACTATATTGATATTTTAATACCACCTCCTTAACTCTACTATATTGATATATTATAACCACCTTCTTAAGAACGCTAACTTAAATTAGTCGACTAACTTTTTAGTTAACTAAAATCAGTTAACTAACTTTTTAGATAACTACAATTAACCGACTAAGCTTTTTGTGAACTAAATATGCGTGACTTTGTTTTTAGTCCAACTAAAGAATTTTATAAATATATAGTATAAATAATTTGGGTTCATGATATCATTTCTATTAGAATTTTTGAATAAGATTGCATTCTAAAAGAATGCTAAAAGAATGCTCGAAGCTACCAAGGCCAACGCAAAAGGGTGTAAGGATGGGTTGGTTGGTTTTGTGTGTGACATCCCATCAATGACCTTTTAGCTCATTTAGTAAGTCAATTTGACTAAGTTGTTGGCAAATGTAGATTTTCAGAACAGTCTGTTGGTAAATTTTAAAAAGCAAGAATTTTTTTTTCCTTTTTCTAGTAAGTAAAATTTTAACGGCACTCTCTACGTGTTACCTACTTGTGCCGGCCCTGTAAGCTACAGTATATTACAATAATTCGGTTTTATTATGTGCCACTTTTTTGGATCCAAATTATAAAAGTTTTTAATTCTTTGAAAAGTACAAGGGAAAAATTTTTTTTAAATGCGTTAGAGAATTTTTGCCGAAATGATTTTATGTACGCCTGCTTCCAGTGCACAGTGAACACCTTTTTTCTGAGGCATTAAACACTTATGCATGCAAAGCGAAATGTATGCAAACTTATACCTACGTATGCAAAGCAAAACAGAACAACAACTAAATGTTTTCAAATATTGATGTTTTTGTGCGAAAATTTGGAATTTTTTAATTTAGTTTAAATTTATTAAATTTAATACTGAAGTTTTTTCTTGTTATAAATATTTTTTAATATATTTATTGTTCTAAAAGAAATATTATTAAATTTAGTATTCGAACTCTTTTGTGTAAAACTGATTTTTTTTTTTTGATACAAAAATTAAAAAATTAATATAGTCTTTTAAATTTAAAACGTGTTAAAAAAAAAGAAAAAGAAAAAATTGAAAATTAAAAAAAATTAATGTGTGATTTTAATGTTCTTGAGTGTGTGGTTTTATTATAATGTTGCCTAAAACAGCAACCTTTTTTACCTTTATTATTTTAATAGTTTTTTTTTTTTTTTCTCAATATTTATTTATATATTCTTTAGTATTTTTTTAAACATCTATCTAATGAAAAAATATAAAAATAAATATAATAAAAAAGTTATTGAATTATAATTGATAACTGTTTCGACCCGAAATTACACGTATTTTAAAGTGCTTAAAAACTACGTATTGCATTTTTCAAGTAATTAAAATGTCATAAACAATATCCTGGTTTTAAAAGCGACCGCAATTACTTAATAAAATGTTTTCGTTATTCAACAGTTAAATATTATTTAATACATTTTATACACTATTCAACAGCTTATATTGCGGATATTGCATTCAAAAATGCAAATACTAATTTTCCTTTTAAATTTTGCAAGTATCGCCAACCGACGAATAACTATACTCTGAAAGCAAAAAAAAATAAATTCATAATAACTTATTTAACGATTCTTTTTAGGTTCATGTCAATACTTTCGTCTGCCTTACTATAGTGTTTGCAGGTTGTAATAGCCGTTAGGAGAGGTTGATATTTGAAAAAGTGGGGAGGGGGAGTCATAGATTTGTTGTGAAAATTAGAGATTGAATCCATTCCTATAATATGGCAGGGGACAGGGCTGTACTGAACAACGAAGACGTAGGGGGAGGGGGTGTAAATGAAATAAGCTTTTTTACCATAAAAATCTCACCAAAGTAGGGCTTTTTTTTATTTAAAAGCCAAGTTGCAGTTTTAACTGACCGAGTCTCAAATTTTCTAAAATACCGACAAAACCGACAGAATGTTCTAACCCCGGGAAGGTGCCCATACTCACGTCTGTACGGCCTTGGCAGGAGAGACTATTTTTGATTTGCGATTGTTATTGCACACTACCTATAGGAAGCAGCACATAAAAAATATAAGTTAAACGTTCAATAAGCGTATCAAATTTGATATAATTGACTAACGGGCATTATTTGTATATTCCATGCTGATTGGGTGTTTATAAACAGTTGCAACAACTTCATAGGCAGTTGTCTCAGAGCTGGGAAAAAATTAAAATAATCGAATTTTGCCTAAAACATTTCTTTTGAATAACAGTTTAGTTCGACTGGGCTCTAGGATTCACAACTAGTAAAGTGTTTAATTACGATAAAATAATATTTATTGCCTTAATAATGCTTCCTCGTGTGTAAAATTTTTATGCGAAAGATTATTTTCTTTTTCAAGCACTAAATCTTGCTTTAGTCGACTAAATTTAGTTACACTAAATATTTAGTCGACTAATTTGAGTAAACTAAAAAGTTAGTCGACTAATTTTAGTTAGACTAAAAAGTTAGTCGCTTAATTTTAGTTAGCTAAAAAGTTAGTCGGGTAATTTTAGTTAGCTAGAAAGTTAGTCGAATAATTTTAGTTAACTAGAAAGTTAGTCCGGTAATTTTAGTTAACTAAAAAGTTAGTCGGGTAATTTTAGTTAACTAGAAAGTTAGTCGGGTAATTTTAGTTAACTAAAAAGTTAATCGGGTAATTTTAGTTAACTAGAAAGTTAGTCGGGTAATTTTAGTTAACTAAAAAGTTAATCGGGTAATTTTAGTTAACAAAAAAGTTAGTTGGGTAATTTTAGTTAACTAAAAAGTTGGTCGACTAATTTTAGTTAACTAAAAAGTTAGTCGGGTAATTTTAGTAAACTAAAAAGTTAGTCGCGTAATTTTAGTTAACTAATAAGTTAGCCGACTAATTTTAGTTAACTAAAAAGTTAGTTAACTAATTTTAGTTAGACTAAAAATTTAGTTAAGTATTTTTAGTTAGACTAAAACTAACCTTAACTCCCACCCCTATTATTATTCAACAATGGTGAAGCCTGGATTAAAAAAAGTGGAGGTTTATTTGATGTAACCATGGGAGCCTTTGATGGCGCAGAAGTTTGTGAGTTAGTTGGAATATTTATCTTGTTTCAATTATTGCAATATTACAATAAAGATGAACTCGGGTTGTAAAGAGATGATGGTCTACCAGTGTTTAAGAACCAGAGCGGTCAACAGATGGAAAAAATTAAAAAGCACTTTGTGAAAGTTTGTAAAAATAATGATCTTCATATATCCATCAGCTGTAATTTTATAGTTGTTAATTATCTGGGCTTAACGTTAAATCTTAAGAACAGTTCTTTCCAGCCTTACTGCAAACCTGGTAATTCCATCAGTTATATAAATGCTGACTCTAACCATCCTCCTAGTATACTAAAAAGCCTTCCTAAAACTATCGAACTAAGATTGTCAAGCAATTCTTCTAACGAAAATATTTTTAAACAATCCATTCCTCTTTATCAAGATGCGTTATCTAAATCAGGTTTTATCTGCAAACTTTTTGCAGATAAAACCTGATTTAGATAACGCTTACCATTCAAATAAAAAGCCGATCCAATTCAAAAATCACAAGCGAAACATAATCTGGTGCAACCCACCTTTCAGTACCAACGTTGCAACAATATAGGCAGTTGTTTTTTGAACTTGGTAGACCTATATTTTCCGGTTGGTCACAAACTTCGTAAGATATTTAATCGAAAATGCCATTAAAATAAGCTGCTCATGTATGCCAAATATCAAGTCCATCATTAATTCGCACAACCACAGGATATTATATAGCCAAGATAAAGATAAGGGAAAAACATAAAATTGTATCAACAAATCCATCTGTCCCATGAACAATCAGTGCTTGACAAAAAAGATCGTTTATCAAGCCACTGTGTCGTCAAATAAACCTGACTACAAAGAAAAAGTATATTTTGGCTTATGTGAAACTCCATTCAAATCTCGGTATGCAAACCACCTAAAATCTTTTAACATTAACAAATATAAAAATAATACCGAGTTGTCTAATGAAATTTGGGACATAAAAGACAAAATGCTTACATCCTTAATTAAGTGGAAAATTGTAAAACGTTGCAATACTTATAACGCCTCGTCAAAAATTTGCCATCTTTGCTTATTCGAAAAATTCCTCATTTTAATATAAAGGTGATAACTTTTTAAATAAATGGAAACATATAAAGGTGATAACTTATTAAATAAACGAAATGAGTTGATTTCAAAACGCAGACACAAAAATAAATTGCTTTTATCTTTTTTTGACACCGGAGATTTGCTGATATTTTGTTTTTTCTTTGGTTGCCATCATGAGTGTCTTAGCGACGTTAAGATCCCACTACACAGTATTTTGTAATTTTTAGCGGGTTTTTTGTTTTTGATTTTGTATTCAATGGCTGATGATTGCCGTATAGGCATAAAACTTAAAGTACCATAGAAAAAGGTTTTTTTTCTTCGTTAATATATATATGTATATATTAACATTTTCATTCATTTTTGAAAAATGAGGCAGTTTAGAACACCAAATAAATATTGTTCTTAATTTATGTAACAAAACTCTTTTATAACTTTGCTACTAGATGTCCAGTTACTTTATGAAACACATATAGCCATAAAGCGGAAGGGAAACAAAAGACAAAGTTATATTAGAGTAAGTGTGAGTTGAGTAAGTTTCGAAACAATTGGATAGGTACCTAATGTAAAAGAAAATAACTTAGTGGAAGAAATGGTAGTAGTTAATCATGTCTACCCCCAGCAGTAAAAGAAATACAAGTCTGATTAAACTCACTTTTATAGAGCTATACAAAGTTTATAAAATAAAAAAGAAACAGAATCAATACTTATATATTAGTTGTACCCTATTTAAAGGTCACTTATTTCAGAGACTGGACTGTTAAAACATTTATTAAATTTTGACTCTAAAATAAATTTTTTTATTACAATAACAATATATTGTTATTGTATTATAAAGACGAATTACAATATTTATTATTATTGTAGTGGGTCATTACAATATATATATATATATATAGAACACCATATATATATATATATATATATATATATATATATATATATATATATATATATATATATATATATATATATATATATATATATATATATATATATATATATATATATATATATATATATATACATATATATATATATATATATATATATATATATATATATATATATATATATATATATATATGTATATATATATATACATATATATATATATATACATATATATATATACATATATATATATATATATATATATGTATATATATATATATATACATATATATATATATACATATATATATATATATACATATATATATATATATATATACTATATATATATATATATATATATATATATATATATATATATATATATATATATATATATATATATATATATATATATAATAATAAGAAGAAGAAGAATAGTACTCTATACATAATCGTATTTGAATGGTATTCGTATGGCTGTATAAAAAATGAAGATATTGTTTTAAACAAAAGAAATTAGCAATTTTAACAGATCAAACCTACGGTTAGGACTATTGTTATTGTAAAAAATAAATACAATAACAATTACCATACAATAATATTGTATTGCAATACCAGAGATGCAATTAAAACATTATTTATGGTTACTGTATTGGTGCGAATAAAAACAGTTACAATAACTATTGTATTGCTTTTTTTTTTCTAACAATGCATTGAAATTCTAAAACTATTGTATTGTATTGTTGTGATGTAAAACAAAATACAATAACTATTGTATTGTACTGCTGGGATTAAAAAAATTACAATAAGTAAATTGATGTATTGTATTACTATTTCAAAGTCTAATAGCTATTGTATTTTATAGTATTTAGACTCTTTTTTCACGCATTTATTATTATTTGGGCACTAGATAATTTAGGGGTGCCCGTGACGCTCGTTTTCAGCAGTCATTTATATATATAAATTTTATTTATTTTCAGAAGTGAAGTGAAGCCAGTGAAGCCAAAGAAGTATGTATACTACGTATACTTAATCAATATTTGGTTCAGGGGCGCACGTGGCACCCATTTCTAGCAACCATTTACATATATAAATTTTATTTATTTTGAGTTCAATAATATAACTGTTTAAATAATAATTTATTTAAAATTAACATTAATAATATTCATTCAAAATCATAGAAATATATAATTTATCATATGCTAGTAATTAAATATTTATTTACTTTAAGAAGTTAAATTTTATAATTTTTTATAATTTTGTCTAAACTGATATTGAGATGTTTCATATGATGATGACGTCTAAACTAATTGATTAACAACATTAAGCGATATATCTAACCGCTAATGTGTAATCAATTACATCGTTATGGAATCAAAGAACTTTTGACCTGGGTAATTATCGGTTAGATTGTCACAAAAAACGTGAACTACTTTTGTTTTGTTAAAATTTTTTTTACATTTTCAGATTGTTCATCACGTATCAGACCGTTCCAGTAAATTTTGTGTGGATCATTTTTGAAAAATGAGGCAGTTTAGAACACCAAATAAATATTGTTCTTGATTTATGTAACAAAACTCTTTTATAACTTTGCAACTAGATGTCCAGTTACTTAATGAAACACATATAGCCATAAAGCGGAAGAGAAACAAAAGACAAAGTTATATTAGAGTAAGTGTGAGTTGAGTAAGTTTCGAAACAATTGGATAGGTACCTAATGTAAAAGCAAATAACTTAGTGGAAGAAATGGTAGTAGTTAATCATGTCTATCCCCAGCAGTAAAAGAAATACAAGTCATATTAAACTCACTTTTATAGAGCTATACGTATAGCTCTATAAAAGTATTTATATAAACTTTGTACAAAGTTTATAAAATAAAAAAGAAACAGAATCAATACTTATATATTAGTTGTACCCTATTTCTAGGTCACTTATCTCAGAGACTGAACTGTTAAAACATTGATTAAATTTTGACTCTAAAATAATTTTTTTTATTACAATAACAATATATTGTTATTCTATTATAAAGACGAATTACAATACAATATTTATTATTATTGTAGTGGGTCACTACAATACATTTTTTTTTTCAGATATTGTTATTGTTTTATAAAGATGAATTGCAATACAATATTTATTGTTATTGTATGACAGTATTACAATAGTTGTAAATCACAAGTATTGTTATTGTTTCTAAATTAAGTTAATACAATAACAATAGTTATTGTTACTGTTATTGTTTTCATTACAATTACAATAGTCCTAACCCTAATCAAACCGATATGTTGATCAATTAACGATTTTTGAACTCGTTTAAACAGTCTGAACTTTTTAACTGTTGAAAATTTTAATGATATTTATAAATATTGGGAATTCATTAATATAAAAGTGCTTATTAAATTTCTATAAAAGTGCTTATAAATTTCATTTAATAATATTATTAAGTTCTGAACAAAAAAAAGAGTTTTTAAAACAAATCTAAGTCATTTTTTTAAGAATCCTTTACAACTTGACAAAAGGAGGTAGAAGGCAAAACATCTTAACATCATTTGTAAAATTGAAAAAGATAAATAATAATTTAGAATCTTTTTATACTAAAGTGTAAAAAAGTCAACCAAACAATACAAAAAAATTTGAAAAAAACTAAAAAAAAACATCTATTAAACGAACTAAAGCTCATAAAGCGCTTCAATATTGTTAAAAAACATTAACAGTAATATTAGCAGATTATTCAAAATTTTTAAAAAAAGGAAAAAAAAAGAAAAATTTAAAAGACAACTATGATTCAAAAATAAACTTTTTTGTAGTTAATGTTTTCTATTTGTCTTGTATTGGCAATTAGATTTTGCTTTCAATTTCTTACTTTCTTTTAACATCTTTCAAAAGTAATAATCGATTATTTTTACACTGTGATGTGGTTTATTTTTGTTTTTTATCTTTTTTTAAATATTGAACGCTGTTCTTAATCTATCACACTATTTTTAGTGGTTTGAACCACTACTTTGATTTGACTTCTTCAACCATTCATTGTTGAATGATTTGATTTGACTTTTTTAACCATTCATTTTTCTCATTTGCCTAGATTTTGAGTCACTCCTAGAATCTCTCCTTTGATTTCTGATTAACACTTATTAAAAAATAAAAATACTTTTTTTTTTTACTTAAGAAACTAAAATGAATAAAATGTTTTGTTTCAGTTAAGGTCCTTTAAATTAGACGCTTTAAAACAAATTGCATAGGACTTTTGGCTCAGTTAGAATTTCTCAAGCCGACCCAGAATGTATTTAACAATAGTATTGCGATTGACAAGTGTAAACAACTTCAAACAACAAAACCGATGTCCTAATGCCAAAAATCTGATAATCATATAAAGAACAGTATGGCTTTATTATCTTTATAACTTGATAGTTAATATAAAAAGTTGATGTAAAATATGCATTCATTATTTTTATCAATTGAGTAAACACGCTTAATTTTTAAATAAATTAGACAAAATGTCGTCAATCGTTTGTTTATTTAAATTCATTGATTATATTATTTTATAAGTTATACTCTTTATAATTATTTATCACTGATAAGTTAATAAAAAACTCATTTTAAGATATGTATATACCCCTAAACACAAAGTTTGCATAGGGTAAAGACTGTTACGAAAAAATATTTCGTTAAACTTTTCAAGTTTTATTTTTGATATTTTATAAAAGTATTACTTTCAAAAATTTAAAATGCTTATTAAAACATTGCTAAAGTTCAAATAAAGTTAAAAGATAACTTTCATTTCCGGGTAATGAAGGTGCTTTTAGTAGACCTAACTAGTTTGTCTCAGAGCACCGTAGAAGTGCTTTTAAATAGGAGGTTCATACCACCTCCTTAACAGATATCGCTATTATGGTCAGCAATTATATATCGTTGAGAGTGCTCACTATATATATATATATATATATATATATATATATATATATATATATATATATATATATATATATATATATATATATATATATATATATATAAATACATACATACATGCATACATACATACATACATACATACATACATACATACATACATAAATACATACATACATACATAAATACATACATACATACATACATACATACATACATACATACATACATACATACATTATTAAAAACAGACTAAGATGTTTACTAGCTGCACAAAATTATAATTAACAATCAAGTCTTGATTTACGTTTGTATTGTGAGGTACAAAGCAATATCTTAATCTGCTTTTAAATAATAAACTTGTTTGAGAGATATTAAGCTTATCATCGACAATATTTTACATTTCTTTTATGTTGTATTGAACGAAAACAATGTTTCACCTATTTGACAAGAATTTTTTATTTATTGCATAAAAATAGCTTAAGTAAAATTGCATTTAAAAAGATTAACAAATTTCAAATTCACCAATAAAAAAATGGTTACTAAGGTTTTTTGATTGGTTTATATTTGAATGGTTGAGTTTTGATCTTATTTAGAAAACATGCATAAAAAGAAAACTTAGATATAAAATACGTGTCACTTTAAAAAGAAATATGACTTTTCTTGATTTCATACAGTCGAAACTAAAATCCCGATCCCGCTTACTAATTGAATACATTGATAAAAATAATGTGAAGAGTGCAGAGAGCATACTGATTAAAAAAATTGACATTAATGCAGATATATTAACTAGCTACGGAGTTTTAATAAATCCGCTATGTCATGCGGTAACTAACGGCAGCATAGAAATGGTACAACTATTGCTAAAATATGGTGCAAACGTAGGCCCATTTCTAGACAATAGGAAAAACCCTCTGCAATTGGCCATCATTCAAGATAATGCCCAACTCTTTGAAACATTACTAAAAGCAGATTTTAAACAACAAATTGATTTCAATTTGTTATTATTGTATGCAAGTGAACTTGGAAAAACAAACATTATTAATATTCTTGTTAAAAAGTGTTCCAACATTAATTTTTGCGATGCTAAGGGCGAAACAGCACTTTCTAAAGTTTTGGCAAGGGGATATTCAGATTGTGTTAAAATATTACTTGAACATGGTGCAACAACGAAAAATGATAAACAAAAAACTCTCAACAAAAATACACTTCAACTTTTTAATAATGATACAAGCAACAACCTGATCGCAAAAAATGAAATGGCTACAAGAACATCATTTGAAAATGCTGTTAATAAACACTTCAGTCTGATATTTGATTTAAACAAAGAACTAAACGTGAATAAACTTAAACAAAGAACTAAACGTGATAAACTTCAATATGAAGTTTCACTCAAGGAAAATGAACAAGCAATCAAAGTCAAAACACTGTTCTGCAAAGCACGTTCTGGTACTATATAAACTTCATTTATATTTTTGTAAAAAATTTATACAGCTAGATTTTATTACAGTGACGTGCAGTAAACCGTGAGTTATATATACAGTTATATATATATATATATATATATATATATATATATATATATATATATATATATATATATATATATATATAGTAAATTTATCTGTCGGAAAAAACTTTTATACAAATTTTTGACAGTGTTTAAATCGTGCCGAAACATGCTGTTAAAAAGCTATGAACAAAAAAGTTGCAAATATTACTTTAGACTATGTTCATGAAATTTTTAGGCTGTGGATAGAGTACCGAAAGTCTTTATAAAAAGTTAAGTAATTTTCCTATATGAAAACGACATTTGTTTTTTCACGTGACCTTTAACAACCAATAAACGCGCTAGAAAGTTACGACTTTCGGTACTCAATCCACGGCGAAATTTTTAGAAAGTAAAAGTTTTTGTAGTTACTTACAAAAATAAATATGTTTCTGTTGAACTTCTATATAATCTTTTTTCTATATTCATCGTTCAAATCAATCTCATTCGGATTGAATGGTACTAATAAGCTAATGTGTTGAAATAATGTGTAATGAGGAATGAAATAAAGTAGTATGACTATATTTAAGAATCTGTGGAATCACCTGAATTAAATTACAACATTGTTTTTGTTAAGTATTATCATTATTTTTTTTACTTCAAAATTACATCTATAAAATAATTGTAATTTAAATTTTTTTAACAACTATATTTAAGAAACAACTAAAGTTATATTTCAAAGTTTTCACTTTGATTTATGATTGAGTTAGATCTAAAAATAATATTCTAATTTTATAATTTTTTATTTTTTTAATTTTTTTATTTTTAGGTGCCCTAAAAAGTCCTTACAATCTTATCACAGAGCACCGCAGAAGTGCATTTGAAAAGAAGTTGAGCATCTCTTAAATAACTTATGTTTTGTTTGTTTTTTGTTGATCTTTAAAACATTTATACAAACCTTTAAAATTCCATTACTTCTACCAATTCCATTAAACAAGAGACCTTTTTCAATCAATTTAATAAAGTTATTCACAAAATTTACAAATGTTTTTTTTTTTTAAATGCTTTATTTTCTATCCTTTATATTCTATTCATAGATAAAAGTATTTTATTTTTTACTTCTATTTTCGAACTTTTATTTTTTATTTCTTGTTTCTGGGCGGTGTGTAAACCTTGCTTTCAAAGGTCACATACCGCCCAGAACCATCAGTAGCTATGGTAAAGCTTAGAGATTCTGCTTTGACTGCTGACAGTAAAAAAGTTTCTGCTTTTGGTGTGTAATTTGTTTAATCTATGTTACTTTTGGACACACATACAAAAAGTATTTATTATGCTATTAACTTGCATAATTGTAAAAAGAAAAAGTCAATGTATAATAGGACGTTTTATTATTAAACATGTAGTTATTTGATATTATGTTTTAATTAACCGCATTGTCTGTTCAAAATAACCATGAATAAAAAGTTTGTGAAAATACTTTTTTATAGCAGCCTAATGAATATTTACTAATTATTATTAAGCGTTATTGAACATGTGTTTTAGTTAGCATTTTAAGGCGATTTTAATGGGTGTAGGTATGACACCCACCCAAAAAAAGCTACTTTAACTTTATTTTCGGATTTTTAAGGAATATTATTGGCTATTAACACATTTCAGTCGAGAGATTTTTAATTTTGAGTATCTTTTTTTTTAAGATGTGGCTCCCCATGTCCTTCATTTTATTCCTAGAGTTAATAAGTAGTATTTAAAACGGTTTCAAAAAATTTTAATTTTTAGTCGCAAATTATCAAATTAAAAAAACGTTTCAAATTACCTCAGTCTTCCTTACTATTGATAAAGTTAAAATAATATTATACAATAAAAACTGCTTTTAGTATCGTGTTTAGTTGAGTATTTAATTTATAATTTTTCGGAGCAAGATGCTGCTGATTGCTGTTTACTCAACATTCCTACTTGCGTCAATACTTAGGCGATTAAGATAAAAAATTAGTTGCTTTATTGAAAATTCGACATTAATCTAGTAAGGACGTAATAGAGGAACGTTTAACACATTGTTTAAAAACAAAGTTATCCGCGCTATCAAATATTTTTAATAACAAAAACAAAACAATAGGTTTATTAGGTTAAACAATAAAAAGTTAAACAAATAATAAGTTAAACAGCTGTATGATTTTACGTTAATGACGGCTGTTGTAATAATAAAAAAAAATTGTTATAAAAAATATATTTTACTATTGTTTTAAAATATTCTATATATTCAATAACCCCTTATATAACTCCTGTATAAGTAACAAAAAGATATATAATCAATCAAGAGTTTTACTCAAAAAAAAAAATTACAGAAAAATGTCGCGCGACAAAAAATGTTTTTGATTTCCATTAAAAATGAGAAATATCTTCAAATTTTAATCAGTAAGAGATTAGTTTAATCTAATTATAGGGAGTAGGGATTCCAAACAATTTCTAGTTCCATCTATAAATGATCAATGAAATGACTTAGACTGTCGACGGGTAACTGGGTACCCACCCGTTGATTTCTGCCCGAGTAGCATTACCCAATAATGGGTAACCGTCATTTGATAAGTTTGAAATTTACTTTATTCATTTTTTAAGTTCAAAATCATTGTTCTTAATATAAAAACTTAACAATTATTAACTATGTGAAAGATCTTGAAAATCTTGTTGTTAAAAGTTTATAAAGTTACAATTTATTTATTACTTAAAAAAATGTTCTAAAAAAGAGAACATATTGTCCGGAAGTTATTTTGATAATATATTTATTTTATTTGGCTTTTGATTAAGTTATTTTGATAATATACTATTTTTATTTGACTTTCAGATTAAGAAACACACTTATTTTCTTATACTATTCTTCACACTGTGTACAATGTTTTCCCTTACTTGTATCAGAGCTTCTCAAGCTCTTTTAAAACCTGGAAGATGAAAAAATGAGCTTTAAAACTCATTCAAAAAAAGCCTTCACCAATTTGTAACAAATAAATGTTTTGTAAAAGCTAGTTGTTGTTATTTCTACTTTATACTTTACTTCTAAAAAAATTGCAATAAAAACATATTTAAAATTTAGATATTATAATATCTTATATTTTATTGGATAATATAGTGTAACGAGGGGCAAAATGAGACACTTAAGCGCTAATACATCTAATACGGCCCGTCTAACAACTTTTGAAAAATAAATTGATATTTTTCAATTCTTCTACGATCATACTTGAAGCCTAAAAAGTATGAATTGCAAAACTGCAGTAGTTTGGTCACCAGAGATCATTTATTGACAGCACCTATCCTGTCTCATTTTGTCCCGCATACCGGGGCAAAATGAGACAGATTTTTTTTTTAGTAATTTAAATAAATAAAGTTCAAAAAAAAACAGATCTTTGAGAGGATTAGCAAGTAATACATTTTATAATATATTACAGCTATAATCAAACTGTCACTAGTCACATAAATCACATAATGCTTAACCAGTATTTTGAAACAAACAACAGTCCGAATGAGCCCAGGTTGTGCATTTTGGAAATTGACTCCACTTATATATATATATATATATATATATATATATATATATATATATATATATATATATATATATATATATATATATATATATATATATATATATATATATATATATATATATATATATCCACTACAAGAACTAATAAAACCATACATATATTAAACTTATGTATTTAAAGCACGCATAACATTCATCGTATTTTGTTTATAGGTACTGCAATAACCTATGTTATAATCTACTCACTATATATAATATATACTATTTACTTTATTACATTACAATACAATAAGATTATAAAATACAAACATAGTAATTATAAACATCAGGCAATTATTTGCTTCAATTTGATTAAATATTTATTATATTTAAATATAAGTTAACAAAATATAAAACGTAATTCTATATTGGATAACAACTAAACATTTCAATTAACAAAATAAAAAGTAAGTAAATACAGTATAATAAATTTAAATCTACAGCATGTAAATATTAATATTTGCTTTGGTTGTTGTTTTAATGTAAAAAATTAAATAAACATAATATTAGATATCGGCAAAAAAAAATACCTTTAAAATAAAAAGCTTTATCCAAGAAAATTTTTTTGTCCTCAAAGTAATTTTTTTGTCCTCAAAACTTCCTCATTTGGCATAGGTATGAACATACTTAAGTTTGGAGTTTGCACAATGTGTGGAAGTGTCTTATCTGAAACATCAAAAAATGCTGGGTACGCTCCTGAAACACAACGCAATAACGTATTGCATTATGACAAATTTAACATCAAAAGTTTTTAAAACTGTTTTTCTCACTTCTTTTTTTATAATAAAATAATAAAACAAAATCGTTTCAATTCAATTAATTGAAAAATTCAATTTAAAAAATTTATCATTAAAAACTTTTTAAATGCATGAATTTTGACATTTTTCACTCGCGAGCGAATTATTTCAGCGTGGTGCAATTAAAAAAAAATTTTTTTCGTTTACGTTTTTCACTATCAACATTTCGCGATATCCCACAGTGAATCGCCACATACAATCTAGCTGGACAAAAGTTAAATCAAGGAATCAATTAGTAGATACTTTCATAATATTACTGAATACTCCCTAGAGAAAAATTGAAAATATTAATTAGCGTACGCGTTTTTAAGTGTTAAATCATTAGCGCTTAATAAGCTCGGACGAATTTTGAATTCGACTCAAAAAAATTCGACTAAATTCGGAATTCGAGGTCAATTTCGAATTCAAATTTTGTCAAATTTGAGATCTGAATTTGAATTCGATTTTTAATTTCGAATTCTAATTGGATACAAATTTGATAAAATTTGAAATTCAAATTTGAGTTTCGAATTTTATCAAATTTGGAATAGAATTAAAATAGAGTCTTAAAAACATTTTCTTAAGCAATTATAAAATAACTCCATGCGCTGCAACAAAATGAGCTTTGTAATAAAATTTTAAAACATTATTGACTGATTCTATTTTTGCGCGCAAAACTATGCTTTTATTGGGCGATACAGAAAAATTGAACACTTTCAAACGTAGATGTTACAATGAAAAATTTGTAATTTAATGAAAAGATTGCGTGATCAACTAAAAAATTTAACGCAACGACTTTTATACTCATTCAAATGAATTATGCGATTTTCTTTGTGCGTAAATAATGTCCAAGGGAATTGTAGTGTTGCAATCATTATTACATCTCCATAGAGAAAATCGTATATAGTTGTCCATCGGGAATTGTAAATGTTACAATCATTACATTATAAATAAAAGCACTTATAATTTTACTTAGTGAAAAGACGAGTTCAATTTTAAACTAAAATTAAGCTAAAATCAAGTCAACATGGTTAAAAAAACTCACCAATTATGGTGTTATTTTGCAAAAATCCAAGCTCTTAACGAAGAGCACAAGAGTAATCCCAAGGTAATTTGTCAGATCAAAGTGCACGCAGGGACAGGACCAATTTGTGGAAAGGTTCTGTCCACACCTAACTCAAATACTAGCTCCATGAGAACTCATATTAGGTCTTTACATCCGGAACAGGCGAGAGCAGTTATTTCATTCGAGGCAGCATGGTATCAAAAAAGACTAAATGATACTAAGAAGATAAATTTGATAAATTATACAACCAAGTGGAGAAAAGAACTTCTAACAAGGAAAAAGACCAATTTGACCACTCAGATTCAACTCTCTCTAATTCCGGAACTGATGTCGAAGCTTCACAAAGTAAGATCAAATTTTGACTAAAATTGATTTTAAAATAAAATAGCAATCTTTACCAAATTTTAGAACTTAAAATGAATTGGTTTTGATTTTCTATTGTTAATATAAATAGTTATTATTTAATATACCCATTTGGTGTCATTAAATTGTTTAAATTAGGTGTCGTTTACCCCAACAAAAGACAAACCAGAAAGAAACGTTTTCGGAAGTTGCCAATTGGTGGTAGGGCCTCACTTGTCACAACCACACCACCATATTTTCAGAGGATTGTCAAGCACAATGTCAGGTCACCTGTCTAGTTAAAATTTGATTTGGCTATGATGAAGTACTTAGCAGGCAGTAATCTTGCCTTCAACCATGTCAATGAGGCAGCATTTCGAAACTTTGTCAAATACTTGGATCCAAAGTTGCACGTAAAGTCCGCCAGAACAATGGTTAGAGCAAAACTTCCTTTTCTCAACCGATTGGTCAAGGAGGCAGTGGCGAACAAGATTGTAACAGATCTAAAAGACAATGCCGTTGGTGTAGCTTTCACAACTGATTCGTGGTCATCAAAGTAAGTCATTTGAAAAAATTAATAGTACGTTAATAATTGGATTCTGTTAATTTTTTTACAGGAGAGGGAAATAACATCTGGCGTTCACTAAGGGGCCCTAGGTAAAATCAATTTGTGGCGCCCTAAAACAGGTTTTGCAAAAGTTTTTTCGTCATAATCAAAAACTAATTTAAATTTTTTATTTTTCAGGGATTTTCATGGGCTCCATAGGAACTAAATTTTTGCAATATTCTTCTTCATTATTTTTTTCGTTCGTTCGATTAGGATTGAATTTAAACATAAAACTAAAACTTTTTATTCCATTTACATAAATTATTTTTGTTTTAAATAACTATTTACTTTTTTTTTAACTTATATAGATATGTTTCAATTTACTAAATATCCAAAGCAATGATAGTTTGTATATAAAAAGAGAAATGATAATTTCTTGAAATTCGTGGGGCCCAAGGCCGCGGCCTAGTTGAACTATAGGTAATTCTAGCCTTGTGATTAACATAGAATGAACTGATAGTAATAAAGTTTGATATAAAATAAAATTTATTTTCTTGTTTAGAAACTTCGATCCATTCCTTGGTTTGACACTTCACTATATCTCAAAGAACTGGACCCTAGAGAAGCTGCTGGTGTATTGTGGAAGTGCAGAGGGTTGACATACATCTCAAAACATTGCTGAACTTCTTGACAAGCCAATTAGTGAGATTGTAGGCCTTCCATCAAATGTCCACAAGACCTGCACAAGTAATAATGCAGCTAATATGCTAGCAGCCATCCCAAAACTGACAGAAGAAATTCAGGAGGGCCTTGGGTGTGTTGACCATATACTTAACCTTGTGGTGACTGAGTGTCTCGGCATCCCTGAAGTAAAGAATGCTGTTGATGCATTCAAGAAATTGTCATCCAGAACTCACAAAAGCAGCATTGCTCAACAGATGATTAAGAAAGAGTGTGCCAGGATAAACAATCAATCTAAGTATGATACAAACATTGAAACTGGTAATTCATTTCTTTAAACTTTCAAAGTTTTTCAATTTTAAGTTTGGATTGTACATTTATTATATGTATATACTTTATTATAATTATTACATATTATTTATTTATGTTTATATTTAGTTATTATATAAATATATATATTATAATAAATTTGGTTATAACGTGCCGGAATAAGACTTTTGTTGTTGGCCCGGAGCTATTTAAAAAAAGTGTCTCTTTTTATGGCAAAGTTGCACTCTATGAAATCTAAACAAGTTTCTTAAAAGCTCAGCTAAAAAGGTTTGGGTCCCTGAATGTGCAGGGTTTGGGGCTTTATTCCCCAGCCCCATAACCAATTTCTGATATTATTGTACATTGTATGGTATAAGAAAATTAAACTCACGGTTTAAAAGAAGTTGGTTTTGGTATAACCTAGTTTGACTAGTTTTAAACCAACATTTTACCAATAATTCTTTTAGTTGAATTTGTCCAAATCATTGTACCTGTTGAAACCCGCTGGAATTCCATCTTGATGATGATGCGATCCATTTTAAAAGTGAGGCCAGCTCTTGAGAGGATCAGAGAGGATTTCAGCAAGGGAACTGATCCCAAGATAAGAGAAAAAATCCCTACATCAGAGGAACTTGAACAGGTGAATAAGTTAGATTTTTTTCCGAATTATTAAAATTCGTTATTCCCGTTAATTCCGAATATTAAAAATAGTTCTTAAATTAATTTTCTTTTTTACTTTTTTTGAATAGTTTTTTTTGAGTATTTAGTTATTGAGTATCAGACATCCTATCTCAGGGGAGTAAGGATGACCTTACGGCATTAAAAGGGGACTCCACATTGAAATTGAGAGTCTTTTTTGTACCAAAATTTAGGACTCACTTATCTCCAAGGGCCTCAAAGTTATTAAATTGCTTAGGTCATTTTTAGGAGGAGTAGGGGGATGGTTTGTATAAACTTGTTAAATAATAATTGTCAAAATTGTTACAGTTTTCTATTTTCAGATTGTTGCCATCATTGGTCCACTCACCAAGATCGAAGAGATGTCTTTATTCTTTTCTTCTGACCAAAAACCAACCATCTGCTATGTGGTGTCAAAACTTTTTAATATCGATGGTTGTCTAAATTCTCAACTCAACAAACCAACAATCAGCGAGGAGACCAAAGTGTTCAGTCAAAGTTGGAAAAGAGATTCCCGGCTTGTGGGACCAAAAACAAGCTCTATGCTTATGGAGCAATTCTCCACCCATTTTACAAAGGACTCACACTTGCCCAACATGAAAGTTCAAATTATAGGGAATTGATTGAGCTGATGATAAAGGAGAATGAAGTTGAGCTAGTACATGACTTGAATCACGGAATTTTTGAGGAAGTTGATGAGGAAGACTACAGCATTGAAGCTAAGATTAGGTAATTGGTATTCAAATTTAAAATTCGAACAGTTTCAGGTTAAAAAATTTTTTTTTAATAACTTTTTTTTTATAGAGCTAAAATGAGGTCTTCTCAGCCAAGCCAGCATACCCGGTCACTGCTTGAGGCAGCCATTAGCCCCATGCAGTTGGAAATGAACAGGTACCTCAACTTAACAAATCCTCCTCCAGCCGATGTTGATGTACTACAATGGTGGAGAAGGCATCATCGGGAGTATCCTCTTATTGCCAAGTGTGCCAGAAAATACCTTTGTGTTCAGGTAAAAAAAAACTATATTGAAAAAATATATTTTTTAAGCTTTATTTTGAAATAGTTTTATTTTTCAAAAGGGGTAGGGACACGCCAATTTCCAAAATTCAAATAACCGAATTTTTGAACTTTCGTCACTTAAATTTAAATTTGAACTTTAGCCGTTCGAAGATTTTTTCCCAGTCTACTTTCATTTAATTTGTTTGAACATTTGAAAAAATATTAAACTAATTTCATTTTTCAGACATCGTCAGCGAGCTCTGAGCGAGTGTTCTGATCAGGAGGTGCAATTGTGACCTACCAAAGGACAAAGCTTGATGTTGAAAATGTCTACATGCTAGTTTACTGTAAGGAAAACTTGCCAAAGGTTAAAATCTCCGCAAAGTTTCACGAGGATGAAGCAGAGGAGGAACTTCTTCAGGACAAAACAACTGAAGTCTTGATAGAAGGTTCAGCCAAAATTCATTTTGGTAAGGGAGGAGGTAAAGGAAATAAAAAAAAGTTGGATGTTAGTCTTCAAAGTCAATCGAAGGCTGGGTCTACTTCAACCAGCCAATCAACAGTATATTCAAGCATAAGAGTTGGAACCTCTTCAAGAAACAGAGATGAAAATCCATCAACTATTAGCATACAATCCTTTGACAGTGATTGATTATATATAAAAATGTGGAAAATGTTCCTTTTTGTTCCTTTTATCAAATTAATTATATTGTTTGAAATCAGGAATAACGTTTTTAACTTGGGTAAACCGTCCAGTAACTGACGTTTTTTTGAACCTATTTACATGTTAAATATAATTCTTATTCGTTAAATATAATTCTCAATCGTTATTTTATAAATCTCAACGTTTTATCTTAAAAATAGGTTGCTTACTACTTACTAACGATTATTGCTTAGAGCGAATGACGACCGATTATAAATTGTGGGCAATTGCCCTTCAATTATATTTGCGCTTGTAAATACATTAAACATTAAAGAAATTTTTTCCAATATTTGAAACATTCTACATCAACCCTCGTTCAATATTTTTTTTTCTTTTTTTCTTTTTTTCAATCTTTGTTTTAGGTGTCCGAAAAAGACCTTACGGTCTTGTCGCAGAGTACCGCGAAATAGAATTAAAATATGAAGTTCACGCCTCCTTCCTTAACGATGGCATGTCCAGACGAGCTCTGGAATCCAAGTTTTCTGATCCATGAATCTCTTGCTTATAAAGAAAGCGCTCTAACCACTGCGCCACGGGCGCATATTTTTGTTTTAAATGTTTGTACATTCATCTCATCTTTTTCCATATTAATCTGAAAAAGGAAAAAATTTCAAACTTTTTATGAGTAAATCTTCAAATTCGGCGCACTTATACCTGTTTTTAAAATTGCTTTGCGCATATGCAAGTTCACACTTATGTCAGTTTTTGCAATTGATTCATATCTAAGCCAGTGTTTGCAAATTCCTTTGGCGCACTTATGCCAGTGATTGCAAGTATTCGCACTTATGTAGATTTGCCAGTTTGCAGTTACAACATTCGCCATTATGTATTTTCGCAGGTACAAAATTTGCACTTATTTAGTCGGTCTTTAGTCAGACCCCACCCCTACTTTTAATGAGTCATAAAATTCACCCTCACCATATACTGGGTAGTTAAACTAAATAAAAAAATTTTTTCGAGTATTCTTATACTAATTTGAAAAAATTTGAAAAAACCTAATTTGAATTAGACAAAATTTGAGTAACTCGAATTTACATTTGAATTTCGAATTCGACTAAAATTCGAATTTGACCACTTCGAATTTTTTTACACAACTTCGAATGAATTCGACCGAGCTTAGCGCTTAAGTGTCACTTAAAGATATACATATTTTTGTAAAAAAATTAGCTTGTAATTTTGCTTTTTAAGTTTCCCATAATTGGTACTTCCCCATGCAATAGGAAAGATAACTATGAATAAATAAAAAAAAATAAAATTTTTAAAGACTCAATAATAAGAAATGATTTAATTTTATATAACATTGAGATATTTTCGGAGATTGTTTTTTTCAATTGATTTAATATGATATTTTCAAGATATATTTTCATATATAATCACTCCCCTACTAGGTTTGTGGAATAAGATAAATTTAGTTTTCTCAATATTTAATGAAATTTTATTAATAGTAATCCAGTCATTTATTTTTAATAATTTTTTGTTTGATATTCTAAACAGATATTTTATATTACTATTTAAGGTGGTAGGACTAGAAAAAACCTAATTTTTTTAAAAACTATTATTTCCCAAGAACTTCAAAAAAAGTTTGAATTTATGTTAAAAATCATTTGACAATTTTTTTTTATTAATTTGCCTCGCCTACCCATACTTACATTAAAAAATAAACCAAAAAATAAGGAAATTTTAAAACACAATATCACAAAATATAACCAACAAATCACAATGAATTTTTGTAGGTTTGTTCTTCAACAATAGATAATTCATTTGAACTAGAATGACATTGAATCTTAGTAGAATAAAAAATATACATAATTTATTATGTAGGCGTTAAAAAAAAAAATACCAAATTGAGAATAAAAAACAAATAATAAGCAATAAATACATTTAATTATTATAAGATTTTAGTTCAAATGAACTTTATATGTATACTGAAGATACTGTGAAAATTTCAAGTAAATTGAATTCTTCTAACTTAAGATATTTGGTTTTAAAATTACAAAATTTTGCAAAAAATCAAAGTTCAATAAAATGCAAAATAAAGTTGCAATATGTTTAAAACCCTCCTGATACATAAAATGATGTTATATTTTGACTTTGTTTATCAGAGTATCTTTTTTTTATTGCTCTGAGACTTTTTCTTCTATTTTTTACTTTTTCACTCGACTTGATCTCCATGCTCTTTACACATGAAACATTTTGTTCATAAGATTTAGAATTTGTAACAACGCCTGATAATCCAAATGAAAGTAAAACATTTTTAACACCTTCAGTACCATCATTGTAGTGTAAAATTGCTAAATTAATACTAATTTCAAAAGTTTGTTTACAAACAAATATGTTTTTAGGGCAACGAGACCAAACCAATGCAAGACTATCATTTGCATTTTGGGTTTGCCCATGTACACATTTTAACAATAATTCTTCATTTGATAGATTTTTAGTCACTGGTTTCAAAAGGTTACTAATCCATAATGGTAAATTAATATGTTCTTTATAATTTGAAGTATTATGTAATTTTTCATATTGATATTGACACCAACTAGTTTCAGTTCTTGGGCAAAAGCAGTGGCGAAACTCTTGATTTGAATATCCAGTACAGTGGAACAAAATAGCCCATATTGCCATTTTCATGGCATAAATGTTATTTGTATTACTTCTTATAGCTAAACCATAAAAATTTTGCATACTATTAATCACATTTTCTGTCAGTTTATTCCATTCCTTTTTGTACAACAACACACTCTACTTTTCAGGAATTATTTTATAGTCTTTATACGGATCAGACTTTATTACTTCTTTAAAAGATGAGCTATCTCCATCTCCAAGATAATGAGTATAAATAATATTGTTATTTTTAATTGAACGTGGAAATATTTTTACAGCACCAGCTGCTTCCATTGACCCAGAAGATTGTTTATGATTTATATGACAGGCATGTTGAGCTTTCCAAGCATTGTATCGTAGTGAAGCTTTTTTATTTTTCCATATTCTGCAGCCCATGCAAAATTTTGACATTGCTTCATAATCAACGCACTTATCACCCACAATTGCACTTACAAATCCATTAAGGGAGGTATGGCCGCGTCGTTGCCATGCACCATCAATCTTCACATGCTTCATTATTGGTTTATTATCATCAGTATAGTTACCTTTCATTTCATTTGTGGCATGTTTCATACTTTCTTTAGCAGTTTTATTATAAGCTTTTGATATTTCTATATTTAGTTTTTTAAATGGAGTAGCTGTCAAACAGTGTAAATTCATGCAGCGACTAAAGTTTTTCATAGATTGATACCCTTTACCTATTTCTCTAAATCCAATTATCATTCTTGTGTTTGCTTCAAATGTTTTTCTACCCTGGGCTGTATTTTTATTAAATTTACTAATCTGCTTAGAAGAATACAAAACCTTTTTCCATTCACATAAACTACACTTGATTTCAAGGTGATGGGCAAAACCCATGCCCTTAGAAAGATTATCAACAATGGTAAGAAGGCTGTAACAATCTGGACATCTAACATCTTCCACGATATCACTTAAAATTGAAAAATTGATAAGTATGAAATAATTTTTATTCACTTTGTCATTTACAACTTGATTTCTATTTATCACTTGATATCTATTTAGCACTAATTTTCTTGCACTTGCACAAATCGAAGCTGGAACAATATTCAGATTGCTTTTCTGTTGTCTTTCTGCTGCAATTGTATAACGATTTCCATGAAAAAATCTTTTCTTTTTTCGTCTAAAGTTTTGCTTATTAGATACTTTAATGTTATTTCTTGAAGTACTCATTATTTATAATACTTGAGGTGAAATCTGAAAAGGTTTATAACATCAAAATTAAACAGCATGCACTAAAGTTGCTTCAAAAAACTGCCAAAATTTACAATGTTCCTTAAGTTAAAGACCTTTAACAATTGCACGTTTATCAGTGTATGATATAAATCTAGTTGTTCTTTAAGGAAAGGTATCAAGGTAAAAAAACTGTTTACCGTTGCTAAGGGCGTAACTAAGGACTGGTTGTTGTATGTAGTTACATAAAAGCTTTAAGAACTAAATGAGAAATTTTTTTTCAGTGCATGAAAGCTAAGTAATTTTCGTTCCAAAATAGAAAATAAAAAAAAACAAACGATTTTTTAAAAATTTTTACATACCTTTTCTAGCTCTTCCACTATAAAAAAAAATTCGAATCATCAGCAAATAAAAATTTGGATACTAAATATAAATCCTTTATATAGATTACGAATTTTAGTTGGCCTAAGATTGATCTCTCGAGGACACCACAAGTTATAATATGTTTTTCTGTTTCGTTTGCTGAATATATTATGTATTGTTTTCTGTTTAACAGGTAACTTTTAAATCATAGTAAGTTAGTGTTAAGTATTCCATACAGCTCTAGTTTTTTTATAAGGATATCATGGTCAACAGTGTCAAATTGCTTTTGATAAATCAATAAAATTTCCTAATATATAATAATCATTATTGACCTATTGGATATATAATTTACTAGCTCGACTAGCGCATGATTCGTTGAATGATTCTTTTTGAACCCAAATTGTTTGTTATACATTATATTGCTCTCAGTTAGATAACTATTAAGTCTATCATACATAATTCGTTCTAACAGTTTTGAGAAGCATGGTAAGACAGAAATAGGTCTATAATTTGACATATTCATCGCCAGATTTAAAAATAGACATGACCCTACCAATTTTTAATTTCTCCGGTACAACTCTAGATTTTAGTAACAGATTAAAAATGTAAAACAGTGACGGTTCAATAATATCAACATTCACGCTAATTTGATCTATGCCACCACATTTATTATATTTTAGACAGTTAAATTTCGCAACTCACTCAAATTAAACTTATGTTTAATTTGACTTCTTTCATAGATGTATTGATTGATTTCATATAAGATTCAAAGTTTGATGTGTTTTTTGGAATTTTATCAACAATGGACAAATACATTTTATATAGTTAATACATTTTATTCCATAAAAGGACTCTCGTATGGGGTGGTTTTCGCTTAAAAAGTTTAGCGTATTTTAGAGAGGATTAAAAGTGCAATCATTTCAGAGGATTTTTTTTTTTTTTTTTTTTTAGCATTCACTCCCAACAAGGCTGCAAACAACCACTATTAAGTTGGGAGTTACTAGGAGAAAAAAGAACAGAGTTATAGAGCAAGGAAACGGTTGACAGAAGACTTGAAAAGTTAAAGGTTGTATGAGTCAGGAAAACATGAAGATGGGAGAGAGTTCCAAAGGATTAAAGTGCGGGGAAAAAAACTAGATGAATAAAAGTTTTTAGAGCATACAGGGACAGATACAGTAAACGAATGAGACTTAGCTGAATGACGAGTAAAACGAGAACGAATTTTAGTTGATGGAACTAGAGATGATAACTCCTTTGAGCAGTGACCATGATAGTATTTGTAGAAAAGAGAAAGAGGTGCAACTTTACGATGATGGGAAAGAGGTTCAAGCTTAGCAGATAGTCCAGGTCCAATAACATTTACAATGCGTTTTTGGACCTTGTCAAGAAAAGAAAATGAATCGTTAGAAGAACCAGCCCAAATATGACAACAGTATTCCATACAGGGACGAATAAGAGATTTGTAGAGGTAGAGAATGGAATCAGATGTAAGGAAATGGCGAGCATGATAAAGAAAAGCAACCTTAGCAGAAGCTAATTTAGCAATCGATTGTATATATAGTTTCCATGAAAGGTCAGTAGTAAGCGATAATCCAAGAAGACGTAAAGAGGAGGACTCAGTAAGAGGATTGCCATTCATTAATATAGGAATGTTGACCATATTACGGTAGTTGTTTGCAGTAAACAACTGGGTTTTGTTAGAGTTGAAATTCACAAGTCACTGTGAACCCCAATCTATTACTGAAGTGAGATCGGATTCAAGATCAGCTGCTTGTTCTAGGCGATCGAAAAGAGAAGACTTTTTGTCAAGACAGGATTATAAAGTTGAGTCATCAGCAAAAAGAGCTACTTTAGATGAAAGGTTGTCAGGAAGATCGTTTATGTAGATAAGAAACAAAAAAGGGGCCCAGGATGGAACCTTGGGGAACCCCAGAAGTTACTGGAAATAAAGAAGAGTGCTGGCCTTCAAGGATGACTTTAATAAACCGGTTAGAAAGAAATAATTTGATAATCTCAAAAACTTTCCCAGAAACACCATATGAAGCAAGCTTATGGAGAAGACCAGCATGCCAAACTTTGTCGAAAGCTTTAGATATGTTGAGAGCAATAGCCCTAGCCTCACTGCCTCCATCTAATGCACGATAAAATTTTTCAGTTACAGCAGTTAGCAAGTCGGCCGTAGAGCGAGAGGATCGAAAACCGTATTGATTGTCTGACAGTAGTTTATTTGACTCAAGATGAGATGTGAGGAATTTGTTGATCAAAGACTATTGGATTATAATGGATCAAAGATTAATGGATGAACTAAAGGATTAATGAATCGAAGCATTTCCAATAACAGTTAAAATGGTAGTGGGTCGTTAAAAGAAAAAAGTTTTAAAGCAAAAAGATGTTTAAGTTAATTTATTGCTGATATTCTTTTTTTTGGTACACAGCCTTGTTTTTATCTTAGCATTTACAACAATGCTATAAATTAACTTTTTAATAATAATATTACTTGTTACATTTAAACTACTCAGATACGCATTTAAGTTCTTTATTCATGTCAGAAAACAGCTCATTAATATTACTTTTTGATAAGAATAAATTCGTATCATCAGCAAACATAATGCTCCGAATATTAGCAGCTTTACTTAAATCATTTATCTAAATTAAAAACATAAGAGGACCAAGAATAGAGCCTTGCGGAACACCACAGGTTATTTCAACATATTCACTTTGAAGGCCATTGTTAGAGGTAACAACTTGCTTTCTATTTGATAAGTAACTATGAAACCATTTTAGCATACTGTTAATGACTCCATAGTATTCAAGGTTTTAAGCAATATTTTATGGACAAAGGTATCGAATGCCTTTGAAAAATCAATAAAAACTCCTAGGGTATATTGTTTTTTTGGAAAGATTCTGAGATTTCCCTAACAAACTGAATAACTGCGTGCTCAGTTGAAATATTTTTTTTAAAGCCAAACTGTTTGGTATATAGTATATTATTTTGGTCAAAATATTTAAAGATTCTATTATATATTATTCTTTCAAATAGTTTTGAAAAAGTCGAAAGAACCGAAATTGGGCGATATTTCTTAATGTTTGTTTTATCGCCTTGTTTGTGAATTGGTATAACTTTCGCAATTTTCAATTGATCTGGGAAAACTCCTTGTTTTATAGATGCATTAATTACTTTATAAAGAATATCTTTCAGACTTTCATAACAATCTACAACTATGTTACCACTTACTTCATCAGCACCAATAGCTTTATTTCTTTTTAAAGAATCAAAGGCTCTATTAAGCTTGTCGTGAATAATTTGGAAGAATACTCATTTTTATAATGAAAGTTATTTATAGGGTATAAGTAGTCTTCAAACAAACGCTCGGTCAAGGAACTTTTTTAGAAAGATTGGTTCCAATTTCAGTAACAAATTTGTTAAATATGTTTTGCAATTTTGCTCGGTTCACATATATTTACATCTTCAAATTTTATACTTTGTGGTAAAGAATTTGAGTGATTTTTTGGTTTACTTGTTATTTCTTTGTGTTTACTAAGTAGAATGCATTACTACTAAGTAAAATGTATTACAGTACTAAGTAGAATGTTTTTCTTAATCTAGTTATGCAAATTAAAATAATTTTAGTTAACAAACTATTTGAGAAAATGTTATATATTTTTATATATGTGTTTTTTGTAATATGCAAAAAGTAAATTTTTCTTGATCAACAAAAGGGAGATCAAATGTTGCAAATTTTAAAGTAATGTTTTTTGTATTACATTTTTTTTTAAATACTGAAATTGTTTGTTATTATTTATTTGAGTTTATTTGTTATCAATATTTGAGTTATAATTGAGAATTATTGAGCTAAATATTTGAATTTTATCAAATATATTAAAAATATTAGCCTTTAATTAAGTTCATGTAATAAGTTAAAATCATCTATTAAGTTAAATATATATGTAGAAGCAAATGGTGACGAGCAGCTGCAACAAGCCACTAACAATTAGTTCCACTGGGTAATGCGTTAGAGTCTTGAGTATTAGTCAGTTAAATAAAAATAAAAAAATCATTTTTCTTTCTTAAACTGTATATTCAGGAAGGTATTGATCTATGCATCATTGTTGGTTACAACTTTTCATAAAACAATATAAATTTTGCATAAAATATATCGTTGCAGAAAATTTAAAGTTTTACTAAGTCGATTCAAAAATAAATTATTCTGGTGAAAATGCTAAAGATACCATAACAACATTGTGTAGTAATAGAAAAATTAATTAAGCCATTGTAAAATACTTTGTTGACACAGCTGAAAACGAGATCAATCAGATGGAACTTGATATAAAATGGAAGTATTTAAACAGTTGAACTGTGCGCAGTTTTATATTGTATAGTTTTATCACTTGCTGAGCATCAATATAATCTAAGTTGACCTGTATTTGCATTTTTATTTAATTTGTAAATTACAGAAAAAAAATTTAGTCTATCAAATTTTTATGAAAACTATTCTATCTAATCATTAATACTTTAGTTTTTTATAATTTTCAATTGTTGCAGTATGAGAGTCTTACATAAGTAATTTGGTGTATAATATATTATATGTATTACATATACTGTTAAGATGAGCACTGTTATATTTTTAATTTTAAACTTTTTTCGAGAACAAATTAATTAAAGTACTAAATTGTTTTAGTTATTAGCATATACTAATAACTAACTTTAAGTTGTTAGCATATGCTAATAACTAACTTTAAGTTGTTAGCATATGCTAATAACTAACTTTAAGTTGTTAGCATATGCTAATAACTAACTTTAAGTTGTTAGCATATACTAATAACAAACTTTAAGTTGTTAGCATATGCTAATAACTAACTTTAAGTTGTTAGCATATGCTAATAACTAACTTTAAGTTGTTAGCATATGCTAATAACTAACTTTAAGTTGTTAGCATATGCTAATAACTAACTTTAAGTTGTTAGCATATGCTAATAACTAACTTTAAGTTGTTAGCATATGCTAATAACTAACTTTAAGTTGTTAGCGTATGCTAATAACTAACTTTAAGTTGTTAGCATATACTAATAACTAACTTTAAGTTGTTAGCATATGCTAATAACTAACTTTAAGTTGTTAGCATATGCTGATAAATAAAACAATTAAGTACTTCATATAATTTCTTTTCGAAAAAAATATTAAACAAATAAAATATTAGTGTTCATCTCAACATTATATGTTGTACATAAAATATATAACACATTAAATTTCTAATGCAAGACTGTTCCATACGATCTTAAATGACCATACGTTGAAATGATCTTATAAAATTATTTTGTAGTTATTCCAAACCTACTAAATTCCACTCATTTTTGCGATGAATATTCTACCTCTACGCAAAAATATGAGTGGAATTTAGTAGGGTTGGAATAATTACAAAATAATCTTATAAAATCTTATAAATCTTACTAAGAATGATATAGTTTACAAACCTTATTAGGATCTTACATTTCTTACAAATCTTACTAAGAAATCGTACGTAAGCTTACATTTCTTGATAAGATCTTATTAGTTTTCTTGCACGTCTTGCAAGCCTTACTAATCTTACTAAGGTTCTTAATAAGAAATCTTTTTAAGAATTTGAAAGATTCGTCGCTCTGGGAATGTAATCACATTATAAAATGTTTTACCGTTTTTGTCTGTTAGCAAAACAAGTGTCAAAAGTGTTTCCAATTTATAAAAATGATTATACAATTTTTTAAATTAATTCATTAATTTAAAAAAATGATCGTTCTAACGCGTCTAATTACAGACCTATAACGTGCTTTCTGTGTTTTACATAAATATTCAAGCGTTTTGTTTACAATAAGCTCTTTGATCATTTTCAAAAAAAAAATTTTTTTGTTTAAAACAATTTGGATTTCAGAAATCTACTGAACACACATGTATGAAATTAATTAATCAAATAAATAAAGGCTTTAAGAATAAATTTACTTATAGGTATATTTATCAATTTATCAAAAGCGTTTGACACCGTTGATGATTATATTTTGATAAAAATTTTGGACATTATGAGTTAGTTAATAAAATGGATTAAAAGTTACCTCACAGATAGGGATGTCTATCCCCCTCCCTGAAGCCTCATGAAGAAACGCCCCCCCCCCAGTTTTGGGTTAAACATTTTTTTGGTACGGCGTAGCGTTTTGTTCAAAACGCGTATTTACTAGAGGTGTACCGGATATAATTTTTACATATCCGGCTGAATACAGGTAAGTTGGATATATATTTTAATAGATATATTGAATATTGTAGGGGAATAAGAAGGCGGGGTATAGAGGTGCCCCTTCCCCTCTAGAGATGAGCTGTTACCGTGACCGATATTCTTAAATATTGCTTATGTTTAAGTTTACCCAGTTAAATTTTATCTGAACTTAATGAGTTGTTTTAAAATGTTGTCTCTTTGTAAAAGGCATTTTTAAAATACACAAATTTCAATATGGGTGTAACTAAAGTAGCGTACGCTACTTTAGTTAAATATAAAAAGCTTTTTATTTAAAACATTTTTATTTAAGATTTTAATGAGCTTTAGGTTGCACTTGTTTTTTCTTTGCAAAGTTTTAGTTACTGACACTGTGTTCTGCTAATAAACTCGAATTTAGTTCTCTTCCCTTTAGGTCGTTAATAAACTTTTGCAGTTTGGTCGAACACATAGCAAATTAATCGATAATGTCTTTTGGTTGCAAAGACTCCAGTATGTCTCTATCGCTTGCTAAAACTGTAAGAGATGAAAACCAATCATCAATCATTGTGCTTCGTAATCAATTTTTTATAATTTTTAACCGGCTCATCGCACGCTCAGCACCGCAACTTGTTACCGTTACAGTTGTTAATATTTTACAAAACAAAGTAAATTAGGAAACAACGACAGTAATTCTAGAGCTAGCAATGGCTTAACGGAACTATAATCAAACCATTTGTTAGAAGTTTGATCATCATCAGAAACATCACATTTGTCATCATTTTCACAATCCTTGTTCTCCAGATTATTTTGTACAAAGTGTTTCCAGGCCTCTGTTGCTGTGACTCTTTTCCAGGCCTCTGTTGTTGTGACTCTTTTCCAGGCCTCTGTTGTTGTGACTTTTCCAGATTATTTTGTACATAGTGTTTCCAGGCCTCTGTTGTTGTGACTTTTCCAGGCCTCTGTTGTTGTGACTTTTTGTCGGAATATTCTCTATACTAACAAAAATCATTTGATTTTTTGCGATTTTTTTAGTCGAAAAACTGACAAAAAACATTTCTTTCATTTGCAATATCTTTTGCATTCAAATCATAAAAGTTACAAATGTTTTATATTTGAGACGGACTAATTATTTTAGATGATAACAAACTTTTAGTTGTAAAATAATGCATTTTTTATAAAAAATAAGTATCGCTATCACTGAATCTTTCTTTCATCTCTTGCAAAATGATAATCAATCCACGAACTACAACCCTCACTTTAAATGCTTGTTTAAAACGATTGATACGTTAATTAGCAGCCGTCTCCCCTGACACGAGTTTTATCTTTCTGTTTCTGTTTGGTTTGAAGTTGGTGTCAATATTGCGGAAAATACAAAATTCTATTGCAGATTTTTTAATGTCACGGTATGGATCATCAACATTATTACTCATAATTGTCAGTTTTTTTATACAAATATTAATAAGTGAAACTGTAATTGAGTGACCTGCTGCCTTGGCCTACAAAATACCAGAAACTGGCCCAGTTACATCAAATATTGATTTCAAAAAATACATATATATATTATACAGCATATATCTTACTTTACATAACAGCCCATTTGCTGAATTTGTTGTCTGTGAGTCATGACTATTTGTTGACAAAAATTCCAAAGCATCAACAATGCAGTCATAACGATCAAGCACGGTTTTAACGGTTTACGGTTGGATCAAAAACTCTTTCTAACGATTTTGTATATCTAACATACTGCTGCATTTCGAAAAAAACAAAATGTCGCTTAAGTCCTTAGAAAAAGTTATGCAGTTCTTGAATAATTCCTAAAACATTGGTTATTTCTGAACAACATTTTAAAACAAATTCAATAACTAGATTTAATCGATGTGCACTGCACCAAACATACATAGCTTTTGGAGCCTTTTCAAGGAATAATGTTTTTAGACCATTTAATTTGCCTCTGCAATCACTTGCGCCATCGTAACTTTGGCCAATAATTCAATTTATTTTGACTTTGATACTTGATAAAATTGAAAAAATTCTCTCACTCAGAATTTTTCTAGGTGTTTCACCTGATGCAAACATTTCAATTACTCTCTCAACTGGACGTGGACCAACAGGTGTTTTTTCTAAATAACGAAAGATGAGGCATTGGGCTTTCATTTTAGATATATCTTGGATTCCATCACTAATAATGAAACACGCTTTTTGGTTCCTCATTACTGTTACAATCTTTTCAAACACTAAATTTTTCATTGTAGTTAATAACCACCACACGTTAAGTGGGCTTAATAGATTTGTTTCCGGTTTCTTACGAAAATCATTCAAACAAATAGTATTCAAAATTTCTAAATATATGGCCGATGAAGCATTATTCTGTTTGTATTTTTAGATTGGTCAGACAAACACTGTTTTTCTAAAATTTAAATAGCTACAAATAAATCAAAAAAAGTAATAAATTTTAAAACACATTTTTATTTATATTTCAGCTGTATCTTTCAAAATGGCCGTAAAGGCATTTTTCTGAAAGTTCGAATTTTTAAGAGAAAAAAGCTCGAACGTGAACGTTGAAATTTTGGCTTAAAGTTCGAACGTTCAAACTTGAACACGTTTGAGCTAGCATTACATACATACGCGTTATTAATAAAAACTCAACCTAAAATTGCGGTGAAACGGTGGCCTATAACTCAACCTAATTTTAAAATATCTAAAATCATAGAATATGACAATTTTGATTTTCAATCTACAACTTTTGGTTTTTCATACTTACAACTAATTAAAACATGAACTACTACTTTTTCAATCTACTGCATTTTCAACCTACTCAATTTTCAACCTACTCAATTTTCAACCTACTGTACTTTCAACCTACTGTATTTTCGACCTACTGTTTTTTTGATCTACTTTATAACTACGTCTTTTCCGGTATGTATTTTATATATTTTTTAGTTGATTTAAATCAGAGCTGAACTTAATCAGCCGTAGCGCAGTGACTGGAGCGCTGGCTTATAGTTGATAGGTCCAAGGTTTAATGCCTGGTCAGGGTATAAAAGGCGGAGTAAATGCCATGTTACAAAATAAGTATTTTTTAAAAAAATTTTAAATCCTAACTTATACTTTTTACAAAACACGCGTAAACTATTTAATTCTAACGTGGCTAAGGGTCAAATGCGCATTTTCTAACAGCTGTTTTATCATAATTTCGATAGGATTTAATATGCTGATGTAAGTTACTTACTTGTAATATACTTAGGTGAGAAATAAACTAAAAATTTTGACGTATCGAGATTTTTCATTTTCGACTATTTTTTCACATTTAATTTTTGACATATCGAGATTTACTAGGTCGACGATCTTTAAAGCCAGTTTACACTGAGAGTTTTTAATTTTATCGGTGACTGAAATAATTATGCTTAATATTTGATACCCATTTTCAATATTTTTTTTTTTTCAGATTTTAGATAACAAATTTTTTGTTGATAAAAAGTAAAAATTAATAAACGTTTCCCCCCCCCCCCTTTTTGTATTAAGGACTCAAAGAGTACCTTTCCATATTGCAATTTAAAACATTTAGTTAATAATAAATTCAAACACCTGTGTTTTCTATCAATTGATTTCAAAATAACAACAAAAAAATAAACGAGAGAAAGTAACGTAACAAACAAAGCTGACTAACAAAAGAAAAAGCTTGCGGTTTTCTTGTTCTCGTATAAATTGACTCGCAAGTCGTTTGCTAAAAAAATGGAATATCAAAAAGTTGAAGGCGATCGTAGAAATTCGTTTTTATATATATCTGGGGAATTTGCTTACATAAAAAATAGAACAAGTTCAACGGGTGTTATTTATCTCAAGTGTAAGCACTATAAAGATTGCAATGGAACAGCCAAAATTGATCCATCATATGAACTTATGGAACCAATCGCTTCTCACACTTGTGGATCATCTGTTATGTGCTATGATTATCTAAATAGTCTGCAAAAGATGCGCGAGCAAGCCGCTTGTTCCCAAAAGCCTTTAAAAACCATTTATAATGAAGTTCTTAAAGATGCTCCACTTCATGTTCAAATGTCCCTCACTTATCCAAAGATTGTCCAGGTAAATAAAAAAAAAATTTTACTAAATATTTATGAAAACATTTAACAACACAAATGTTTGTTGTTGTTGTAAAGTAAAATGCATGTTGGCTAATATTGTCTCATTTTTTTTCAGTGACAAACAATGTTAAGTTGGTTTATACTACTTTTTAGACTCTACGAAATGCTCGTCATATATATATATATATATATATATATATATATATATATATATATATATATATATATATATATATATATATATATATATATATATATATATATATATATATATATATATATATATATATATATATATATATATATATATATATAATTTTTAAATAAGTAAAAAGTACTAAGAATTTATGTGAAATTTGTTGAGTAGTTTTCTGTGGAAAACTTCTAAATATCTCCCTCCTCTGCGCGCTCCTTGATACGTGTAAATTAAAATAATTTTTTACAGTATTATGTCCATTGCTACCATTTTGTTTTAATGTTTTCATTTCTCACTTTACGTAATTTTTATTTAATTTTTTTTTTATCTAGAAGCTACCATTATGTTTGCAGATGCTACTTTAAAAGTCGTTCCAACAAACTTTTCTGGTGGTCAACTTTTTAATATTTTAACTGAGGTTCGAGGAATTGTTTTGCCTATCGTCCACGGCTGTTTCACTCAATATAAAAGCGAGCCTGACGTCACGAGTTTATCAAAAAAAAAAAGTATTTCCGCATAAAAAGTATAAAAATTCATTAACTTTAAAATAATAGTATTTTTTTTCTATAAATGCTTTCATCTTCAAATAAAAAAAATATAAAAGATCTATCTTTCCTTGTTAAATAAACATTTACATTAAACGGAATAAAAATGAAAGCTGTAAAAATATTGTTAATAATTTGGCATCACTTTTCTGATTTTTGCGATTTTTACGCAAAACCTGTCTTAGGCCAACTAAGATTTGATAACATAGCTACATGGTCGATGGTTGAAATTTAGAACAGTTATTAATGAATGTCTGTTCAAGTTTTTATATAGAAAGTTAGTTTTTAATGCATTTATATTTTTGTTTTTATTCGTTTTGAATAAAAAACATAACATTTTTGAAAAGTCTGTGGATTTAGTAATACTTCAACCTTATATGAATAAGAAAATCAAAAAATTATTTTCTGTACCTCTAGCTATGTTATAAAATATGTTTTCAAACTTGGCATGTTTAGCGACATTTTTTTTAGTTTTTTTTGCATAAATTCTTGTTTACATTTTAAAGCGGTGACGCAAACTCTGATCGTTACGTCCCCAACGATTATCGGATGCATTTTAAGAAAACAAACAAAACAAACGAGACACATTTTATAGAATAAATAACAAAGTTTCGCGGATTAATTTCTCTTGGATATTTGACTAATTTCAGATAAGTTGATTAATCCGATTTTATCTAGTGCATCTATTTGTCAATATTATTCTATTTAAGTTGTTTGTATTATAATTTTATTACTATATCAATAAAGATTATAAAGCAAAGTTTCGTGGATTATTTCCTCGAGGATATTCGACTAATCTCAGATAAGTTGCTTAATTCTTTTATTTTTAGTGTATTTATTTGTAAATATTATTTTATTTAATTTCTTTTTATTATATTATTATTATAATATCATTATCATTATTTATGTGATGTATGCAACTGAGAGGGAAATTTTGAAACTGTACATCGGTTGGGAAGATGGTTGGGAAAATGAGTATAACTTTAATTTTGTAAAGCGAATAATTAACACTAGTAAGATCACTAACAATGTGATTTCAATTTTATTAACAGTTTTTCATCCAAAAGCGTTGTTTACTTTTTTAAGTTTTCTTTTGCCAATTGAGTTTAATATGCCTAATATTGATGTGTTAAATAAAATGTGCCGAAAAATAAAACAAAGAAAAAAAGATTCTAAAAAGTTTTTTGAAGCTTCAAAAAACGAAGCATTTTTTAAAATGCAACTGTCTCCAGCTCCACAAACAAAAAAACAAAAAAAATCAGCAGATGCAGATAATTTTTATATTTTAAATAGGAATAAGGAACTAAGTAGTCAAGTTGAACAATTAATTTCTAAAGAAAAAAATAATGTGGAGCAAATAGATAATTTAAAAATACAGGTATCAAAGTTGGAAACTGAAGTTATATATTTAAATTCTAAAAACAAGGCTCTCAACGCACATTGTAACTCATTAAGTTCTCAATTAGAGACTATGAGTATTAGGCTAAAACAGGAGGAGCAGTTCCAACTTTATTAAAAAAAAAAATTAAAAACAGCACACCGTAAATTTGCATCTGCTCGTGCCAAAAATGTAAGATTGCTAAAAAAATTTAAATTTGAAAAAAAAAATGCAAAAATCAGTGATATAAACAAGAACAGTTGCCAAATTTGCAAATATTTTGCTAGCAGTGATAAGGATTTAGTTGTTGTTGATTCTTATTTAGACTATGACAACATTGGTTCCTCTGAATTATTCTGTGGGTTTAAATTAAGTAATCCACAGACTATATCAGTTAAAAAGCCAATAGTTGGTAAGAAATATAACTAAATAATAATAACTTTATAATAACTAATAACTTTAGATAATGTAGTGCCACCTGTTTTGCATATTGTGTTAGGAGTTGTGTTAAAACTTTGTTGAAGGAGTGTAAGACTTTGGATTGTCAAGCTGTTTCGTCTTTGGCGCATAATGAGAATGTGAGAACGAATGAATTGTGGGCTGCTAAAAGCTTTGAATGTTCTAAAACAGCAGACTCTTTACGTTTATTAGGAAATCAATTTGTAGACGTTGCAAATCTACAGACTCGTTGGTTAGCTTTTGATAAAAATATTTCTGAATTGGAATGCATATCTCTAAACTCCTCCAATAAAAAGAAAACCTGTAAACAGCAAGTAAAGTGTGCTAGTATTAGGTGTTTAATTACTAAATATGATTGTAACATTGATTGGGTGCAGTGTGGTACGTGCCAAAAATTGTTCCATCAATTTTGTGAAATTATTAGTGGTTCGGAAAAGAATGTATTGTGTGATATAGAGAAGTATGAGTGTTTAGCATGTCAGGGTGAAGATTTAGAATGTCTTGACCTTTATATTTCTGAAAAAATTTCTTTTATACGCGCACAGCGCGAAGTTTTAGACGTTGAGTATATTCGATTGCAGATAGAGTGTGAAGACCTAGAAAAAATATCTATAAGTAGCATGAGGACTCATGAGAGGTCTCTTTATAAGGCCCTTGAAGATATGAAAGTTGAGCGACAAGCTTACCATGGTAATGTATTTGTAGGTAATCATTGTAAAATAGTATTAAGAAACCACTATAAACTATAAAGTTAAAAAAAAAATAAACTTTTTACATCTAAGATAAATTATATAAGATCCTTAATTTACAAATAAGAGAATTCTATTCTGTTTTAATGCCTGTAATGTTTGTTCAAAATAATAATAATTTTTTATTACAATGATTTTATATATTAGGTAGATGCCCATTCTGTTCCTATTTTCAAAAGTTTATTATATCTATGCAATGCCTTTGCTCAGGTTAAAGAATGGAATAAAAGTCTAGCATCAAATGTATAGCTAACTATTTTAATTTGTGATCAGAGCAACTGGTATGTTTGTTGGATATGATTTTGTATGTTTATGTAGTTAATTCAAAAAACGTTTTATCCTTTGTTATGTAATATGTAACATTTTTTATATATATTAGATCTCCGTTCAATTTTTATCATCAAAAGTTAGTTCTACCTTCGCAGGACCTCTGCTCTACATACCTCCTCTCTGGTTTAAGAATGGAATATAAGTCTCATTTATCAAGTTGGTGTAAAAATTTAGCTTGATAAATTAAGAAGTTGTAAACTTTATTATCACAATTGCCAAGTTGACCAAATGTTCTTCTGGTTTTAAATGAATTATGTATGAGTCTAGTATCATCTGGGTGTTCAAAGATAGTTTACTGCTTGAAGAACTTATCAATGGACCAACTAATTATAAAACAGTTTTTAATGAAAATAAAAACGAATTATCAAAAGATTTAAATCAGCTATTTGTGTATATTTAAACACTTTATTTTTTGTGAGAAGAGATTATTGATACAAGTACCATAAAATAATTCTACTACCAAAAGCTAGGTTAATTCAAAACCTTTAACTCAATTTTGGTCATGAATTATTTTATTAGAATTGATGAGTTTTTATTTATTAACTACCTAACACCATATTATTAGAACTTTATTTTGTAATGTAATGATTTTATCAGCGTTCCAAAATAATTTTCTAAATCAAGAACTTCTATATTAAAAAAAGTACTCATTTAACAACTAATCCCCCCTTATAACGACGTTTTTCATAATTTTGCGAAAAATGTGGTTTGCTTTCACAATTCGATTAAGGCTGTTTTAGTTAACCTTAAATAATTAAGTAAGGTTTTTTTGTTTTCATTATTGTCAAACAATAAGTGAATTTGATAATAACTATTAGAAATATATTTTTCTAATTTTTTTTTGATAAAAAGTAACATCAAATTACAAAAATTTAGCCAAATTCAATATATGTCATATTTATTCTAAACTAAAAGAAGTTTTTCTACTAATGCATTAAATGTCATAAGGTAAAACATTTTATTGATGTCTTAATTGTTTTTACAAAACAAAATTACCTCTTATATTTCAAAAGTTATAAAAGTTTTAGTAACACCCCTTTAGTCAATATTTTCAAAAATTAACAAGAAGCCGTTAAGCTCGGTTTGAAACAGCCGTGCGTCCACATCTTGATGTCCGGGAAAAAACTGGGGCTGTACAAAGCAGCATTGGAAAAGGTAAAGAAACTGGAAAATGATTTTTCACCAATTATTTCTATGGTGGACTATGAAGCAGCTATTTTAAATGCTTTAAAATCTAGCTTTCCAAACATTAGAATTACAGGATGTCGTTTTCATTTTGGTCAATCAATATTAAAGAAAATAAAAGCCGTAGGATTACAAACGGAGTATGTTCATGACAATGTTATAAGAAAATGGGGAAAAAAATATATTGCTTTGTGTATGCTTCCTAGCTACTTAGTTCAAGGAGAGTTAACAAAACTTAAACTTATAACCGCTCAATTTCCCCGTGCAGATATTAAAGAAAAAATGAAAAGGTTTGAATCATACTTTGATCATTTTTGGATGGGTTGTAAAACTCCTAACCATTTTTCTGTTTTTGGACTGAAACATCGTACCAACAATGTTTCTGAGTCACTTCATTCAAAAATGAGTCGAAATATGACTTCACATACTGGCTTTTGGAGATTTCTTGATGAATTAGTTCACCAGATTATTTTGCCAACTGAGGTTGAAGTCAGACAAATGGAAAATGGAGAAAACCCAAGACCAGCACCAAGAAGAGATAGACAAAAAACTGCTGAAAAACTGAATCTTTATGAATGCCGTCTTAATTCAGGTGAATGGACCCCTACCAAATTTTTAGATTCTTGTGCTCATCTTTTTTCAGACTTAAAAATGCCGTTAGATGAAAACGTTCAAGAACTTGTTGAAACGGAACTTATTGGCCTCAACGCTTTCCAGACAATTTCCAATATTGATCCTACCGAACCAAGTGATGAAAGTAAATGTAAAGTCTGTTATGTAAATCGCCTAGAAGTTCTTATTTTGCCTTGCAGGCATTTTAGTCTTTGTCACCGGTGTAAAGAAATATTGTCGCTTAACAACGATAAAAGATGTCCAATCTGTCGTGCAGACATTGCCGAATTTGTTTCCGTCTTCTACTAACCTAAGGTTTAGATATAAAATGACAACAACAAAAATTATGTGTTTTATTTGACTCTTTAAAGATTAAAAAAACTCAGTGGTGGAATACCATTGAAGATTTTTTAATGAAATTTCCAGCATGGTAGGTTTTAAGTAAATTTTGGGGGGATTGGTTACACATTCCAAAATCAGTCAAGTCCAACCTACATTTTCCATCGCATCTCTACTTTTTGGATAATCTTCTTCAATTATTGCAGGTTTTTTTAAATTTCTTTTTTTGTTTGGATCTTTTCTTAAACATTCAAGGGTCGTTTTCAGATATCTCCGTTAAGCTTAGCGGAGTATTTGTCGGCAATTTTTTTATTATTTTTTTTTAAAGTGAACGAATGTTATCAGCTTCACTTAAATACATTAAAATAAAGTAAAAACTAAAATCAAACATCTATCTAAAAAAATATAGATTTAAAATTATTTTTTTATTAATAAAGATAAAAAGAAATTTTTGACGAACTCTCCGTTTAACGGATAGATGAGATTACGTTCGTTACTCTGAGGTGCCAAATTCACTAGGAAGCATGAAAGGGGTGGTATATCAAACAGGGAATGGGGACTTCTTGATAATATTATTAAACGGGGGTCCTTAAAATGGAAGAGGTATCCTTTAAAAAATATTAGGATGGGTCCTACTAAACGTTGAATGCTCCATTGAAAGACTTAATATTAAATTAAACACCATTTTTAATTCACACTGAAAACAAAGAATAATAAATACGTTCTTTTCGTTTCAAAATAGAATTGGCTTGAGTAAATTGGTCTTCAAATTGGTAAATCGAACAATATACTTCTGCTTATGATAAAGGGGCGGAACAAGTTTTAATTGATTGTTACTACCCTTCTCAATATTTGCATAGTTTATAGCAATTAATAGAAAAAATATGTAAGTGACGCAAACTGTGTTCGTTTTAGATTAAAATGATTAAAACACACGTTTATAAATAATTTTTGGTTATTTGAAATGGTATACAAATAGTGCATACTTTATGAAAACAACAAAGTTAATAACTTTATAGTTAAATATTTTTTACAATGTAAAATCAAAAAAAAATATTTTTGAAAAATCTCTTCTTTTAACTGACACCACCCCTCCCATCTCGGAATAGCCCTGCTCTCTTGCACAGTAATGGTGAAACATACTCCACTTGTGTCATTTAATGACAGCATTGTTAAATATATCGATTAATATATTGATGACAATATTGTTGAAAATATCCAGTGGCGAGGAATTTTGCGCCTGGGGCCAAACATAAATATTGCGCTTATTTATTCCCATTAGGAATTTTTTCTTGTATGTCTTAGATCCAGTGCCAGTAAGTTTTTTGTTTTGCAATAATATATTTTAAACTAGAATTCGATAAGTATCTTCAGGAATTATATTTTCTAAAATTTTAATGTTGACTTTCTTCTTAACCTGAATTTGCAAAAAAGTCAATTTTGTAAAATATGTAACTTCCGCCCCTTTTAACATTCATTTATTCAATTAAGCTGGGAATTGGTGATTTCAAAAGTTACTTTATTATCTAATAGGCGGATAAATAGGTTTATTTTATTTTGTTGTATGTACGTTGATATCTTCAAACTTTAAATAGAGATTTATATAGTTTTTTCTATTTTTGAATACATTTAAGACTTAAGGTGGTCAACCCAAATTCAAATGAATTTCTTTAATGATAAATTTATACAACATAAGTAAACTAATTTTTTAAATAAGTTTACTAATGTTGTATTTTACTTTAAAAAAACATTAAAAAAAAATGTAAAAATTTCCCTCATTTATTCAACATTTCTCCTGTTTTAGTATGTTGTTTAAAAAAAAGATTTCTCTGGATGTAAACATCCTTTTTAAATGCCGTTGGGTATTTAAGCTACTTATATGTTAACTTAGGTACCCTAGCAGTTTTATCTATTTTACTGGTATATTTCTAAAGTTATAGATGTTTCTATAATATTTTCTAGTTTTATCGTGTTGCCCTCATTAGAAAATGTCAAAAAGAAAAACTTATTAAAAAGCAAAACTAATTATTCTGCTACCAGTCTTTTTCCAATATATTTTAAACTAACTGGGAAAATTTCAAAGAAAAAGGATAAACCAATCTGGAGATATCTTTTTTTAACTTTATCTGATTTGCTATAAATCTAATTTAGAGAAAATCGAAAAGCAATTAAAAAAATTACTATTAAAATGCTCCAGCTTCTTAAAAAGGAACTGCTTTATCTAAAAATCTACTTCTGCTTCTTTATCTAAGAATCCTTTTTTAATTCCGCTTAGTTTATGCCTTCTTATTTTGTTTCTGTTGGTAGATTTATGATTTGTTTTTGATATACGCAGTGCATCATGTAACTTAATAGCTTCATTCATAAACCGTTCCAATAAAAATATCCAGGCTCAGGTGTTTTATCTTTCTAATAAAAACAGCCTCTACATTTTTTTGAAAGAAAATAGCATCTAAGCACTTTCCATTTTCTTTTGAAATCGCAGTTCCAACGTCAATTGCTAAATTCCATTTAGCGATTGACGCCCATGCATTTGCCAGGTACCATCAAGAGATACCTGGCAATTTACAGGCTCATAATGAATGACACTATAAGCCTTTCTGGTCTGGAATGCAGCTTTAGTAGTACTTTGAAAAAAAAAAATTATATACAATTTTTTAGTTAAATAATTAAAGTTTTTTGACGTCATAGGAGGTGGCATATTTATAAATGCTGCAAAAGTACGCAGAGATTCATAACCTTTTCCAAGTTCTCTAGAGGCCACGATAGCATTAATTACAGCAGCAACAGATTTCCCAGGAGAAGTTAAAATTAATTTATGGCTTAGAAGAGATTTTATCATATTTTGATGATTGGAGCCTGGGAACAAAAAAGCCCCTAAATTTGAGACGTACCTGCCCCAAACGTGAGAGCAACAAGTTGATAAAATATCTTTTGTACTATTCTCAACTAAACTTATATTTATCGGCAAATTTTAAATTTCATAGTAAAATATTTTAGCGTTCAAAAATTATGACCATATAAAATTTGCAACCCCCTCTAATTGAGGAGGGTTGAAACTTTATATAGTTATAATTTTTAAAAGCTGAAATTTTTTACAACGAAATTTAAAATATATTGATAAATACAAGTCTAGTTGAGAATAGTACAAAAAAGATTTTATCAGCTTGTTGCTCTCACGTTTGGGGCAAGTACGTCTCAAATTTTGAGGCTTTTTTGTTCCCAGGCTCCAATCATCGCAATTTTTTGCAAACCATCATTATTTGACATAAGTATAAACATATAAATATTTGGAGTTTGCTCCATGTCTGAAAGTTATCTCAAATACCAAAAAATGCTACATCCGCCCCTGGTACAGCACAAAAGGCTAATTTATAAGTTCAATAAATATGTGAAAGGAAAACTATTACAGTGGATAGTCGTTTTCTTAACTTATAGGAGACAAAGAGTGGTCTTAGATGATATTTTATTATTGTTGAATGCTGTTCTTAGAGGAGTTCTACTAGAATCATTACTCAAACTTTTACTGATATAGATAAAAAAGAGGGAATTTGATTCAGATACTTAAAGTTTTTAAAGATATTATTTGTGTTAAATTGTATAATCGACTAGTTTTTAAATCTAATGTCACAACAAGTGGTCACATTATGAATTACTCAAGAGAAATATGTAAATAAGAGTTATTGGAATAATTTACCAAGTAAATTAGTAAAACCGACTTCAACAATTGAATTTAAAAATAAATTGGACAATTTTTTATTAAATTGTGGCTCGAAGTTGTTATGAAATGAGTGTCATAGTATTATTAAAAACACAGCAAATACCATACTGATATTTTCAAACTTTTCTGTTTTGCCCAAAATTGAATGTAAACCTAAAATATACTATTTCTTGTTTGCATTTAGCAATTGATCCGCACAATTTTCACACAAGGACATCAAATTCAATATCAAGTTCACACTATAAGTGTGAACTTGAATATTGAATTAAGAATTACCACAAAATAATTAGTAAGAGGATATATTGCGAGATTTTCTTATTCAGCAACTTACTAGTTTTATCAATTTTGAATTTTTGAAAAACATTTTGTACAGTTAACAGGTATATGCCACCTTACAATTGTCGGTATTTTCTAAACTGTTTTTTTTACACGCTCTAACAATAAGATCTCTAAACCGATTCTTAAAGGAAAAAGTGTCTATCTTGTTATTAAAATTGGATGATTTTAGATTAGCCATAAACAGATGATTACAAATTGGCTGATTATGACCCGTTGTTTTAAAAAAGATGGAAAATATTCGAGTTTTAGTGTGCATTATTTGCACTTTTTGCACAATTTTTTGCAAAAATGTTATAAGACAAAATAATTTTATTTTTTTCTAAATAATAAAAATACTTTTGTAATTGGTAGTTTTGCGAAAATATAAATATATTACTGTTACATTTCAAGGTTATGTTGCTGTTACATCTTAAGGTTGCTTTCAAAGAGTACAATTAATAATTTTAAGTAAGCACATAATAATAGAATCAATAATAATTATAATAAAAAAGAAAATGTTGTGTTTCATCAATTAAGACTCATCAGAAAAATTGTAAATTCTAAAATACTTAAACTATTTAAACCAAAGTTGGACTTAACATAAATCGGCTGTTAAAGCCTAGATCACCTAGGCTCCGTACATTGTCATTGTACATGTACACAGTTATTATTAAATAAATAAATAAATACATATATACATACATACATACATACATTCATACATACATACATACATACATACATACATACATACATACATACATACATACATACATACATACATACATACATACATACATACATACATACATACATACATACATACATACATACATACATACATACATACATACATACATACATACATTCATTCATACATACATACATACATTCATTCATTCATACATACATACATACATACATACATACATACATACATACATACATACATACATACATACATACATACATACATACATACATGCATTCATACATACATACATGCATTCATACATACATACATACATACATACATACATACATACATACATACATACATACATACATACATACATACATACATACATACATACATACATACATACATACATACATACATACATACATACATACATACATACATACATACATACATACATACACACATGCTAACATACATACATACATACGTACATATATGATGAGTGATATATATTGGTGAGTAAAACATACAAAAAAAAACCTTAGTATTTTTTTGTTTTTGTATGCATTTAGGTTAAATGAAATTGGCAGTAGAAATGATCCAAACAGGTCTGTAACTTTCATAGGCTGATATGACATAGGCTTCTTGTTGATTAAATTCTTGAAACAAAAAATAGTCTATTCTTGATTATTGATAATGGTTTTTGAAAAAAAATCCTGAAAAGCGCAAGGAAAAAACGGTAAAAACACAGACTAGTAGGTTGAAATGAGTATCGCCTTTATTCGGTTGAAAATCAAATTATCTCAAATCGGTTGATAAAATAGGTCGAGAAAAAAATCGGTCGAAAATAAAAACGTCATAAATCGGTCGAAAATAAGAAGGACTATTTTCGGTTAAAAACAATTTAGGCCTCAGTAGGACATCTAAAAATTATTTTCAATTTTTAGTAGATGTTCTATTTTGTAGATCAAGTTAGTAGGTGGAGGTTTTTGTAGGTCGAACTATGCGACACGGGTGAAACTTATGAGTTTTTAATATAAATATTTCAATATAAATCAATTTGAAATATAAACATTTTAGCTAAACTAAAATTATCAATGCAAAAAGTAAGTGTTAATCAGGGCCGACGATAAGAAGGGCCAGGGGGTACCTGCCCCCCAGGAGTTCACGAGCTATATCTCTATATCTAGAATTTTCTAAAAAAAAAAAAAAGTCCTTAACAAAAAAAGTGAGGGCCCCCTATTTTAAAACCCGTGTCGTCGGCCCTGAAAATTCTAGATATAGAGAACTTTTTTTAGAAATTGACAATTGTGCCCCCCCCCCCCCACATCAACACCCGTGTAGTCGGCCCTGTTAATATCATGCTAAAACTGAGTTATACAAATTTTAGAGTTTACATATTTGAAAATGACAAACTTTCAACACTTAAATTACTGTACAGCAGCATTATCGTCCACGTCCAAACATTAAACATGACTAAAAAATTAAAGGCGGAATTCTCGGAGTCGATCGCGTCTTCTATACATGACAGCAGAGTCGGAGATAGTTGTCAATTGTTTGCCAAAATTGAAGAAGACTCATGGACCAAGGAAATGAAGATACCTGCGATTCGGATCCTAATAATGACAGTGACGGTAAAAATGAAGAAATGGTTGAAGATCCTCCTATTCCTGCTGTATTGCCATTTCTTCATGTTGGTTTTTTAAAATTTGACCAAACAACACAGCAACCTATCATGTCGCAAAGTCTTAGAACTGAGATCATAGTTCGCGGATCTAACTTATTTCAAAACAGGAACGTCCTCCTGAGTATGCAACAAGCTTTTCTTGCAAACTCAAGAGGACGTTTAATGAACTCGACGTGGTTCAAACAACGACTTGCAAATGGTAATGAATTGGGTCGTTCGTGGTTGTTATATTCACCAGTTAACGAAGCGGCTTATTGTTTCTGTTGTTTACTATTTCCAACTTCCAGCTTATATTCACAATCTTCCTTTGAATTAGCTAGTGGATTCACTAACTGGAGACACACATAATGATTAAAAGATCACGAGAACAGTCCCTGTCACCGCAAATCATTTACTATATGGAAAGAAGCTGAACGAAAAATAGTTTATGGAAAAGGAATAGAAATTCAGAACTCGAAACTCAAATTGAATCTGAAAAGCAACATTGACAAAATATCTTAAAAAGAATTCTTTCTTGTATTAAAGTTCTTGCTTCATCAGAACATGGCTTTACGTGTTCATAGAGAAAAACTTAGTACTGCTAATGAAGAAGCGAATATTGGAAACTTTCTTGCCTTTTTGAAACTCCTCGCTGAGTATGACCTAAATTCAAACCACCAACAGCATGCTAAAGAAAATCCAGTGTCCGCCTCTAATCTGTCTCCAGACATTCAAAATGAATTCATCAACATACTTGCTTGTACTGTTAGAGATAAGTTTTTCACCAGTGTCAAAAGAAGTATTTTGGTATCTTATTTGATTCGACTCCTAATCTGGGACATCGAGAGCAGTTATCCATAGTAATAAGATTGTGGACATAAGTTTTATGTTAAGTTAACAAGATTGTGGACATAAGTTACCAAGAATATTGTGATCAGATAGTCATTTTTTGGATACATTGAAATCCATGCCAAATATGCAGTAACTCTTAAAACTGTTATTACTGAGAAACTTGAATCGGACAATCTACCACTGGCAGATTGTAGATCCCAATGTTACGACTACGCTGCTGTGATGACAGGACATACCTCTGAACTTCAACAACAAATATGTGTTGATTATATTTGTTAAACAGCAAAATAAATGTAAAAAAAAAAAAAAAAAAAAAAAAAAAAAATATGTGACCGAAATCCTCGAGCATTGCATATGAATCGAGATAACCATAATTTGAACTTGGTTGGAGTTCATGCTGCTGAAGTAGATCCTATAGTCATAACATTTTTGGAACAGTTGATTGAATTTATCTGTTTTTTTCTCGTTCGACTCTGCGATGGGAACAATTTAAAAAATGCTGTCAAGATCACTGTTAAACGGGAAGCAGAAACCAGATGGAGTGTAAACGCAGAAGCTGTTAAAGCTATTTCTGAAGAAGTCACTGAATTGGTTAAACTTCTTGAAAGTCTTTTAGATGACATGAGCCGATGGATACAAGAAATGAAGCTGGAACTTTACTTCAAAATATTCTAAAATTTTATTTCATTGTTTTAACTTATTTCTAGAACAACATTCTCGGAAAAGTAGACCACGTTCAAAAACGACTACAAAATCCCACATTGAACTTTAAAGATGCAGCATCTGATATGAAAGTGTTGAAAAATTATCTCAAAGAATTTGGTGACCATTTGTGCCAAAATGCAATTGAGTATAGCAAGGGCAGATGTATGGAATAGGGAATTAAAGTTGAGAGAAGAATAAGACGACGGCGAAATCTCTGCTGAAAACGAAGTTAGCAGAGTTTTAAAAATGATATTGGATCGTTTCCAACAAGAACTAACAACTTGCTTTAGACGATTAAATAATCTCAATGAAAAATTTTGATTCTTGCTCGATGTAAGAATATTGCTAAAAAGGGATGGTGATGTAAATCAAGAAAATTTGCAGCAACATTGTTTGCATCTGGGAAACTTTTACAATACAGATGTCAATGGAACAGAATTATTTATTGAAATCTCAGATGCTGCTTAAATCTCGTGGGGGGCCAATACCAACAACTCCACTGGATTTACTTTCATTTATTTTGTCATACGGAGACGACGTTTTTTCCAAACTTACGCATTGCATTACAAATCTTCAAAGTCAATAGCAAGCTGGGAACGTTCTTTCAGAAAGTTGAAGCTTATTCTTTCATATCTACGAATTTCAGTGAGGCAACAACGTCTTGTTGATTTGGCAATCCTTAGTGTCGAAAGAGAAACTCTAGAATCAACAAACTTTGACGACATAATAGATAAATTTGCTGCAGTTGAAGCTAGAAAGATCAAATTATAATTTATAAATAGTTAATGATTATTGGATCTGATTGACCATCTGTCACTTTCAATAATTAATTAACATGAACCATAAAGGATACTTAATTGGAAACATGAGTTAAATTGAGTTTGCATTATGATTAGCATTTGCATTTTTTAAGTTAAAATTGTCATATACTTGGAAAACTTAAGTATTTTTTTTAGTTCGCATATCTGCTTCAGGGGGGCGCCAATTTTCAACATTGCCCTGGGCGCCAGAAACCCTAGCTACGCCACTGTCAAAAGAATCAGTAATCACCATTAAGAAGTTATAAAAATAGAAATATAAACTATATTATTAAAATATATTAAATAAAAACTGAAAAAAACAAAACAAGCAAAAAAACAGTGTAAGAATCTTTAAATGCAGGGAGGCCACGAAATGCTTAAACCAGCTAGGACAAGTGAGCATACAATTTATACATATTGTTGGAGGTGTAAATAGATAATATTATCTCGCACCCATTTATCTACTGACATCATTTAAGGATAACCCTTATTAACTAAAGTGACTATGCTTAAATAACAGGGTTGATTTATAGAAATTAAAGAAACCCGGCTATCTTATCTTCTAATTATTTGTCTCGGTGTTTATGTCTCATTTAAAATGCCAATGGCCGAAGTTTGTTGTTCTTAAAGATTCTTTTAAATAACTGGATACTGAAATTACGTTATCAAAGTTATTTTAACCGTAAGAATATTTTTGACATATTGGTTTAAAAAGAAATTTTTTGAGAAAATGCTCTAAACAGATTACACAGTTCAATCAGTTCTAATTTGGTTTTCTACACGGCTTTTAATAAGTGATTATTAGATTTTTCAAAGATTTGATAAATTACTATACTGACTTTCCTATTTATAAATAAGTGCAGTATTTATAAATACATGCATTTAATAAGAATTTTAGTTTACGGAGATGTAAGTTGTAAAATTTACAAATTAAAATAGATTTAAATGTATGATTTAGATCGAAATCATTTGATTGAATGATTTAGATCTTAATCAAAATTTTTAAAAAATCCAAATTTTTTACTGTTTTTTGTCATTCTTATTCTATAGAATAAAAATGACAATAAACAGTAGAAATTTTGGATTTTTTTAAAATTTTGACTTTAAGTTGCAAAATATAACCGAATACAAAAACACTATGCAATTTTAAAAATGCTAATATATTGCAGGGGCATACTTATACATACTGAAATCATACTAAAATAGGTTGTCATAATGAAATAAGTAGTCACCAGGGGCTTTAGTATATACATTTAATGTAATAAAGTACAATATGCATAATAAAGTACAAATGTAATAAAGTACAACATGCGAAGTAATATAGTAAAGTTTGAAAATAAGTTTAAAATATTTGAAACAATTATTCTCAACAAGGTGAACACAAGAAATAATTAAATCTTTGAGTTACTAAATATTGTGTGTTCTTAAAATGTTTAAAAAATTTCCTTAATGCTCCAGACCCCTGAATCTATAATGATCAATATTGCAGACTAAGTTTACATTTAACAACATGATATTTTACATAAGTTCACTCGTAATTTAATATGTATATATACAAGTTTGTGTTCAATTGCCTGTAAGTTCCTGTTTATTTGATTATTAGTTTAATTAAGTTTAATAATAGTTATTTTTTAAATTTCTTTAAAAAAGCAGTTGTTGTTAAAAGTCTTGTTTTTATAAAATCTATTGTACAAATTGTTTTAAAATATTTACATTTAAATAATAAAATATTTATCTAAACTTATATAATTTATTAAACTTTATATACTTATTAATAAAACTTACTCATCTTTTTATTGAAAATGTTATAAACAGAAAATGCTTAAAAATTAAGCATTTTCTGTTTATAAACAATTAATAAAAGTAAATCATTGATCCGGGCATATTTTGCATCATCGGTAAGGAAGGAGGTTTAAACTTTCTAGTTTAATACTTTTCTAATGTACTTTGTGGCAAAAACCGTTTAGTCTTCTTGGAACACCTAAAACAAAAAACAAGAAAAACCTTTTATAAAACTTATTTTATTTTTTTTAAAGTTCTTAAAAAATTTCTCTTTTAATTAAATGTGTTTTTAAAATCCAAATTCAGCATTCAGTTAAATTCGCTTTAGAAGTCCAAATTCGTGTTTCAGTTAGATTCGGGCTAAATATTTGGCTTAAAATTGTCTTTCAGTTAAATTCGGTATACACATATGATCTAAATTTGTCTTTCATTTAAATTCAAGTCTTAAAATGATGACTTCGCCAGTCCTTAGTTCAGAAGTTGATCATTTAAAAAAACCTTGTTATTTTTTCTGTAAAAGTATGTTAAGGAAGCTTTTTTGTGGTCTGATGAGTGTTAATGCCCCTGAATTGATGCCCCTAAATTTTTCCAATCTTTATATCCCATTGAAGCTAAAGCACATTTTGAGGGTTTAAAAAGCTTGCAGACAAAACAGAATACACAACCCAATGCTGGGCAATATATGAGCCAGTCTCTATTAAACGTTTCACAATTTACTTTTTCCCCCACAATTAAGCTTTTTGAACAATATCGATCAGGATCTTGATACACCATTTTAGAGGATTTTAAGTCATAATTTACATTTTGACATTTTAATGGACCGTTCTTTATCCAAAATTAAAAATCTAAATATACTGACTGACAAAAGTCGTGAATGAGTTGTATATCAAAAAAAGTTTTTATTTTTGTTATATTCTTATCTGCTTTTTTCCTCGCATTGTATCAATTTTGGTAGTGGAAAATAACAAACGCCCTAAAAAAAAAGAAAATAAAGACAGCAAAATATTAATGTATAAATAATTTTTTTGACAAAATTTTTCTTAATTTAATTTTCAATTTTTTTTTTAGATTATTTTATTTAGATTTTCGATTTTGTATAGTATTTGTTTCCTTTCTTCCAGTATTATTGTTTTATTCTCTGTAATTTCTTATAGCTTTATTTTGCCACAAATTCTTAAAACGCTTACTATAAAAATATATGGTCAAGAAAAATATTACTTTAAACATGGCTTGTAAACTGTTTTTTTAGCCTTCAGTCATTCAGCTCTGTTTTTTATAAATGTTTTTGCAATTAGTATTAATTTCAAGTTTGATTTCTTATTATTTTTTGTAAGTCATGTTATTAATTTTATGGTTATTTTTTATTAGAATGGCACTTGGGTTGAATCAGTTGCGTTTGAGTAATTTACTATCAACAGCATGTAAGTTTGAAAATGATTTTTAGTTTTTATTATAAATTTTTATACTCTTGTAAAATTTAAGATTCAAGTTTTCAAGTTAAAGATATCTAAAATATTTTAGTCTTGATTTACTCAAAAAAAATATTATTTTAAGTTTTATTTAAATTTAAATGGAAACTTGTTTACTAAATAAACTAATTAAAATTTAAGTTGAAGCTAATTAAAATTTAAGTTGAATTAAAATTAAAGTTGAAGAGAAATGTTTTTATTTTTTTGTTATTTTTTTGAAAAGTATTTCTATATATAAAGTAAATAATTGTTGAATATTGCAGATTTCCCTAATTCCCTAAACAAAATTGTTATTATAATTTAATAACTATAAAATTAATTATTTTCAAATATATTTATATATTCAATAATAATTAATTTCAAATTAATTTTTTTAAATAAATAAACTGGAACTTAAATGAACAATATCAGGCAACAAGTTTATAAATAATAAAAATGTTGTTACATTTAGATTTTAAAAAGTAGATTTTTTGTTTGAAAATAAGGGCATGTGTTCCTCATTCCGAATGTATATTATCAAACCCAAAACAATAGCATTCAACTTTAAATTCAAATGTATTCAACTTTGTATTCAGCATTTGTGTTCAACTTCGTATTTAACATTCAACTTTAACATTCAAAGCGTAGACCTTATAGCATTAGAATTTATAACTAGAAATTCGAATTTATTAACTTAGAATTGAAAAAAATGTAACACTGTGTTGGTACAATATGTGCAATGTGCATTTTTAAAATTATGTCTGCCAATGTTTATTAGTTTATTGAATAATATGAATAAATTCAATGTTAATTTTATTGCAATTAATAAACTCACCTGCTACTGTTAATTTAAAGAAATTCCATTTAAAAGTAACAAGAGGCAGCTTTAGCCAATTCTTCTTTCTTTAATAAAATTAGAAGCTTAAAATGCTTTTTTTCAGTTTAGCAATCGTAAATTTTATCACAAGACTTGAGGTTATTTCAGATGGCAGCAGTTCATGGGCTGAAACATTGTTCTTTATGGAACTATGTTTGTTATTTTTATCCTGTAACATCAGAACCATTATTTTCTTTTAAGGTAAGTTTTCACTCATCCGTTTTTTCACAGGAACGGGATAGGAAAGGGAAAAATAATCACGTGAGCATGCGTAGTTTTCCTTCAGACATATTAAAACTTATACTACGCATGCCCACGTGATTATTTTTCTCGTCCCTTTCCTGTTCCCGTGAAAAAACAGATGAGTGGAAACTCGCCTTTAACCTATATGAAAAAGTTGTTTTAGCAATGTTATCGTGTAAAGCAGCTTCTGACTAAACACTGTTTTATTATTAATAGCTTAATTTTTATTTCATGATCTTCGTTTTATTTTGTTTGTTTTTAAAAATCTATTGTTAAAAATTGTTAATTGTATTCTTGCATGAAAAAAAGCCAAGTTTTGCAATAAATATTTTGCCTTACAAAATTTATTCGAAATATGGGAAACATTCAAGTTTTGCAGAAAAGTACTGTTTTATAAATATCTTACAATTATATATTATTAGTTTTTGATTTTCTGATAATATTAATACGCTAATTTAATAGTAGTAGTTAATAGTCGACTTACGTCATTTTCTTGGCTTTTCTATTTTAAAGTAGTTTCTAGGCTTTTCTATATGCGGGTTTTTTTTTTAATTTTATTTACTAACAACCCATATTACGGGTTGCTTACTGCTAGTTTTAGATTAATATATAGCATCAAGTTGAACAGTATATAGATTTGAACATTGAACAGTATATAGATTTTATTCATTTAAGTCAGTCTTATGTTGTTGGTTTATCAGGCTTTTAAAATAAGTTTTATTTGCAAATAAAAACTTTAATGTTTTCATATTTAAATATTTTTCTCTATTCTCATTAGTCTTATATCTTAATTTATTAATCAGTTTTCCTTTTAAAAAAATCACACAAAATTAAAGATTTCAACAAGAAAGCAAAATCTGTTTGAGATTAGGGGCTGTTGTAGGCTAATCCTGTTGGTTCGTTGCATCCATGAATTGAATAAAAAAAAAGAATAACTCTTTAGGTCTGTACGGCGACGCAGGTGTGAAATATGACGCGAGTATACCCGATTTGCATATTCAACGTCAAATGATAAAGTATTTTGCTTTCGCACTACACCTGGTATCCATGGTTGGTCACATTTTGTTTCTTGAGTTGGCTTTACCCACACCTTGTCTCCCTCTTTGAATTTCGTATTTACGCCTTTCTCGTCTGAAATTATTTATTTAAATATTTCCTCCGAATATCAATACCTGGGATGAAACAAGTTGATTTTTTCTTGTATTGCTTGGATGGACTTTCAGTACAATTGGATGATATTGTCTCGTTGGACAGCTAGACTGCCAGAGCGATTGAACAATGTGAGCAAGCAACCTGTGTATGCGTTCAACTATACCATTACCTTGAGCTCGATGTGCTGCTCGATATTCCAAATTAACATTCCATTCTTCAGCAAAGCTTGTTAACGTGTTGGACCGAAATTCGTTGTCCATTAGAAGACATACCGGCAGTCCAAATAAAGAGAATATTTCTTCAAGTTTACCAACAACTTGAGCAGCTGTTTTAGTTACTAGTTTACGCCATATTGTAAATCGTGATGGACCACAATCAATCATCAATAAGTAAAGTTCAGCACCTACATGTGTCACGTCAATGGCAACCCGATTCCAATTTTTTTCTACGCTTAGTTGACCATGCTTCCACTGTACGGAGTAAGGATCGATGGAGTTGCACTGGTTACAATTTGCTATTACTGCTGAAACCTCTTTACGTGATACATACTGGTTATTTCGCAAGCAAAGTTGTAATGTTCAAGCGACACCAAAGTGACCAATCGAATGAATTTTCCATATGTCTTTTTGTTCAGGTAATCCAACTTCACACACTGTTCTGCACCATTTTTGAGGGATTCATGAGAGTCGATTAGCCAAATTTATTTCGGATGGAATCTATTGTACTACAATCTGGATACCTTTTGCCACTTCCTTAATAGTATTTAACTGTCTTTGTACTAACAACTGAGAAATTCCATGAGTTTTTACATGATATTCTTCCTTCAAAACTGCGTTTAACCATCCTATGGTGCTCTTGCTATCACTGTATACTGTTAACTCTTTTATGTTCCACTTACTAGCTAAGTTTAGTCCTCGAAGTATCGAATCCAGTTCACTTATATTGATATGGTGTGTGTCACTTGCTGGCCGTAGCCATGCTGCGTCTTCAACAACTACTCCACCAATGAGCAGAACTACCCCAAGTCCTATGGATGATGCATCACAATAAAGCTCAGCTTTTCTATTCACTAGTACCAACCATTTTCCACCAACCGGATCCTCGTTTTCCACACGGTAAAGCAAATCCTTCAGTTTTTCTTTACAATCTTCTGAAATAAAATCACACCAAGGCATATTTCCAGCTAAACATTTGATGTATGAAGCTTGTAAATGCAAACTTCCTGCCACTGGGTAATGTCCAATGAGTTTACCTAACTTGCTAAAAAGCTGCGATCGTGTGACTGCATTTAAAGGTTCAAATTGTACCACATTGTCTCGTTTCCATATCAGTTCCCAATTTTTATTTCTTTCGACTCTCAATCCTAAGACACATCCTTGTTCAAGATTTTGTGGAGGTTTACATTGTAATCTGAATTTATGCAGATGCTTCGCTACATTTTCCGCAGTTTCCAGACTTTCATCCACAAATATATCATCAATGTAGTTATCACATGCTTTCTTTACAGTTGGATTTAAATTGAGCACATGCTGAAGAATTGTGGTCATTATTGTTAGAGCCACGTTAATGCCAAAACACATTCTAGTAAAACTATCGTTTCCCATTTATAATCATCGTTTGATATGGCCAGAGTCTTTTATCAATATGAATTTGGAGGTAGGCTTTTTTAAGATCAAGAATTTTTGCATTTTTAATTTTTCTCCAACAACGCAGTTTTTCTTGACAAACGTCCGCATTCGCTGTATGACAATTTACAAATTCGTTGAGAGCGCGAAAATCTCCCACTGGACATACCTTTTTGTTCTTATTTTCTTGCACTACGCACATTAGCCGTATCAATACTTTAGGTGGTCCCAACGTTAGTTCGTTATATGGTACAAGAATGCCAGAATTAATCCATTGATTTATTTCTTTGCGGTAACTACGTTTGTACTCGGTGTATTCCATCAATTTCCAATTCGATTACCGTTTTACCCAGCACATGCACAGCTCCTCCCAAAGTTGTGATAAGTTTTTGACTTTTTAAAACAAGAGCATGCGTGGATTTAGCATGAATCACAGTGATGGAGCGTTTAGAGCGTTTAGCATGAATCACAGTGAATCAATGCTGTTTAGAGCATTCCATTTATTTTCACTTTAATGATGGCAACTTCATTTCTGGAAGAATACTGGATGCCATTATTTCCAAATTCTCCCTTTTCTTTTTAAACTTTGCAATCGTTTGAAGCAGTCTTTAGCTTGATGATCGTGTGAATAAGTCTTGCATTTTGCTTCGCAGTCCCGTGCAAAATGTCCAAGTTTCCCACAATTGAAACATGTAACTTTGTTCGTGTCGGACACACTAGATGTCTGCGGAAGTAACGATGTTGCCGCAATCATTACATTATCGGAACCATCTAATTGTCGAGCTTCCTGGGTTACTTGTTCAAGGGTAACAGCAATTTCCATAGCCTTTGCAAGCGTTAGTTCTTCAGATTCTAGTAATAATCGTTTGATTGTAACACTATCGTTAAAATCCGTGATGAAGTGGTTGCGCATTCGATCATCTCTATCCGTGAATTTGCATCCTTCAGCAGCTCTTGTGATTCGTCGTGAAAATTCCGTCACACTTTCGTTACTTGCATTTTTTATAGTTGCAAATTCAAAACGTAATATTAACAATGACTTTGGTTTAAAAAGCTTCATGATATTTTCCTCGATGTCTTCATAGGTAACTGAATCTAACCATAGGTAACTAAATCTTCCATTGCAGAATAAATCTGTGGTGGCAAACATGTTAATATTATTGCTTTCCTTTTGGATTCAGGTACGTCCATCGCAGTTATGTATGTTCGTAGTTGGCTGACAAACAGCTGATGGTTGCCATCGAATACCGGTGGCATAATTGCCGAAATAGCTTGTTGGTTCGTTGCGTCAATGAATTGAATAAACAAAACGTATTATTTTATAGCTTTCTTTTAACCTCACTAATTCTGTACAAAAATCGTCTCTATATATAAAATAACAAAAAGTCCCATGAGAATACTTTTAATTACAATTGAAATAACCCATGACTTTCAACACATATCTACGTGATTTTCAACATGCACAATTCACCAACATAAAAAAGAGAATAAATCCACGGTAATGACTTTTTTTATAATTAAACTAATTAAGCCTTATTTTTTTAAAAATGTTTATATTTATAGCTTATTTTATTGATTAATTTAAAAAATGTAAAACATTAGTTAGACCATGTCTTTTGTAGTGATATATCTTTCTTTTTCTTATTTCTAGAAGATACAAAGGGAGTAATGCGACTTTAAAGAATTAAATCAACTATTGTTAATAAGAAGTTTTACTTTGTTTCCATTAGTGAAAAAATAGCCTTTTTTCTTTCTATTTTACTGGTTCTCAATTTATTTATTTGTGAATGTTTTAAATGTACTCTTTAACATTATGTATAATCAAAGTATGAAAATACTCTTATCCAAACATGCTCTTTTTTTTCTTCCATGAAATAAAAAACAATTTGCAATACAATACATAAGTTTTAATTTTAAAGTCAAAGTTGAAAATGGTCAATCTGATCCCTTTAAATATACAAAGAAACTTGCTGTCTACCACCTTAATCGGTACAAAAAATTTCTATAAATTTGAATAAAGAATAACATTGTTCAATTTATTGATTTTATTAGCATGGCAAAGAACGGCAGCACTGATAAGATGTTTGGCTTCATGTCCTGAAGATACATTAGAAGAAAAGGTTGAATATTTAATATTTAAAAAGTGTGTTTAGGATCTTTTTTCTGCTTTTCCTTGACTATAACTTCTTTTCTAATTTTATAAATGTAGCAACGTTTCTTACTACCATAAACATTCTCTGTCTGATTTAATTTCTCACTTTGCTCTCTTCACTCAAGCCAAAAATTGAATTTTTGTAAGATTTGTATAGTTTCTAATAAAAATCATCATAGGTGTAAATATTAGGTTTTAAAATGCTTTAAAAATAAATCTGTGTATAATCTACAAATTTATTAAGGTAAACCATGAACTCTCTTCAATCAAGCTGTATATTATCTCTAAATTTATTAAGGTAAACCATCAACTCTCATGCACCAAATTCATAATAAATGTGAGGTGTGTGAGGAGATAGAAGCTTTAAAAGTACTAATAAACAGTAGTATAGGTTTGCATAGCAAAAAGTGGCCCACACTAATTTATTAGACATAAATTCCCAACCACACGTTTGCATGTAATAAATTAGTGTGGGGCGTAGTGGATGGGTGTTTAAATTATATGTTTTAAAAACAAAAATGTTAATTTGAATATATTTGCGGAAAGCACCTCTATGAACTTATATGTATATGTTCAAATTGAAATTAGAACTTTAAACATTTATTTTTAAGAAGACCACCCTTTTAAATTATGTTTATGTTGGATTTATCCAATTTTATTGATAGTATATACAATTGAGGGGGAGGGCTTTTATTTATCACCTTAGAGTACTTCATTTTTACCATTTTTTTGAATACATAAATTTATACAGATTTCAATTTTTACATTCATCTTCTCTTGATACTTTTTTTCGTCTGTTTTCAACAATAACTTATCTAATAAATGTATACCATATATTATTACTTGTCTACGCTTACAGTTTGCCAATTTTGTCCCTAACCGACAAGTTGAGGACTAAAAAAATGACAATATGTCCAGTAATCTAGAGACAATCACAGTTCATTTGGCATTTTATTTATTTATTTTATTCAAAACTTTATTTTCAGTTGATTGTTTACAATAGTTTTATAATCAACAAAAACTAATTAAAATCAACACACTAAACTGTATAAGACAATACAAACAAACATAAATATTGTGAATAAAAAATAAATAAAATGAAATGAAATAAAAATAGCTTACATAGTAAGTAATATTAATGTCAATAAATACAACAAGTTAATTATTTTTGACGTAAAAAATAAATAATAAAAAAAGTTATTTTTGACAGATTTTACAAAAGCAAGATTTTCCGTGCCATTTAAAATAGTTTTTCTGAACATATTTAGACAATTTATTGACATTTCATTGTCTAGAGAGTTCCATAGCGAGGTTGCTCTATATAAGTTACTTTTTATGAACTTATGTTTAGAGACTATTGGTAGGACTACTAATTTTTTACTACATCGAAGACTTAATGGCAGGGATTTTTTGATAAAAAGATCTAAAATAAAATCTAGATTTAAATCATTTATAGATTTAAAAACTTCAACAAAAACCTTAAATTTCTAAGGTGAATACTTGGGATATTATCTATTTTTTGAATTTCTTCTAATGGGAGATCAAATCTTTTATAGACAATGCGAAGTCCTTTTTGATGAATTTTATTAATTAAATTATTATTATACTTTGAACGAAACATCTAAATCAAAGGACAATAGCAAAAGTTTGACAGTATAAAAGCATTGAATAAAACAGTAGCTTGAAGAAGCTCCTTATTCGTGAAAGAGCGAAGCATTTACTATTCGCTTTTCCGCACAGACTTTTAATATGTTATCAAATTTCAAATCCTTATCAATTGTAACCCTAAGAAGTTTAACCTTAGAGGAAACCATGATTTTTACATTTCCAACCATTAAAAATTGATCTTTTACAATTTTTTAAGCCAGCTAAAAAAAATTGAAATTTGTCCGGATTTGCAACCATTTAATTCAAATAAATCATGAAATTGCGTTTGATGTTTCTATTTGAAGACGAGCAATAACACACTCTAGGTTGTTGTCGCAAACAGAAAGAGTGTTGTCATCAGCAAAGTTGCAGATTTCAGAGTCTTATATAAATAAGAAAAAATCGTTCATAAAAATTGGTCCCAAAATTGAGCCTTGAGGTACACCAGATTCCAATATCTAAATATTCAGAAAATAGCGATCCTTGTCTTACCCTCTATTTGCGAGCAGAAAGGTAAGATAATAAGAGTTTGAGACTATCGTAAGAAAACCCATAACCTTCCAACTTAGTTATAAGCAAATCATGTGGAATTGAATCATATGTCTTTGATAAATCCATAAGCATAGCGCCAACTATACCTCCTTTATCCAAGCATTCTTGCCACTTAGTAATCCACACAGCAATTTGTTAAAGCTTAGCTCTATAAAAACCCCTATTTGCTCGTAAATAACGATTTCAAACACTTTTGAGAGAACTGGCAGAATACTTATTGGGCGGAAGTTACACTTATCATTAGGGTCATTTTTTTTTTAAACATGGTATGACATCCGCCATTTTTAAGAAGGACCGGAATTCGCTTTGGGATATGCAATTATTTCTACAAAAAGTGAGACTTTTTCTCAAATCCGTGACATAAGTTTTAAACATAAACATTAGAATATCTCCACTAGTCTTCTTTTTACTATTTAAAGAATAGATAATTTGTTATATCATCTGGAGTAATTTGATGAAATTTAAAATTTTGAGGATATAATTTGGATTTGTTTTTAATGTTTATAATACTGGGATCGTTTGCATATCTTATAATAGCAGGTTTAACAGACACATTTACATTGCAAGGAGAAGGACGATAACTCATCTCACTATTTATAGGTGACGATGCAACGTTTGTGAAATAAAAGTTGAAAATTTTTGAAATTTGAAAGTTATCCGAAATAGTTTCACCATGTTCAATCAACATTATGCGATCGCTCGAATTACCATTTTTATTAGAAAGACAAGGCTTGCATATCTTCCATAGAGATGTAGTGGAAGACTATTCTATAGACTTCCATAGAGATGTAGTAGAACAAATTTACCTTTCTTTGCTTTTTTATTCAAGTTCATTACGTAGTTTCTTTGTTTCCTATAAAGAGACAAAGAAATAAAATTTGGCATAAAATGGCATAAAAATTAAAATCTGGTTACACCATCTGAGAAAGAAAATTGAGTTTGAAGTTAAATGGTCTCTGCAACATTTTCAGCATAAAAAATATGTCGGTTAAATAAAATGATGGGTTAGTACCTATCTAAGTTCCTATTATAACTATAGATTTTGCATGTTCTTTGTTAAAATAGAATCATTTTGGTGGTTTTTGTTGAAAATGTTTTGTTTCTATTTGTAATATTTTTAGTTATATTTTTAGTTTGCACAACGTTGAACATTGGTTGGCAAAACGTTGTATTCAATATTATTTGGAATTAAATTTTCATTAAATTTTATTTTCTTTATATATATAAAATTAATATATATATAAACAATTATATATATATATATATATATATATATATATATATATATATATATATATATATATATATATATATATATATGTAAAAAATATATATATATATATATATATATATATATATATATAAACAATATATATATTTATATATATATTAATTTGTATAATTTCACAATAGCTATGTTTGGTCGAATACATTAGATCAATGTTGGGTTTAGTTTGTAAAAACAATCAACTTTTTGCGATGTATTTACATACATTAGATCAGCGTTGATTTATATACATTAAATCAACGTCAAAATATATACATTTGATCAACGTTGGGTTTAGATTGCAAAAACAATCAACTTTTTGCGATGTTTTTACTTACATTAGAAAAACATCGCTTTATATGCATTGAATCAACACCAAAATATATACATTGGATCAATGTTGGTTTTAGATTGTAAAAACAATCAACTTTTTGCAATGTTTTTACATACATTGGACCAATGTAAATTTGCAAGACATTTTTAGTATCGTTGTTATTAATTTTATCATTAACCAAATGACATTGGATCAACGTTTGTTGCATTGGAAAAAAGAGTCAATGTTCGCAATGGTTTTACATATGTTGGCCCAATGTAAGTGTGCTAGCTGGGTATACAATAAATTTTTACTGTATTGAGAATTTTTAGAATAGGTATTTTTGCTATATACTTAGTATATACCTAAAATAATTTTAAAGTTATTCAAATTAAATAGTTACCAAAATTTAAATAGTTTCCCTACTTTGGGGAAGCAAGATTTTCACAACAAACAAAAAGAATTTTAGACTTCTTTACCTTGGTGTTCCTGATGACAAAGTATAGCAAAATGGTAACCTATTTTAAACTAAACATAGATACATAGTTGTTCAAAGTATTTAAAATTACCAAATGGTCATAATATTAAATTGGCATTCTCATCCTTTAAAATTAATACATATTTTTCAACAAAAGATAAAACTCCTCAACATCTCTGCTTTTGACAAAATTGATTGATTTCAAAATCAATCAATTTTGAAAAACTCAAAAAGCTCATTATATTAAAATTTTACTGCAATACTAATTGTCCAATTGGGTAAATTGATAAAAATATTTGATCACCTTTTTAGAAGAAGTTTGGAAGCTTTTACTTAATCATTTTAAAGTAGAAGTAAGTTCTGATGAATTCTTGGTATACTAATCTAAATCAAGTAACTAGAACATGTTTAAGTAATTGTAGAAGGTTACAAACTCTTGTTATTCAAAGCAAATGCAATGTGTTTTAAATAGTTTTTGTGACTGACTCTTCGGTGGGATAAAAACTGGCTGCGTCTGTTATTGGGCAGATTGTTGTTTTGCCTAAAGAACTAAAAGACTGATCAGAGCACAAGGTGGAAGACCAATGCTTCTCATTCCTGAACCTCCCTGCCAAAATGCAGAAAAGAAACCCATGATATGTAAAAAACCCATTAACAACTGACATGTTCAAGGTTCAAATCAACACTTTTTAACAATAAAATCAGAGGATTTGCATCAACTCTCAGCAAGTCATCTGGAAAAAGGTTTGTGGAATCAAACTTCAGGGATGGATTCAAGGGATGAACTTCAGGTCAGAAAGAAGTTAGAGTTCTTCTTCACAACATCAACTGTTTATGATGCTTTAAAAAAAGATATCTCCACAACCAAACTTGTGCATTGCATCAGTCTGAGTTTGTTGTCTTGGTATCTGAAGAAAGAGGAGTTTCCAAAGCAAGTGGCATCACTAAATTTGGGATTGATGGAAACTTCTTGAAGTTTAGCTTTAGTGTCATTAATGCCAGGAAATCCCACACACAGACTGCATATCAAAAAAGGACAACTCTCAGTGGTTCCACATCTCTAGATTTTGGTGTCAAGCAGCAGCAAATTGTGGCTATGGCTGAAAACTTTCCAGAAAACTACGAAAATCTCAAATTAATCTTTGCTCATTTAGGAACTTTGGCTTTCAAAGTTGCATTTGAAAATTAAACCTACCACGATGAAGAGTTGCTGTAGTTGCTGTAAATAACTGCATAAAGCTTCTCAACAATACAAATCTTTTGAGTAAGCTTTTGACCAAACATCAAGTTGATTCTGCCATGAATTTCATCTAGGCTTTCAAACAATTTTGAAGTGTTGTTCATTGTTTTTTCTGAAATAATCTACCTTTTTCAGATTTTAAGATTCACATCAACGCATTTTAATAATGCTACAGTCACAGTGACTCCAAAAGTTTACGTTGTTTTTCACCACATCTAAAGGTTAATCAAAATTTACAACACTGGCTTGGTTGTTTCAGTGATCAATCATCTGAGGCACTTCATTCAGTCTTCATCTCCCACTGGGCAAGATACAAAATAGGTTTGGACAACCCCAACTATAAGAAAGCAGTTGTTGACTGCATGCTAGACTACAAAAGCAAGCATCTTTTGATTAAAGGCTGAAAAAAATAAAGATCTTTCAATCAGATTTCTGCTTATTTTCAAATACAGAACATTTTTTATGTTAAATTCAAATTACTTTTTTTGTAAATGTTCCAATCAATTCAAAACCTGTTTTGTTGTAAGAAAATTAGTCAAGAAAGAATTTTTCATTCATTTATAAAATAATTTATGATCAGAAGGAAAAATGAAACTTTTCATGATACTTTCCTTATTTTGACTCAAACTTTTGTCTGCAAGCAAACCTTTTACTTAAAAAAGCAATAGATAAAACAGTAGGCAACCTAAATTTTCATTTTTCAATATTTCCCAAGTTTTTCATTTTCCCTCACGGTTCATTTTCAAATGAACAGTAAGTGTCTCTAGGGTACTGGACATATTGTCATTTTTTTGGTCCTCAATTTGAGTATTAGGGCCAAAATCAGGGCAAACTGTGCGTGTTTTGTACATATCAGTTTAGACTTATATTATCTCATATTTATGCTATTTTTTCTATTACATCCTAATTTTCTATTTGCAGCAGTAAATCACTTGATGTTGCTTAATAATAGTCTAAAATATTATTTTGTACACAGTTTTCACAGATTTTTCTTTTTCCTGCTGTGTTAAAAATATGTATAAGTTTTAAAAACTGTGTTAGAAGTATGTGTAGCTTTGTTAAAGGATTTTTTGTTTTTTGTTATATTAGGATAAAGAGCGTTTAGTTTCTTTGCTGACAGTTAAAGTCCGAGGCGCAGATGAAGCAGTCCTTGATAGTTACACACAATTCGCACAAAGAGCCGCTAAAGTTCTCCAACTGGACACATCTGGGAAGTAAGTAAAAAATATACTTTAATTTTTTTCAGATATTGCTTCAAATCATATTGTAATCTCTTAGTTCCTATTTATAAAAAAAAGTTAAAAACTAAGAAATTAGAAGCAGAATAAATGCAAATTTAAAAATATTTGAGATTTTACTTTTGTTGAATGTTTAAGAAGTAACATTTCACAACTATTTAGAATAATTCTCCCCATGCACATAGAAAAAAGAACTTTACTAAAATCTCCACATATAAACAAGAAGCACAGAGTGCAGTATGAGTTGCGCACGCACGCGAGAATGTTCCAGGTAAGCTTTTAAAAATGACAAGTTACTTTTAACTATTTTTGTGACTCATTTTTTATTTTTATTTTTTTCATTAGCTCCGTGAGCTTACAGGAGATACTGCAGATATTTATTTGGAGTATATTCAACGCAACATTCCTGAGGGGGTTAGCATGAGTGTCGAACAGACCGAACTTGAACAATTACCATCTTTCTTACAACGAAATTTATAAAAAAACAACATGATTTTAGTCGAAACAAAGTTTAAATTTGAATATATAATATAGACATTGTTTTTGTTTTATATTTTTTATTTACGTGTATAGGCAATAGCTACATTATTGACAATATAGTTTTTAAAATGTTTAATTTAAAAAAATTATTTAAATTTTTTGGTTGAGAATCCGAACTATTTACATAGTGTTTAGTTCATACTGTATACACAATTTTTAAAATTTTCATGTAAAAGGCAGTGTTTGATTATAAAAAAATACTCTTTGTCGGATAAAAGGTGGTTTCCGTAGATTCTTATATAAATAAAAGCCCATTTTTCATTTTATGTACTAAAATACGCCTTATATTCATATCAAGCACAATACTTAAAAATATTTAGGTTTCAAATTATGTTATGCGATCCTTCTTAAATTGGTGTTCTCCTAGAATTATCACCTCTCTAAAAATCAAACTTTGAAAGGTTTTGATAACTTAACGCAAGTTTGTAGATATAAAATTTTTTATTTCCTCGCATTAAAATTTAACTGCTATAAAAATGTTACTACTCTCGAGTTCCTAATAAACGTCCCCTCCCCCCGTTTATTAATTTTTGTATATTTTCCCCACCTACCCTAAGCTTATTAAGACTCCCCCGTTTATTAATTTTTACTTGTTATCAACAAAAAAATTATATATCTCAAAAGTAAAAAAAATAATTTAGTGAAAATCGACCATAAAAATTTGAAAATAATTTTCAGTCGATAAAACAAAATCTTTCAGAAAAAATCTACCCCCTCTTCCATCGTTTATTAGATTTTGACTAAAATTTGTATTCCGTTGTATTCGGCACTCAAGAGTATAGTTACATAGAATAGAATAAATAGTTACAGGGTTATGAAAGACAAATATAAAGAAGTGGTGAGGTTAATATAAATTAATGGAAACAAAAGAGAAAGAAAAAAATGTTACTCAAGTGAGCAGCGGGTATTTTTTGTTGTGAACAAAAAATACCCACAGGAAGTTTGTATTTAGAGGAACTCTAAATACAAACTTTTTTATATAAACAAAACTTTATTTAACATTACTCACTTTAAGAATTTGAACTGAAGACTGGTTTTAGTATTTAATTTAAATAGTTTTTAAAAATTTTATATATAAATTATTTTTTTAATCTGTTAAGAAAAGATTTTTTCTATTGAAGCTTCAATACATAGATACAATAAACTCCGACCCGCTGAAGGTTTGAAGGCACCTTCGAAGGTACCTTCAAACCTTCAGCGGGTCGGGTTTAGGGTTAATTAATAAGCGGGTCGTTGATACGAGTTTCAACATAAAACGGCAAAACAGTAGGAACGGGCTTTATTTCCAGACTATTTATTCTTATGACTATGGGGCCAGGTGGTGGATAAAACCTAAAAAATAAATACTCATTATATTCAAAACCATATAATAAAACATACTTTTAATATTCTTATTTAAAAATTTGAAAATTGTTTTGAGTATAATAGTATCTTTTAAAACCACAAAAGTCAGTTGCGGTTTCATGTATTATGAAAATTTTTCTTTCTTAAAAAAAAAGCGTGCGTTTTTTGTTTTTTATACATAGCTATAGTAAATAGTCACTTTTAAAATTTTATAAGCTTACGGGATTAATTTATATATTTAACCGTAAAGTTTTTCGAAAAAAAAAAATTAAGTAAAGATCCGTCTTTATAATACACTTATAATCTGGCTTTAAAATAAGGAAGTAAATTTTTAACATTTATTAGTTTTATTTTGTACAAAAAGTGTCACATTATTTAGGGAACCTACGAGAACCCATATTAAATATATAAACTAATAAATATAATATGCACACAACTTATTTGAACTATATACATTGCCCGTAACCTCCCCTTTTGGGCTTCTTTAACATTCTAAAATAATAACTTGTAACTTATGTTATTTACTTGAAATCAAATTTACTTGATATTTTCTCCATGAATTAAAATTTTGTGTACTGAAGACGGCATAAAGTACCAGCTAACATTACTCACATAAATGTGGGCAGTTTTTATAGCATTTGTCCGAAAACTTTTAGCATTTTTCATAACATCTAAGAAGAGAGCTAGTAGAATTATGTAAAGTCGCTTAATCAAATTTTCATTTACTCCAGTGATTTCAAAAGAGCAGCTTGCATTGTAAAAAAATCTCCTACTAGTATTACCATCATTGGTATTACCACTTTCTTGTTTTGGTTTGTCGACGATTAACCCTAGCTGCTCACGAAAACGCTTCTGTACCTTCTGTTTCTTTTGTTGCTTTTTTTCTTCACCTTTAGCTGACCATGTTTGGAAAGACAAGTTGTAGCAAATATGTAATATTATTTCCATACACCAAATCCAGGCATGTAATGTTGACAGTCCATATTGATACAAACTTTTATTTTCAGGCCTAGCAGACACTTTAGTCAAACCATTCATTTGCCGTGGAGTAGCTCCACATATTGTACATGTAGACGCAGAAGGCGTATCCATTAATATCTGAGCCACTTTTCCATCTATCATTGTTAAAAAAAAGTTCATATTTTACTTGTATTCCTTTACAACTTTTGTTAATTATAGATGGCTGTAAAGAATATATTTGGCTTTTTATTTCATCTACAACAATTTTAGTTTACTCAGGAATCTCTTTGCAAAATTCTATGCATATAGGTCGACAAAAACGTACAGACGAAGGAGCCGGATTTTGCCAAACAACTGTGTCAGTTACTTCATCAACTAATTTGATCGGTACCAAAAAACTAATATATAAATTCGCATCAGAAATAAGTTCAGATTCCATCAGAAGTTTCTGCTTGTACTCGCTTTGGCCAGAGGAGTCATCACAACCCCATTTACTATACAAAATTATATGTTTAAATTTATTATTGTATACGGAATCTATAGTCAAAATTGTATTTATTGTGTAATCCAATAAATCTTGCAGTTCCATAAACTTGCATGCGTGTTCGTAATTTCTATTACAGAAGATGGTGGATAGCAAGTTTGTAATCTTGCAACTTGTAATACGGTGGGAGCAAGGAACAGTTTTTTTCGTCTGTCAACTTCCTTAAGTATAAATATTATGCTTTAGTTAAATCTAAATCAATAAACACGCTGAATGCTTCTTCATCTGTCAGTAAAACGTTTGTGTTTTCCATAAAACTCGAGACAGAGACCTTTTTTCTTTTTCGGCAATCCTTAATGCTTCCACAATCTTTGCTTCTGTTTCTTCTCCTATTGAACGTAATGCCTGAAAAAATGCATTAAAGATATGCTCGAATCCAATTTCCTTAACTAATGAGAAATTTTTTCTTTTTTTACTGGTCTCTGTCAAATCTCCATAAGACATGCACGGTCTTCCACGTTTTTCAAATGATGTAGATGGCGTGGGGTCTGTTATTGCGTTTTTCGATTTTAGTAAAAATACACTATATTCCGAATCTAACCAATTACTGTGTTAGATAAAAAAGCGTCCACTTTCCGTGACGCCTTAGTCCATCGTATATTAAACGACGGAATCATTTTCCTTCGAATATCGCTAACAATGATAGAGAAGCTATCCTGAGAAATTTGATAATTTTCTTTTAAAACTATTGATAGTGTCTCAGTTGTTCTTGCTCCATCAATATAGAAAAGTAATTGTTGACGTTTCGAACACTTTAAAGCAGTCATTTAAAAAGTATTCAATTTCCGCTGTGAATTTATTGCAGTTATATTAATATTTCAACTCTTTATATAATATTTTTTAAATGACGCATGTTTACAAATTGCTGATAAAGTTTTCACACAAAATGCAAAAATAAAGGTCGTTTTCCACTAGACGAAATATTCGCGCGAAGCGAATTTTTTCGTCGATAAGCATGCGCAGATAAAACAGCAGAAATGTTTATTACTAACAACTTTTATACAGTGAGTTTTTATAGAATAAATTATAAGTCTTAAATATAACTTTCAAAAGCTGCAAAGTATTTTCATCGAGTTCTTGGACATTTTTGCTGTACGGTTTTCTAATGCTGGTGATGTAGGGATTGGAAGTGTACATAAAAGTATGAAATACGTACTCATTTGTAGCTAATCTAGAACATTTCCTGGCATGACGAAGGCGAAATTTTTTATAACCTTTTTTACGGGATTCTTGCGCATCTTTTGAAAGTTGCCTGATAGGAAGTACTGCAAAATGTTTTATGATATTTTCTTATTGTAAAATTTTATGCACTGAAGACGGCATAAAGTACCAGCTATAATTACTCAAACAAATTTGGGCAGTTTGTAGCTTGGTTTTTCACCACAAAACATGCAAAAATAATTAAATGTCCATCAAAATTAATTCTCTATAAAAATCGGACAAAAAAAACTTTTGTTATAAACAAATAGTCTGAAACCACGATAAAAAGCGTTTTTTTGTTTCTGACTTTTATTATTTTTTTTATCTATAACTTTATAAACTGCACGTATCCGCACCTGATTTTTAATAATCCATTTTTATTGACACCTAAGCTACTAATTAATTATAAAAATAAAGCGTCGGGAAGCGTCAGTGACTGCCAAAATTATCCGTGAGCTTTAAGATTTTTTATTTTTTTTAATTCTTACTTTATATTTCAATTAATTACTTGTAAACAAAACCATATAATTAAAAAAATGAATTTGTTCTAAAATTTCCATAACATGATGCTTTCAAAAATATATAATACTTTATTGTTAGGGGAGAACTTGCACCCTTGATCCGTAAGCACCTTTGATCCTATAGCGTTATCTCCATACTTACAAAACTTATTAAAGAGGGCTGATAACTAGGGATGTACCGAAGCTTCGGCTTCGGCTTCGGCATGCCGAAGCTTCGGCAATTTTGCCGAAGCTTCGGTTCGGCCGAAGCCAGGTCAATTTTTTGCCGAATCTTTGGCTTCGGCAAAATATTTTAAGTAATAAAAGTTCTAAGCTACTGTTGGACAAGTTATAAAAATACGCTAATTGCCAATATCTAATTAAGTTATAAATTCAGGACTACCGAGTTAAAGTTGGAATCTATACCATATACTTAGTATTATTTACTCCCAAGTGTTTTTTTATGGAGGGGATAATAATAAATAAGTAAAAATATTTTTAAAATAATAATAAAATTAGGGAAGATCCTCATACACTTTGAAAGCTTCCAAGTGTGACTTTAGATGAACTGAATCAGCATTTCTATGCAGAATAAAAATCTTATAATTTAAAGCAAATTAAAAGTTTTTAAAACCTTAATTTGTATTATGTAACGAATTCATATTAATTATTGTGTGAGATTACCGCAAATAGAACAAAATTTGGTTTCAACATTTAACCTATAAACCTTAGTAATCTCTCTTTAAAGAAGATTAAAGATACGTGGCTACTATTTTAAATTGTGTGTATATTTAATTTTTTAAAATTTTATTTAACCATATTAATAAAAATTTACAAATTTTCATAGTAAATTTACAGAAATTTATTAGGTGTCACTTATATAGATACAAACTAGTCAATGGAGTGACACATAAAAAACGTAAAGTTCTCAACAACAAAAAGGAAGAAAAGCAAATGAAATATAAATGAGGAAAATAAAAAAAGAATAAATAAAATTTTATTTAAAATAAATTAAAGGTTAAAGCTTTGATTACTTTGAGCTCTTATATTTATCATCAAAATTTATTTAATTTAAATAAACAATTTTAATCAAATAAATATCAGCCTGCTCAGTCCCTGTTTATTTATAAATATAAAGTAAATAATAATATAATTATAAATTAAAAAATTTATAAAGTATTCTATTTATTATTTTATTTAAAGCTCACTCTATAGAGTTGAAGCTTTTACACAGATAGCTAATATTTGATTTCAAATACTGATGCAGATTTATCCATTACAGAGACAGAAGAAGAATGAATAGTAAGATTTCAGAGTGTAAAAGAGTAAATGAAGCTAAAGAAAATCTTATGTAGTGTAATGTTAAAAATGATCAAAAAAAAAATACTTAAAAGTATGTAAAAAAGAAGTTAGAGAGAAATCTATCATTTGTACTTTTTTTTAGCAATAGGTTCACAACAGTTGTAGTGGAATACAAAATGGTTTTAACTTGGGTTTTTTTTTAGTTTAATGAATACAGAGAAGTAGAAAAAAGATATTGAAATAAATAGCAATAAAAAGATAAAGTGTGTATGTAAAATTTTTTATGTTGTAGATACAACTAGATCAGCTAAGAGTGTTTATTTAAAGAAAGAGTGATCAAGTGCAAAAGATAAATTTGCTCTAGTAATGTTCAGAGATTTTTATCCACTTCTATTAACAAAAGGTGCATTAAAAATAAAAATAAAATATACAGCACATTAAAAGATGCTAAATGACATTAATATGGTTTGCACACAGAAAAAGTAGAACTAGAAGTAGAAAAATTTTGGGAGAATGTTTCAAAAAAGTTCAAGTTTAAAAAAAAAAACGCTCGGTGCAGTCAAGTATCAGAAACGACATAATGAGAAACTTTCTAACAGGGGCGCTGAGAGCTTTTGCCCTGCCTGGGACAGCAACCCTGACTGGCGTCCTCATTTTTATACAATTTTTTTATATTATTAGTCAAGGACCTTAGTTTTGGTACCTTTTTTGTTTTACACCCCTGCTGATCTGAATGCTGATTAAATTTTTAGCGTATATAGTGCCGAAGCTTCGGCTTCGGCCGAAGCTTCGGCTTCGGCAAAGTGGCTTCGGCCGAAGCTTCGGCTTCGGCAAAATTTTAGCTTCGGTACATCCCTACTGATAACCAGCGTGTTATAAATATTGTATCTTCAAAATTAATTGTGTTTGGGTTAAAGAATAGACCACTATTAAATTTATTTCTAAATAGTTTGATTTTGACGAAAAAAAGTATTTTTTTTACTTTAACAAGGAACCTCACATCTTTAATATTTTTTTAAGTTGAATAATTTTGCTTATGTCATTTTGTAACTTAACTATTCACCTCTTGTATGATTGCTTTTGGTAAGCTATAGAAGCATCTAATATGACCAAAAAAGAATTTTTGTAAAAATGGAGCGGGTTAGCACCCTTGATCCTAATGCGTTTATGCACCTTTGATCCTATGATCAAAGGTGCATACACACACACACTCAAAATGTTTAACTTTTAAAGTAACATGTACAATACGTCATATTGTTTTTAAATATATTTTTTTCTTCTAGAATAAAGCCTTAAAATGAAGATTTTATACTATTTTGTATTTTTTTGTTCTCCTAAAACTTTTATATAATATAATTGTAAAGTATTCAATATATATATATATATATATATATATATATATATATATATATATATATATATATATATATATATATATATATATATATATATATATATATATATATATATATATATATATATATATATATATATATATATATATATATATATATATATCTGTGTGTGTTTGGTAATAAAGAAGATTTTAGTAAGTAAAAATCTTTATAAATGTTTATCCAAAAATTAGGAATATAGCAAAACTATATAAATATGTTTCATTTTTTTACAGTTAAATATGGTGTATCATAAAAAACGAAAAACCAATAGACTACCTAGAGGTAAAGTTAATGAGAATGAAATGCGAGCAGCTGTTAATGCAGTTCTTAATGGTAGTACAGTTTATCGTGTATCTAAAGAGAGGGGAATCAATTTAATGACACTTAAGAGATATGTAAGGAAATGTCAATTAAATCCATATACAGTCTGCAAACCTAACTTCATTACCATGCAAATATTTACCAACGAAGAAGAAACATCTTTATCAGATTATCTTTTAAGGGCCTCAAAACTTCACTATGGATTATCAACCAAAACAACACGAAAACTTGGCTATGAATTTGCAATGACTCTTTCTAAGCGCATTCCTAAATCGTGGAAAAGTTTACAAATTGCTGGGAAACAGTGGCTTCGTGGTTTTATGTTACGTAGGAATGAGTTATCTTTATGAAATCCAGAAGCTACTAGTATGGCACGAGCAACTGCTTTTAATTGTGAACAGTTGTGAGACAGGTCTCACAACTGTTCAAAAACCAGTTAAAGTAATTGCTAAAAAAGGAGATAAACAAGTTGGAAGGATAACTTCAGCAGAAAGAGGGACATTGGTAACAGTTTGTTGTGCAGTCAATGCAATAGGAAACTCAATCCCTCCATTTTTTATTTTTCCAAGAGTTCATTTCAAAGGAAGTATGATAAATGGTGGTCCACCTGGATGTGTTGGGGTTGCAAACCCATCTGGTTGGATGAATGTTGCAACGTTTTTAGAGTGGATGAAACATTTTATTCAAAATGTGAAATGTTCACCAGCTAATCCAGTGCTTTTACTTCTTGACAACCACGAGAGCCATATTTCAATTGTGTGTTTAAATTTAGCTAAAAAAATGGCATAACTATGCTGTCCTTTCCACCACATTGTAGTCACAATTTGCAGCCATTAGATCGGTCAGTTTATGGGCCACTGAAACGTTATTACAATGCAGCCTGTGATGATTGGATTGTATCTAATCCAAGACCGATGACCATATATGATATAGCTTCAGTTGTAAGGAAAGCCTATGCACAAGCTTTTACTTTGTCTAACATTTCTGCAAGATTTGCTGTGGCAGGAATTGCACCCTTTAATCCTAACATATTTTCTGATAATGAGTTTTTGTCTTCATATGTAACAGACCGTCCAGAACCTATTACTGCTAACTCTTTTCCAGGTGTTGTTGATCCAGTTCATGCCCCAGCTTTTAATCAATCATTGATGTCAAGTCTGTCATCTGGTTCAGCTTGTAGTGTATTGCCTATTCAGGCTATATCTGACCCTGGAAGTCAACTATCCAGTGTTTCTAATAATATCTCTCATCAAGCAAGTCTAGGCCATTTCCAAAAGCTGGATCGTCAGCGTACTCGAATACTCACAGACACTCCTATTAGAAATGAGTTAAATAAGCTTCAGGAAATAAAAAAAAAAATATCAGTCAAAAAAGAAAAAACATGAAATGCAAAATAAGATCTTCATGACAAGAAAAAGAAAACTTGATCTTGAAAGTGATGAAAATAAAAACGTTGAGTCTCAGTAAAAAATAACATTTTTTTCATTAATTTTTACTTTTTTAAGAAAGATAAATTTGTAGAAAAATTAATAATAACTTTATTGGTTTTATTATAGACATTGTTTTGATGACTTAAAAATTATTCTTATACAATCATGGTATACATTTGATCTCGAATCAAGTATACATACATAGGATCAAGGGTGCATATAGGTTGGATCAAGGGAGCATACTGGTATGCACCCATGATCCTAATTGAGCATTCTTAGTTTTTATAATTTTAAATCTACTTAAAATATTCTGGTAAAAAAATGATAATTGAATTATAATTAGGTATAAAATTTGCTATTATGTACTGTTATTTTAGAGATTGAAATAAAAACATATATTCAGTAAGTTGGCCTGATAGATTTTTAGGATCATGGGTGCATACTCTCCCCTATTCATAAAAAGTTTTATAGAAAATAACTTTTAAAGTTCTGAAGCAAATAAGTTTAAAATGAACAATTTCAAAAATATGAAACTGTAGGGCTTCAAAAATGATCTTTTTACAAACTATCATAATCATTAATCATTAACAAAAAATTAGGTAAAATTCCTACATTATAGTAAAGATTGACTATTAAAAGATATATATATATAAAATTTCAGTATGGAAATTGAAAGTTCAACAAAAAACATTTATGGTACGATTTTGTAGTACTATTTCCCACTGTGCGTCGTGAACATGTAATAATTATCAATAATAAAGTTTAAAATCTATATTTTTATTTATATTTTCTATATACTTCTATATATTTATCTATATATTTCAAATCTATTATATAATAATATCAATGATAGAGTTTTAATCTAGTCATAAATTTTTAGTTTTATAAGTAATTATTATGTTATTGATTAAAAGATTAGGTAATTTAACAGGTTTAAGGAATAAGATATTTTTCTACATTTAATGAAAGTCGGCTACGAATAAAGCACTCGTCTATCTTATCTAGTTCTTCATTAAATATTTTAAAAAGAATATTAATATCTTTGTGAGAATAAAATAAATTCATCAGCAAATAAAATAGTGTTTAACTTTTTTGATGATAAATATAAATTATTTATATAAATTAAAAATAATAATGGTTCTAAAACAGAACCTTAAGGTACCTCACAAGTTATTAACTTTTTTTTTTGAATCTTTTGATTTTTTCAGTATGAATTTCTTCCTGTGAATTAAGTATGATTTAAACCAAAGTAAACTTTGGTTTTTAACACCAAAGTTTACCTTGGTTTAATATTATTTCATGGTTTACTGTGCTGACAAATTAATATAACCCCTAAAGTATAGCAACCACTATCAAATCCGTTAGATATATGCTTAACTACTTCTATAATTGCATGGTCAGTAGAATGGTTCTTTTTAAACTCGTATTGATTACTGTATAACATCTTGGTTTTAGTAAGATGTTTATAAAGTCGATTATACATAATGCGTTCAATTAGTTTAGAAAAGCAGGGCAAGACTGAAATAGGTCTGTAATTTAAAATATTAGCCTTGTCACCAGATTTAAAAATAGGCGTTATTCTTGGAATTTTTAATTTTTATGGAAGATGACCTGGTGTAATTAAGAGAATAAAAATATGGAATAATGAAGTTTCAATAATATCAAAAACAGATTTAATTACATTAACACTAATTTGATCAATATCAGCGCTTTCATTTTTTTTTAGACTATTAAAAGCATCATGTAGTTCGCTTTTATTAAAATATTCACTTAAATTAGGTTGGTTCATAATTATATCAGTCGATGTAAGATATGAATCTTTTTTGACCAAACGGAATTTTTGCTGCTAAGTTTGAACCAACATCAAGAAAAAATTTATTTAATTTCTCAATAATAATTTCTTTGTTATAAATGATTTTTCCATCAACCAAAAGTTTTTGCGGTAAATTGTTCTTTGCGATTTTTTTTCCCGATTTAAAACTTAAGCATTGTAATGAAAATATTGGACTATTACTGTTCTTCTTTTCACCGGTTTAATTGTAATGAATATTCGTAATTGTTATGAATATTCTTAATTGTTATAAATATTCTTAATTTATATTAGAGCTGAAAACAGGAAGGTTTTGTAAAATTGCGGGAAAAAATTTCTTTCGAAAGAATATAACAAGAAATAAACTTTTTTTCTACCGAAACAAACATAACATTTAAAACCACGATGTTCATATAGCAAGTACTTTTTCCGAAATATAACATTTTGCAAGTTAAATTTCATAATAAAGCTTTTTTTCTACGACAAAATTAGTAGAAAATTAGCATTTTCGGGTGTAGCGTTTGCAAAACGAGCGTTTTCGCTTAACAACGTTTTGAAGTTCATTATGAAAATTTGTTCGCTAAATGGATAAAAATGTAAAAATTAATTTCTTTATGTACCAAAATGTTTGTAGTTAAATATTATTTTAAATATCTTTATGTACGAAACATCATTATGTACCAAAATGTTTGTAGTTAAATATTATTTTAAGAATAACAAAAAATTATTAATATAAAAATTTGCTTTTTGAAGTTTATGTAGAATTGAATTCTTTTGCAACAGTAACTTGCAAAACAGTCACTTTTAGAAAAAAAAATTATGAAATAAGTCATTATAGATGTATTTAATTATGTTTTATGAAACAAAAATGTTTAATTAACCAAGTAACTAAGTGCTATTTATTTAATAATATTTATAAGGGTCAAATGCATATACAAATTTTTATAAATAAGTAACTGTATTGATATCTAGTTTGTTATTATCTCCGTCATACATTCCTGAAATTTATCTCTTATATCTAAATTGAATCCAAAAAAGTAATTAGGTCCAAACAGCATTCCTACAAACATTCTAACAGATTTTTACAATGAATTTTTAAATATTTTTACTCTTTTTAAACTATTTAGTATCTCATTCATAAATGAAACATTTCCTGATATTTTAAAATTATCTTGCGTTATTTCAATATTTTAAACTGGCTCTAAACTTTTATGCGTAACTATAGATCTATTTCTCTATTTTATCTAACATTAGTAAGCTTCTTGAAAAACTTATGTATTCTAGAGTGTACTCTTTTTCAAACTCGTTTAATTTTTTAAATCATTTTTAATTGGTTTTTGATCAACACATATGTGTTGACAAGTAGAATGTAGAATACATCAGTAGAATATTCTACTTGCCACGCATTAATAGGTATAACAGAAAAAATCAGGAAGATCTTGATAATACAAATCTCTTGCACATCAATAAATCGTATCAAACATCCTACCAATTAAATCAGATACTACAAAAAACTCAACATTTCAACAAATCCAGCGCTAGTAAGGTAAATCTTCTCTTTGTTTTTGACTCCTTAAATAAAAATTTATCATCTTCCATTACAAACTTGTTCACAGAAAGTAGACTAGTACATACTCTACGAGAAATATATACAATGGACAACTAAATACTATCTTTTATAACCCAGAAGTATGGTAAACATTCTATCGTTTTCAGTGCGTCTGAGAATGAAACAGGAACCTTGAATGTATTTTAAGTAAGTCCAAACAACCAAACTCTAAAAAACCTTATCTCCATCTTAAATAAAATCAATTTAAAAAAATGCTGTAAAACTTTTTATTCTAACTCTTAACATTATTATCATTACTATTAAGATACTCTTTTAATTTTCTTTTCATTATTACTACAATTATCATCAGTACTTTTTGTTTGTTTGTTTTTCTTTTTTTTTTCTAACATTATAACCATCAAATTATGATTTCCACATGTTTATTTATAATATATGCTTTACGTACTTTAGTCTATGTGTTTACGGTTCATGTGTTTCAATGTATGTCTTATTATTACTTTTATAATATTTGAAAATTAACGCCACTCATGAGTGACACTATGCTAATAAATCATCAACTTACTATTATAAATAATTTTAATTATCATTAGGATATTTATTATTATTGTTTTTTCATTGTAATCATTGTAAACATATTTATTATTATTATTACTATAATTTGTATTAATTTTGTTAACTTATATTGTTATTATATTCTATTGTAATTATTGCTATTATTACTATTATTATTATTACTATTATTTTTTTAACGGATAATATATTGAAATATTTTTGAGATATTATTTTAACCATTTTTTATTTCAAATGTTTTGGATTGTTATTTTGTTATAAACTACCTTTATTATTTTATTTTGTATTTATTTTTTATATGGTTCTGGCGACAAGATCGATATGATCTCCTTCCACATTCCAAGTTTATATTTTTATATAACATCTAACACGAAATGTAAGTAATGTAAACTATATATATATATATATATATATATATATATATATATATATATATATATATATATATATATATATATATATATATATATATATATATATATATATATATATATATATAATATTTATATATAAAAATAACAAGTTAAAAACTAGCCAACTAAATTCGTCAAAAACCGACTATAACTTGAATATCACCTCTCTAAAATCGTCTCTGATAATAATATAGTTATAATGATTATATAAATACTTTCTCATCTGAAATGAACCAGTGCCATAAAACCGAAATGCAAATGACAGTTGTTGGTGAAATATATTTATGTAGTATAATTATAATGGTTACTAATTTACTTGTGAAGTGAGTAAGTTGACAAAATTTCTATATAAAATTTTTACCACTTATTTACAAAATGATAATGGCGATTTGCATTTGCTTAAGTTAAATTTAAGAATTGAAGTATGACTTCAAATTTCAAGATCGCTTCTTGCAATTCACCCTTAATTTCAATTTTCCGCGTAAAATTTGCAATAACTACATGAAACTATGAAAATTTCGCCGAATAGTAATAGTAATAGTAATATATTTAAATAAGTCTTTATAGATTACATGACAAATAAATAAAAAAATTATATTATTATAATTATTATTATTTTTTATTTTTTTTATTTTCTATTTTTTTTTTTATTTAATTTAATTTAATTTTTTTTTTTTTTTAATTTTTTTTTTGCTTTCATTTAATTACAGCTTACGTTTATGACAAATGTACCTAAAAAGTCAATATTTGTAGCTGCTAAAGCACGAATTAATTAAATTAAACGTGCAGCTCATCTTCAGTAAAAGATGCACTGTTTGCAGCTGTAGGAAAAAAATACTTGTCAATTCTACTTTTGAATGCGTTAATTGACGGATCCTTTTTGCATGACAACGGTAAATAATTCCAACATTCACAATACGATTTGTGAAGAAATTATGTCGAGCATTATTGTAAGTGAAATCACGCATTAGTACGTTGGATGGTGATCTGCGAAGAGGTGGATTATGCCAATTAATAATTTCAAAACCGTTTTCAAGTTTAAACTGTTGGATCAAGTCGCCGCGTCGCCTGCGATTTTCCAAAGAAGTAAAATTGAGACGCCGACATCTTTCAGCATAAGGTAAACTTGTTATATCATGAGGAATTTTTGTTGCTTTGAGGTGAATTTTTTTCAATTTCTTTGATGTCGCTCTTTAAGTAAGGACACCATACCGGAACAGCAAATTCCAGGTGCGGCCTAACATATGTAGTATATAGTTTACCCCAAAGCTTAATATCTCTTGATCTAAATGTTTTTTTTAGTAGGCCAAGTATCATATTTGCTCTACGTGTCGCAACCTGTATGTGTTGATTCCATTTTAGATCGTTAGATAAAAAGATACCCAGGTCTCTTTCAATATCCGTTGCCGCTATAATAAGAGATGTATAACCATCATTCATTACATATTCATGATTTTTATTTCCATGACCAAGGTGCATAACTTTACACTTTGCAACATTTAATTCCATAAGCCATTCTTTTGACCACTCTGAGATAATGTTTAAATCATTTTAAAGAATCAGACAATCAGCATCGTGAAACTCAGGTCTTATTTCTTGCAACAGTTTAGTGTCATCAGCATAAATTTTATGAACTGATTTTAAATTATCCGTTAAATCATTTATGTAGATGATGAATAATGTTGGACTAAGTACAGACCCTTGAGGAACTCCGCTTAAAACATCGGTCCAGTCGCTAGAGTGATTACCTAAAACTGTTCGCTGTTTTCTGAATGTATATCAATATTTTTAATCTACTTTGTTTAATGTTTAAATGTAAAACTCGAACATTTTTTCACAATGTTCTTTAAAATTAAAAACTATTAGGTCGTATGCAGGTCTATTTCTTTCATACCATTGCTCAAAGTAGGGGTCTATATTCTGGATGTAAACTTGCGTGTTAACATTTAGTGAAACGAAAGCATAAATATTTGCAACATGAAACACCATATTTTGGTTACAATAAGCATTTTTCTGTTCTCACCTTTCATTCACGCATGTTGTATTTGAGAATAGCATTAAATGCTATAGCATTTAATGCTATCAACTATTCTGTTTAAGAACAAAGTAAATCCTTTTACCAGGTTATTGAAAAATCATAATTGCTATTCACTGATAATCAATCAATTACATGCAATACAGAATAAAAAATTTTTTACAAATGAAGTGTTTGAAACCTGCAACACACTTTATTTAAACTTCGTCCAGTGTTTGATAAATGGCAAAAAAATTAAATATATGCAACATATCAAAGACTTGTAAGCTGATGCTGTGTCAATATTGAAAGAAACGTTCCAGTTTTAGAACGTTTTGAAAGAAAAGAGAACTTGAAAATTTAAAATTGAAAGAAAAGAGAGAGTCTTTTAAAATTTCAATGGAGGAGAATGTTACAAGAAGTCTGATTCAATAATTTGTGGAAAATACACCACCTGGTTGTTATAACAACCAGGTGGTGTATTTTGGAATTTACATTTTGTTTTACTTTATTTTGAAGGTTTATGTAAACTCCGTTAATTTTTAAAATGTTGTTGAAAATATTACTTTTTCCAGAAGTCAGAAGTTCCAATATAACTGTGTTAAGCTTAATAAAATTTGCTACTCCGTATGTTTGAAATTTGCTAATCAGTTCTTGCGGACCAGAGATTGTAGGACTCAGCAAATTTACATTATTGGGGTACGCAATTACACCAGTATAAATGCCGTTTATTGTTGATCCTACTTTATATTCTAAGGCTATTTTTTTTAGAATGCTTTTAGTATAGATATTATATGAATGCGGCAATAGAATAGACCCCTTGTCACACTCCTTGTGACAGACTGAATTAATTTGAAGTAACTCCTTGATAATATATGTTTGCAGTACCAGAAAGATAAAGCGATGAGATTGTGTGTACTACAGACAAATGAAGTTTTTTTTGGAAATAGAGCTTCTCAAATAGCAAATTTCAGTTGTAAATACCAAAAGTTTTATTTGCATCTAAACTGCACATATATATAGGCGTGTTACTGTTTTTATGATGCTTGGCAGTTTCGCCTAATAAAAATTCTGCGTGGAATGCTGGGCCATCAACACAAGGGGGTCAGGGGGCACGTGGGGGGCACGTTGGGGATTTTTTTTTTAGAAAAATCTTGATAAAGAGGACTTTTTTCACAAATTAGTGATTGTCCCCCCTCCCCCCTTTAAAATCCGTGTCATCGGCTCTGGAGTGTAGATCTGTTTTTTTAGAACCAAATTAAGGTGGTAGACTGCTAAAAAAATTATTTTTGTATTTTAAAATATTTCAATAAATTTTTTTACTTCGAACATGATAAATACATTAGAAAATTCATAATTTTTAATTTTTTTTTTCATATATATTTTGGGCAAAAACAGGTGATTTTAGGCCAAAAACAGGCTAAAATCTTGGCTAAGATATCTCAAAAAGTATAATTTATTAAGTTTTAATTTTTTGTATTTTTATTTGTTTTATGTAGATAAATGTCCTGAGATAAAAATTTTTGTTGAAAATTTCTTTATTTTAAAGCATCGTTAGATTTTTCAAAGCGTCCAATTAATAATCGAATTTCTGATATTAAGAACAAAAAATTTGTTGTTTTAAAAGTTTATATTCTAAATTTTTTTTATCTCAGGACATAAAGCTTATTATAATGAATCTCTGTACAAAATTTTAAGTCAATTGGACAGTTACAGCTACTGCGATCTTTGCCAGAAAATTAGAAGAATAAAACAGAGAAAAAAGCATATAAAATTAAAAATATTGAATATACAAACTTATTAAAATCCCCCTTTTTTATATACTGCTCTTCTTAATTTTTGTATTTTTTTCAAACCCTTTCTTAGTTGCTTTAAGATTTTTTCTTTGCTTTTTAATTTTTTTTTTTTTATTACTAACCTTAACTAGCGGTTGCTAGGGGAAACAAAATTACCCTACTAATATAAATCACTTTTATATTAGTAGGGTAATTACCCTACTAATATAAATCACTTTAGTTCTAAATTTTTTTTCTTATACGAAGATCTATTTATTTTTAGACTCTACATCAGTTACTGTTTAAAACAATGTCACTTTTGAAAAATCGTTTTTTTCTAACGTTTTTAGCAGTCTACCACCTTAAAGGGAGTGGCTATCTGTTATACTAGAACATATAAATAGTATGTGGAATTCTAGAAGTTTAGTAAAGATAGGTAAAATACTCGGTAATTATCTGGATTATTAAGTGATTTTCTATATGGAATAATTGCTGAAGTTGATAGATCGTTTGGTACCTTTCCATTTGTTAGAATAGTGTTATAGAATTTAGCAAGCCACAAAAAAGTATTTTTATTATTTGAGTTTTTAATGTGTTCAGCACTTTCCCCAAAGCTACTTAGGCTGTTTATTAGTTCTAAATTTTTTTTCTTATACGAAGATCTATTTATTTTTAGACTCTACATCAGTTACTGTTTAAAACAATGTCACTTTTGAAAAATCGTTTTTTTCTAACGTTTTTAGCAGTCTACCACCTTAAAGGGAGTGGCTATCTGTTATACTAGAACATATAAATAGTATGTGGAATTCTAGAAGTTTAGTAAAGATAGGTAAAATACTCGGTAATTATCTGGATTATTAAGTGATTTTCTATATGGAATAATTGCTGAAGTTGATAGATCGTTTGGTACCTTTCCATTTGTTAGAATAGTGTTATAGAATTTAGCAAGCCACAAAAAAGTATTTTTATTATTTGAGTTTTTAATGTGTTCAGCACTTTCCCCAAAGCTACTTAGGCTGCCTAATTACTATTTAATTGTGAGATGCAATTTATAATATCAGCTGATGTAATAACTAGTGAATTAGGCTCGTTACTTAGAGGTGGAGTTTGAAGAGGATTATGATTATTATTTGTAATAAATGGCGTATTGAGTAAAGTTTGAAAACGCTGTCTGAATTCTATAACGATGTCTTTTATGCTTTGCGATTTATAAACAGTAAATAATCGAGTTGTTGCTTGAGTTTTGATTTTACAAATGTAAATTCAAATTTTAAAAAATGTGTAAATTACGGAACGAATTTACCTATAGCGTTTTTTATAAAACAAGAAATGTGATATTGTTATACAAAAAAAATGTTTAAAGCAAAGGCAAATAGCAAAGTGTAAAATATATTTGATTTATTTTAAAGGCGGTGTAAGGCACAACGATCTTGTCAAATTTAATAGAGTTTCGTTTCCTATCTTTCAGAATTTCGTTTAGCGTAAAGAGATTAAAATTGTAAGAGAGTAGTATTTGCTAAAAGTTATTGTCATATAAACGAAGAAAATAAAGAACAACTTGCAGTTGTTTCAGATATAATTCAGAGCAGCTTTTAATTTCTTGTTATAAAAGATTTACAAATAAAATTATTTTAGAAAGGGACTTTGAGAAATTAATAATTATTTTAGATAGGACTTTGAGAAATTAATAATTATTTTAGATAGGACTTTGAGAAATTAATAATTATTTTAGATAGGACTTTGAGAAATTAATAATTATTTTAGATAGGACTTTGAGAAATTAATAAATATTTTAGATTGGACTTTGAGAAATTAATAATTATTTTAGATAGGACTTTGAGAAATTAATAATTATTTTAGAAAGGACTTTTAAAAGAGTTAAGACAAACATCCAAAATTTTTATAACAGAAATTACTTTAGCTTTAGTAGATTTTACTAAATTTTTTAATTTAAAAAAGAGTAAAAGATTTTCATTTGTCGAATTTATTTAAAAAAAATAAAAGTTTGCTAATTTACTACCAAATATATGGATCATCTGTGAGTAAGGAAATACTATGATTCAGTTATGATTTTTCGAATTTTATGAAGATTTTCGAAGTGATTTACTTGTTAGAAATGATTTAATTAAAGAAGTTTTTATACTATTTTGGTGAAGTTATTTATTGAATGATTAAAACATATATTAGATATTTTGTTTTATAATATGTTTTATTTATAAAGGTTTGTAAAAATATCCAAAATCCAAAAATTAACTCAATTATTAACTTTCGATTGAAAGTTGTGACCTGCAACTGATTATTAGGGTGTCCCAAAAACAAACTTTTTTTAAAATTTCAATGTGCTCTCCACTGATCCCCATTCTATAGGTCCTAAATAGTTACCAAAATCATTTATTTTTTAATGACTAGAAGTGATAGATGTAAATTCTGAGTTTTACGGTATTGTACACATGTGTATTTGCATAAAAAACAGCGCTAACTAGTACTTCAATAGGTTTTAATATGACGTAATAATTGGTATACAAATAATTCCCATAAGACATTATTAAAGAATAGAATCATTTCCTATGAACGTTGTTAGTGATTGATATAATTCCCTCTGGACAATATTATTAGTAATTCCTAATGGATTGGTTCACAAATAACTCCATTTAGAAATTTGAAGAAAAAAATTTCTAAATGGAATTATTTGTGCACAAAGGAATTCTAATTTGTGCACGAAGAAATTCTTGTGTAAACGGTTATAAAAGCCTTAAAGGTAAACTTAGATAAAATATGATACGAGAGGGAATAACGACTTCATAGATTTTTAATGCAAGTATAAAATTTAGTTTAAACATAGTTAACTGATTATTTCGAAATTCATATAAAAATAGGTAGAACAGCTAAAAAAAAGAAGATGATAGGACAGAATAAGAAAAAACGAAAAAATACAGAAAGGTTGAGGTATATTTACCTATTGAAGTACCCACTGAGGGATTTCAGTGGGTACTTCAATACCCACTGAAATCACCTCAGAGACAGCTTCCATCTAATGGTAATATTCTAAGATACTATCAATTAAATAACATTTTTTTAGTAGTGAATTTTTTTTTCCGATTTAAAGTAACTTGAGTAATAGCATATTATTTCCTTTAGAATATTTACGTTTAACTCCTTCCATGGTTTGGCTATCTTCCAGGAAAAACTAGAACAATTATTAATTTATTTATAAATGTCTTAATAGAATTAACTATTTCTTAGTTTTTATGAAGACCAAAAGTTGGATAGGAAAGTATATATGGGAACAAACGTTGACAAACACTACAGTAGGAGAGTACTGGATGCAAACAGAAGAAAGAACAAGCTAGATAAGTTGAGAGAGAAAGAATTAGAGAGACAGAAAAACGTTAAAGATATCAATGATGTTTTGTTGTCACATGACTCCATGACAAAAGAGATTCAATTCAGCAGTGAAGAAGAAAAGCCAAACGAGGATTCTGAAATCAGCGAGGAAGAAGATTCCCTGGGTAACGGTCGGAAACGCAGGTATAGTATTATTTTAATAACATAGTTGCAATTTTCACAAGCTAAAACTGTTTTATTGAAAAGTATATAATTATAAATAGGTAGAAAAGTATTATAAAATGATATCTAGGTACAATTCTGGAGAGAGGATAAATCTAGCAGTGAATGTTGAAAAGTTCATTGAATGTACTGCTATTCCAGCAACAAGGTTCAATGTTGATGTACGACCTCATCTGGCAATTTTAAGTGAAGTATTTAAAGCTGGGAGTATAGAAATTAATGATATACCGCTTTCACGAAGCACACTTCATAGAAAAGAGTTCAAATATGTAGAACTTGAAGGAGACTTGGAGTGGATTTCAATAACTAATCATCTTAAAGGCCGACGGCTTATTCTTCATTTTGATACCAAACTGTTGGAACAAAATACCACTGGCTTAACATTATTCAAAAAATCGAGCAACTTGCAGTCTCAGTGAGTTCCCCGGATGGGGAAAGTTGTTTTTTTATGTACTAATTTAGGAAAGTATTTACTTTTATGGATTGAACAATGTCTTCCAACCGCAACTATAATTACAAAAATTAGCAGGCCCTATTGTTATTCAAAAAAAATTTTTTCAAAATTATGTGATGTAGGTACTCAAATAAAGCGAAATTTTATAAAAATTTCAAAAATAATAATTTTTTTCATATAAAAACTATTATTTTAGATTTTATTGTATAATTGTATAATAACTATTGTTTTTTAACTAAAAGTGAAAAAGGTGCATTTTTACGTGTTTTTTAGTAACAATTTTTTTCATCAGTATGATTTTTATAAAACAATTATTGTATTCGAATTTTTTATAAAATATCGCTTCTTTTGAGTACCAGGTTGATTTACTTTTGAAAAACTTTTTTTCTCCAAAATATTAGGGTACCGGTAATTGGACATGGAGCAAACTCCAAACATTTATATGTTTATACCTATGTCAAATAAGGATGCTTTGCAAAAATCTGCAATGATTGGAGCCTGGGAACAAAAAAGCCGTAAAATTTTAGCTACACCTGCCCCAAATGTGAGAGCAACAAGTTAATAAAACATTTTTTCTACTATTTTTAACCAAGTATATATTCATCGATAAATTTTAAAACTCACAAAATAATCTATTAGCCTTCAACAGTTATGGCCTTATAAAATTTTGAACCCCCTCACATTGAGGGGGTTAAAACTTTTTATTGTCATAGTTTTTTAACGCTAAAAGATTTTTGTGTGAATTTTAAAATTTATTGATGAACAAAGATTTAGTTAAGAATAGTATAAAAATTGTTTCATCAACTTGTTGCTCTCACGTTTGGGGCAGGCGAAGCTAAAATTTTAGGGCTTTTTTGTTCCCAGGCTCCAATCATTGCAATTTTTTGTAAAGCATCTTTATTTGATATATGTATAAACACAAATTTTTGGAGTTTGCTCCATGTCTGAAAGTTAGGTATCTCAAACATCAAAAAATGCTGCATCCGTCCCTGATATTAGTTTAAAAATTTGTATTAGATCACATCGTAGGCGCCGAAACTCGAGTGATGGTAGATTTAGTCTTTTAAGTCTTTCATAGTATTGAAGATATCTCAAGTTTAAAGCCAATTTTGTTGCTTTACGTTGAACAGATTCAACCAAAGCTACGTCAGTTTTTAAATACGGGGCTCAAAGAGACACTGCATATTAAAGGTGTGGTCTTATAAACACTTTATATAATTTGAGAGCCATTTTTTCATCAACGATGGTGAATGTCCTTTTTAACATACCAAGAATTTGTAAAGATTTGGAGACTACTGATTGAGTATGTGTACTCCACTTGAGGTTAGATGCAAAAATGACTCCTAAATTGCGCTCTTTAATAGAGCATCTTAGGCTTTCATTTATACCTTGGTTATTTTGAAAAAGGTAGCTATACATCTGATTGGTTTTACCATAATGGATTTTGATACCAGAATGGCATTTTGAAATATTTAAATTAAGTTACCAAGTGTTTAACCACTCGTATACTAAGCGTAGACGGTCCTGCAGATTTACGAAATTAATCTGCGTTAAAGTTTTAGAGAAAAGTTTATTATCGTCTGTAAATACTTCAGAAGTTTCTGTAATTTGGGCAAGATCGTTTGTAAAAAGAATAAAGAATAGCAGGCGAGGAACAGAACCTTGAGGAACACCAATAAGAACATCAACCCATATAATATTTGCTAATTTCCAGAGAGTTGGTACTATTCCGGAAAAAAATACATACTGAAACTTTTTAGTCCCTGTGTAATAAGTATTTGTGTTAATAAGGTTTAACAAATTCACATCAAGAGGTAACCCACTGTTTTTCAGGGTGGTAACCCTCTTAGCTCCTGATTGGAGGTAATCCACTGTTATTCAGAGTGGTATCCCTCTTATTAGTAAACAGAATAATATTATTAATGGCAAAAGGATTATCAATAGCAAAAGAAAAACAAAAGGATTTTGAACACAATCCAAACAATCCAATATCTGCACTAACAAACTGGCCAAAAATGGCTGATCAACTATCAGAAACAACTACTAGACATGACTGTTGGATATAGTCACTCGCAGCAACATTTAAATTTCTCACAGAGAAAATATCAACACTTGAAATGGATAATGTTGCTCTTAAACTTGAATTACAACAAATTAAAGAGCATCCAACAACAACAACTGCTTCACAAACGTGTACAGTAAATTCAACAGCTTGGTCAGAGGTCGTAGCTAACCCAAAATCAACAGCAGCAAAGGCTATTTCAAAGGTTACTGAACAAAATAATAAGATGCAAGCAACTAAGGCAACTTGTGTAGTCATTTATGGTCTTCCTTGCGCAAAAATTTACAATGATGACAAAGCTGCTGTAAAATGGGTTATTAAGCCCATTAAAACAGGTTCCACTCACAAAATAGTCCATAAGCTTCTAGCAAATATAAGTTCTCAAAAGGACTCCAACTGCTCAACCGATTGTTGTCCAACTTGAAGATGTGGAAACTAGGAACAGTATATTACCTTCTGCAAAAATCTATCAAAATACATTTAATAAGCTTAATAAAAATAGGAAAAAGTACAATGACGCTCTAAACAAAATAATGCACTCAATCAGCCCTTTCGATTTGTCATCTGAGGAGGGAGGCTCAAATGCATCAACACACAAAAAAAATCAATATTAACGGTACTGAGAAAAACCCGTTTAGTGACTGGAAAGAAGCTTGCGCAGTTGCAGGACTATCATATGTCATTCCAGTCTGAACAACAAGCAAATCAATCAGCACATACGTCGGCACCAAACAAAAGCAATCTTCATCAGAACAAATCAAAATCTCTCCATTGCTTCTATACCAATGGAACTCAATAAAAATAAAATTACTATACTCCAATTATTAGCTGAACAAAACAAATATGATCTAATTTTTATAACTGAAACTTGGTTCAATTCTACTTCTGCTTCATCAGTCAATAACTATATGCTATTTAGGAGAGATAGAATTAGTTACGGAGGTGGTGTAGCAATTTATGTTCAAAATGGTATAATGGCATGTGAACTAGAAATTTAGCTAAATAATTAAATCGCAGCTAAATAAAAACTCTAAATGCAAAGAATCTGAACAACTTTGGGTTGAAATAAAGTTACCATCAGAAAAATTTCTAGTAGGTTGTATTTATCGCCCCGAGAGGAACTCACCAACCGCTTCAGTAAAAATAAATGAAATAATTTGTGCTCTTGGTTACGCTAGATACTTAATTGATACAAAAGTATGTAATAGCTTAACTGTGACAGGAGACTTTAACTTTCCAGGCATAGCTTGGCAATCTGACTGGAGTATCACATCTGATAATGAAAATAGTCTTGAATACAGGTTCAATGATGCTCTCAATAATAACCACCTCTACCAGCATGTCAAATGTCCAACTTTTATAAAAACTGATGGAAATCTAAGCAAAACACTTGATCTAATTATATCAGAATCAAAAGATAGAACCAACAAAGTTTTAGCAGGATCTTGTCTTGGTACAGCTTCTCAAGGACATATATCTCTTAGCTGGCAGCACCATTTAAGCAGTTGTAATCAAAATTCCTTTATAAATATGGTAAATATGACGAAATAAACACTTTTATAAATAACATAAATTGGCAAGTTATATTTATGGATCATGATGTTGAGAAATGTTATTCCATATGGTCTAACCTCTATAGTGAAGCATGCCATAAGTTTATTCCAAAAGCATCAAAAAATACTGCCAAAAAAAGGCAACCCTGGATCACAAACAAGTTAATGAAGATAATTAGACTAAAAAAAAGCTCTGGTACAAAAATGCAAACTCAAAATGGAAAAATGCGGCGCACATCACAGACTATTTGCATATATTAATAGTAAACGGATAGTGAACAATCAAATATCAGCCTTAACCTCAGATTCAAACCAAATGAGCAGTGATGGAATAACAATGACAAAAATTCTCAACAACCAGTTCCAATCAGTTTTTACAAAGGAACCACTGACCCAGCCACTAAAACCTTTTGCATCCAAAATAAATGTTTTAATTTCGGATATAACAATTGACCAAAACATTGTTCTCAAACACCTAAATATGCTTAATGAAAATAAGTCAATGGATGATGATAACATTAATCCGTTTGTTTTAAAAGCATGTGCCACATCAATGGCAGTTCCGTTAACTTTGATTTTTCAACTTTCAATAAAATCTGGAAAGGTTCCACTATCTTGGCTCAGAGCTAATGTAACACTTATTTCTAAAAATGGTAGCAGAGCAGATCCAGCCAATTACAGGCCCATATCGCTCACTTCTGTTCCATGCAAACTTATGGAAAAAATAGTTAGACAAGTAATAATCAATCATTTGGTAAATAAAAAATTGCTTTCCAAACCTCAACATGGTTTTGTTTCAAAATAGACTTGCATCACAAATCTTTTAAAAACAATGGACTTTTTGACTTTTAGCAAATCAAAGAAAAACCAGTCAACCTAATTTTTCTTGACTTTGCAAAGGCATTTGATAAAGTTTTGCATGTAAAATTGCTGCAAAAGCTTGAAATGTATGGTATAAATGGCAATCTTCTAAACTGGATAAAAGCCTTCTTAACAAACCGCAAGCAGCGTGTTATACTTAGAGAATCAAAATCTGACTGGGTTGATGTAACTAGCGGGGTCCCCCAAGGTTCTGTGTTAGGACCAACGTTCTTTGTTAATGACCTGCCAATTCATGTCAAATCAGCCATTTGCAAAAAGTATGCATATGACACAAAGCTCATGAAAGTTGTTGAAAATATTGAAGACCGAGCAAGTATACAATCCGACCTAGACAAGATTGTTAAATGGACGCACACCTGGCTAATGTAGTTAAATGTGAAAAAATGTAAAGTTATGCATGTAAATTCTCGAACAATAAAATTTGATTACATTATGGATGTAATCAAATAGAATAGTTTTAAAAGTCACAAATTCCGAAAACGATCTCGGAATTCTAATCTCCGAGAATCTTAAATATGCTCAACAGTGCAAAATAGCTGAAAACAAAGCAAATAATATGCTTGGAATTCTTAAACACACGTTTGTATCAAGAGGCATTGACACTTGTAAAAAAATTTATACTGCATATATTAAACCACATCTGGAGTTTGCCATACAAGCCTGGAACTCTTACCTTGACAGTGACATAAAAAAAATTGAAAAGGTACAACGCAACGCCACGAAAGTTCTTCATGCTTTGAAAAATAAAGACTACAAAACTCGATGTAAAATCATGAAATTAACTACTTATGAAAACAGACGGAAAAGAGGCAATCTTATTCAAAAATATAAGCTTCTCAACAATTTAAACCTAATTGATTGGAACGTAATTCCTGGCAGCATAGCACCCAGAGCATAAAATCGAATCAGATTTCATTGCGAGATTGTCAGGAACTGCGAAATCAGACAAATTTTATAACAACCGTGTAGTCAATGACTGAAATGCTTTGCCAGATAATGTCAGCGAGGCAACATCAGTTGATAAATTTAAACAACTACTAGATAGTTTTCAGTCATCATAGTTGCTACAACTCATCATTTACCATAAATGCCACACAAAAGCGGCCGAAATACGACTTGAGTATAGATGCGTATATTCAGCTGATGATGAGTTTAACAAGGCTGTGGCTCATACTTAAGTATTAAAGAGTGCAACCCGTCAGGTCAAAAAGATTTGTAATGGTTTAGATTGGTAAGTTCATCAATAATGTCTGCAATGGAAAAGTCCAAGTTGTTATTATAATTGCATTTAGGTTTAATTTCTTTTTTATTTAACAATTGAAAATTTTCGTGGCTTTCAAGAGTAAACATAGATTTGAATTGAGAGTTCAGAAGTTCAAGTATATCGGGAAGAGTTTCAGTAATTTCACCTAAAACATTTTTGAGAGAACAAGTTTTATCTTTAATTTTTAGTTGGTTATTAATGTATTTGTAGACGAGTTTTGGGTTGTTCTGAGATTTTGATATTATTTCTTTTTCATGTAATATTTTTGCTTTAAATATTTCAGCTTTAACGGAACGATTAAGACGATTGTAATTTGTTTTGAGATCTTTATTCTTCCATTTAGTTGAGCAGTTGATGTGCCAAGCCAATTTTTTTTTCTCGGATTAAGCTTTTAATATGTAGAGTAACCCAAGGATCATACTTTTTTTTGTTTTTTTAATCTTGGGGATAAAAGGTTTGCACGCAAGCAGTGCGATAATAAGAAATTAATATATTGAACATTTGATCCGCATTTTTGTGTAGAAATATAACATTCCAATCGATTGATGCAATAAAGTTTGATATTGAATTATAATCAGCTTTGTTGTAACTAAACAATTGAGATTCGTTTTCGGGTAGCGGTTCTGAAACTAAGATTCTCCAGGTAATACTAAAGTGACCCTTAGTGTTATTACCTAGTATAGCATTAGAAGACAAATTTAAAATAGAATTATTGTTGTAGATAAATAATAAGTCCAACATATTTTTTGGGAAACCATAGAATGTCTGAAAAGTAGGGAACGTGATGTGTTGTGTAAAGAGGATGTTTTGGTAAATTTTCCAAAATTTTCGTTAGAATTGTTTGGATTGAAAGATTTAATACCATTATTAGACGACTTCATATCCGGGAAATTAAAATCACCAACAATCAACAGTGATCATATGGCTTCCTAATTAAGCTATGAGCCAATTTAAAAGATTCAGCGACATAGTTTATCAGATTAGCATCATTTGGTCTATATATACACCCAATAAGTATGCGTTTATTATTAACTTGTACTGATACCCAAACTTGTTCAAGTGAGTTCGTATAGAACTGATTAACTTCGTGAGAGTTAAATAAGTCAGTAATGTAGATAGCAACACCGCCACCTCGACGTCCGTCACAGCGATCTTTGCGATATAAATTATACCCATCGATGTTAGGAACTGAGTCATTTCGAAAACATGTTTCGGAGACAGCAATAACATGATAGTCAAACGTTCTAGCTATTGCGATTAAATCGTTCATTTTGTTATCAAGGGATGTTGCATTAGTGTAGTAACAATTAACACTGTAGTTTGTTTCCAGGTTATGTACGTCTTTACCCTTGTATTTTATTTTCCTTGTTAGGAGAGTCAAAGGAGGATAGTGATTCTTAGGGTGTGGTTTGGAGATTTTTGAGCTTAACAACTTTGCTTCTTCGTATACCGTATCTTTAGATTTATATAACTATTTAATTCATTACACTTCATGCTTAGTTGGTAGTTTAGATATTGCTCAGCCTCAGTCAGATCTGGGCTTATAAAGACATTTTTGTAACCTTTTAAAGTTATAAATAAAAAAAACAATTTATAGCATAATTTTAAAAAATTTTAAACGTTTCGCTAGTCGTTGCGCACCCCGCTATTTAGTGGTAAATAATAAATCTGTGAAATATTTTTTTTTTTATTAACACTTAATGTTAAATATTTTATAACTTCTTATTGTAAAAATTTAAACTTCTATAAAAAAACGGGTACAGAGTTATTAATTTTTTTCTTTATTAAGTTTCTATGATGTTTTTAATAAATTTTTTCCAGACCATCCGGAGTTTATTAGGAACCTCCATCCGGAGTTTATTAGGAGCCTTTTTTAAATTTGAAGAAATTAAAAGTTTGAATGTTCAAACTTTTGTTTTTTCATACAAAAAAGTTGTCTCTTTTTTTAAAGGAAATTTCTAATGTGTGTTGAACGTGGTAGTCTTAACTAATTACCTAACCACAGTAATCACTTAAGTATCTGCTGTTTAAATTACTTTATAAATCGGTCTTTGATTATATTGGTCACTCTCTATTCTTTTTTTTCTAAGATATAATTCTTTTTAGTTTGTTTGTTTCTGTCATAATTTGTGTTATTATTAATATTCGTATATAGAAAAATTAAACTTTTTATTCGTTTAAAGTAGCAAACGAATAAAAAGTTTAATTTATCTATATACGAATATTAATTATAACACAAATTATAACAGAAACAAACAAACTAAAAAGAATTATATCTTAGAAAAAAAAGAATAGAGAGTGACCAATATAATCAAAGACCGAGATATAAAGTAATTAAACAGCAGAAAGAAAGTTAAGATTTCGGTTTGATAAAAGAACAATACCTTTTTCTTTCATATATTTATATATATTTTACGTTTTTCCAATCATTACAATACTTCTATAATATACAAAAAAAAAAAGAATAAAGTAAAAAAGAAAAAAACAGCTAAGAAAAAACACAACTAAAAAGATCTAGTGAAGTTAAAAAGAAAACACAAGCCTGCTGCAAGAAAAATATCAAGAAAATATATCAAGTTTTGTTTTTAATATTTATTACTTGTTTAACAACGCTTTTATTATTATCTTTACAAACCATGTTTATATTTATATATATAAATCTTAATAATATATCATAACAAATATTTAAATCCATAAAATATTTAACTATATTTAATTATTATTTATCTACATTACTATAGTTAATCCTTACCTATTTTACCTTAGTTAATATTTGTACAAATTCCACAGAATTTATTACTAACTTTATATAATTATTTCATATATGTTCATAATAAATTGTATTTAATTATAGTATATTATATTATTACTTTCATCTAGATTTTATAAACTTTTCCTCGTGATTATTTAGGTGCTGATTATAATTATGATGCTTATTATCCACATAAAATTTATTTATAATTATATCCATATCTTAGCACTGCCCTTATATTCGTTTTATTATCGTATTAATACATTCTGTTTTCTTCCTATCAAGTTATGGGAAGTAAAACACCCTGTAGTTTCTGTTTTAAAAATATAACTGATCATCACAGAGCCATCTTATGTGACTGCTGCAACTCATGGGTTCATGCTAAGTGCAACCAAATTGATATTCATACTTGTAATCTTCTTGCTCTTGGTTCTTCAGAATGGTATTGTATAAACTGTATATCCAAAAACATGCCATTCGGTTCGCTTACTGATTTTAAGCTTTTGTTAACATTAATTTGCAAGAATTCGCCAACTGCACCCCTAAACATTCTTGAATCTCCTATCCACTCGAGAAGCTTGATAAAAAAACTTAATGCAATCTCAAGCTCTTCTATAAGTTGTAAATACTATGATCTTATTGAAATTAATAAAATTAGTAAACCTTTTTCAGATTTATATCTTCATCTCAACATTGCCTCACTTCCTTAGCACATCGATGACCTATGCAACCTTATAAGCACACTTAATATTGTACCGATAGCAATAAGATTACTGAATCCAAATTATATATTAATGACACTAATATAACAGACATAACCATTAGTCATTTATCTTCGATCAAATTTAAATTATGTAGTTCGTAATGATCTCAAGATATATGCACCAAAATTACTAGAGTCTGTTTTTGTTGAAATCATTAGGCCCCACAAAACTAATATTCTAATTGGCTGCATATATCGTCACCCATCAATGAGTCAAAAGGATTTCACTTCCACCTACATAACGCCGCTGCTAGAAAAACTAAGCAAAGAAACTAAATTGATCCTTTTATTGGGTAATTTAAATATAGATTTACTAGATCATAGTGAGTCTAATCCTACCTTTAATTACTTTGATTCTTTATGTTCTTATTCTTTTAACTCTTCTATAATCCTACCTACCCGCATAACAGCTAAATCACAAACACTCATTGATAATACCTTCATGAACTTCCACTCTACTGATCATTTCTCTGGTAACTTAACAATTTCTATTTCAGATCACATGGCACAATTTGTATGTGTTCCTGGCACAGCCAGCCAACCTAACAAAGTTAAAATTTCAAGACAAAGTTTTAAAAACTTTGATACCAACAAATTTATTCTGGACATCTCTAAAATCAACTGGGATATCTTGATTAAAAAAGACGATGTTGTGAATCAATCTGTCAATCACTTCTTAAGGATATTTGAAAAAATTTTAAACCATTATGCCCTCTTTCAAACATTATCCAAGAATCAAATACTACTCAAATCTAAACCCTGGATCTCTAAAGGAATACTTAAATCTATATCTGTAAAAAATAGTATCTACAAAAAAATTGCAAGATGTAAAAATATTAATAATAAAAACGAACTCTTTAAAAAATTTAAATATTATAGGAATAAAATTAGCAACTTACTAAAAAGTAGCAAAAAATCCTTGTACATAAACTATTTCAATAACAACCTGAACAACATTAAAAATACATGGAAAGGCATTAAAAAAGTTATTAACATTAAATCATCATCCCACAATGCACCTTTTCAACTAAATTTGAACGAAAATATTATCACAGACCATACTACTGTCTCTAATATATTTAACAACTATTTTATCTCTGCGAATAAAAAATACACAGGGAAATCAGACCAATAAAACGCAAATTTAGAGACCTTCTTAATATGACAAATACTAATTCCCTCTTTAATAATCCTGTGAGTGAAGATGAGGTGTCTAATCTTATCAATAATACTTTAAAAAATAACACAAGCTATGGTCCTAACAGCCTACCCTTATTTTTTCTAAAACTTACATTTCACATTATCTCAAAGCCACTTTGCACTATTATTAATAACTCATTTAAAAGTGGCACATTTCCCGATTTATTCAAAGTAGCTAGAGTTGTTTCAATCCTCAAAAAAGACTCTCATCTTGATTACACTAATTATCGACCCATTACCCTTCTTTCCAATTTGAGCAAACTTTTTGAAAAGGCATAACAGGCTGTACAAGTTTCTAGAAAAATGTAAAAGCCTGTTTCGATTTTCGATACCAACATCAGTATGGATTCCGAAGCAAACATTCCACAACCCTTGCACTCATTGAAATTACTGAGAGGATTCAAAAAGCACTGGATAACAAGCACTTTGCATGTGGAGTGTTTGTAGATTTAAAAAAAGCTTTTGACACTGTTGATCACTAAATACTTCTAACAAAATTGACAAATCGCTAAAAAAAAATCAACAAATATATTAATCATGATCTCTCAAATCTTGTTCAATGGCTTCGATCTAATAAACTTTCTCTTAACTGTAATAAAACTGAACTCATCATCTTTAAATCCAGTCTGACACCTATTAAAAAGCACTTAAATTTTGGGCTAAGCGAACAGAAAAACTATCCTGTGGAATCTATCAAATATCTTGGTATTAAAATTGATTCCAATCTTTCCTTTAAAGACCATCTAAATGAATTGGCAATAAAACTCAGGAGATCTAATGGAATGTTGGCCAAAGTCCGCCATTATGTAAATTTAGAAGCTTTGCTTAAAATATACCATGCTATTTTTGGGTCTCGCCTAAGATATGCATGTCAAATATGGGGACAATTCCAGAAACACAATTTCTCTAGGCTATCCCATCTCCAAAATAAAGCCTTAAAAGTAATATATTTTCAATCTAATAACTTTAGATCTAGTGTGCTGTACTGTACTTCCAATATACTAAAATTAAGTGACCTTGTTATATTCCTTAACTATCAATTTGTCTGGAATTACCATCACCATAACCTTCCAGTATCGTTCAACCATTTTTATAATAAATGTTTAAACTGTCGATATCCTATTCGTTCATTTAATAATTTAAACCTACCTGTTCCAAAACACCATTCTATCAAGTATGGAAATAAATCCATTAAATACCAAAGTATAAGCGCATGGAACAATTTCCCCCCTGATTTAAAATCTCTAAACTCAATCTAAATGTCTATATTGATATTTTGCATTAGGTATTTGCTTTATATTAGTACTCGTACTATTGTAAATACCATTGAAATGTTAAACAACCTGTTTCAGAATATATTTGATTTGATTTGATTTGATTTGATATCTCTATCCTGACATAAGCGCAAAAAGTTTCTCCACTGTTTTGATGTTTATTGCAATTTTAGACTTTTTAAAAAGTCTCTCCCTTTTAATTCTTATAGCATATTATATCTTTTATTTCTTATAGCATATTATATCTTTTATTTCTTATAGCATATTATATCTTTATATATTAACAATAGAACTTTAAAATGTTTAAATTTGTATTTTAGAAAATTGGAAAAGATTTTAAATAATTAATACGGAAGCGGCATGGTTTAAACCCTCACGTTGTACTTCGGCCACTAAGACACACTAAACTGCCAATTTTTACCACTATTTAAAAAACAAGACGGAATGCAATGAAAAACTTTATAAAACGGCAAACAAAATGCTTCAAATCAAAGTTAAGGAGATTTTGCCGTAATGCAATTTTTATATAAAAGTAAAACTTTATAAAAATAAAAATATCTATTGAATTTCAAAAGTGTTTTATTTTTTATTTTAGTTGTAGTTTAAAGTCGAAAACAAAATTTTAAAAAAAAGGGGAAAAGCAAGGATCTGAACCACAGCGATCCACTTTAGAATGCTGCAACCTAACCATTTCCGCCACAAAGGCGTTTTGTTCGATGAAAGTTTTAATAGTATTTAAAAAACATAAGGCTTTATAAAACGGTAAATAAATGCTATGAATCAAAAATAAGATGTTGCCGCAATTCAACTTGATATATGTTTTACATTATATAATACATATAATACATTTTACATTATAACACTGACGATGTTGGTCTGGAAAATGTGCAACGTGGACTTATCTAATTTGTATTTTTAATTTGTTTTATTAATATATATATATATATATATATATATATATATATATATATATATATATATATATATATATATATATATATATATATATATATATATATATATATATATATATATATATGTTTGTGTGTGTGTGTGTGTGTGTATAACGTGATTTATATTTATTTTACACATATACGTTTATAAATAATAATGTAGAGTAAAAAGTGGGTAGAATGAAATATAGGATAAAATAAAAAAGTCATGGCAATGTTTATTCTTTGCTCCTTCTATTAAATAAACAATATGAAAATACTTTTGATCATGTTGAGGAAATCTTTTTCTGAATAAAATTATTTAAAATTTTAATAAAATACCTTAATTCGCCAAAGTTCGGTCACTTAAGCTTTGGACATTTATTTATCACGCATAAATAAAAAATTTTCAAATTTTTGTCCTGAAATATATAGAGAATTATATTGATAACTGGTATTGCCAAAAAAAAAATGAAAAATAAAAACTAATACTCAATTTTTAATTTAAATTAAAAACATCTACTTTGACCGAACTTTCAGTACCATCTCATAAGTTCGGCCGCTATATAAATACTAGAGTTGCTCAGTTTTGCAAAAGTTGAGTTTTCGATTAAAAAAAACACCTTTCGAAACTCTTTTTTTGTTTTGGTAAGTTTGAAACGATTTCTAATTACTTAATTTTGAACCGAAAAATTCTATAATTTGCATTCTATTTTCCTTCTATTAAATAAACAATATGAAAATACTTTTGATCATGTTGAGGAAATCTTTTTCTGAATAAAATTATTTAAAATTTTAATAAAATACCTTAATTCGCCAAAGTTCGGTCACTTAAGCTTTGGACATTTATTTATCACGCATAAATAAAAAATTTTCAAATTTTTGTCCTGAAATATATAGAGAATTATATTGATAACTGGTATTGCCAAAAAAAAAAATGAAAAATAAAAACTAATACTCAATTTTTAATTTAAATTAAAAATATCTACTTTGACCGAACTTTCAATACCATCTCATAAGTTCGGCCGCTATATAAATACTAGGGTTGCTCAGTTTTGCAAAAGTTGAGTTTTCGATTAAAAAAAACACCTTTCGAAACTCTTTTTTTGTTTTGGTAAGTTTGAAACGATTTCTAATTACTTAATTTTGAACCGAAAAATTCTATAATTTGCATCGAAATATTCTGATATTATCGAAATCATAAAAACGGTATCAAAATAACTTTTTACTTTTGAAATTCTTAAAATCACTTTAAAATATTTATTTTATTACATTAATTCTAAATGCTGCATCTAAATGAATATTTATAATAACAAAAATTAAAACTCGGACAAATTTGCAAAACGAATAGATCGCCTTGTTTTAAGGGCCTGTTAAATATATATATATAAAACATTCTGCATGGGAATGAAAAACAACATTAACTTAGTGTAATGCTGTTAGTTTTCCAGATGTATTCGACTTTTAGATTAGATTAAAGACTTTTAGATTAAATTAAATTAAAATTTATTAGAGCAGTGATACATGTTCTTAAGGACACGCAGGTCCATAAAATATCAAGGACTTTGACAACGTACAATCACATCCTAGATAATTTAAAATATATATTACAATTATATATAAGACGATACTTATAAAACAAAAACCAGTTAGCTGGAACAGTATTTTTCAAAGTCGATAGAGTTAATTTTAATTTTGAAGTTCTTTATGTTTTTGACGTTCATGACTTCAGACGGCAAGTTATTCCAAATATTGACAACCTTGAGTGAGAAAGAGTATTTACGGACATCGAGTTTACATTTTAGTTTGCGTAATTTGAAATTATGTTTTCGAGTGTAAATATAGTTGTTAAATAAAAAGAAACTTGACATATTTAGGCAAACTAAATTGTTCAGAATTTTGTAACATGTAATTATGTCTTGCTTAAGGCGACGAATTTCTAGTAGTTCCAACCAAGAATTCTTAAGTCTATTTGAATATGAAAAGTTATTTAGGTTAGCAATTTTCTCGGTAAAACGTCTTTGTAATCTTTCCATTTTATTGTTCATTTCAGTGGGATTTGGCGACCAAACCGGAGAGCAATATTCTAAGATCGGTCTTATATAAGTAGTGTAGGCTTTAACGATAACACGTGGATCACGACTTTTAAAACACTTAAGGATTAGATATCCTTGAATGTTTGATGCGCAGACGATATTTGAAATATGATTATTGTAATTTAAGTAGGAATCCAAGGTCACACCAATATCTTTTGGGTTTATAGACCAGGTTAAATTATGATCTCCTAATTGATAGTTATAATTTATATCTTTACAAAATGAAGTAGGTGCTATTCTATGAGTAAAGCACTTATTATTAGCTACTTTTAACTGCTCTTTTTTTGACCAGTGATAAACTTCATAAATTGTTACAGCAAGATCGTGACTGTAATCGGCATCCTTAAATGAACTATATACTTTGATATCGTCAGCATATAACATAAGAGAGCAATTAAGATCTTTTACTATAGAGGGTAGATCATTAATATATAACAAGAATAACGTTGGACCCAAAACGCTACCCTGTGGAACTCCACTTAGGATGCTGGTCGGATTGGATAGTGAATTTCCAACCAGAACCCTTTGATATCTATTAGAAAGAAATGCTGATATCCAATGAAGGAGATTATCTATTATGCCGTACATTGCAAGTCTCTTCAAAAGTTTTCGATGAGGTATAGAGTCAAATGCTTTTTGAAAATCAATATACTCCACGTCGGTAATTAAATTGCTGTCTAAAGCTTTATTTCAGTCATTAGTTGGCTCTTGAAGATTTGTGCACGTAGATCTTTTGGATAAAAACCGTGTTTATTAGGTGTTGTTAGATTATTTATATTAAGATAATCAGCAATAATTGAACTAACAATACTTTCCATGACATAACAGCTAGTACATGTGAGGGAGATTGGTCTATAATTGTTAGCATCTGTAGATGATACTTTTTTAAAAATAGGGAAAACTGAAGCTTGAAGCCACTGTTTTAGTAACGAGCTTGACGTAAAACCTGATTGAAATATATATGAAAGCGGAATAAATATTAAAGGTGCTAACTGTTTTAAAAGTATATTTGGTATACCGTCAGGTCCAAATGATGTTCTAGGTTTTAGATTTTTTAGTTTTTGATAAACTATGTTAGCTGAAAAATCTACGAAATCCATCGTAATATGTTCACTAACAAAAGTATTTATTTTAGGCAAATTTCCGTCATCTACAGTAAAAACACTTCCAAAGTGTATGTTAAACACTTCCGCGATTTCAACATTATTAGTAGCAAAGTTGCTATTTGTTTTTAGAGGATATATTTTTTTGGGGTTGTTTAGATTTTTATTTACGAAAATAAAAAACTTACTTAAATTATTTTCTTTGACCAGTTTTAGTTCCACATTTTTGTGGTGTGTGGATATGGCTTTTTTACATTTTGATGCATATTGGATAAATGCCTTTTTGTGCAAGATGGTCTTAGTGATTGACCATCTTTTCCATAAATATGATTTGCGAATTAGTATTTTATAAATATACTTTGGATAAGAATGACTTTTTTTCTTATGGTATATTGTTCTGATAGGAACAAAACAAGTAATACCTTTACGAAGATGATCAAAAAAGATTTTCCAATACTTTCCAGTTGTAAAAACAAAAGAAAAATCGAAGTTCTAACTTATTTTTGATAAATAAGAAATAAAACCAATTACATCTGTATTGTTGAAATCGTAAAAGACTCAGAGTTTGTTTCGGGCTGATAATAATCAAAGGTGTTTATATGAAAAAGGACTGAGTTATGGTCGCTTGTATTCAATGGACACTTAACAGAAATATTACTTAAAAGGGAAATGATATTTGAAAGAACAAGATCAAGAATATTATTTTTTCGAGTGTGCTACAGTACATATTGGTGCATACCAAGATTATTTACCAAAAGATTATGACATTTCTCAATTGGCGAAACGAAGTTAGCCCAATCAATTTTTGGTAAGTTGAAATCTCCAACAATGACAAGTTGAGGAACAGATTTACAAACAGAGGTTTCTAATTATCGAAATCATTAATTCAAAATATAGTCATCAAGAAAATAAGACGGTGGACGGTTACAAGTAATTGAGCGTAGTTTACTAGACCCAAAAAATAAATCAACACAAATGATGTCAATATCTATGTCAGTTTGAGTAATACTTACTATGGCAGATTTAATGTCGTTTCTGCAGTATATAGCTACACCACCGCTAATTCGTACCCGGTCTTCACGATAAATGGAATAATTTTTTGGACTGACCATGGAGTTCGGGAGTTTATCTTAGATACGCTAAATTTAGGAGCGATTTTTATATCTAGAAAAGTTGACAGAACGCAAACGAGGTAAAAAGATTTCTCACCTTGCATGAGCCGGATGCATGTTAATAGCGAAACTATATAATAAATATGTAATTATTGTGTTAACTGTAAAATTGTATAATTAATATATAATTATTTTCTTATTGTTGTGCTAAGAGTAGACGATTTTTTATCTGGCTTTTTCCTGTAACGTAAATTTTTTGCTAATACATTTTTCTTTCTACCCGAACAAATATGTTGCTGTGGCCTTTCTTTATTTTAGACACAAACACATTAAAATATTGCATAGTTTTTGCTACTTTTATTTATAGCTTAATTGTTCCTTAAAATTTTAGTTTAGAATTAAATCAAATTTTTACATTTGCAATATGATAAAAAATAAGATATTTATAAAGTATGAAATTAATTTAATCCTATCTTTCCCAATGTTGCCATTTGGCAACACAAACTTTAAATTCAAAAATCAAATCATGTTTTATCTTTTCTTTTAATTTTAAGTAATACTTAAGTTTTGCTACTTCCTATTAGATGGTAATATGTGCAATTTAAAAATGAACGCAGCAATTTTGCAATTGTTTTTTAAAAATATTGAATGTCATTGTAATTTTTTTTTTTTTTAATTTCAGAAATTGGGAAAAAAAGAGTTAACTTTTTTCTTTGTTTATACATTTTTATCAAATTTTTTCTATTATAGTATACCTTTTATTGAAAATGTTTAAAAATTTTTCTGTATACTTTTCAAACTAATTTTTTTTGGCTAGCGTTTTGGCATTGTGATACAACTACAGGGTGTATACTTAATTTCTGACCCCCCCACATGTTACTGATCTGGTTGTTGTTGAGCAAAATAAAACTGTTGATGGACAATATTACCGTGATATTATTCTACCTGTGTACAAACGTGCAGCTGATGATAAGACCATCTTTCCTGTGAGAAATAAAGTTATTCTGATGCAAGATGGAGCAACTTGCCACACGGCAAGAGCAACAATGAATAGAAAGCCTGCCAAGGAGAATTACCCAATGCATAGAGAGAAATGGACAAAATACTGATTACTGACTATTAACATATATTCTTTGTCTAATTAAATTGATATGACAGTAATAAAATGGTATGTGTAGAAATACCGTATTCTTAAACCGAGATATAGGGGGTCAGAAATTAAGTATACACCCTGTACAGCTGTATTCTATTTATGCTAACTTTGTGCACCGTGTACACCCTGTACTCTGTTTATGCTAACTTTCATAACGTGTTTTTTTTTGTTTTAACGTGTTTTGATTGTGCGGCTAAAAGGTTTCAAGACAGTACGCGATCAAAGATACATAAGTATAAAAATATTCGTTTTATTGTTTATTTTTAAATTTTATTCAGTGGAAATGTCACGATCACGACTATATGGTTACACCTATTGTTTTATGTAAATATAAATATATATATATATATATATATATATATATATATATATATATATATATATATATATATATATATATATATATATATATATATATATATATATATATATCAACTACTAAACATATTTTAGAATATAAAAATGGTTTTTTTTTAAACAAAAAACTGTAAGATGAAACGAGCAAATTTTAAGACGGCATTTTTTTTTTACTGATAACGCTGTGTGCCAGATTTCTATTTAATAAAAATTTGTTAATAACAAATTGAGTTTTTATACTTAAAAGAAAAGTTAGAAATTAAAATGAAACAAGTTTTCAACAATATCGCTAATGTAAGCGTTCGGCGTATTTTGTGAAAAGAAAACTGGAAACAAGTTAAATATATATGGAAAGTTAAATATATATGGAAAAAAATGTGGGGAATTTTTTGCAATAAAAAACTTATTTTTACTGGGAGCGCATTAAAAATAAGTTTTTTTTCTTTAATATTGCACCTTCTATATTGCAAATGAAATTGAGAAGTTTTCTTACTATTTATTATGTAAAACAACGCGCTAATAGACTATTATCGTAATAACGAAATAAAATGTATAAAGCGGAGTTAAAACGGTGATACTAAAAATTCTTACAAAATAAAACTAAAACTCATATAAAACTTTTATGAAACCCACAAAAAAAACAAAAAAAACTCTAATTTCCCAAATTGCTGACGTGTGATAAATATCTTGGATATTCCTATTTTAGAAAAAGAACATATCTAAAAAAAAGTCCCAATTTACCGACTAATTTATTGAATGGGGGTGTGTCACCGTCCTACCCTCCTCCCACACACACTCTTCACGCCGGCCCTAATACATCTAGCCATCAATATTCATTTGTATTTAAAAGGAGTAGGAGATTTTGAGGTTTGTCCTCATTTTTATTAGGACAAAACAATTCTCATTTGTAACGCCCTCAATTTGAGGGGTCTGCAAATTTTATATGGTCAAACTTTTTGAACGCCGAGAGATAATTCTATGAAACTTAAAATTATTAATAAATATAAATCTAGTTGAGAATAGTACAAAAAATACTTTATCAACTTGGTGCCTCTCACGTTTGGGGTCGGTGGGTGGGGTGAGGGAGGTAATGGAATTAAAGGGCTTTTTCGTTCCCAGCCATCAATAGTTGCAATGACTGATGGCTGGGAACGATAAAACCCTTTAACTCTATTATTAAGCCCGCCCAATCCACCGACCCCAAACGTGAGAGGCACCAAGTTGATAAAGTATTTTTGGAACCAAAAAACTGCAATTTTTTGCAAAGTATTATTATTTGACATAAGTATAAGCATACAAATGTTTAACTCCATGACTGAAAGTTTGCTATCTCAAACACCAAAAAATCCTAGATCCGTCACTGATTGCAATGATAAAGTTTTTCCGGTGATGAAAAAGATTTTAAAGACTAAATAATTTAACAATCGCAGGATTACACCAACAGTAACAAACCATATGAAAAAACAACGATAATAAGATGTACTAAAGTTAAAAAATAAAAATTATTCATATTAGTAACATCTCAATAACTTTTTTATGACTTACTTTGGCAAATAATTTCCATTTATCAGTAACTTGTTTATGTTAATTACTTATGTTAATTACTTTTATTTGTAAAAATAAATTACTTCTAAAACCAACTTTATATAATTAAATTTTAGATGCAATGTAATTATTATTATCATCATTATTATTATCTTTTTTTTATTTATTTAATTTTAATTGTAAATATATTTAATATTTTACATTTAAAAATGACTTTTTTACTTAAAAGTAAAAGTTCAATCCCTTATTTAACCTGAGCTCATGATATTGTTAAACCGAGTGTATTAGCTGTTGTAGGTTTTTAAACCTACAACTATTTTTAGGATTAAAATAAATTTTAAGGATAAAGAAAAAAACAGAATTCTAAAAGTTTGTTGGATTTGAGACAATTCCCTGCATGTACTCCGTAACAGTCAAACGTTGCGTGTACTTTTAACTTTGTACGCGTCCGCGCAACTAAAAGTTTTTGTAACTAATTTAACTTTTCGAAACTCATTTTTTTTTTCGAAATTTATTTAACTTTTCAAAATTCAATTTTAATTTCGAAATTAATTTAGTATATTTTTTGTTTTCGAAATTGAAACAAGTTTTCAAAATTAAATTTAATTTTTTGAAACTATTTTAGCTAGTCGATAGTTTTCAAAAGTTTTAATCAAAATTCGAAAAAAAAAATTTTTATCGATAACGTTTTAATCCAAAATTTTCGAAAGTTGCGTTTTCGAAAATTAACCCACATAAATACTAATGACATACCACAAACTTAACGCCACAAATAATGAAAACTAACTTTTAAATGTTGTTTTATTGTAAAATTATTATGTAAATTGTAGTTTTCTCGCATAAATGTAACATAAAGTCAAGGTATTTTCTTTTCTTTATTTAATGAGATCCTGTCTCTTACAAAATTATAATCACAATTTATACTAAATCATGTACCTCAAATATTACCATTACAATTCACATAAACATATTTACAATTTCACATTAACCATATAAACACATTAGCAATTACATACAAAACCGTACAAACATATTAACAACAATTATCAAATATAAACGCACTTCAACTACAAACCCTCTTGACGTCACGGAACACTGTAACATTTAACTCAATATAATTACATTCCTCCTTGACCCTTAAGGGTCATATAAACAGTAATCAATAAATTTTTTTGGCATGCATTGCTCTCCAGCATTTCTTAGCAAAAGCATGTCTATTTCCCGCAGACTATCCTCAAGCTCGATGTCCACTTCGTTCTTGTCAGCAATTCCTTCAACTTGGTCCTCATTGTTTTCAACAACTTCTTTGCATTTATTGCCCATATCTCTTTCCGCGTCCGGAATGAAGTATAAGAGCTGAATTTCACATAGAGGTCTAATATGTTTCACATGACGTGGAACCCCATTCGATTCAACAACTTGTTCCGACCCGTCTTTACTTACTGTTACTGGCTTCCTTTTCCACTCAAACATAACACTTTGCATTGGGTGGTTTCAATCAAATTTTATCATCTGCTCCAAATATTTTGTTTGTGCCATTTTTTGCTAGAATACTTCTTTTCTTTAATCCTTTGATATCAAATACAGTCGTACAACATTTTTGTTAACAGCAACATTGTACCAATATACTACTTCCGGTATTGATATCTTAGATTGCTCTGCTATTCTTTTACTGTACGATGGTTTCTTTCCGTAACTCCGTTTCCCTTAGGGTAATAAGCGGCCTGAAACGTGATACGCACTCCCCAACTTTAAAGGAAACTCCTCATTTCTTCAGTCTTCAACGTTGCGTCATTATCTGTTAATAATTTGGATGGCGCTCCACGTTCACAAAGATAAAGACGGAGAATTTGAACTATGGCAACACTTCCGTATGAATTTGACAGTTGTCGGTATAAAACGTATCTTGAAGGTCCAATTTGATTATTCGATTAATTGAATAATCTAATCGAACCTTCAAGATACGTAAATTAATCAATTAGGCTCAGAAATTTTTCAGTTCCATATTGCGTAAAATACATGGCCAATTTTTCCCAATGTTCTTTAACATTCAATGTACCTTTCAACCACTGTACAGGTGCTGGATCTATTGACTGACACGGCTCGCAATTTTTTAATACTATTTGAACTTTGTTTATAGTTGCATTTGGAAGTACTTCACGAATAAAGTTCAATGTTCTACTCACTCCGAAATGTCCAGTTTTCTTGTGTATACTCAAGATGGATTCAGACTCCGCAACTACTACTCCAATACAATTTTATAGAAGGTCAACTTATTTAATAATATCAGAAATAAAGTGGAATACTGTTGCAGAGTCTGTAAAAACTGTCATTTTTTCCAGTTTTCACGTCAAAGTCAAATTTATTCCTTGTAGGACTGCGTCACACTCTGCCATGTTTATATGAACGTCCGGCTTTTCTTTTCGCAGCCATGTTGCATCTTCCACAATCGTATTACCAATTTGAAATTTTGCACCCATAGCTAAATAACTTGCATCAGCCTACACCTTTCCCTTATTGCCACCCACAGCCCAATCCCCACAAGCTGGCTCGCAACTTTCAACCTCATTATAAACTTCTCGAAGAACACATTTCACATTTTTATCACAAATTTTATCGTCTTAACCTTTTGTCAAACTGACAACTCTTCGTTTCAATAGACTACAAACAACTCGTAACTCGATTCCCTCTTGACCTTTAAGTTTTTTACCAGCATTGCGTTCACATAATCCCAACACACAGACCTCATTATCATCAATACGTTCACCCTCTTTGCTCTCCAAACCATACATTTTTAAATGTCTCTTGACATAATTGAAACTCACCACGTTCTTATTGATAAATATGTCATCCACGTAGGTGGACATTCTTTTCTTAACAAACTTGTCTTAATCAACGAAGGCCTTCACATCGGATTTCATGGTTATCGGCGCAGCATTCAAACCAAAACCAAGTTGTGTTAAACAATATCTCTTGTTGTGAAATACCACCGCTTGGAACTGCCAAAGATATTCCTCAGTTTTCAGCTGGAGATAAACCTTGCGTAATTCCATAATTGCATGTTTGTTTACCATCTCTTGTATACGCCTAGATGAAGTTGTTAGCTTCTCTCCAATCCAAAACAGGCCGGACTTTATTATCTTTATTTCTCTAAATAACAGCTATTAAAGGAATTTGTTCTTTGGGCGGCCTCATTAAGTTTTCGTTATACTTAAATAACCATTTCTGCTTGATCCAATCCTGAAGTTCATTTTCTTATTCCGTTTCAGTATGTATTAGTATCGCGTACTGAGCAACTTTGTTAAACAGTTGATCGGATCTATCTCCTTCTCTCCATTTCCGTTTGACTTTCCATTCCATACCATCAAAAACAGCTTCATGATCTTTCTTTTTAATTTCAATTTTGTTTACTTTATCTTTGTTTAAAACTACCAGCCCTAATAGCTGGACCCAAACTTTGATGTTCCTGATAAGGAAATGAAAACTCCTCTCAATAATTTAATTGAATTCATACCAAGCATCATACCAACTCCGAAAGGTCGAAGTTGGTATGATGATGAATATTTGAGGTACATGATTTAATATAAATTGTGATTATAATTTTGTAAGATACAGGATCTCATTAATCCACCAAAATAATTCGTCACGTATTTTAATATTATCAACCTCAACATTCGCAGTCGAGGATCTAATACATTGATAAACTTTACCTTCAAAAGTTACCACCTTTGGAGAATTTAAACTTTTATTCTAAGTTTTGAACAGAAAATTGTGATTCAGAATTGTCTTTGAGCATCCCGTATCCATCATAGTTGTTGCTACCATGCCATTAACTTTTAAACAAATAATACATAACGCGCTAATTCCATTTTTGTTTAAAAGCAAGGTTGCACAGATCCTTCGCTCCTGCACTCGTTTCCCAGCATCTTCAAGCATCTTGAAGCCATATTTCTTTTGTCACCACATTTAACGCATCGAAAGATCTTCTTCTGAGACAAGTTCTTTGCAAAAGAACTTGTCTCAGAAGAAGATCTTTCGATGCGTTAAATAGCTAACTTTCGTTAGCTAGTATTACTGTCACCTATCTTCACGTGATTCAAAACAGCTCTTACTTTGGGTAACATAATCTCAATCGGTCTTTTGTTTCTCGAAATTGTGATGATAAAGACTCGGGCAATCCTACAACAAATGCCAAACGTACTGTCTCTTCAGAAAATTTCGTAAGATACGCCAATCGTTTCAAATCAGCCAAAAACACATTAACTCTCTCTCTCCATTGTGTAACTTCCGTTTTGTGAAAAGCTCATATGTACTGTAAACATTCAATAAGAACGCTGCTAGCAGCACTTGCTCAACTTTCATTACATCTTACTTATCTTCAATGGTTAAAGCGTCAGAAACCGAATACTCAGTTTTTGTAAAAAGAATTGGAAAAAGTAGCTCCAGCTTTTTGTTCTGCATTTCACTTATTACTTTGATTTTTTGCATCCACACCGCAGCATCTGAAGTTCCATTATATGTTTCAAACATATCGAATAATTTCATACATGAATTCATTGCCTGGTTGGCTTGTAGTTTTCTCGCAGAAATATAACATTAGGTCAAGATGTTTTCTTTTCTTTAGTCAATGAGAACCTGTCTCTTACAAAATTATAACCACAAATTATACTAAATCATATACCTTAAATATTATCATTACAACCCAGATAAACATATTTACAATTTCACTTTAACCATATAAACATATTAACAATTACATACAAAATCGTACAAACATATAAACAACAATTATCAAATATAAACGCACTTTAATTACAAACCTCTTGATGTCACGGAACACTGTAAGATTTTAATTAATATAATTACATAAATTCAGGTAATAACACTAACTAAGGAGGGCCTCGCATCCATAATTGTCGTTGAGCAGTAATTTTATCTCCAAAAAAATGTCACAAGTTTAATATATTTTAGTACTCAAAGAACCGTCAGTTACTTTTTAAATTTTTAATGTTAGATAAAATATGATCAAGGCTACATTTTTACTACACAAAAATATTGCAATTGCGAATAATGCAACCTGTTATATGCTGTATTTGACAATATGCAATCATCAAAACTTTTATGTTACCCTAACAAGATAGCTTTTACTAATTAAACCGCAAAATTTATGTAACCATTGAGCAAAAAGAATTTTCAAAATGATACTTTATGTATGGTAGAAATATGTGACCCGGTATCTCTTTATTATAAACTAAGTTTTAATGGCCCCACTAGCTATAGTGGGGCCATATACAATCAGAAAATGTATGTTGATAGTCTCAACTTGAAATAAAAAATCATTTTTTTTAACTTTAAATTACAACTAATTCCAAATAGCAGTTAGAGAAACTCTAATTTTTATATGGAGAAAAATTTGTCTACTTCATATTGTCGACCTCTTAAATTTAAATTTGAAAAAGAAGCAACGGATTTATTTGTCATTGAAGAAACCAATTTGAAAAATAAGATGTCTAATTTTGTTGAAACGTGTTGAGTCATCTAATGGAAAGTCCATTTCAGTCAGACATTCTATTCATTTTACATTAATAGATCGCAAAGTCCATAGTATGTTATATAAAGTAACAATTTTCAGTCAATGCTGTGGATGTTCATTAAAAGATTTGATTAAGAATAAAAGGAAGAGCCAATTATAAGAAGCTTAAAAAAATCCATTGCAAACAAAAACATGCAAGTAGAATTATATTAGGTATAAACAGAAATATTAATGCTGAATCTCTTTTAATGGAACTTAATGCACTCAACGTTTATAAACATGACACATACCAAAATGCTTCTAATGTCAAAACATGATTTATCTCCTAATATATTTCACTCATGTTTCACCGAAATTACTCCTAAATACCCCACAAGGTTTTTAACTAATAATTTTTTTGTTCCAAGATCTTAATTAAAACTCAGTTTATTTCAAATTCAATACCGTGGACTGTGGATTTATACGGAAAAGTTTTTTGAAAAATATTATTAAAAATAAAACTCTTCTAAACTTCTTCCTTAGACAATTCAAAAGAGAATCTAAACGATTTCTATTAGAAAAAAACTTTGTTTTTTTAAATTTTTTTAAAATAAGTACCTAAAATAATTAAACTAAAAAAAGTCATTATTACTCACTTATTTTTGTCTTGATTTGTTTCTTATTTTCTTCTTATAAAAAAGAAAAATAAATAACTAAAAGAAAAAATATCTTATTATACGATTTACTACTTGTAATATATTGTGTTTTACTTTATAATCTTCAACCTGCAGACTTTTAACTTTTCATTTTTAACTTGATACAATAAATGAAGACGACAATGTAAACGGGGCTCGGCGATAAGACAATATATATCTTCTTCTTGCTCCGGCCATTTATGATATATGTATGATCTTTCTTATTGTAAATTTTATTAAAAGGCAAATAAATAAATTAATTCGGTGATGGGGAAATTATCAAGGAATCTCTTGAAACTGCGTTCAAAAAGTGTTTTGAACACAACTTCAGTTTGAGCAGCCGTAGCGCATTGGTTAGTGCGCTTGAATCAGGAGCAAGAGTTGCGTGGTTCAACGCCACCTCTGAGGCATATTTTATAACACTGGTAAGAAAAGAGGCATGAACTTCCTTTCAAATGTTTTTAAGCAGTGCTCTGTGATAAGACCGTAAGGACTTCTTGGAGTACCTAAAATAAAAAAAACAAAAACATTTTCCCTGTAAAATTTAAAGTTTTAAATAATGTCTCACCCTCAAAACAAACATCTTTGTCTTTGGCTGAAAAATAAATGCATTTCATTACTATTCAATAGTTATTGATGAATCAACTAATATAATTTGTTGGCTATTCTTTTCAGTTGTATTGATAAAGATTTTTTTTTTGAAGAGCAATTCGACATTTATCATATACAAGACAGAACAGTAGGAAAAAACCATTTGCTGGTCATTAAGAAAGTATCAAAAAAATTCAACTTGACATCAGATTTACTACAATATATGGTGACATCTCAAAGATAGGAAGAAATATTGGTGTTGTTTCGAGGCTGGAAAACAAAAGTGCAGGAAACAAATTGTCATTAATTAGGCTGAATTGTAATATTCATCTGCATAACTTAACAGCGATAGCTATGAATGTGGAAAATGTCTTTAGTAGTTACAAAAATAAGCAGCAATAAGTCAAGGTCTTTACACAGTAGGTAACTTGAGGCATTTTTTTTTAATAAAAATGACTCTGAATGTTTTGCTTTCTCATACTTAGATGAGATGGCTTTTTATAGGTAATATGATGAAAAGAACTTTTGATTTGATAGAGAAGATTAAAGATTTTTTTCATAAGTATAAACAAAGGTTATCTAACAGAGCTAGAATAAAGAAGTTCATTAAAAAATTAGCATTTCTTGTAGACCTGTCTCAGGTTACTTGACTCAATATTACATACTTAACAAAGAACTCCCAAGAAATAATCATTTAAAATTATACAACCTTGTTCTAACTTTTCTGTTGAAACGAACTTAGTGGGAGCAACAGTTAAGGACTGGAAATTTCAGTCATTTTTTTATTATCGGTGAGTTGAATCCTAAAAACTCTGCAGAGTTTGTTATTTGTATTGCTGAATTAAAAACAAGATTTTCAAAAAAGTTTGCAGATGTTAGAAAACATACTGAAAATCAAATAGTTGACAGTGCTATTCTCTGTTGAAATTAAAACAGTACCAGAAAATTCCAAAGGGATTTAATAGATGTTCGATGTAGTGATGTTTTGAGAGAAGCGAATAATCAACAAAACTTGATGGTATTATACAAAAAATCTGACCAAAATACATATAACAACTTAGTTGACAATGCAAAAATGATCGGTGTCTTGTTTGATAGCATATATTTATCATTTTGGCATTGTCAACTAAGTTGTTATATTTATTTTGGTAAACAATTACAAGTGATAGTTTATAGTTAATCAATAAACAACTATTTACCTTTATTTTACAATACTTTTAATCTCAATTGGCAACAGAGTGGTTGCGATTTGGCAAGTTAGCAATACTAAGTTATTGTAAATTATTAATATTACTTGTACTGTACCCAGAGGCAATTTTACATAAGAGGAAGGGGGAGGGGGAAGAGGGTTCATAGGGAGGGGGGGGGGAGAGGGTGAAAGAAAGAGATTTTCAATCGGGTATTTGACACATTTCAGTGTCAAATGTCAGACCTTTTTTTTTCTTCTTACGCATCAGTCGGTACTATTTAGGGATTCACCCCCTTCATTTTATTCATGGAATCGTCTCTGACTGTATCTATCATATGTGTGCGCGGCATTTCATTACGAGACTACATTTAATAAATTAAATAAAATTAACTTTTTTAAATAAAATATTTTTAAAAACCTCAAGCCCCTTATTAACAGCTAAAATGCCAATTTTGTCTCTCATTAAAAAAGTTGTGGTTACCGCAGAATTCTAAATTCTAGACCGCAGACAACAGTGCGTAACTAGGGGGAGTTCTGCGGAGGTTTCTAGGACCTTTTTTTTCCTTCATTAATGCACGGGTTTTTTTAGGAAAGGACCCCAATAAAAATCTTTAGGGGCAGGGCGAAAGATTGTGTAATTTCGTTACTGGTTAATAAATCTGTTTATAATTTTTAGTTGTAATTTTTTTTAATTACTTTTTATTTAGATTTTTAGGTTTCAGCATTAAGTATATTTCAGTCGGCAGTTATTAGTTTTGGGGACTTTTCTTTTTCTTTTTTAGAAAACATTAGGCTGAATTAAGGATTTGTCCCACTTATTTTATTCCTAGAGTCGCCCTTGGTATTATTAACAATTATAATTAAAAAATAACCACTAAAATAATATTGGCTTTTTTGTCCCAATGTGGCACTCAACTGTAGCAACGATTAAGATATTTTTCTCGCTATATAAAGAAAACAAAACAAAAACTTCATGTGAAATGCCGCAATACTAAAGATGATTATTATTTTAACAGACAATGCAGCAAAAATAAAAAGGAATTTCTACGTATTTATTGAAATATGCACATTTACGTAGATTTACCTTGTAAGTTAACATAATCTGTTTCAAAATGCACAAGTTCTTTTCATTTTTTTCAAACTTCTTAACCTAAATGTAACCTTAATGCTTTAACCATTATTATATTTTAATAAACTATAATGTTAATAAAATTGTTATTTAAATATATATCATATTTAAAGAAAATGTAGATGATGAAAATATACTTATTTAAGTTCTTGCTCTTAGTTGTTTCCAATAAAATAAGTAACATATTATATTATGTTATATATGTAACATAAGGCTTATTCAATAATCTAAATTTGAATTGACTATTAAACATTGCATCAGTTACACACTGCATTAATTTCATAAATTGTTTTTACTTATTCTTTTCACAATAACCACAAGATTTATCAACCACAAGATTTATCTTTTTTTACAAATAAAATCTGATTAAAAAGTCTGTTGACATTGTTACATTGAATTAATAAATCTTTAACAACATTGGTTATATCTATTAATATGTTTGTTTTTACTTTCTGTTAAATATATGTTCTATCTTTATATATGCTCTATCTTTATATATATATATATATATGTTCTATCTTTATGTAATAAATTATTGTTTATATACCCTATACATAATATAATACTCATAATTATACTTAAAATGTAAGTATAATCATGGCATGATAGAATAAAATGATTGTTTGTTATACTCTTGCATAAGTTATTTAATAAAATAGTAACTTAAGTATTTTAGTAACTTAAGTGATGGTTTGTATTATTTTGATATTTCTACAATGCCTATAATTACTCAAATGCGCAAAAATAGTCATATAAAAGTTTCACAGCAGAGGTATAATAAGTCATTGATTATAAAAAAATAATAACAAAACTGTTTAAAGCATAACTTTTTTGTGCAATGAGTATTTGAAAAAAGATAAATGTATATGTTTTTAATGATTTTAAAAATCTTTTGATTTTAACTATTTTTATATTTATAATGTATGTTGTATGATGTTTAAAATTTTATTTTTGTAGTTTCATACCATAATACAAGATAAACATGAATGAAAATATTGAGAATGTATCTAATAATAGCAACACGTTACTTAAAGTTGATGGGCATGGTTTTATAGTTTCACACCGGCTTTATAGTAGAGTTGCTTCATTACCTAATTCTTCACAAATGGGTGCAGTTGGAAAAAGAAGAGAAATGAAATGGTTAGAGATGATTAATTCATGGGACAGATATGTAATGAAACATCCTATGAAAATTAAAAGAAGATGCCAGAAAGGAATCCCACAATCTGTTCGTTCATTAGCATGGCAGTTTTTAAGTGGAGCAAATATTTTAATAGAAAAAAATATTGGTTTATTTGAAAAACTGTCTGGAAATAAAAACTCTAAATGGGTTGATATTATACAAAAGGATATTCCCAGAACATTTCGACACCATTGTATGTTTCACGAAACAGGTAGTCAAGGACAAGATAATTTATTTAAAGTATTGGTAGCATTTAGTGAGTATGATTCATCAATTGGCTACAGTCAGGCTCTTGCACCAATTGCTGCAGTGCTATTGATGCATATGCCACCAAGTGAAACATTTTGGGTACTAGTTGCAATTACAAGATCTTATTTACCAGGCTATTTTGGGGAAAAAATGGAAGCAATGAAATTTGATGGGATGCTTTTTGGTTTATTGCTTGATAATTATTTACCTAAGGTTGGAAAACACATGAAAGATCTCCAGATTGACCCATTAATGTACATTGTTGAGTGGATGGTTTGCATTTTTTCACGTTGCCTACCCTTTCAAACTGTTTTACGAATTTGGGACATGTTTTTTTGTGAAGGAGTCAAAGTGTTGTTTAAAACAGGTCTTTCCATCATGAAAATAGTTCTTTCAACACAAAATGATTTATTTGAAAAGGATGAATTTCAGACAACTAATTTACTTCACAATCTACCTTACGACTTAATGACAGATAAAATTCTTTTAACTGAAATAATTAATATCAAAATTAGTGAACAACAGTTTGAAACAGCTCATGCAAAAATTTGTGCTGCAAATCCTGATTTAAAAATGAACAGGTTCAATGGTTGCATTAAATATAATACGCGGATTGTTTCTTAAGCAAAATATTTAAATATCTATAATTTTTAAAAAACGCAACACATTAGTTGTTCATGCAAAAATTATTGCAAACATGTATAATACATTTTTGTTTAACAAAAAAATAAGTTTAACTTATTTTTTTGTTAAACAAAAATGTATTATACATGTTGTTTGCTGATCATTATAGATCATAGTTAATTTGTTATAATGGCTCTAGTGAGTTTTTATTTTATTTTTATTTTTTTTGTGTATATAAAGTTTGTTTTATTTTTAAAATAATATTTAATACTTTTTAAAGACTTTTATTAAAATTAGGATTTACAACTTTATAACAAAATAGATATGAATAAAATGTTTCTTTGTTTAAATTTTTTACTTTATTTAAAATTTTTAACTATATATATATATATATATATATATATATATATATATATATATATATATATATATATATATATATATATATATATATATATATATATATATATTTAAACATGCTTTTTTTTAAGACAGTATTAGAGTAGCATAAGTAAATTTTAATCTCATTGGTTGTATTAACCACAAAATGTTTAACGATTGGTTGTATAACAAAGTTTTAACTACTAAAAAAAATGTAAAGTTAATTGTCAGTTATTGGTAGTTATAAAGTAAAATGTTTAAAATATGTTAAATATATAATTCTTTCAGTTATAAGTAGAATTTTTGTTTCATAATACTATTTAGCATTTAAGAAATTTTTTTTTAATTTTTTATTATAATTATTTTAACGCATTGTAAACTTATGCATTAGGCGTAATTTTATTAATGTTGATTTATATTATTGAATAAAATATATTCTTGTAATTTAATTTTTTTTTTTAATTTAAACTCGATATTCATAAAATTAAGGTTTAACCTAATATTTATTTAAAAAACCAAAGTTGTTCAAAAGTCTATTTTTTCTAAGCGTGGCTTCTATATTCTAGAGATTATCTTTTTTCCAGATATTTCCAGAATTCCGGATATTTTTTCAACGTTTAGTTTTTCCGGATTTCCAAAAAGTCTTTCATATATCCAAGTTTAAATAAGAAATTTTGCAATATATATTTTGAACTTTTCAAGTCATTACCCATAAAAAAAAAAAAAAAGTTTCATAAAAATTAGGAAAGCTATTAGTGTAAAGTTAAATTAAGACTAATATGTGGGAAATAAATTTCGGATTTTTCCGGTTCTTTTTTTTTTTTAAATGTTCTCCGGATTTTTTAAATATAACCTAGATGATCTTTGTATTCTGTAGTGTGTATCGTACATTATACTAATAATGTCGCTTGTTCTTGTTCGTAGATTCGTTTATGTATAAATTCTTAAGATTGTATTGAAATTTTTTTTAGAAATAGGATACTAAATTTTGTTAGTTTTCAGGAATTATCTTTTTCCGAATATTTCCGGAATTCCGGATATTTTTTAAGTTTTTTGTATTTTCCGGATAATTAAATTGTTTTCAAAAATACAATTTATAAATTTTTTTCTGTTTATTACTGTCATCAAATGAAACAGTAACAAGTATATATAAACAGTAAATTTGTTGTCCATAAATTACGGAACGCTATATTTAGTTAACAAACAAAGCAAAAAAGATTAAAAGATTTCCCTCGCAGAGTAAATCAAAAATTAATAAGCATTTTAATAAATTTTAATAAAAATTCCAGCGCAAAAGAGCGAATGATCTCCTACTTTTAAAATAAAATTAGCGATGCGTGTCAAACTCTTCTCTTTTTAAAAAAAATTGTAAATTTACGCTTTTTAAATAGCTCTTTTAGCTATTAGCAAAGAGATTTCTTTTTTATTGTTTTAAAACTTTTTTTTTAAGTAAATCACTTCGCTTATGGACTGAAACTTTTCTCAGTTTGTTTGTCGGTGGTTCAAAATTTATTGCATCGTTATTTCGTTTTCTGTCCAGTCGTACCATTGCAAGTCTCTTTTCGTATACACTTTTCGAAAGTATCATTTTTTCGCATAATTTCTTATTAATTGGCGACTTTAAAAAGTTTTGACGATGGTATTGAGTTATAGAGTTGCTTTTCTTTGAACGCAAATCAAATTTAACTGTTTGAATTGCCGAAAACGTTTCTACATTAAGACGGGTTGTCTTCTTGTTTATGACATCATTCATGGTACTAGTAAAGAAAAAGAAATAAATAGTCTAAAGAAATTTTTCTTCGTTTTTGACTTACCTGAACTACTATAATATAATTATGTTATAATAATTATTTAATTAAATTAGTAATAATATTATAAATAGTGTTTAATAGTTACTTTTAAATTACAACTTGAAGCTCTCAGATCAAAAAAGTTACCTGAACGATTGTTCTATCATAGGTCCAGTAAATATTGACAAACAAGCTTTAATAACCTTGGTAAGTAAGTTGTATCGGTTCAATACAAAAACCTCGGACCACCATTGATCAAGTCTTTTTCCTTTTACTGCTGGTAAGTCTTTAGCGAGATGAAACGCAACAACTTCCCTGTCAAATAAGTCTGCTTCGTCAATTTTTATAATGTTAGGAAAAAATTCTTTCAGCTTCTGCGTCATTCGACACGCAACTGTACTTCCAACACACGTTGGATCAATAGAGGATAGTAGTTTTAATAACTCGTTCGATAAAGGAATCTTTTTTTGCATATACTTTGCACCATCGAGAAATGCTCTTTTAACATGCGATTCAAACTCTGTTCGGATAGGATCATCAAGTCTATATTATTTAAAAGATTTTCGTTACCTTTCTCGTTAAATTATATTTCAAAAATAACATAAGTTTATTGATTATTTTTTAATATCTTAATAGGCTAATATCAAAAGTCGCGTATATAAAAATCGAATTTAATAATATTATTACTGTTTTGCTTTAGTTAATACAAATTTACTAACCTAAATTTGAGAAGAGCTGTGTTTGTGTTTTTGCCAATGTACCAATCTTTTTGAATTTTGTGAAATTTGAAGTCTGTTACGTCAAGCATTGTTAGTTTTTTACCCGATGCATCCTTAATTAGTTCTAGCTTCATAAAGCAGCCTAAAAAAGATTTAACCACTGATTTTAGCTCATCGTATAAAATGTGAATCTTCGGTTCTTTTTGTTCAAATATTAAAATAAATGACTTGAAAATCGGGAGGATTGCAATATAGAAGTTAGCATGCAGCTCGCATGCATGCAATCTTGACTATTATCAAGTTTTAAAAATTTTTAAAAAGCGTACGCCTCACCACTGCGTTTTTTTAAACCTTGGTTGTGAGAGAAAAATCAGTTTTTAATTTCCGTCATATAGGAGAAATATCGTTAAATTTAAACCCTTTAAATATTAGTAAAATCTATTTCTAGAGAGTAGTGAAACAATGTATAGTTCGATCTACGAATGAGATATTTGGTATGACTTTCAACTTGTAGAAAATTCTATTAATCTTACAGTTACTGTAATACCGTGGTGTATTATTATGGTCGTTCGGTACAACTTGTTTTCGTAAAGGGTGATTAAATCTTATACAAAAACTTAAACTACTGACTAAGATTAATTATTTTGTTAGTAATAAGTTATTAAATACAAATAAGAGTTATATATTATGATTTTATTCTTTTAAAGTAATCTAAACATATGTACTTTGACTAAACGTCAACTGAATCGAATTGCTTTGAAGTGTTTATTATTAGGTTTTTAAATAAATCGCATTTTGAGGCACGTTTTCTTTTCCATTCAAAAAGCGCTTGTCAAAATTAATTATATTTTCTTTCAATTAAAAAAAAAATAACTTTTTTAAATCTTTTAAATTTTGAACCACATGAATAAGCACGTGAATCATTAACAATACCTCACCCTTTGTTTGTCATATGTAAAATAAATTTAAAATTTTTATTTAAACTTTATCTAAACTTTTTTATAGGGTTTTTTAGAGGGATTCTTTTTTTTTTTTTTTTTTAATTTTGAAACGTGTAGATTTTTTTATAAAAGAAGAAGTCGTTATATTGTAAATTAAGTTTAAAACATTTTAAGCACTGAGTGGAAGAATTGATTGTAGAAAATTAACTGATTACAGAAAAACAATTCAATACCTTTTTACTTTTTATTAATTTATTTCCTTTTTTTAAACATATTTATTACTAAAGGTTTCTTATTATTTGTATATAAGAAGTCTGGTGTTTTATTATTATTATTTCCTTGCGATTAAAGTATGCTCCGAAAATAGTTAATATAAAATTCATATATATTTTCCAAAAGTTGGTGGTTAACAGGTAATAAAATGTTTACTGAAAGAAGTTGGCAAGCAAAAGTGTCGGATAAATGTTGTAAAATTACTACAAAGAAAAACAGAAACGCTAAAATAAATAACGCCCATGGGATTTCAGTTATAGTGGCGCCTCTGATCTGTAACAACGCGTTAAACGTTTATCTATTTGTATATCTTTAGAGAATTGAAGCGAAATTTTATTATCCATTATGTATTTAAATGTATAAGTGCATGTCTAAAAAAGTTTACGCATTGTTTAACAGCTTTTAAATATAGTTTTCTACTTTTTCTTTGACTTATTTTTCTTATTAATATTATTATTGTTAAAATTTTATTATTACTATTTTTTTTTTGATGAAAAAATATGTAGCTTTTTATTCATAGATACGGTTAAACTGACGTAATATTAAAGAAATATAAAAAAAATCGAGGAGAGCACGCCCCCCTTGTTAACATCTTCCCTCCTTGTTGTAAATTTCGGATTTTTTCCCGATATTACTATAAAGTTTTCCGGATTTTTTCCGGATATTACAAAAAAGTTTTCCGGATTTTTTCCGGATATTCAAGGAAAAAAAATTTCCGGATTTTTAAAATATGGTCAGGATAATCTATGAGTTTTGCACTGTAAGCAATTAACCAGGGCCGCTGAGAGGGTGGTGGTAGGAGGGGGCCCCTACGTAATACGTGCCCCTGGTGCAAAAATAATAGGGACGCTACAAGGCGATAAAAAATTGTCATACATTTTCATACAAAAATTATAGATTATCCTTGCAGTCGGAAATAATCATCATCTATGACAAAAACAACTACAATTTTGTATGGGAGAATATAAATTTTTGTCTGCAACGCAAACAGTGGATATAACAAAATAATTCTTTAAAACACCCACGAATTATTGTGTTTTTGGATGTTTAAACAACAACAACAAAAGAAATCCAGATCTGAAATACTACATTTTACCGCATGATACCGAACGTCGTAAACTTTGGCTCAATTCAATCAGTCGTACTGCTTTAGATAAAGATGGGAATATTCTTAAAAACAAACTTTGTTCACCAAAATCAAAATATCACTATGCTTGTTACAAACAATTCATTTCTAATAGGTTTTTTTTTGCATGAACTGTTTAGCATAATTTATTTTCTTTTTTAAGACAATTGTTATGTACTCCTTCAGGTAAGTTGTTGTGTACTCCTCCAGGTAATAGAAGCAGAATGTTTTACTATGATCGAACAAAACCATCTGCCCTTAGTCTTACCAGCCAGCCCCACAATAGCCATAAAATCTCTTATCAGTATATGTTAACTAGAAAGTATGCACTTTAATTTAGGTAATATTCAGTCAGAAAGATCTAATCAAATTGAAAATATCAAGGAAATAATACACAATAACATGACCGACGAACCAGGATGCTCCTCAAGTATAAAATATAATAGAACAAAATTATCTGCCCTTAGCCTCACCAACCAGCCCTACGATAACCATGAAGTTTCTTGTCAGTGAATATGAACAAAAAAGTATAATGCCATAAAAAATAATTTTCATGTAAAAATACCATGAAATGGATAATTTACAATCAGAAAGAGACAAATTACGAAAAAAATAACTGTTGTCTGTGTGTCATATTTATTTTAAGTTTTACGGGAGTATCCTGAAAATTGCTTGATGTTGACCCGGTTAAAGTTTAACGTTTTAGCAATTCTAATCGATTATCTTTGTATAGGAGGACATAATGGTGATCATAGACTGACTCGAAATATTAAGGAAGATCAAATAATTTAAAGTATTGTAAAAGTGAAATGCAATACGAGTTTTAATATGCTGGTCCATTTGAGCTCCTTAAGTAAAAAAACCGCTAATGAATATTTTTAGAAATTGATAGATGTAATGTTAGAAAAAATAAAATTATTAATTAGAGTGTAAGCTCGAAAGCGCATTTTTGAAACCATACAAAATATTTTCAAGTCAAATTATCCTCGGACTACATCAATCATTGACTGTTTTAAAGTGTTTATTGAGGCCTCTGGTCCTTTGTTAACAAGAGCACAATATTATAATAGTTGCAAAAAACGTTGCCCATTGAAGATATCTATTCCCTGTACACCACTTGGTGCCATTAATTTTTTATAAAAAGTTGTTTTTCCGACATTTAAATTGTAACAGAATCAAAATATGCGTCATCAAAATACCACTACCCTCGAGATCAAAGTTTGGCTGATCGTAGTTTTATGCTTTTAAAACTCCAGCTATTTAGCTGGAGTTTGAAAAACATTTGATTAATTCATTAACTAACAGCTGGAGTTTTTCAAACTCCAGCTATTAGCTAATGAATCAATCAAAAAAATTGCATCTATAAGGATTCACATAGAAAGAAATATAGGATAAGTGAAAAATTGTTACAAGATTCTAAAAAGAATCTTCCTAATATATTCAGTGAAAAGCCTAAGGGATTAGGTAAATTACTCAACGCATGCGCTGTGATAAAATTGTTCTAGTGTGTGCTGTTTTAACCAATTTGGAAGAAAGTATTGAGTTTCGCTTGCATGTAATATTTTTACACTTTTTGTAACAGTACAATGTTCTATTGATCAAGTCATATCAATTCTTAGATTTTCTTGAACATTTTAAGACTATAATACGTAATATTTTACGAACATTTTAAGACTATAATACGTAATATTTTACGAACATTTTAAGACTATAATACGTAATATTTTACGCACAACTTTTATTCTATATGACTATAAAATTAAATTTAGTGTCACTTGAAATTAAGTTTAGTGTCACTTGAACCCTCTGGGCTGAAAAGTAGAATAGAGTTAAAATTAAATATTATTTAAAGACCTCAATGCAAATATAATGTAATAAAAAATTGCTAGTTTTTTCACTAAGGTGTCCAATTTAGTTGATCATCTCTCTAAATACTTCCGAATTTGATTTTTTATGTTAACATAATACAAAACTAATAAAGTATGTTCCAAATAAATATCCGTGATTAAATTAGTTTATTAGTTTAAGGCATTAAGCATAATAAATTATGCATAAAGCATAATTATTTCAAGTTAAAAAACATTTAAATTTGTTTTTATTATTTAAATTAACAACTTATAATAATAATCTCTCGCCATTTTATAGTTTTGTCCTAAAGTTAACGGAACTTAATTGAAAAATGATCGAGATACCACCCACGAGCATTTTAGTTTTAAAAGTTACGTTTTAAATGTCTTTTAAACGTCTTCTAAACATTCAAAGGTAAAGAACCTTTAAAAGACGTTTAAAAGACATTTAAAACGTTAGGTTTTTAAACAAAAATGCCCATAGGGTAGGTACAGCATAAGTCAGATGCAGCATAAGCGCTTTTTTTTTAAATTTTCGGAACTAGTTTAGTCCAAAATACCCAGTGGGAAAAGATGACTTTTGAACGTTCAAAAGACATCTTTTTTTGGTCCGGTGCCCACTGGGTAGGGCTTACTGTACTTACAACATTATATAAAAGACCATTAATGCTCAACATCTGAAGCGAACGGACGTGTGTTTCTAGCGTGGATTTAATTTGTAAATAACAAGAGTAGTATTAAAACTTTAATAAAATTTTTATTTGACTAACATAATAATATGGATTTAGAAAGTATTGAGAAATTTGTTGCAGATTTACTTGAAAAACAAAGCAATGCAAACTTAGATGAAACCAAAAAGCTTTTGAAAAAACAAGAGAAAAGCTTTGCGTCTTTAACAGCTGTGAACTTGAAAATGTTCACTGAGAGACTTGACAAGTACGAAAAAGAAAATATAAATAACCTAATAAAAATAAATAAATTCGAAAATGATTTAAAACAAACAAATAAAAAAAGTTGTCTCCTTAGAAAATGATTTACTTGAAATTAAAAAATTTATTCAAACCAATGACGATATTGCTTCAGAAAAGTTTGAACTTGTGAAATCAAAAACAAAAGAGATAAGTTCAAAGCTAAAAGACAACAGCGAGATATTTAAAGTAAAAAGTAAGCTTAGAGAAATAGAATATAGATCCAGAAGAAACAATCTGAGAGTCGATGGTTTAAAGGAAAGCAAAAATGAAAGTTGGAGTGTTAGTGAGGCTAAAGTGTTAAAATTATTTGAAGAAACTCTTGGGTTGAAAGATATAAAATATAGAGACAGTAAAAAAGTCAGATCCATAGTTTTGAAATTGCTCAATTATAAAGACAAGGAAAACATTCTAAAAAACTCTCGGAAATTGAAAGGGGAAAATATTTATATCAATGAGGATTATTGCGCGGAGACGATGCTAATTAGAAAAGAATTACGGGCGGGCATGAAAAAAGCACGAGAAGCTGGAATGTTTGCGTATATTTCATACGACAAGTTGGTGGTTTGCAAATGTTCTTGAAAACCCACGTAAATATTTTATATTTCTTTTAACGTTACTTTTTATTTTTATTTTTTATTTATCAATAGTTTTTCAAATTTTAATTTAACTTTTAGAAATGGAGAACAATCTCTCTTATAATATTAATGCTAAAAATATTGTTTTTAGCTATAATAACTCTGATAATCATACTGAAACCTTATTACAAAGTGAGTACTATTCAATACCTGAATCTACTCAATATCTCTGTGAGAATAAGAATAAATTTTCAATATTGCATATTAATATTCGAAGTATGAATAAAAACTTCGAGAACTTTAAGTGTTTATTGGGAGAACTTAATCATGATTTTAAAATAATTTGTTTCACAGAAACTTGGCTTAAAAGCAATTCTAATTTTGAGTTAAGAAACTACGCATCAGTTCATCAAATGCGCGATATTTGCGTTGGTGGTGGTATAAGCATATACGTTCACAATTCTATTGATTTTATTCAACGTAAAGATCTTAATGTAAACAATACAGATTGTGAGGCATTATGCGTCGAGATAATAAATAAATTAGCTAAAAATTTCATAATCAATGCTATTTATAGAACGCCAGCTGGTAGTTTAAAAACATTCAAAACTTATCTGCGCACAGCCCTAACCACAAAAAATATATTGCAAAAGCATGTTTACGTAGTTGGGGATATCAACATTGACTTACTCAACCATGCCTTAAATAGTGAAGCAAAAACTTTTATTGATATTCTTCTCGAATACAACCTTATCCCAACTATAAACAAAGCAACAAGAGTAACTAAAAAATCATCAACATTATTAGATAATGTTATAACTAACAATTTTCTTAATAGCCGTTTTAAAACTGGTATAATCAAGACTGATTTAACTGATCATTTCCCTATATTTTTTATTACTGAGAGCGTTACTCTAAATAATGCTACACACAAATCAATAGTATTCATGAGACAAATCAATGAAAGTTCCATTTGCCAATTTAAAAATGCTTATAATTTATTTCTAAACCAATTTTCTAAAATGTATGATAAGGCATTTCCTTTAAAAGTGAAACTAATAAACTCAAAGTCGGTTGATTCCCCATGGGTGACCAAAGGCCTACTAAAATCATCAAGGAAAAAACAAAAATTGTATGATAAATATTTAAAAAATAAAACTTATAAAAATGAAACTAATTATAAAAATTTATTTGAAAAAACCAAAAAACAATCAAAAGTAAATTACTATGCTAAACTGCTTGAAAAAAACAAAGGAAACCCTCAAAAAACGTGAAGTGTTATTAGAGACTTAATTGGGAAAAATAAAATTGAAAAAAATAACTTACCGCAAAAACTTATTATTGAGGGAAAAATGATTTATCATAAAAAAGTTATTATTGAGAAATTAAACAATTTTTTCCTTGATGTTGGCCCAAACCTAGCAGCGAAAATTCCAATTGGTCAAAAAAAATTTAATTCATATCTTGCAACAACTGATTTAATTATGGAAGAACCGATTTTAACCAAAAGTGAACTACATACTGCTTTTAATAGTCTGAAAAAAAATAAAAGTGCAGGTATAGATCAAATTAATGTTAATGTAATTAAATCTGTTTTTGATATTATCGAACCCTCATTATTCCATATTTTTAATCTCTCCCTTAAATCAGGTCATATTCCAGATAAACTAAAAATTGCAAAAATAACACCTATTTTCAAATCTAGCGATGAGACCAATATTTCAAACTACAGACCGATCTCAGTCTTACCCTGCTTTTCTAAACTAATTGAACGCATTATGTACAACAGACTTTATAAATATCTATCTGAAAATAAGATTTTATATAATAATCAATACGGTTTGAAAAAAATCATTCTACTGACCATGCAATAGTTGAATTAGTTAAACATATATCAAATAGATTTAATAGTGATTGCTATACAATAGGGGTTTTTATTGATTTATCCAAAGCTTTCGACACAGTAAATCATGAAATTCTTTTGAAAAAATTAGAAAACTATGGTGTTAAAAATCAAAGTTTACTTTGGTTTAAATCATACCTATCTAACAGAAAGCAATTTATACTTAAAGAATCAAAAGACTCAAAAAACAACTTAATAACTTGTGGAGTACCCCAAGGTTCTATTTTGGGACCATTATTGTTCTTACTTTATATAAATGATTTATATTTATCATCAAAAGTATTAAATACTATCTTATTTGCAGATGACACTAATTTGTTTTATTCTCACAAAGATATTACTGTTCTTTTTAAAATATTTAACGAAGAATTAGACAAGATCAACGAGTGGTTTATAAGTAACCGACTATCATTAAATGTAGAGAAAACAAAATTTATCCTATTCCATAAACCTAGTAAAGCCGAGAATATTCCTCTTAAACTACCCAATCTTTTAATCAATAATAAAATAATTAAAAGGGTATTGACTACAAACTTTCTGGGAGTGCTCTTAGATGAAAAATTGTCATGGAAATTTCATATTAAATATATTGAAGGTAAGATCTCAAAAAATATTGCCATGTTATACCGAACGAAACCTTTTCTTAATAACGAGTCTTTAAAATATTTATATTTTTCGTTTATACACAGCTATCTTTCATACTGTAACATTTCCTGGGGTAGCACTAATCACACTAAACTCAAAAAAATTTATAGTAAACAAAAATATGCTTGCAGGAAAGTATTTGGGGCATATAGAAAAACACAATGCGAACCTCTCTTACGTCAGCTTGGAGCTTTAAATATTTGTAAGCTTAATATTCATCAAGTAATGATATTTATGTTTAAAGCAAAACTTGGGTTTTCTCCAGTAACATTTCAATCCTACTTTAATGAAATCTCCCATAAATATCGAACCAAATTTTCAGTGAATAACTTTGTGGTTCCCATAAACTTTCTTAAATTAAGTTCGTACCAAATTCAATATCGGGGGCCTTTAGTTTGGAAAGAATTTCTTCCAATCTTTAGTAAAAAACAAAACTTCGTTTTAAACTGCTCTTTGCAAAGTTTTAAGGATGATTCAAAACGGCATTTACTGAACATGGAATTCGATATACTAGATTTCAAATACCTTTTTTTAAAACAATTTAAAGGTTTAAACTAAATCACTTAAAAATAAATTAAATCTTTAACACTTTCTTTAGCTTTTATTAAAATGGTTTCAAACCATTAGTATAAAAGATAACGAAAATAAAATTGTCTTTTTCGTTCATATTTTTGATGATATTAAATAATCAGCCCAAATACTTATGTTTACATATATTGCTTTTTTTTTTTTTTTTTTTTTATTAAACAACACATTTTTTTGTGTGTTTTTATAACTTTCATGACTTTTTGTCCTTTTTACTTTTTTATTTTTAAAATTATTCTGCTTGAAGATTGTTAGCAACAAATTATTTTATTGCTGAAGTTTTTGATTTGTTTTTGTTTTTGTATTTATACTATCTTTTTGTCTTTTATCATTTATTATGCGTGTAAATTTTTGTGTGACGGGGCTCGGTAATAAGACAACCTGTCTTCTTCTTGCTCCGGCCAGGATTTTCTTTTATTGTAATTTCTTTTTTGTAATATTTATCAACGGCAAATTAAATAAATAATTAAAAAAAAAAAAAAAAAAGCTTTAATTAATTTGATGCGACCTTAATGACCATAAGCTAACTTTCCTAACGTGAAGATTATAAGCCATTTCCTAATGTACTAAACTTATTGTTAAAGGCTCAACATCTGTTCCCAAAGATTATTCTAATTTTTTACAGTGCTGATGCAAAAAAAATACGATCAAACGCAAAAACATACGATTAAACGCTACATTATTAAACTTCATTTGAGCTGATATAAAAATTGCAGAAAATAAAAGAAACTAATTTCGTATTGGATATATTTGCAGCTGAATCTGACATTCTTGGTAAAATACAAGAAGAAATAAAAGGTTCCACGGTCGTTTAGACTTTAGAAATAAGTGGAAAGTTATTATACGCAAGCGTAGTAGAGTTAAAAATAATTTAAAATTTTAAAAATGGCTACGGATGTAACGTTTTTAAAAACTTATCATTGACAACGAGTAACTTGTTTAATTTTAGATAATTTAATAGGCTTTTAACTATTTTTAAAATAAAATTATTGTGAAAATAACTTGCAGCTTTACTAAGAAATCTTTTAAATAAAATACAAGTCCTCTGAATGTGAATAAAATCTACTTTCAGCTAAAGCTACTTTTACTGTTTTTGTTTATAACCTTTTTAAAAGAAATTTTGAGCGTAGAAATTTTTAAATTTTTATTTATTCAGCAAGATGAAACTTTTATCTTTTTTGCATTTTTTGCTTTTATGAGGATTCAATTTTTTTTGCAGGGTTAAAATAAAATCTTAATCGTTAACTTTTTGTAACCTGTTGCTACGATACTCCTTTCTGATGTATATATATATATATATATATATATATATATATATATATATATATATATATATATATATATATATATATATATATATATATATATATATATATATATATATATATATATATATATATATATATATATATATAAATATAAATATATATATATATATATATATATATTATAAATAAAAACACAAACAAGTTTTGAACTTAAAGCATAACTTTGATAAACTATTTAATTTCTAGATATAAAGCTATATAAAGTTTGTAATATTCGTAATAATGCAATAGAGACAAACAGAAAAAAAAGCAACATTAGTATAATTTAAAAAATATAAATTTATTTTATGCATCAAATAAATATCAATCAACACAAAATAAAAGATCAAAATATAATTCAAATGAAAATATAAACACGAAACACAAAAAATATTTATATCGAGTTCCAAGAAAAAGTCTTTCTGCTTTAGTTTACTTTTCCCTTCTTTACAACAGGTAAGTTTCTTTGTTGAAACGCGAATATGGTTGGAATACTAAAAAAATATATACTATAATATTTGTTTGTTTTAAATCAATTTTTATCATAATTTATTAATTTTGAATCAATATGTACAAAACCAGACTGATGATTCAATTGATAGAATCAAAATGATAGCATTCAATCGATAAAATCAAAAACATAACTAATGGTATTGCTTTGATGCAGGCAATACAGTTGATTTATTTGAGGTTATTGACTAAATCAAAAGCCTGGAATAATAACATTCAAAATTTTGATCATAGATAAGTGTGCATAAATATATAATGTATGTATGCGTATATATATATATATATATATATATATATATATATATATATATATATATATTAGGATCTTGTGAATTGCTTCGATTCGTGAATCAAGTGTTGCTTCAATTCGAGTCGAAAAAAAAAGATTCAAGTTTTTTCAAATCATATTTTTGCGAATATTGCTAGTTTTTTTAGATTTCTAAAGCTAAAATGTAATTGAAATGGGTTTTTCAAACCAGGGGGAGAAAGAGTAATTGAAAATAGTTCTAACATCACTTTAAAACAAACACCAAAAATATAATCTGAGCAAAAAGAATTTGTTCAAAGAAATATTTTTATCTTTTTGGAAAAAAAAACAAACTTAAACTTGGTTTTCACGAATAGCTGATTCGATTCGCGAATCAAGACCTGCTTTGAGATTCAATTTGAAACAAAAAATGCCAATTTGCAGGGCCCTAATATATATATATATATATATATATATATATATATATATATATATATATATATATATATATATATATATATATATATATATATATATATATATATATATATATATATATATATATGTTACCAACATATAACAATATTATGTTACTATATATGTTACCAACATATAACAATATTATGTTACTAACATATAAAAATATTATGTTACTAACATATAACAATACTATGCTCTCTTCTTTAAGAATATTGAGCACTCTTTGACAGTCTGTTCAACTCCTTCAGAAGGTTTATCAAAAAAATAGATAAGTGTTTATGTTATATATATATATATATATATATATATATATATATATATATATATATATATTTAAACAATTTAAAAAATGTATTCTACAAAATAGAGTGCTCAATGTTCTTAAAAGAACAGTGCAAATTTCTGATGAGTCTTGATGAAACACAGTGTAAAATGAAATAAAATTTTGTTAAGAGATTTTTTACTAATTTATAATATATATATATATATATATATATATATATATATATATATATATATATATATATATATATATATATATATATATATATATATATATATATATATATGTATATATATATATATATTTAAACAATTTAAATAATGTATTCTACAAAATAGAGTGCTCAATGTTCTTAAAAGAACAGTGCAAATTTCTGATGAGTCTTGATGAAACACAGTGTAAAATGAAATAAAATTTTGTTAAGAGATTTTTTACTAATTTATAATATATATATATATATATATATATATATATATATATATATATATATATATATATATATATATATATATATATATATATATATATATATATATATATATATATATATATATATAGCCACATCGGAAAAGAGCACCATAGCAACAGGTTACACAAGTTTAATGATTAAGATTTTCTTTTAACCCTGCAAAAAAAATTGAATCCTCATATAAGCAAAAAATACAAAATAGATAAAAGGTTTATCTTGCTGAATAAATTTAAATTAAAAAATTTCTACGCTCAAAAATATTTTTCAAAAGGTTTAAAAATTGTAAACAAAAAAACTAAAGTTGCTTTAGCTGAAAGTAGATATTATTCACATTCAGAGATCTTGTATTTTATTTTTTAAATTTCTTCGTACAGCTGCAAGCTATTTTCAAAATAATTTCATGAAAAAACTAGTTAAAAACCTATTTAATTATCTAAAATTAAACAAATTACTCGTTGTCAATGATTAGTTTGTATAATCCTGTTACCGTAGCCATTTTAAAAAACCTTCAAGAAATGTAATTCCACTGCGCATGCGTATAATAACTTTCCTCTTACAAACGACCGTGGTTCCAGAAAACTAAAATCTTTTATTTGCTTAACAAGAAACATTTTTGTTATTTTTCAGATACTGATAACAGTAATTGCAGAAAGAAAATAAAAAACAACTCAACCTATTGACTTGAAGGATAAATAATGCGTTTTCAAAGTATTAAATGCTATCCAAAAAACTTTGTGATTAACAACATATTTTTCAATTTTTTTTTTTTAAACTTAAAATAAATTTTATTTGTAAAATCGGACCTGTCGCGGTTCTATTTTTGACCGGGACCGACTCGATTTTCGGCTGCAAATGAATGTGCTTTAGCGTCTACTTTATTATTAGATAAGAATTTAACATCATAAATTATTTGGAATTGGGCGTTATAAATAAAAAACAGTAGTTACAAAGTTATGTTTACGAAATCACCAATCAAAATTGTGAAAAAATAAACTCAATTAGCGCACGCATAGGCATGGAATTACCATCAAGATAAAAAAAAATTTCTTCTGAAAATTTTTGTACTAAGTCATAGGTATAAACATGGAGATGATTTTCAGAAATTTTTGAAAATATTTTGCGACGCACAGTGGTATTTGATTGATTTAGGCGGCCAAAACTCAATTTTACAGAACTTCCAAAATAAATGAAAAAAGTTATTTTAGCAATGCTGAATGGTTAGTGAATAGTATAAACGTTAAATAACCGCGAATGGTTTTAACGACAAGCTGTAGGATATATACAAAGTTGATCATTAATTATTGTTTACGCGTTTTCTTTTGGTCGCTTATTTTAATGGCATTTATCAGCATCAAATAAAGTTTAATCAAAATATATTTCAAAGTGTTTTGTGATGAATTCTAATGTAGTTGGTAAAAGTAAACACATTTGAAAAGTTTTAATTAGTTTATTTGGGATTATATATAAGTCTGTTGGTTTTGTAAAAACTCTTTTCTTTCTCTTGTTTTTTGCAATTTTCACTGCAAACTATAAGTAATTAGTTATACTTCCAAGCATTTCCAGGTTACTGTTTTTTTATTAACAGATAGGCTAAGGTTTTGACTTCAATGATATGTAAAAATTACCTGCCATTTTTTGCCATTTTGTTCTCTGTATTTGTTTATTCACTCTTCCTGTTCTTAAGTGTATGATAGGAAAAGACCAGTGGGTTTCTTGTTTCTGTATAAATTTTTTTTCTCTTATTTTTTTTTTTTTTTTCTGTGTACTTTAAAGTAAGTAAGTTATTATTTTATAGTTTTGATAAAATATATTATCATATATTTTATCAAAACTATAAAATAACTTATTTAATAAAAAAACACTCAACTTCATGTTTTAATTTTAAACGGAGTTTATCTTAGGTTCGTCAAATGTCAGGGAAACGACCCGAAGAATGTTTTCTGATCTAATGCAGAGCCAAATTTTATCAAGTATGAATGAGAAATTAATATTTTTAAAACATTACGTATTAGCAAAAGATAATTAATTAGAATAAATAAAAGAAGTAAAACATAGTTTATCGCAGTTTAGTTACGAGTTAAAACAAAGATGATCAATAGCAAAGTTGGGTAAAAGTTTGTTTTTAATAAAAAACAGTGATTGGTTAGATGGAAATATTGCAATACCTGCAGTACTGCATCAAGAGAGTAGGCCAACAAAGAACTTTAAAGAATTAAGCGAGAGAAGCAAAAGAAGAAAAACAGAAAACATACGTGCTACCACAAATTCAGAAACTTTGATTTGTCCTGCTCAGGTGGAATTAGGTGTTACAGGAAAAAGAACTGCTTCAAAAATTTTAAAGAACATTATTGACTCCGCAAAGCTGGGGAAAATGTATTAGATAGCATACTCTAGCGTTTTACAGGGAAAAAAATCACAGCTATCGGTATTAAGTGCACTGGCCATGTTTGTAGAAGGTGGTCTTTCCAGAAGACAATATGAAATCAATAGAAGTTCTTGCAAAACATTATATCCTTGGTATAGTATCCTGCAAAAGTAGATTGTTATCCAAATAAGGAATCTTATTATGTCACTGAAACCTGTATTGCAGTCAATTTACAAGATTTATTAGGCCATACCGTTACACGATTGGTCATGTATTTAGAAGAAGTAGTACAAAAGTTCTTTTGTATCGCTATAATTAACTTGTACTAAAAACAACAGATTGATCTGGCAAAATCTAACTCCTTCTTCGCCACGTTATTGTCGCCCTATAAGAATTAAATTTGTCAAAGAATCTAATGATATAACATATAAAGAGATAAAACTTATTGAAAACTCAATTATCTCTTTGCATGATACAAAATTGACAGTGGGTGGGAATTTATTTTCAGTTAAACATAATATGATGCTCATTATGGTTGATGCTAAGGTGTGTAACGCAGCCACTAAAAAAGTTTCAACTATGAGATGCTATATTTATGGTGCAACATCAAAAGATTTTAATAACTTGATACACTGAAGTTTGGTTATCAATTTTGCATGCCAGGATCCGAATATTTGAAAATTTATTGCATCTATCTGATAAATTGTCTATTAAAAAATGGCAAGCGAGATCAGAAAATCAAAAATTAATTGTCAAACAAAAAAAACTAGAAATACAATCGAATTTTAGAAAAAAAAATAGGTTTAATTGTACACGTACCTAAGCCTGGTTTTGGTAATTCAAATGATGGCAACACTAGCTGACAATATTTTGCAGACCCAAAGTTGGCAGCTGAAATATTGTGTATAGATTATAACCTAATATATCGCCTTAAAGTAATATTAGAAATAATATCTAGTGAACATAAAATAGATGTCAAAAATTAAGAAGATATACTGTAAAAACTGCGGGATTATATAACCAGTTTTACCAAATGGTATCCGATGACCCCTACAATTCATGAAATTCCTTTTATTCATGGTTTTATTGTAATAGAGCATGGTTCGCTTCCTAATGGTCAGCTATCTGAAGAAGCAGCTGAATCACGAAATAAATATTTTCGTCTTTACCGTCAAAACAATGCTAGAAAGTTTTCCAGAGAGTCTTGCAACCTCGACGTTTTTAATAGATTACTAATTAGTTCAGATCCTATTTTACCTGGCATGAAAAAATTACCAAGAAAAAATACTAAACCATTCTTAAAAGAAAGCTTGGGGATGCTACTTCCAGCTGAACTTTCTAATTTTACTGATCTTGTTGATACAGAGGAGAAATCTTCAGAGCAACCAGGGATGTCTTCAGAGCAATCCAGAATGTCTTCTGATGAAGAACTTTAGCTTTCGGCATCCTTTTAATAGTAGTTATTTTGAGTTAAAATATAAATAGTTGTAAAGATTTTTTTTTAATATATACCATAGTTTAATAAGAGTTACATAGTAATTGCAAGTGCTTCTGAATACATTAAGATAACGCAACCGCAATGTTTTGACTTTCAATTCCGAGTGAAAGTTAGAGGGAGAAAGTTATCCACCATATATAATAAGTTTATATCATGATAAGAACCATATAAAATAGGTTCTTATCTTTTTTATGATTTAGTAAAGTGTAAAAAAAAAAAAAAGCTGTGGAGAGGGGGGGGGGGAGTCTATCTTTTATAAATTTTTAAAAAATCTTTTATTTTCTCTTTTTATTTGGCTTCTCTACCCGCTTTTCCTAAAAAAAGTTAAACTTTTTAAATCAAAGATTATTAAATATTTTTGGCCGCCTAAATCAATCAAATACCCCACTGTGCGACGTCCGAGAAAGTTATCGCTATTTAAACGTTTCCTAAAATACAGAAACTATTTATTTCCTTTATTTTCAGAACAATGACTCCTGGTTTTTCAAGAGGAAAGCACTACTAACAAAAATTTATGGTTTTAAAGGGCTGACAACGCCGGGGAGGGGGGAGGGGGAAGGGAGAGGCACATGTCTCACCCCCCCCCCACCTTTTTTTTTTTTTCAATGGATTTTTTTTTTATTTAATTAAGAAAATTCAAGGTGTAGAGGATTTTTTTTCAGAAATTGACTATTGTACTCCCCCACTTCAAAATCCCGTGTCATCGGCCATGTTTTATGTAGAAATAATTCATTGAGAACTATGATTTCAATGATGAGCATCCCAGCTAGCACACTTACATTGGGCCAACATATGTAAACCATCGCGAACGTCGGCTCTTTTTTCCAATGCAAAACCAACGTTGATCTAATGTCATTTGGTTAATGATAAAGTTATTACCGACGGAACTAAAAACATCTGGCAAATTCACATTGGTCCAATGTATGTAAAAACATTGCAAAAAGTTGATTGTTTTTAAGATCTAAACCCAACGTTGATCCAATGTATATATTTCGGCGTTGATTCAATGTATATAAAGCGATGTTTTTCTAATATACGTAAAAACATCGCAAAAAGTTGATTGTTTTTGCAATCTAAACCCAACGTTGATCTAATGTATGCGACCAAACATTGCTATTGCGAAATTATATAACTTAATTAAAATCTTCTGTGATTATTAAAATATCAAACCACAATCAACGTTTTGCCAATTAAAGTTCATTGTTAAATCAACGTATGAATGAGTCAATTTAAAATACAAAGTTTAGCTAACGTAAAAAAAGTTGACGTTGAATCAACGTAGAAAATTTAACATACATATACAAAAATTCTCACCAAAAAACAACATATACAAAAATTCTCACCAACCCCTTCTCCGACCACGAGTTCGTAACAACAACCGTCAATTTTAGTAAAACCAGGAGAGGACCAGGATACTGGAAATTAAACTGTTCTCTTTTAGAAATAGAAGTGTATAGGCAAAAAATTGAACTCTCAATTAAAGATTGGCAAACTAAAAAACGGTCCTACAATTCAATTTTAAAATGGTGGGACGACTGCAAACTTTTTGTTAGGGTAGAATTACAACATATATCTATTCAGGAAAGTGCGAAAAACAAAAAACAGATCAAAAGGATTGAAAACGAAATCCAGCGGGAGCGACAAAACGCCAACCCGAATTTAGATAGCATCAAAGAAAAACGCGATGCTCTTTTCTTGCTCCATTTCCCAGGAGCGTTTATTCGCACGAAGCAAAAACTAGTTGAAGAAGGAGAAAAACCTTCAAAATTTTTGTACAGTTTGGAAAAAACTCAACAGAGGAACAAGTCAATTACCAAAGTTCGCAAGAACGACGGAACATTGACGAGTGAACCTGGTGAGATTTTAAACTCCCTTGTTTCTTATTACAAAAACATCTACACCAAAACGAATTTATGTAAAGACAGCCAAAACTATGTCTTGTCACACATCACTAAACATTTGAGTGATGATGAAAACCAATTATTAAACACCCGCCTAACCGGCGCGGAGTTAAAAGAAGCCCTTTTTAAATTTGAAAACGGAAAATCCCCGGGCTATGACGGACTTCCAGCTGAATTTTATAAAACTTTTTGGCACATTTTAGAAAAAGATTTTGAAGAACTTGCTTACGAAATACTTTTCGTAGAAAAAAACACCAGCCACTCTATGAAAAGATCAATAATTTCACTAATTCCCAAGCAAGGAGATCTCACCGAATGTAAAAATTGGAGGCCCATATCCTTAATCGGCGCTGATTACAAAATAATCACAAAAGCGCTGGCCCTAAGACTTGCAAAAGTAATGGGGAAAATTATAGAACCAAATCAAACTTGCGGAATTCCAGGTAGAACAATATTCTCAAATTTACACCTTGTCCGTGATCTAATAGATTACGCTGAATTTAAAAATCTACCTAGTTTCATTTTATCAATAGACCAAGAAAAGGCGTTTGACAAAGTCGATCGTGCGTTTCTGCTGCAAATTCTCCGAAAATTCAACCTCGGAGAAAATTTCGTATCCTTTATTAACACCATGTATTCAGAAATTTCGGCATCTATTCTGAATTGTGGTTTCTTGTCAGTCCCTTTTCCCACCGAAAGGGGAGTTAGACAAGGTGACCCACTCTCTCTTTTGTTGTACGTCTTTGTCGCCGAAGCCCTTGCTTTGGTGGTCAGAGCGGACGACAGAATAGAGGGTTTCCCTTTACCAGGAACACCGAAACCGCTTAAACTACAGCAGTACGCAGACGATTCGAACTTTTTTGCCAGGGACGTAAAATCAGTCCGCTTTTTTTTTGAAGCAGTAAAACTTTTTGAAAAAGCAAGTGGTTCAGTGATCAATGCCTCAAAAACCAAGGGTCTTGCTCTTGGGGGCTTTGATCCCAAAATGTACCCGGAATTGGACAACATAGAGTGGACTAATAACACCGGTTTCAAAATTCTAGGTGTTACGTTTTACACCAGGCTGAGTAATACTACCAATTTCAACTGGCTAGTAACTCTAACCAAAATAGAGAAAAAACTCAAGTTTCTGGGACTACGTACTTTGTCACTTAGGGGAAAGACTATGTTGATAAATACGTTAGCATTGTCAAAAGTGTGGTTTCTGGCAAACGTGTTGCCCGTTCCCGAATGGGTAATAGAACGTTTGCACAGCGCCATTTTCGAAAATCTGTGGCAAAAGACCAATTTTAATCCGGTCAAAAGAGAGACGCTTTTCTTACCCGTCAAAAGCGGGGGTCTCGGAATTCTATCACCGAAGGAGCAAAGCCTTGCGCTCCGCCTCAAAACACTCTTTCAACTGAAAGAATGCGGAGAGGAGAACACCCACGATAATTACTACTTTTCAAAGTACTGGTTAGCAAGTTCACTTATTAAATTTACAAATCAAAACCCATGCTGGAATTTTTTAAAACAGAACAACTTTCCAAAACACTGGGACAACAAAATGTCTCAGTACTACAAAACAACTATTGAAATATTAGGCCAAAACGGGTCCCTTTTTAACATCCCCCTAAAATCAACAAAAAATTTTTACTTAGAAGTGGCAAAAAACAAAAAGACAGTCGTACCAGCAGAACTTTTCTGGAACGGTTCAACAAAAACAACAATACCGTGGACCCAAATTTGGAAAAAGAACTTCACCTCCCACGCATGCGGACCGACTCAAAACATCCTCTTTCGATTTTTGCACAACAGTCTACCTTCTGCGGCCTTGCTAGCCAAAAGCACAAGGCAACAGATAGTCCAAAACAACAAATGTAAAACTTGTGGTAAAATCGAGGACAATCTTCACATCTTTGCCTACTGTCCTCCTTCTGTTGAAATTTGGGAATATTTTAAACATGTATATAACTCCTTGACGTCCCAAAAGGGTTTTTCGCCGATAAATTCGATTTTCTCTATCGGAACCGCGAATTTATCGGAAAAAAACCCTACCTCGCAACTGCTGTTGACACTCACCCAAACCATCATGAGTGAGATATGGAACAGCAGATGTCACCACATGTTTAGTAACATGAAAATTGACCCAATGGCAGTGATCAGGATAATTATCAGGAAAATCAGGAATATCATTACTTTAAAATATAATTATCATGTCCGTAGAAACACTACGGACATATTCTGTCAACTTTTCTGTGTTAAAAATATAATTTGTCAAGTAGAGAACGGAAGACTGAAACTAAACATATGAGCTAAACTGACACCCTAGCTCAAAAAGAACTATATGTTTAGTGACTTTTTCCACTTCTCTACGTATTATTATTTTTACAACAAAATATTATTATTTATAATTCGAAAATCACTGCCAGCCATTATTTTATGAGCTATAATTTCCCTTATTAAATAATTTTCTGTAGTGTACGTAAGGTGGTGTTGGTGTAAAAGTATTGTAATTTTTTTTGCTTTTATTTTGTTATAATTCCTTTCTTTTTAATAAAAACTTCTTGAATTCTCTTTAAATTACCTTCCTCTTTAACTTTTCTAAACTTTCGACTTTTTTCCGCACAATGTCTTTCTATTTAAAAAAACAAAAATACAAAAAAATATAAAATCGAAAAACACAAAAAAATATAAAATACAAAAATACAAAAAAAAAAAAAAAAAAAAAAAAAAAAAAAAAAAAAAAATTAAAAATATGAAAAGAAAAAACTATATATATATATACGGCAACACTTGTATTATTATTATTTTATTTTATTATAATTGTAGCTTCTGTTAACGTTTTTGAAAAAGAAAATCAACTCATTGTAAAACGAATATATATTGTAAAACTTTAAAGTTTAACATGTTGAGATAATGTATTTTTTATAATTGTAAATAAATACTATTTTATAATAAAAAAAAAAAAAAAAAAAAAAAGAAAATTTAACCCCCTTCTGATTTCGCGATGTAAATTCTCTTTTGATAGGGAATTTTAAACGGAAAACATCAACCAGGTTATACTTACCAAAGGCAAAATGTAGATTCGACCGAATCTACTGCCCTGAAAAATCGCAAAAAAAACAACATATACAAAAATTCTCACCAACCCCTTCTCCGACCACGAGTTCGTAACAACAACCGTCAATTTTAGTAAAACCAGGAGAGGACCAGGATTCTGGAAATTAAATTGTTCTCTTTTAAAAATAGAAGTGTGTAGGCAAAAAAACTGAACTCTCAATTAAAGATTGGGAAACTAAAAAACAGTCCTACAACTCAATTTTAAAATGGTGGGACGACTGCAAACTTTTTATTAGGGTAGAATTACAACATATATCTATTCAGGAAAGTGCAAAAAACAAAAAAACAAATCAAAAGGATCGAAAACGAAATCCAACGGGAGCGACAAAACGCCAACCCGAATTTAGATAGCATCAAAGAAAAACGCGATGCTCGTTTTTCTTTGATGCTATCTAAATAAAAATACCAGCCACTCTATGAAAAAATCAATAATTTCACTAATTCCTAAGCAAGGAGATCTCACTGAATGTAGAAATTGGAGGCCCATATCCTTAATCGGCGCTGATTACAAAATAATCAAAAAAGCGCTGGCCCTAAGACTTGCAAAAGTAATGGGGAAAATTATAGAACCAAATCAAACTTGCGGAATTCCAGGTTGAACAATTTTCTCAAATTTACACTTAGTCCGTGATCTAATAGATTACGCCGAATTTAAAAATCTACCTAGATTCATTTTGTCAATAGATCAAGAAAAGGCGTTTGACAAAGTTGATCGTGCATTTCTGTTGCAAATTCTCAGAAAATTCAACCTCGGAGAAAATTTTGTATCCTTTGTAAACACCCTATATTCAGAGGTTTCGGCATCTGTTTTGAATTGCGGTTTCTTGTCAGCCTCTTTTCCGGTTTTGGTGTTCCTGGTAATGGGAAACCCCCGTGGTTTTTGAGGCATTGATCCCTTGGTTTTTGAGGCATTGATCACTTAGTAACTCTAAACAAAATAGAGAAAAAAACTCAAGTTTCTGGGTTTACGTACTTTGTCACTTAGGAAAAAGTTTGGTTTCTATCAAATGTGTTGCCTACTCCTGATTGGGTAATAGACCGTTTGCATAGAGCCATTTTCGAAAATCTGTGGTAAAAGACCAATTTCAATCTAGTCAAACGAGAGACACTTTTTTTACCCGTCAAAGCGGGGGTCTCGGTATTTTAAAGTCTTGCACTTCGCCTCAAAACACTCTTTCAATTGAAAGAATGCAAAGAGGACCAAACTTACGATAGTTACTTTTTTTCAAAGTATTGGTTGGCAAGTTCACTTATAGAATATACGAACCAAAACCAAAGCTGGAACTTTTTGAAACAGAACAATTTTCCAAAACACTGGAACAACAAAATGTCTCAGTACTACAAAACAACAATAGAAGCTTTAGGTCAAAACGAGTCTCTGTTTAACATGGCAAAAAAAAAAAAGACAGTCGTACCAGCAGAACTTTTCTGGAACAGTTCAACAAAAACAACAATACCGTGGACCCAAATTTGGAAAAAGAATTTTACCTCCCACGCATGCGGACCGTCTCAAAACATCCTCTTTCGATTTTTACACAACAGCTTACCTTCTGCGGCCTTGCTAGTCAAAAGCACAAGGCAACAGATTGTCAAAAACAACAAATGTAAAACTTTTGGTAAAATCGAGGACAATCTTCACATCTTTGCCTACTGTCCTCCCTCTGTTGAAATTTGGGAATATTTTAAACATATATATAACTCCTTGACATCGCAAAACATTATTTCTCCGATAAATTCGATTTTCTCTATCGGGACCGCGAGTTTATCGGAAAAGAACCCTACATCACAGCTGCTGTTGACACTCACTCAAACCATCATGAGTAAGATATGGAACAGCAGATGTCACCACACGTTTAGAAACATAAAAATTGAAAATTAGGAAAATCAGGAATATTATTAGATTAAAATATAATTACCATGTCCGCAGAAACACCACGGACATTTTCTGTCAACATTTTTGTGTTAAAAATATAATACGTCAAGTAGAGAATGGGAACCTTAAACTAAACATATGAACTAAGCTGAAACACTAGCTAAGTAAAAAGAACTATATGTTTAGTGATCTTTTCCATTTCTCTACAAATTATTAATTTTACAACAATATATTATTATTTATGATTAAGCAATCACTGCCAGCCTTAATTTTTATGAGATATAATTTCCCTTTTTAAACGTTTTTCTGTAGCGTACGTAATGTGGTGTTTGTGTAAAAGTCTTGTAATTATTTTTCTATTATTTTGTTATAAATTTCTTCCTTTAAATAAAAACTTCTTGTAATTTTTTCTTAAAATATCTTCCTCTTTAACTCTTTCAAACCTTCCGATTTCTCTCCGCACAATGGCACTATAATAAAAAAACAAAAAATACAAAAAAATACAAAATCAAAAAACACAAAACACAAAAAAAATATAAAATACAAAAATACAAAAAAATATAAAATTAAAAAAACCACAAAAAAGAAGGAAAAAAAAAAAACTTTAATTTTCAAGACGTTGAGTTAATGTAATGTTATAAAATTTTGTATATAAATAATATTTTATAAAAAAAAAAAAAAAAAAAAAACACAAGAAAATTTAACCGTAGAAATATAACGAAAAAAAAACACATATAAACTTTTTCAGTATTTGTGTTAATAAGGTATGCACCATTAAAAAAAGCTCATCTAAATTTTTTAGGAGTCCTGATTGTGGTTACTTTATTTATTGATAGTTTTATTGGAAAATTTGAAGCGTTTATTATTATGGCAAAAAGTTATGCAAGCGTTTTGTCGTCTTCTTCATCTTCGATATCTCAGGCCAAGACACAACTTGGTATTTTTAAACCCTTGTCGAGCAATAACGCCAATATTTTAGTGCGCAGATACGGTGACCTTAATTTCAGTGTTAACGATTTTTTGCTCGCTTTATCTGCTAAAAACCTTCTCAAAAAAAGGCACTACTCAAATCAACTCTTTGAATTCGCAGTTATAAACAATTCGGCTGTCGAGTTGTTTTTGAAGACCGAAATTGAAAAGGATGCCTTCTATATTTTGAACAAAAGTTTATCCGGAAAGTGCATGTATTAGTGCAAAATATCCCAATAAGTATTCTGCGTAAATGATGTCAAAGTGCTTTTATCCTGCTGGGAAAACACCTTGCGACCGGCAGAGGTGAATTTGACTCATTCTATTTACAAAAAGTTAAAGTGCAGGGTGAAGATATTTACACTGGAAATGTTATCGTCATTATAAAAAATTGGAAGAACCCATCACAAAATCCACTCCCTCGCTACCAAAACGTTGATGGACTCACCCTTAGATATAAACATGTCGGTCAACCTGAAAACACTACAACAAAACCTAATCAAATCATTTCACCCAAACTCGATGAACCAACTGAGATAAAAAAAAAAAAAAAAGTTGAAAGTAACGACGTAGACAGTGCAAACATGGATGAAAATGTCTGCAGTGTTGACAATAATGTCCACAAAAATTCAGGAAAAAATAAAGTTACTTGTACCGAAAGAAAAATCTCACCGAAAACAGTTACCCAGTCAACTAGAAAAAGACTTGGCCATTCGGAAGGTGAAACCCTTAAAAAGGTTACAAACACCACTGTGTTGGAAAGAGAGACCACGACCTTTGAAAAAAATAGATGCGATGCAAATAGAAGAAGAACTTTTATGCAAAGAAACCGACCAAAGTTTTGACGAGGACGGAGTAGATATGTTGTTCATTGACGAGGATTGTGAAAGCAACCCCGAGCGAAAAGGAAATCGTAAGAAAATTCACTTTTTCTCTTATTTTTCTTTTAATTTTTTTTTCAATCTCTTTTATTTTTTTTTTTGCTATGTTCTGAACTTTGAATTTATTTTTCGAACTTTTATAATTCTAAACTACAATTTTTTCTTCTTTACAAAATTTTCTTCTTTTCGATCTTTTTAATTCTATTTCACGTTTCTCATTAATAATGGACGTTTTTATTTAAGCGCTTAAGCTGTCGTAATTCGTATTGTTGTAGTTCGCATTGTGTGAAACGTTATGTTCCAGTGCGTCCATCTGTTCGTATTACGTCAGTTCAATCGAAAACTCGTGCTCTAAGGTTAAGGTTTAGATGTTTGTGTTTTTTATGTCAGGTTGTAAAAATATTATATTTATGCTTAAGCTCAAGGCCGGCGCGATAGGGGGGTGTGGGGGTGTCACACCCCCCATCAATGATTTTTAGTCGGCAAATTAGACCCTTAGTCGGCAAATTGGACCCTTTTAGACTAGTTAGTCGGTAAATGTCGACCCTTTCGTCTAGACAGTCGGCAAATGTCGTCATGGCAGTCGGCGAATTTTGGAAAACGAGGACATTTTTTTTTTTTTTTTATTCAGCAAAATTTAATGGCACCCCCCCCCCCACGTGACACCTACTTGCGCCGGCCCTACTTAAGCTACACGAGTTTTCAAATTATGACATTGATGAACTCGGGGTCTTACAAGGTAAGTTTAATCTAGTTGATGTTTTTCGTTTTAAATACCCAAACAAAAAAGAATTCACGCGGCGAAATCAGATAGTAAAATGTAGACTCGACCGAATCTACTGCCCTGATAAAGTCGCCAATAAAGCAACACACACCAAAGTTCTCACCAATCCTTTTTCCGACGACGAGTTCGTGTCAACAACAGTCAATTTTAGTAAAACTAGGAGAGGACCAGGATACTGGAAATTAAATTGCTCCCTATTAGAAATTGATGTACACAGGCAAAAAATTGATCTCTCTATTAAAAATTAGCAAACTAAAAAACGGTCCTATGAGTCTATTTTAAAATGGTGGGACGACTGCAAATTTTTTGTTAGGGCTGAATTACAATACATATCGATACAGGAAAGTGCGAAAAACAAAAAACATATCAAAAGGATTGAAAACGAAATATAACGGGAGCGACAAAACGCTAACCCGAATTTAGATAGCATCAAACAAAAACGCGATGCTCTTTTCGTGCTCCAGTTTCCAGGAGCGTTTATTTGCACGAAACAAAAACTAATCGAAGAAAGAGAAAAACCATCAAAATTTTTGTATAATTTGGAAAAAGTTCAACAGCGGAACAAGTCAATTAAACAAAAACTATGTCTTGTCACACATCACAAAACGTTTAAGTGATGATAAAAACCAAATTTTAAACGAGTTGTAAAACGTATATTATATAAAAAAAACAACTAGTTATATATTATAAAAAAACCTGTAAAGACTATATATTGTAATAAAAAAAAAAGATATTTAAAATCAACTGAGATAATGTAAATTTATAAAATTTTTTAATATTTATTGTTTTGTAATAAAAAAAAAGAAAAGAAAATATAACCATTTTTCGACTTTAAATAAACGTTTTATCAACATTGGTTTTTAGTTGTTGGCGACGTCGCATTTGTAACCATAATGATATAAAAACAACGTTGGCAGCCGATGTTGGGCCAACGAAACGCACGACATTGTTCTAATATTTTAACAATGTATTTGTGCTAGCTAAGTTTTACCTTCTGCTTTGTGGGCTAGATGTAGACTAATTTTTTTTAAGATTGAAAAAGGGGAGAAAACAAATAATGATCTACCTGCCTCTTTTAGTTTTTATTCTTTTATTATTTTAAGTTATTCTTATAACTCTGACAAGATCAAATCCTTTTGCTGTTGCCCGTTTTAATCCAATTGGAATGAGCCAAACATCAGCTAAGGCTGTTTCTTTCCAAGTAGGAAGACCTTCAGTAGCAGCCAAAAAATTTTTACCACCTCGTGGGCTAGTTAAAGTGTGTCAGCGCTTTTGGCAGTCAATTGGTCGTGGAATAGCACATCCAAACCCTTGTATAGCATGAGAAAATCTTATTAGTTAATGGCCAAGCTCCCCGTGTAGCAGAAATTATTGCTTCTAATGTGAATAAAATGAACTTTGCGGCATCTAAAAATGGAGACTCAATTGCTATTTTAGCAACAAAAGAGTGAGATTTAACAGTCACAAAAAGTGTCAGTTCTCAAAAATCAAAAGCACGTTTCCGTTTGAAGCAAATGTGAAAAAAATCCACAATTTGAATTAAAAAATTATACATCTGTTCACCAACCGCGTAAAATTCATGTTGGAGGAGGCGTAAGTGTTTATATCCACAATTTAATCGACTTTATTTTGCGTAGGGATCTTAGTGTGAATGAAACAGATTGTGAGTCATTATGCATGGAACTAGTTAATAAAAACTCTAAAAACATAATCATAAATACTATTTATAGACAACCAGGTGGGAATTTTAAAACATTCAAAACTCATCTTAGCTCATTCTTAAACAAATTTAATAACGCACAAAAGCATGTTTACATAGTTGGTGATATAAACATTAATTTGTTGAAGCATACTTCTAATAATAGTGTTAAACATTTTGTTGATACTCTACTTGAGCACAATTTCATTCCAACAATTATCAAGCCAACCAGAGTAACTAAAAATTCTTCTACCTTAGTCGATAAAATAATAACCAACAATTCCCATGTTTTCACCGGTATAATTAAGACAGACCTTTCAGATCATTTTCCCACCTTCTTAACTACTAAAAACATAGCACCAAACAATGCCTCTCCCAAACCTCCTTTATACAAACGAGAGACTCCTTACAAAAATTTAAAAGTTTACTAAAAAACAATGTTGATTGGGATCTTACATTGCAATCAAGCGATGCGAACAACGCCTACGAACTTTTTCTAGGTCAATTTTGTAAATATTATGAAAAAGCGTTTCCAGTTAAAACTGTTGTTACAAACAAAAAGTCACTTCTAACTCCTTGGATGTCTAAAGATTTAATCAAATCCTCAAGAAAAAAACAAAAACTCTACGAAAATTCCTAAAAAATAAAACTTATAAAAATGAAATAACTTATAAAAATTATAAAAACTTGTTTGAAAAAACAAAACAATACTCAAAAAAGCTTTATTATTCAAATTCGTTAAAAAAAAACCATGGCAATGCTAAGAAAACATGGAATTCGATTAAAGAGATAATCGGTAATAATAACTGTACAAAAAGCAATCTCCCAAAAAAGCTTTTAATTGATGGTAAATTAGTCAGTGATAAGATAATAATAGCTGAATATCTAAATAGCTTTTTTCTTAATGTGGGTCACAACTTAGCAGCAGAAATTCCGTCGAGTTCTGCAACATTTCATTCTTACTTGATTAAGAACCTTACCACAGAAAAGATTATGAAAGAAACACATCTAGATTCTAATGAATTGCGATCCGCTTAAACAATCTAAAAAACAACAAAAGTGCGGGCTTTGATAATATCAGTAGCTTTGTCGTAAAATCAGTATTTGATATCATTGAACCATCATTGCACCACATCTTCGATCTTTCGCTAAAATCAGGCATTGTCCCGGATAAACTAAAAATTGCTCGAGTCACCCCTATTTTTAAATCTGGAGATGATTTTGATACTAATAATTATAGACCTATATCAGTTTTACCATGTTTTTCCAAATTACTAGAACGCGTCATGTATAATAGACTTTACAATTATTTGACGGAAAACAATTTTTTATACGGTAAACAACTTGGATTTAAAAAAAACCACTCAACCGACCATCCTATAACTGAGTTAGTTAATCAAATATCTAATGCTTTTAGTAATGATTGCTTTACGCTAGGAGTTTTTATTGATCTTTCTAAAGCTTTTGATACCGTAAATCACGACATTCTTCTAAAAAAACTCGAAGTGTATGGAGTAAAAAATAATAACTTACTTTGGTTTAAAAATTATTTATCAAACCGAAAGCAATATATTCAGCATGAAACAACAAAAACAACAAATACCGCCATAACTTGCGGGGTTCCCCAAGGCTCGATCTTGGGACCATTATTATTTTTACTCTATATAAATGATTTATATTCAACATCAAACTTATTAAATTTAATCTTGTTTGCGGATGACTCCAATTTGTTTTATTCGCATAGAGACATTAGGACACTTTTTAACATAGTTAACAAAGAATTACATAAAATAAACGAGTGCTTTAGGTTTAACAAACTCTCTTTGAATGTCAAAAAAACCAAGTTCATCCTATTTCATAAACCAAATAAAAACGAAAATATTCCTCTTAAACTACCTGATCTTAAAATAAATAATACTAATATAAAAAGAGAAAATTTTATAGACTTTCTAGGTGTGGTCTTGGATGAAAATTTGTCGTGGAAGCTCCATATAAACACTTTAGAGAGAAAGCTCTCAAGAAATATTTCATTAATGTATAAAGCAAAACCTTTCCTAAATATCATTTCCTTAAGAAGTTTATACTTTTCATTAATACATAGTCATCTAAGCTATGGTAACATGGCCTAGGCAAGCACAAACTGTACTAAGCTTAAAAAACTCTACAGTAAACAAAAACATGCCTCTAGAATTGTCTTCGGAGTAAGTAAAAAAGCGTCTAGTGAACCTCTCTTATGCAAACTTGGAGCATTGAATATATACAAAATTAACATACATCTTGTTTTACAGTTTATGTACAAAATAAAAAATGGACTATCTCCCCCGTAATTTCAACCCTATTTTAGTGAAATAAGTCATAAATACCCTACTAGATTCTCATATAACAACTTTGTCATCCCAAAATTTACATTAAAGTTAAATTCATACTCAATCCAACACCGCGGACCTTATTTGTGGAAAATTTTTCCCCAGATTGTTACTATCAAAAGAAATACACTTGAACAGTTCAAATCTGAATCAAAGCGTTTTTTATTATCTACGGACTTAAATTTTCTTTTTCTTTTTTAATAAAAAAATAAACTAGCACAATTTATTTTTTTTAATTGTTTTAACTTTTACTTGTTCTAAATTTATTTTACTAAACGAATTTATATATAAACAGTTATATCAATTGTAAAACGTAGTTTTTCACATTTTTTACATATTTTATCACAAACAATTTATCACGATTTTATATACCTTGTTGTAAAAAACGACCTGTAATGAAGTCACTATGGGGCTCGGTGATAAGACAAACTGATGTCTTCTTCTTGCTCCAGCCATTTGTTTTATTATTTATGTTATTTTATAAATTGTAACTTTCTACTGCAAAATTAAATAAATAAATAAAAAAAAAAATAAAAAAAATTCTGTGTCTGCTGAGGAAATTAGTAGATTGCAATCTACTTTGGGTTTGGTTGGAAAATTAAGTCAACGAGACAAAACACATGATTTATTCTACAATTCTACAATAATGGATTTTGATGTTTCCAATGGTAATGAACAAAGTGGAAAAGCTCAGCGCTCAGTTATTTTTTGTAATGACATTTTTGGTTTGGTTTAACACATCCTTGACATTGATGGAGGTGGCGGGTTTCTTTAGGTTTGTATAGATATATTGGATAGCCAAAAAGAACGACCAAAGCATACGTTTTTTTATTCAAAAAGTGCATCTTTTTAGGCCTTTTGTAACTCAGGAGTAAAGAAACTCATGATCTTAACAATTGTTGAGTCTGTGAAGGAATCTTATGAAAACTTGAAACAAATTCTAGAGTTAATTTGTCTTGAAATTGTTGCTTTTACTGCAGCTGTGGGCATAAAACTTGCTAGGGCTTTTCTTGGATTATGCTCAGCTGCATCCACATATCGCTGCTCTTAGTGTGAAGCTTCAAAGAAAAATTTCAGAAACCAAGAAATGACAGGGCAATTAAGGACACTTGGAAGGATTAGATCCAATGCCAATAATTATAAGAAAGATCTCAGTGTTCATTCATAAAAATCAAAGCTCATTGCAGCAAGCTACAAAAGTTGCAAGAACCAACCTCTGCTTGATCTTTCAGATGAAACAAAAATTCTTGATATTTTACCAATCATGGAATTAGCTATTTGATCATTTGATAACTATCCTTTACAAAACCAATTCTTGTTCTTTGAAAGCTACTGACTAAGCAAACAAACTATCATCTTACGCATCACACGCATCATACGCATCATACGCATCTTCAGGCCACCAATTCATCATACGCATCTTCAGGCCACCAATTCATGGAGGAGAATTCAATGGTAACCAATGTAGGCATACCCTAAACAATGTTGGAGTCCTAGAAAAATTGCTTGCAAATGTCAAAATTGAATGTCTATCTTTTAAATCTGTATTAAAAGACAGACATTCTTTGAGAATGTCCTAATTTCCTCTTAAAGAGATGCTATACTTTCTTTTGAAAGAACATACAAAGCACTGGGAATTTCAATTACACCTAAACTTCATCGAGCACATACCTGAGTTTATTGACAATCAGGCTGAAAAGCATAAAATTACACAGCAAAGACTTCCACCAACTCTACGAAAAAATTATTCAAGAGGTCTTGGGTTTTGGAGTAAACAAGCATCCAAATCATTTAGTTCAGATTTTAACAGGCTATGGGAAACAGGTGTTTATAAACGAAATTTGGGTCATCCAGAATACTGTAAAAAACTAAAGAATTGTGTAACTGCGTATTGCTAAGGCATCTCTGAAAGTTGATAATGAAAAAATAGTTACAAATTAAAAAAAAAAAACTAGTTACAAACAAAACTCTTTAATTTCAACGAGGTTGAAATTAAAGATCTCTGTAAAGAAGAAAATAACCAGTTTCCAAATTTTGATATGAGAATATAGAAAAATGTTACCCTTTTTATTTAAAAATGTTATGTTCTATTCCATAGTTTGGTAATATAAAGAATAGCGTTAAAAATTTGGTGTGAACAAATAATCTAATGCAAAAGTTTTTTTTTGGCTGCTTTATTTTGCATTTTTTGCAAAATAAAGCAGCCAAAAAATATAGTTTTTTTTAAGGATTTTGATGAAAACACTAAAATGGTCCTGACTTAATCGGAATTTGTAAAAATTATGTCCATGTAAATACATAAGACCTACTACAAAAATTTTCTGAAGATTTTTTTTTTCATTCTAATGGTAATTCCATGCCTATATGCGCTATTTAGCGCCAAATTAGTGCCAAATTAGCTGCGCACGAGACTTCATAAGCCTTTATTTTAAACATTGCAATATTTATCCGGTGTACTGACACCCGGAATTTTTAGCCGGGTGCTCAATGACCTGTGCTAAACTGGTTCTGACACATCTTAACAGAAAAAAAAAACATATATGTATAAGTTTAAATACAAAAAAAAAATTGTTTTTTGATGGTACTTAGGTATAATTAAAGCAATGAAAACTTTTGAATAATGTAAAAATTTAAAAAGTCTAAATAGTTTAAACTCAGTTTAATGTGCAATCAAGTAAGAAAAATCTAACCTAATTTAAAAAGTAAGAAATTTTTCTTACTTTTTATTTCACCTTTGGGCTAGGTGAGATAAATCTTTTAAGGTATTTTTGTTCCTAGGCTCCAATTACTGCAACTTTTTAAATTTTCAGTTATGAAAAAATTAATCTAACTCCTTTTTTCAGAATACTATTTGAATATTATTAACTGATAATCGAAATTATTAATTGAAAACGAAGATATTTATAAAAGCTCCAAGGATTACTAACAAAGGTGACGATGCTATAAGCTTTAAATAATTTGACAAATGTTTAAAAAACAAAAGTTAGTTGGTAATTCAATTTAATCCTATCAATAGAAAGTATCATAAGTTTTCTTTAATGAATTTTCATATACAAATTCTTCTGTCACTTGCATATAAAACTTTAATTTTGTAACATTTAAAATCTTCAGTCTTTCTGACGTACTTTCAAAATTGAAAAATTAACAAGTACTGAAAACTATTTTAATAAACTAAATAAAGTTAAAAATACTTAATTAATATTATATCGATTAACTGTATATCACAAGTATACAGTTAATCGATATAACTGTATATCGCAATATCAAAAATCAAGTAAAATAATATAAAGTCTTTATATAAGGGTGTGAAACATATAACATAAAAGTATATATATATATATATATATATATATATATATATATATATATATATATATATATATATATATATATATATATATATATATATATATATATATATATATATATATATATATATATATATATATATATATATATATATATATATATATATGTATATTTCTGATGAGTCTTTGTTGATAAAACACAGTGTAAAATGAAAAAAAAATTTTGTTAAGTGATTTTCTACTAATTTATATATATATATATATATATATATATATATATATATATATATATATATATATATATATATATATATATATATATATATATATATATATATATATATATATATATATATATATTGTTTTAGTCTCAAGCAGATTGGATGAAACGATTGATCACAACAATCACAACCTACCGTATCCCAATCATTGTTGGATTTTTTGCAAAAGTTGAATAATACTCTTTTTTTTTGTTTTTTTGTTTGTTAAAAGTTTTTTGTAATTTGTAATTTTCCTTTCAGACAACACCAGGGGGCCCTAGAAGGGGACTGGCCGCCCCACTTCTTTTCTAAAGGACCCTTTTTTATATAAAGTTTCTAGGTACAGAGAACTTTGGAAATTGACAATTGTGCCTCTCCACTTTAAAACCTGTGTTGTTGGCCCTGCTTGTCATTAGTTCCGGAAGGATCACATTCTTCAAGAACTTTGTTCTTTAGGAAATTATCTCATTCATAAAATCAAGATCATGTTCAATTCAAAAAAATGAAAAATCAACTTGAATTTTTAGACAAAACATTTCGAATATGAACATTCCATGTTGTACCTGATTAAAATATGGATGTATTCTTTCTAACATCTAGTAGTTTTTGGATTTTCTTATGTAAAAGTTTTTATCATCAACCGAAGAGGTCAATCCAATATCTTTAAAGCTGTAAGGACATTTCATCTAAACAACTCCGTACCTATTTTTTTCCCTATAAAAATGAAGGTGCATAATTTTACAAAAGTTTGGTTTTGTAAGTTTTCTAACAAAAGACTTGTGGATCTTGTAATTTTCTTAACTAAAGAGTTAATGGAATTTCAATAGATGCTTTTAAAGTATCATGCATAACAAACCCAGTTATACAACCCCATCTGTGCTCATACATATATATATATATATATATATATATAAAGCTTATGTCAATAAAAATTAATTATGAGTTTTACAAGCTAAATTTTAACCGCATTAACTAGATATTAAAAAACAACTTGTTTACTCTTAAAGTTAATGATGTAGCTGTTATGCTTGATTGTATTTTTTGTTTTTCATCAGCAATTGGAGTTATCTCAGCAATTGGAGCAGAATTCATATCTTTGATTCCATAGGGGACATCTATGCAAGATTGTGACGTCAAATCCCAAACGAACTGCTGCTTCTAAAATATATATAACAGCTGCAACATGAGAGCAGGTTTAATCAAGTCTATAAAAAGGTAAAAAGTATATGTGTATAAAAAACATTTTTTTTTGAATAATTAAAAAAGAACAATCTATTTCACTTTGTTCTTTTCTTTAAGTAAATTTCAGGGCGGTTACAAATTGAATTATTTTTTCAAGCATTTACATACCAGATACACATTAGTTATTATGTATAACTTTAACCCACATAATCCTACATAAGACTAGAAAATTATCTTAGGAAAAGTAAAGAAACTCACTCTGCACTACAGTTACAGTGACTTGAGATGATTGATCCTTTGTTGTTATTAGCAAACCAAGGAGTGTGAGTTGGGTCGTTTGTTCTGTAAGGTAGTCTGACTTATGCTTTCAAAACAACAAAGCCAAAGCTCATTGTCATATTTAAAACTTGTTGCATCCAAACTGAGACAAAATATTTATAAGCATCTAACGCTTTGCAGTTATCCATAGCCTTAGGAGAAAAAATTCAAGGATAATGATAATGTTTTTCTACAAAATTGAAATTTTAGCTATAATCAAAAAAGTTGCGGAGAAAACATAAGCAATAAAAATTTTTTTGAATGCCGTCTTTTAAAGTTTTTGTGTTTTAAATCGCTTTATTTCAAAACTCAAAAATGTGGAAATAGAACAAAACAGTTCTAACCTAGCAATTTTATACTTTTATATAATCTTAGATAATCCTACATTTAATCTGAGATGATCCTACATTTAATTTTAGACAATCCTACATTTAATTTTAGATAATCCTACATTTTAATGAGGAAAAAAAGTGCGTTTATCTTTTTATAATGTTAAAATTTAGTTGTCATTTGACAAAAAAAAAAAAAATTAAATAAAAAAGTTGCTATATGACAGCAACTAAACTTATTTTTTTTGTTTTCATTATGGCAACAGCAGGTGCGGATTCAGTATAGAGAGTAGAGGGGGTGGAGCGGGGAGAAAGGGGCTGCCCCCCGCGCTCCCTGAGCCTGTCAACAAGTGCCCTTTAAAATATAAGTTTGTCATTACAAAATTCTGCGTTTATTTTAAACAGATATAAAAAACTAGGTAATAACAAACCATCGTTTACATACCTGTTTTACAAATTTGCCCGCGTTTATAGTAGAAGACGTTTTGTTTTAAGAGAATTTCTCTTATCATCATAATGTACAAATTATATATTAACCAATTTTCACATTTAAAATTTTACATTTATATTAACCGATTTTCACAATTTTCACAAATTATATATTAACCAATTTTCACATTTTCACATTTCACAGCAATTTAAACTTGTTTTTGTGTGTTAAAAAATTTTTCGGCGAAAAACCATGTACCACCCTCTCCCCACTTGAAACATACTTGCGCTGGCTCTACTTGCAAAGTGTATGCCTCAATATCTCCAGCAACGACAACTAAACTACAAATGAAATACGTACACCCATTCTTAATTGAGAAATCGATGATGTCATGTTCTCATTACTTGTCTATAGTCTACAAATCAACTTGACTCTACAAGTGCTCATGACGAGAGAAGTTTCAGTAGACTAAAGTTTATCAAAAGTTATTTTTAATCAAACAAAGTCTTTTTGGATTGACATTAACTTTAAATAAATGTAAGCTTGCTGAGAGCATTGACTTTAACTGAAAGCGGGCACAGACGTCCGTAAGACGTCTATACAACGCCTTATATGTCACAAGTCCGTATGTTCTTAATGTTTTTAAGACGTCTAACGAAGGTTCTATTTCCGTTGGGAATGAAATCTTGCATATAAAAATTTGTATAAACTGGCAGGAAAGTGAACTTTAATATTAATGTTTGTTTTCAGTAATATGTATAATGTAAATATATTTTTAAATAACCAAATCATTGCAATAGTACTAGTGTTTTAGACGTACTTAATAAATATGAAAAAGCCACATAAAAACATCAATAAAATATTTTAATCACAACTGTGATTCTCGAAAAAAATGTTTCTAGGGGTTAATGTGCTACCCCAACCATTGTTTCCCCATACTTATTCTCCTGCCCCCAGCCCCCCATAATTCTAAACTTCAATCTACTACTGTGCAATACTATCCCTTAATGTATTAAAACGCTTTCATTAAAATTTTTTTTACAATTTAAATACAAAATATTAAAAAGAAAAATTTTGAAAAGATTATTGTCATACAATTATTAATTACTTAGAAAAGAAATAATTACTTAGAAAAGAAATAATATTGAAAAAATTGCTTTAAAAGCGACTTTAACTTACCATCAGACTAAAAAATTAAACTTTAAATATTAATATATAGTTTTATTATTGTCTTAATTTTTAGTGAGAGAGGTTACAATTTATTAAATGTTTCAATAACTTACATTATATATACAATTATATTATATACAATAAATCACAGCAGTCAACTTTTCTAATTACAAACCGTGGTCCATTAATATGGAATCATTTTCAAATAAAAAATATTAAAGACCTAAAAAGCATTTCATCGTTTAAACGGCAAACTAAAATGGAACCCACTAGTATTTATAGCAAACATGTTAAAAAATTGTTTACTATCTATAAACAATTCTATGTAAAAGCTAAGCTAAAATGTTTAGGCTTCTCTTACTGTTTTGCTTTGTAACTTCTTTTTACCATTTTTCTATAACTTTTTAAAGGTACAAGTGAAGAAAAGGTTTGCTACCATTTATATGAAAGGTAATCAGTAGTAAATCAATCATCTTTGAATATATCTTAATTAGCAAAATTTTAAGAGTCATTTTTGTATTTGAAAATATAAAACAGTTTAAAAAAGCCTCTTTGAGCAGCCAACCCTTTAAAACTAAAAAAATAAATAAAAATTTAATTTAACATTTTTTATTTGAACGCAAAACAAATTTTAATTTTTTGCAAAACAAAATGTTTTAATTCGGGTTCATGTTTAAAAAGAGTTTTTTTGTAGTATTTTTTCACCTTATCTTTTTTTTTTTATTATTAGTGTTTGTTTGTCGTCGTCGTTTTTTTTAATATTATAATTTTTTTTCATGAAATTGCTACTTTTCATAAAAAAAAAATTACATGTCGTTTTCCATTTCTAAATTATACTTTTATGTAGTATTTTATATTTGCTACACCTTCTCAACGAGCAAATCATCAGTCTATTCTTTTATCTCGGCATAAATTTCAAAACGATTTTCAACTGTTGCTCCCTGATGAAACCTAGTCAATATTCACTAGAAAAAGGAACCAACATTATCTTTATGCTATTTATTTTGATTTTATATTGCGGTTGGTATATTTGGTGAATGCTATTCGCCCAACGAGAATATACTACCACGAGACAATATACCTGACAGCCTAGATACAGTTGTATGCGAAAGACACGTTCCATCTGAATATCAGTTAATGTTCATTAATGACAGTTAATGATCATTCAGTCAACTGACTTTAAAGAAAACTAAAAACTAATATAAAAGAAGCAGATAACATCATAATTATTGTTGAAATATTTGTGAAGTTCTGGAAAATTGTCAATACAAAAGGACTGTATGCTGATATTTGATAAAGATCCAGATCAGCAATTATATCAACTTCAGAAGATGCTAGACTATCATTTTTACTTAGTCTTGCAACAATGGCATAACAAATAACTAGCAAACTAGGAAGCAGACAATTTCAGTTAACTAGAGATACAGATACAGCCTTAGCTCATGAGTGTCATGGTTTAGTAACCATTACAAAATTTTTGTTGCAGAATTCTTTAAGTATGCAATACTGGGAAAACTTACAACTGACTCAGTAGAAAAAATGTTTGGAAAACTCCGAAAAGAATCTGGAGGCACATATTTTATCAATGTTTTTTTCCACATTGGGAAAAACATTGATAAAACATGTGCCTCCAGATTCTATTCGAAATTTTTTTAAGATTTTGTTTTCAAGATAATATGTGGTCTCACGTCAAATTTTTGTCAAGAAGCACGTCGTGATATTTCAATATGAGTTTTCTTTTTACGTCTTGATTAACAATACAAAGTTACCATTATTGTAAAAAATGTATCGCTTACTATTTAACAAATAGCTTTGAAACCACGCAATCTTTAAATGTTTAATACAACAGCATTCTAATTTTGTTAATAAAATTTTACAATATTTAATAAAAGGAGTTTTATTTATGATCAAAATCATACGGCGATCAATAAATGCACCTGTATATTTATTTTCATCAAATGATTTAAAAATAAAACAAACAAGATAAAAATTGCCTGTTCAGTAGAATGCCTCCTTTTAAGTTGTTAACATATTGAAGTTGTTAATAGTTTTCTATTTTCGTTGCTTTTGTATCTCTTCACTTTTGATCTTCACCTTTCTTTTTGTTCTTTATCGTTCTTTTCTTCTTAAAGCATAACTCTTTTTTATGCTGTTTTTGATTGAATTGACCATGTCATTGGTGACTTTAATACACATCATTATAAATGGTAGGCTCTAATACAACTGACCCTGCCGACAGTAAAGTTCTAAAGTTGCTATTTTTCAATTACTCTATACAACCCTATTTTCTATTTTTCAATTACTCTATACAACCCTAATTATTTACATCCACTCTTGGATTTGTGTCTTTTCTCCGACTCTATCTTTTGTTTAGTTTTCCTTGCTATCCTTTAATTGGTTTAGATCATGCTCCAACTTTACAAAAAATTATTAGATTCACTCTTTCATTCATTTATTCATTTATCATCGCATTAGATTCACGCACATATTTTACTACTAAATGCTGACTAAGATTTAACTTGTGATGTTCTAGTGGTTTTTTGGCTTATTCTTTTTGTATATCTGCTGATAATGATGTACCTTTTTATTTTTCACCAGTGAACGAGCATTGTGTATTTACGTAGACTTCCTACTTTGATTATTGTTAAGTGGTTATTGTTTATCATAATTTTTGATAATGATTAAAAAACTTATATAAGTTAGATTAAGATTTTGGATGAGAAAAAAAGTCCGAATAACGAGTCCGAGTAACGCTGTTAATTTTGTACTTCAAAACATGTCCCACGCAAACGGTTGTTATCAAATTATATAATGACTAGACATAACCGTTTAAGGTTACGTTATTGTTTTAAATTGCAAACTAAAATTTAAAGAAAAAAAAAAAAGAAAAAAAAAAAAAAGAGAAATATGTAGCTAACATGTTGAGTAATATACTTATTGACATTGCGAAAAGCAAGAAAAAGATTATTGATTACGCAAATAAAGTATTAAAGTTTCAATAATTTTTATTCTGAGAAATGGAAAATATTTAATCACAGTGAGAGTTGTAAATGTATACAAATGTGTAGACTTAAAACGATTTTTTATATGCTTTATTTTTTTTTGTGAAGATAAAAGATTTAATATAAATAAAATAAATAAAATAAATAAATAAACAAAATAAAATAAAATAAATAAACAAAATAAAATAAATAAAATAAAATAAATAAAATAAAATAAATAAAATAAATAAAATAAATAAAGTAAATAAAATAAATAAAATAAATAAAATAAATAAAATAAATAAAATAAATAAAATAAATAAAATAAATAAATTAAATAAAATAAATAAAATTAATAAAATAAAACCGTGTCAAAATAAAACTTCTGTCAAAATGTAGCCTGGGACCAAATTTCTAAACTGTAAATTTTTTCACCTTTTTTAATTTTGAAATTATTATTTCAATCAATTTGTATGTATATAACATCTAAATTGCAATTTTTTATAAACTTGAGATTAAAAGTGATTTGATGCCTTGATATATTTTATTTTGTGGCCATTTATATTTCTTTTGAAAGTTTGGTTATTTTTGATTATAAGGAAATAGGAAAATCGTTTTTCTTCTATTAAAACATGTTATCCAGACATATTATGGTGATAAATTTTGCTTTGTTAAAATGTCATTAAAAAGTGTTTAAGATAGCAATAAATATTTATGATAGCAATAAATATTTGTTTAAACATTTATTGACATGTGCTAGCTGTAAGTGTGCTAATAAAGTTCAATGCACACATTAGTTCCGTCACACACACGTTAGTTTGACAGCGCATTCGTAAGCTTGATAGAAACATGGGTTTGTTTAAAAAAAAAATAAAGGAAAACTTGAACGAACCGCATAATTTTAATTTAATTATAGATTCATATTCTGATGACATAAAACAAAATGAGACTTCAAATGATTTTGTTCAACTAACCACCGAAAATTCGTCTCCGAAGCAATCTATTAAAAGTTCTGAGGTATTGTTTAAGAAAAGCCCAACTTCTTCTAAAAAGACTACTAAAAAAGAAAAACCAAAAAAGAAAGGCAGCAAAAAAGTTAAAGTGATAAACGATCGACATGTGGAAAATTTGGATGACAAGCCTTTTGAATTAAATATGAAACACATTAGCTTAGAAAACCTTCCTTTAAGAAGACCAAGTACCGTCAGTATAAATTTATTAACACTTAATGAAAATTTAACCAAAGTTGATTTTGACAAGGAAGATGCCCCTTTAAAGGTATTTAACACCGAGAAAATTAACAACTGCGCGTTAGAAAATTCGGATGAAACAAGTTCCTCAGATGAATTTATTAAAATGCGTGATAGAAAAAAAAATGTTTTGAAAGGTAAACCTGCCTACAAAAGCGTTAAATTTCGTCAGCAAAGACAACGTAATAACAGCATATTATACCAAAAAAATCGTATTGAAAAAGTGTCTGTAGCAAGACAATCAAAGCGAGGAATTAGGCAACAAGCCAGTCGAAGTATAAAGTCAGCTAAAACCCGAACACCAAATAATCGAGCCCAACGCATTATCAGGTAATTGCATTTCATTTTACATCTTTAATTTTTTCATTTAATTGCATTTAATTCAATAATAAATAAATTCATTTAATATATATATACATATATACATAAGCATATATATATATATATATATATATATATATATATATATATATATATATATATATATATATATATATATATATATATATATATATATATATATATATATATATATATATATATATATATATATATAATATATATATATATATATATATATAATATATATATATATATATATATATATATATATATATATATATATATATATATATATATATATATATATATATATAATATATATATATATATATATATTAAATATATAATATATATATGTATATATATATATATAATATATATAAATATTAATGTATACACAGAATAGTAACTAGCAGCCGTGGCGCAGCGGTAGCGCACTTGTTTCAGAAACAAAGGATCCGTAGTTCTAACCCCACCTCTGGGGACATCGGTTAGGAAGGAGGCGTAAACTTCCAATTAAATGCTTATCCGTGGTGCTCTGTGATAAGACGGTAAAGACACTTCTTGGTGCACCTAAAAAGTCAAAAAAAATGTTTGTACAGTATTAAAATAGTATATTTTTTAAAATCAAATTTTTATTTAAGGATGTTTAATTTCTAATACTGTCCTCTAGAGGTAATTTAACCTCCAGAAAAGTCCTTACGGTTTTCTCACAGAGCACCACAGATGAGCATTTAATTAGAAGTTAACGCCTCCTTCCTAACCGTTATCGCAAAACTTGTCCAGAGGTGGGTTTTGAACCACCTGTTTCTGAGGCAAGTGCGCTACCACTGCACCACGGTTACTTTACAGAGTAAACTGTAATCAGTACCATGGCTAGTAGGTCCAAAGCCCCAAAAATGTGTCATTAAGGCAACAAGCTTTTAAAAAACCTTTCATTATTAGATACCACAAAAATAAAAAGTAAATAAAAAAAGAGCCCCCATAAACGTTGCCTTTCCCTTTCCCCATGTGGGCGTACAAGAGATGTGGGCGTACATGTGGGCGTACAAGAGATTAACCACGGCACTAACTGCAGTAGAAGAAAGTTTAATAAAAAAAATAAACAAAATAAAATTGATTTATAAAGTACTTGTCAAGTTAATGTGTAAATAAACGGATGAAATTAAATTTGTTAAATTTATGTGTTATTATTAATTTATTTATGTAATAATAGTCGAACGAAACAATATTTTAAATGATATTTTTTATCATGATAAAGGTTTTAGCAAATGGTTATGTGTTTGCAGTGGAAAAAAATTTCTTTATTATCCACTGTGGTGTAGTTGATAAAATAACCTCAACATTTCAAATACTGATAATAATTAAAAAATGAACGCCGTGAAGGAGATAAGGTTACGAATAAAAAAACAATCATTCACATCTCTCCGTAAAGAAAAGTTAAAAACTTTATTTAAATTTGTTAATAAAAACTAATACTAAAATACAACATTTGTTTAAAAAATTTTATTTTTAAAGAATTTTTTTATTAATGTAGTTAAAAAGAAATTTTTGATGCTCAAAAGTCAAAAACGGAGAGATGAGAATACAGTCAAAGGTAGTTTTTAAAATGATTGGCTTGAAAAAAAAAGTTGCATATTTAAAATGTTTATAAATAGTGATTGACTTAATTTTCATATTATAACTTATACATTTATAAACATTTATAAAATAGTTCTTAATATATTCTAATTATTTTCTTTTTATCGTCATTAAGATCCAGGGGCAGACGCAGCATATTTTGGTGTTGGAGGCTTTATAAATTTAAACTATTAAACAAATATTCCTTGCGAAAAATTGCAATGATTGGAGCCTGGGATAAAAAAAAGCTTAAAATTTTTAGTCCCCTTTGCTCCAAATGTGAGCGCAACAATTTAATATAATATTTTTATTAAATTTATATTCATCAGTAATTTTTACATTTCATAGAATAATCTCCTAACGTTTAAGAATTATGGCCAACTAAAATTTGTAACCCCTGAGGCGAAAGTTGAAAAGCTTTTTTGTTATCAGGATCCAATTGTCGCAATTTTTTGAAAAACATTTTTATTTGATGTAAGTATAATCATAAAAATGTTAGGAGTTTGCTCCATTTCTGAAACTTAACTACCTTAAAACCAAGAAACTGTATCTGCCCTTGTTAACAATAATTGCAATTGTGGTAGTGCTCTAGAAGTGAATTGTATTCTAGCCAATTTGCAATAACACATTTCAAATGTAAAGCCTTGTTTTATTTTTGTTAAATTTAATTCTTGATAATATATGAAATTTAAAATAAATATTGTTTATACTTTACTACGCAGTCAAATTAAATATTCAAAAAAATTTTAAAAATTTTAATTTATTATAAATATTTTTAGGCCAGTGCCAACTCGGTTTACCCCAATACATAATCAATGGTTAAGCGAAACAAATTTACACAAAGTGCGGAAATCCAGTGTGAGTAGATCTGTACTGAGCTTACCTGATTCTTATGAGCAAGATCATGGTAGAGAATTGCAAATCAACGAAACTGATAAAAAAGAATTTAAAATTACTATAGACGTTCAGTGCTTTTCTACTGATGAAATAATAATTGCTTTAAAAGATGGGCGGCTGATTATAAATGCAAAACACTTTTTTAAAACAGAATTCGGTTTTGAATTTTACCAGATGCATCGATCCTATCCCTTACCAAGAGGCGTACAAAAATCTGAATTATTTACTAAAATTAGTAAAGATGGAGTCCTGGAAATAAAATGTATTCCTGAAACGTAATAAAAACAGAAGATGAATAGGTGACATTTGAGATTTTACAGTCTGAAAAGAAAACAAAAAAAAACAAAAAAAAATTTGCAAAAAAAAATTCGACAAAAACTCAGTTCTAATAACAGTTAGATAAGACATTCCGTAAAAATTCAAATCAGCAGAGAATTTATGTTCAAAGATTTCAATCAATCTGGATTTTTTTAAGCTCACAATTTTTGATTAAAAAAAATAACAGAAACATTTAAACTTTTTTTTTATAACTTGCACTACGTTAGTATTTAACAGCTCAATAAATTTTGTTTTATTAATATCATTAAATATATTTCACACTATTACATACTTTATTTTTAATGTTTGGTCTTTGGTCTTTGCCTATTGTTTTTTTTATAGTTTCGCATGTCTGCAGCCTGTAGTATTAAGGCGAGTTTCCACTCATCCGTTTTTCTACGGGAACGGGATAGGAAAGGAAAAAATAATCACGTGAGCATGCGTAATAAAGGTTTTTATTTATCCGAAAGAAAACTGCGCATGCTCACGTGATTATTTTTTCGTTCCCTTTTCCTTTCCCGTTGAAAAACGGATGAGTTGAAACTCACCTTTATATAATAATAATCTGCAGTGTGCATTATTATTTAATAATGATCTGCGCTCTGCAGTATTACATAATAATAATCTGCGTTCTACAGTTTTACATAATAATAATCTGCGTTCTGCAGTATTACATAATGATAATCTGCGTTCTGAAGTATTACATAATAATAATCTGCGTTCTGCAGTATTACATAATAGTAATCTGCGTTCTGCAGCATTACATAATAATAATCTGCGTTCTGCAGTATTACATAATAATAATCTGCGTTCTGCAGTATTACATAATAATAATCTGCGTTCTGCAGTATTACATAATAATAATCTGCGTTCTGAAGTATTACATAATCATAATCTGCGTTCTGCAGTATTACATAATAATAATCTGCGGTCTGAAGTATTATATAATAATAATCTGCGGTCTGCAGTATTACATAATAATAATCTGCGGTCTGCAACATTATATAATAATAATCTGCGTTCTGCAGCATTACATAATAATAATCTGCGTTCTGAAGTATTACACAATAATAATCTGCGTTCTGCAGTATTACATAATAATAATCTGCGTTCTGCAGTATTACATAATAATAATCTGCGTTCTGAAGTATTACATAATAATAATCTGCGTTCTGCAGTATTACATAATAATAATCTGCGTTCTGCAGTATTACATAATAATAATCTGCGTTCTGAAGTATTACATAATAATAATCTGCGTTCTGCAGTATTACATAATAATAATCTGCGTTCTGCAGTATTACATAATAATAATCTGCGTTCTGCAGTATTACATAATAATAATCTGCGTTCTGAAGTATTACATAATAATAATCTGCGTTCTGAAGTATTACATAATAATAATCTGCGTTCTGCAGTATTACATAATAATAATCTGCGTTCTGCAGTATTACATAATAACAATCTGCGTTCTGCAGTATTACATAATAATAATCTGCGTTCTGCAGTATTACATAATAATAATCTGCGTTCTGCAGTATTACATAATAATAATCTGCAGCCTGCAGCATTATACAATAATAATCTGCAGTCTGCAGTATTATGTAACAATAATCTGCAGTATGCAATATTATATAATAATTTGCAGTCTGCAGTATTAAATCATAAAAGCTGTTTTAAGTTTACGGCAAATTTGAATAAAGTTTGCACGAGTTGCTAATTTATCCCGCAATCATTGTGGCAACTGACTACAACAGTATTTTGATAATAAAATTGCCTGCAAGTTCCTAAAAACGTAAAATGTTAAAACACAAAATTAGAATAGTTAAAGTATGGTCAGCCATATTTAACATCAGGGATTAAAAAAAAAAACACTTTTTTAACCTAAAAGAATAAATATCAACAACGTCTATTATTACTCTTTCAAAAAAAAATCTCGGAAGAGCTCAAAATTTTTTTTGCTAAATACTCGTCTAATTTTTGAAATCAAAATAATACTTAAAATAATCCAAAACAATCATAATTTTTTCTAGAGTTGATAACCGAAAGAATTTCGCACAATTCCGGAAATTAAAATTCTTTCGGAAGGATATTGAGAATCAAGAACTTTTTTTTCGCATCAAAACAAAAACCCGTCAATGAACATTTTGCAAATGCTACTTACAAAATGTCTTTCGCAAGTTGAATTTTGAAATAAAACTATTTTGCTACATACGAAAGTAGCGCTAACGGAAGTCACACAAACGAGCTCTTTCACTAAACGACGTTTTGAAGCGTATAAAGAAAGTTTGTTGCCAAAACGGATATAATTGTAAAAAATAAAATCTTTTTGTATCAAAATGTTTATAATAAAATTTTATTTTCAGTACTGTAACATAGTAACATTTTAAGATTTTATTTTTTGAAATAATGATAAAAAAACAAATTTTTTTCGAAACGAAACTATTTCGCATTGCAACTTGCAAAACAGTACTTAACGGAAAAAAAACTTTCGAAATCTAATTACGTTTTATGAATTAAATACATATTTTAACTAACTTTTTAAATTAACTATTATAATTAAATTAACTAAGTAACTAAAATACTAATTATTATATAATATTGATAAGTTTCAGTTGTAAACTTTATAAATTGTCATTTAATAAGTAAGAATTAAATGATGAATATAACTTGAACTATGTTAACATACGATTGCAATTGCGTAATCGGGAAACAATGCTTTTGATCAATAAAAGACCTAATTTTAGTAATGAATGCTTAAACTTAACAATATATTTGTAACTTTCACTTGTTTTCAAAAAGAATGATTTTATGTTTAGTGAGTTTTTTTTTATTTTTGAAGTGCTTTGTTATATGTGCTTTTGCTTTTATTACCTTAATAACAACAGGTAAATTAAAAAAAAATTTTAAAGACATCCTTTTCAAAGATTTTTTCAAATTTGTTTTCATTATATAAAAAAAAGTTAGGGTGGGAAAGACATTTGTTCCTCCTTGTATTGTTGACCCTGGAAAATGTTCGAAAATGCAACATCCCAACTACGTTGGGATGTTGCATTTTCAAACATTTTCCAGTTACTAAACTGCTGAAAGTTTTAAAGCTTTAATTATTTTGGAGGGTAGTGAAAAATTAATTACACAATTTTGTAGCTAAAAAGCGGAAAAGTACAGTGCGACCCTTCCCCGTGTCTTCACCCCTTGCAACAATTTTAACATAGAAGCTCACCAGGACTATACAAGCGCTGAAAGTTTCAGACCTGTAGCTAGTCTGAAAAGTAGTCAAATTGATTGCAAGGTTTAGTAGAAACTGATAATGGCAACACAGCACGTGAATTTAAATTATACTCTCTCTCTCAACAAAAGCACTGAACAAAATTTTTTTTCATTTAACATTGTGTTTCATCAATAAAAGCTCATCAGAAATGAATGATCAAATTAATACCCAGCAAACAATAGACGTCTTTTAGACCGTCTAAAATTGGTCTAATTTGTATCTATTGCCGATACGTATATTTTAGACGCATATTAGAGATCGAAAAGACGTCTCATTCTAGAGATACTATTTTTGCTCTGTTTTAGATGCATATTAAATGCATAAAATAGATCGTGCATAGATAATATTTTTTCATCTAAATTTAGATGTCTATAAGATGTCTTTTATAGATTTATTTAAAAAAAAAGAAAAAAAATTTAACTAATTTTACGGAGCGATAATTATAAATGACCGCCATTTAAAAACCATGCGGAAACTTATTTCAAAAAAAAACATGAAGATTTTAACCTATAGAAGACATTAATGATTATTTCTTTTGATAAATTTTAAATAATAAAATAACATGCTATTATAGTTCACAAAATATTTCGATGATTTGATGCTTAGCATGTTTGCTAAAATCTTTGTGATTTGAAATTTATTTTGCAGAAATATTATAAAATTAAAATTTTCAAGTTGATATTTTTATTTCTAGAATAAAAGATAATGTAATTAAAATATATGTATATATATATATATATATATTATATATATATATATATATATATATATACATATATATATATATACATATATATATATATATATATATATATATATATATATATATATATATATATATATATATATATATATATGAGTGTTTTTCAATAACACAAAAGATTGTTTTATTGGTTGTGGTGCACTTATCGTTTTTATCGAGGAACCAAGATTCATTTATGTCTTTTACAAAAAGGGCATACGAAAAGAGACGCAGTAGACGTGTCCAAAAGGAATATTAAAAAATACTAGAATTTTCATCAGTACATATAGAAAAAAATCGAATGTTGGAACTTCTAAAAGAAATGGTTTCTTATCTTGCGAAAATCTAAAAGAATATTTTGACCATCATGAGTCATTGATTTTGTACAATGAATACTCTTATGACCAAAAGTTTAATGAGTATATGCATAACCCAACTTTAAAGGAAAGTTTTTCTGCATGATTTTCTAACCAAGTAATGTTGCACTATACAAGTGGATTGACAAAGAATAGCAACAAATTTATTGTCCCAAAAAAAACTATAATCATGCACTGAAAAACAACCTTTCATCAACAAAAGAGTGGCACAAGTTTCCATTGATAAAGTGTAAGATAACAGACGGTCAGTATCTAACTTGTTTTGTGTTTTTTTTAAAAGTAACTTAATTACTTTTTTGTAGCAAAATGTTTTATAATAAGATTCATTTTCATGTAATGAAGAATACTTTCTACATCAGATGAGATATATGTTTAAGAAAGCATTAAAAAAAAGAATAACAAATCATACCGCTCTTCATTGCCAGAACTTCCGCCACCTATTATGAATAAGCCCAATGCTAAAAGTATAACACAAATACCATAATTTTTTTTAATGGTTTATAAACTGAAATAAATTCTTGTTTAATTTGAAGATTTTCCTTTTATTTTAACTATTTGGGTGTCCTATTATATGTAATGTTGTTAAATTGGTTACATATATTTACTTCATTGACAACATTCTATTGTATTAAATAATCCTTTAATCAATTTGATATGAAAATTGAAAATTGATTGAAAGCATGCTGAAATTATTTGAATTCAGAAATTGAAAGAGTACAAAATTGGTTGAAAGATTAAATTAAGTAATAGGTATGGTTGAGGGATTCTTTATAGTTCTAATTATAATTATTTCTTATGAATAGAGTTGTTATCAGATTAAAGAAGATGTTTTTTCTTCACATTTTATTGATGAACACATTAAAACCAAGCAAGTTTACATTGTCAAAGAGTTTCAAGTTTTAATGTGAGTACTTTTGGTTTTTACACCACTGAATGCTAATGTGGAGGTCTTTTTTATTAATTTGTTTTAGTTTTAAAATAATTGTAAAAGATAGGTATAAAAGAATAGAAATGGATTATTTATAATATTGTGATCCGATAAATCATGTGTGTAGCATTTGGTCAACTTTACCTTTAGTAGTTAAACAAAATTCTTTAATATCGTAACCTTTTACAGGAGGAAGTATCAAGAATTGCTCTTGAGCCAAGCCCAAAGAAAAATACACGAAAGTTATCACCAGGGCTGTGGAGTCCGAGTTGCGGAGTTGAGATATTTTCAGCGGAGTCGGAGTCGCTAAACAAATTCGCAACTCCAACTCCAATAGTAAAACTTCTCGGTATTGTGCGTGCATGTGCAAAACATTCAATTAACCTTATGTTCATACTAAACCTCAAAGAACGTTTCATAAATTTGTCAAAAAAGAAATTTTTAACTTATCCCGTAATATTTTTTTAAGAATTTGAAAAATTTTTCAAAAATATTGCTTTGGAGTTGTAATCGAAGTTGGAGTTAGAGTCGGAGTTGTGCTCAAAAAATTTCAACAACTGGAGTCGGAGTTGGAGTTGTACTCAAAAAGTTTTAATAACTGGAGTCGGAGTCGAATCTTTTTTTTACAACTCCACACCCCTGGTTATCAGTAACGGTTTGACATAAACCTGAATATTAGTTGTTGTTTACTTGTCAAAATTAAATAGGAATTTTTGTAAAACTTAATTGTTTAATTTATTTTCAGCGGGTTTACCTATAACTTGAGTGGATTATTTTTTAAAGTTGTTATTTCATTGTTTTGCTATTTGGTTTTATGAGCTAAATATGTTAATCAATCATTTTATTCTTGTTTATATTGATGCGAAATGATATTCTTAAGGAGCTTGCAGAAATAAAAGTTCTTTAAAAAAAGGTTATAGAAATTAAGTTTCAGGCTACTGGGGTGAAGTTGCTAGAATCAGTGGACGAAGTGGTTACACTGGATAATAAACTAAAAGATAAAACCGAGTATACTAATTTGGTATAATCTAATTACCTTAATTTTTAATAAGTTTGTTTAAATTAGGTTTATTAGTTTATACTAATACTTTTCATCTGAATGAAAAGTATTTGTAAATGAACTAAAATAACTAGCTTATGTTAGACTCAATGCTTTGTAAAGAAATCTA